>JAKSZT010032012.1:23591176-23609449 GCA_026826555.1 Tolypeutes matacus | reverse complement strand
CTTTTTTTTTTTTTTTTTTTTTGAGGTACCAGGGACCAGGGATTGAACCCAGGACCTCGTGTGTGGGGAGCCAGTGCTCAATCTGCTTCCCTGAGTTGGTTTTATTGTCTGTTTTGCTTGTTATCTGTTTTTGTCTTTTCAGGAGGCACCGGGAACCAAACCCAGGATCTCCCATGTGAGAGGCAGGCGCTCAACCACTTGAGCCACATCCGCTGTTTTTTTTTTTTAAGATTTTATCTATTCCCCCCCCCCCAATGTTGTTTTGCACTCTCTGTCTGCTCTCTGTGTCAGAGTTGTGTGCTCTGTGTCTGCTCATCTTCTCTTTAGGAGGCACCAGGAACCGAACTTGGGATCTCCCATTTGGGAGAGAGGGCCTCAATCACTTGAGTCACCTCAGCTCCCTGCTTTGTTGTGTCTCTCATTATCTTTCCTCTTTGTGTCTCCTTGTTGCATCATCTTGTTTTGTCAGCTTGCCGCGCCTACCTGCCGCACCAGCTCGCTGTCTTGCTCTTCTTCTCCAGAAGGCACCGGGAACTGAACCCAGAACCTCCCATGTGGTAGGTGGGAGCTCAATTGTTTGAGCCATATCTGCTTCCCTTCATTTGTTTTGAGTTACTCTCACTCTATCTCCCACCCACTCCCATTCTATGTTTTGGACTTCAAACTATGAAATTGTTAGCTTAAGTAATGTTAGTGAAGCAGGTTAGTATAGGGAAGACATCCTGTCACAGCAGAATGGAGCCGGCAAAGAACATGGCTGTGAGACCCCACCCGGAAACCTCCTGAGGGATCCTACAAGACCGTGGCCACAAGATCCCATTTAGAACTCTTTCCTCGGTCAAGGAGAAATCCCGGATAACCCCAAATTGTCCTTCTCATTGGGCTCCTGAGAGCTAACAGGCAGTAAGGCAACCAATCAGAACAGCAAACAGCTGTGGCCCCTCCCCAGCATTATGAAGGGGGAAGAGTAAAAGTCATTAAAGGCCTGATCTGGGCTCCCACATGCACGACTCGTCCTATAGCACACCGCAGTCCATGTCTAGGACTGCTTACTCTCTTCTTGTTTCTTAATAAACTCTTTTTTTTTTTTTTTTTTAAGATTTATTTATTTACTTTATCCATTTTAAACACCCCCTTCCCCATTTGCTGTTTTGTGCCCATTCGCTGGGCAATTCTCTGTGTCTGTTTCCTGCCATCTCTTCTCATCCTCCTCCTCCAGTCTTCACCAGGATTCAATCCTGGAGACCTCCGATGTTGGAGAGAGGTGTTCTGCCACCTGCGCCACCTCAGCTCCTGGTTTCCAGAGCTTTCGGAGCATCTCGTCTTGACTCTCCCCTGCGTCTCTCTCCTGTTGTGTCATCATCTCTGCATGGCTCCCGGGGCCTGGCGGCTCACGGGCACACAGAGCCTGGCAGCCCATGCGCCATATATATATATATATATATATAATTTTTTTATTTTTTTATTTTACTGGGAGGTCCTGGGGATTGAACCCAGGTCCCTCCATATGGCAGACGGACACCCAACCATTTGAGCCACATCCGCCCCCTATATATATATTTTTTATTTTACCGGGAGGTCCTGGGGATCGAACCCAGGTCTCTCCATATGGCAGATGGACACCCAACCATTTGAGCCACATCCGCCCCCTATATATATATTTTTTATTTTACCGGGAGGTCCAGGGGATCGAACCCAGGTCTCTCCATATGGCAGACGGACACCCAACCATTTGAGCCACATCTGCCCCCTATATATATTTTTTTTTTTATTTTACTGGGAGGTCCTGGGGATCAAACCCAGGTCTCTCCATATGGCAGATGGACACCCAACCATTTGAGCCACATCCGCCCCCTTAATAAACTCTTTACTCCTTTGCTTGCCCTATGGTGTGTCCTTAAATTCCTTTATGCGACATACGCCAAGGCTGGCTACTAGAGAATCTGTCTGTAGGAGGGACAGATTTAAAAAACAAAAAGATTCATAAATAAAATTGAGGTTTTCAATATGTCTGTTTAAAACACACCAGGATCTTTTATTTGTAAGAATGAGACATGATTCAAAATGCAAAATTCAATCACAATAATGGTCCTCTCAGCAAATATAGTTTGCAAGTCTCACATCCTGTCCTCATTTATTTTCCTAAAAATAACTAAAAGCAAAAAACAAACAAACAAAAAAACAGGTGAATTAACACTCGCTTTCATTTTAGCCTCTATTAAAAATATTTAGAATCTAGAATTCCAAGTAATTTGAACCTGGAATATATATATCTGTGATAATATCTTTATTATTTTTTTATTTTTTTAAGTTTTTTTTTTTTTTATTCCCCCACCCCCCTTGTTGTTTGCACTCGCTGTCTGCTCTCTGTGTCCCTTTGCTGTGTGCTCTCTATGTATGCTTGTCTTCTCTTTAGGAGGCACCGGGAATCAAACCTAGGCCTCCCATGTGGGAGAGAGGTGCTCAATCACTCGAGCTACCTCAGCTCCCTGCTTTGTTATGTCTCTCATTGTCTTTCCTCTTTGTGTCTCCTTGTTGCATTGTCCTGTTGCATCAGCTCGCCGCCTGTCAGTTGCACCAGCTTGCTGTCCCGCTTGTCTTCTCCAGGAGGCACCGGGAGCCAAACCTGGGACCTCCCATGAAGTAGGCAGGAGCTCCATCGCTTAAGCCACATCTGCTTCCCTGATAATATCTTTAAAATCCAGCTTTTTTTCAACATGCTAGAATGGATTTCTCAATTTTAACTTCCTATGAGTTTTTTTTAAAGAACGTATAATAGTTTTGTTTTTTAAAAACTCAAACTAGGGAAGTGTCAGTGGCTCAATTGGTTGTGCTCCCGTTTACCGTATGGGAGGTCCCCGGGTTCGATCCCCGTGGCCTCCTGGTGAAAGGCAAGCTGGCCACACGCGGAGCGGTCCGACGCAGCAAGATGACACAACAAAGGGATAAGCAGACCCAGAAAAATGCAAAAGCAAATGGACACGGCAAGCACAAGCAGCGAGGCGGGAATAAATAAATAAATAAAAATAAATCTTAAAAAAATAAAACTCAAACTACAAATGTCTTTATTACCTAGAAGAAAAAAGTTTTGCGCATACCATATCCTCAATCAAATGATTATATCACATCTGACTAAGCTTTATAGTGTAACATGTTTCTTCTTGATTTGCAGTATAATATTCTGATTTTCCAAAAGAATGTTAAACATACAAAATTCTTTTCCAAATATGCTAGAGCAAACCCTATAGTCAGTAATACGAAAGAGTAGTAAGCCCCAAGACCCAGGTCCCGTTTTCTTTGGACATCATAGCAGGTAAGAACTGCCTCTGCAATTTATATACCTGAAGAAAATGAGCAGCGTCAGGCTACTGGGAGCTTGGTGAAAATAGCCTCCCGGCGGTGCACCCACTGCACTGAAGGTCACCCTGCATAATGAGCAGGTGTCTTTAATCACTAAAGGACCATACAGGCACATTTCGTTGGAATAAATGTTCCACCTCCAGAATACACTCAAGTTGAACATTAGGAAAGCAATATTACAAACGAGGACGGAAGTGGGTGGACTAAACGTATTCCCCCCAAACTGCCAGTTTAATTTGCAGAATTCATATTCCCTGTGGCGATAACATCTCCCCATTCCCAATAGGTGTTTTTTGGCTACATCAGGTCTTAGCATTGTGTGTGTCTGGTTAGGTTACCACCCAGAGGATTCTAGCTATTCATTTTTGCCTCTTCAGTTTTCCTAAA
This sequence comes from Tolypeutes matacus, assembly GCA_026826555.1. Taxonomy (NCBI): domain Eukaryota; kingdom Metazoa; phylum Chordata; class Mammalia; order Cingulata; family Chlamyphoridae; genus Tolypeutes; species Tolypeutes matacus. The sequence continues at coordinate 23,605,702 of JAKSZT010032012.1, read as the reverse complement.
ATTACTGAGCGCCAGCAATTTTAACATATTTGTTAAATTGAAATTAGCGTACGGTTGCGAAGATACTAAAATCTAGAAACAAGCTCTTTAGGTATAAATTTACTTTGGTCTACTCAGACCAAGAAAGCGTTGATGCCTTTCCCATCTAGGCTGCCCTTGGGGACATTCCAGGTTGGGTGAGGGGCAGTCACTGACTGCTAACATTTGTGCGGGTTTGAATTGCCATGGTGTTGGAATGTGTAGCCAGCACCCTCTGTACCCAGGACCCTGCAACAAGATTATATTAATCTCTGCAGGGAGAGTAACAGGAGCCTTAACAATTGCAAAAAAGTGCCCAGCCCTGGTTTCCTGCCACTAGTAAAGCCTTTTATTGGTCCTTGAGAATGGAACTGTGTTCTCAGGTATGAAACCTGGGAAGGTTGCTTATAGCTAAGGAGTGAGCACTCTCTTCAGGCCTGAGTGCAGTGGTTAGATTATACATCTGTAGCTACCAGGATCAGGCAAGGAACACAGGGAAAGAAAAATATTTCAGTCCAGAAATCTCCTGGGTGGCCCCCTAGCTCTATAACTGCCTGAAGACGTCACCCACACACTCATCCCTAAATAACCCTCAGGGGCTCCCAATTTCTTTTCTTTCTTTCTTTCTTTTTTTTTTTTTTAAGATTTTATTTATTTATTCATTTATCCCCCCCTTGCTGCTTGTGCTCGCTGTGTCCATTTGCCGTGTGTTTTTCTGTGTCTGCTTGTCTCCCTTGGTTGGGTCGTCCTGCTGGGTCAGCTCACCACGCCGCACGGGCTGGCTTGCCTTCACCAGGAGACTCCGGGAATCGAACTCGGGGCCTCCCATATGGTAAACGGGAGCCCCATCGATTGAGCCATATCCACTTCCCCCAATTTCTTTCTACAACATCAATTCTATATTCCAACACCCAACTGGGACTGCCTATGCTCCTACCCCATCTGGTTTCCCACTCTTCCTCCTCCTCATTTGCTGCAGCTCCAGACTCCTGACTGGGCTCCATTCCCTCACCTTCTTTTGTTTCCCGTAGTCAGAAACCCTCTCCTCTCCTTTCCTCTGGGTCTAATTCCCATCCAAAGCCCACCTGAGTTATTCCCACAGCCCCATATCTTCCCATCTTCCCACTCCCTTGCTCCTACTCAACCAGAATTGGGGTCTGGATTCAGATATGAGTTCAAATCCTGTCGCTGCCACTTACTGGCTTGTAAACTTGGGAATGTATCTTAGTTTCTGAGCCTTAATTTTCTCGTGTGATATGGGGATAATAGGACCTAGGGTTGTGGTGAGAGTAAATTAGAATTTGTATAAATCACTTATATTAGTAGCTGGCAGGTAGCACTCAAAAACCTTAGTTGGTATTGCTATTATTATCCTTTTATTAAGATTTTTGCCTGGAACCCTTCTTATGTTACCAGACTACAACCTATCCTTGGCCAGTTAGTTCTATTTCCCCAGATTCTGTTGTCTTTCACTTCTTCAACTCTGTGCCTTACCAACCTTAGTAAACAAGCACCATGCTCTAATTTCACAGCTTCTGCTCCAGGAATGAGGATGCTGAAAAGGCTGATGACTCAACAGCAAATTCCTGCTCCCAAACCTTAGCCGAGCCCTTTCTGTTGCTCATAAGCCTCTTACTGGTCGTTCGCAACTCTGGCAGTTCATTAGAGTCAACAGAGGCACTTTTTAAAACGCTGGGGCCTCGGCCCCATCCCAGAGGAATTAACTCGGAATCTTTGGGGCTGGGAGTCCAGCATCATTTCTTATTTTAAAGCTCCCTAGATAATCCTAATATGCAGCCACGAATGAGAACTGCTGCTCTTAAATGACAATGATTTCCTCCAGCAGCATTCCAAAACTTTTCTACCCATAAGCCCACCTTCAATCCTTCATCCATAGAAACTTGATAAACTTTCCATGGCCCTCTCATAGAATTCTCCTGTTTATTGCTAGGGTGAAGTATCACACCTCCTATCGAAGCCTAATCAAGCCCTTAAATCCAGCCCTTTTAAAATAAACTTTCTATCAGTTACTCACTCCCCCTTTTTTTAAACATCTTTCTCTCTGCTGGTTCTTCCCCTCAACCTGGAATCATGCCCCAATTTTTCTCCATCCTAAACAAACATCAAAGGACAATCTCCCCTCACTCTGGTTACCTACTGGGTGACGGAAGGATCTAGAATTTACTGTCTCCTAGGGATGGGCACTCTGCTAGACGCCAGGGACATGTATCTATTCTGCGTATCTGTTCTTACTCTGGGGGATTACTTCCATCTTGTTCCTCCATTCTTCCCACCCTGTCCCAATCTGGAAGTTTATTCTCTTGCTTGGACTATTTCAATAGTCCCCTTGACTTCCTGCTTCAACTCCATCCTTTCTAATCCACGCTATACAGAGTAATTTTTCCAGTCATATAACTGTCCTGTTCCAGACTCTTTCATAATTTCTCTATTACCTACCCCCAAGTCTCTTCAGAATAAGAAGGAGGACCCTGGAACCTCCTCACCCCAAACCCCATGAGAATCGGGTTGGGCCTTTTGACCCTTTGGGTCAATGCTGACATACTACACTTAGGTCTTTTTGGTCTTTGCATTTCTTTTTCTAAACAATTTATTGAAGTATATCATTCATACATGAACATACATAAACCACAAGTGTTCAGCAAACATGGCGATCTTACAAAACAAACATGCATAACATCACACAGGGCTCCCACACATCACCCCCCAATAAACACCCTGCATTGTTGTGAAACATTTGTTAACAAATCATGAAAGAGCATCGTCAAAGTATTACTACTAACTATAGTCAGTGTCTTCCTCCCCTATACATTTTCTTAAGGATTTATTTATTTATTCATTTACTTTTATCCATTTTTACCCACCCCCCCCCTTATTGCTGTTTTTGTGTCCATTCGCTGGGCAACTTTCTGTGTCCGTTTCCTGTCCTTTCTTCTCTCATCCTTCTCCTCTTGTCTTCACTGGGATTCAATCCTCGGAATCTCCGATGTGGGAGAGAGGCATCCTACCGCCTGCGCCACCTTAGTTCCTGGTTTTTTGGCGTGTCTCGTCTTGGCTCTCCCTTGTGTCACTCTCCTGTTATGTCATCATCTTGCTGCGTGGCTCACGGGGCCTGGCGGCACACCCACGGACGAACCATGCACCCTCTATATTTTTCTTTTTTTAATTTTTACCGGGAGGTCCCAAGGGTCAAACCCAGGTCCCTCCATATGGGAGACAGATGCCCAGCCCCCCGAGCCACATCTGTCCCCCTGCTATATCTCTTAAGGTTGACCAAAGATACCCAAAGATACAGTCTTTTCCCATACAGGATGGTCATATCAGGCTTAGTTTATCACCAGCATTCTAAAAACCAGATCTAGGGAGAAAAACTAGGTCCGGGGACACATGCATGGTTTCTAATATAGAGAATGTTTAGCCTACCCTGATCATCACAAAATCAGGACAGCGAGAATATTTGCATTTGCATTTCCTGATTCTTCTCATCATTCGATTTTCCGCTTAACTGTTTGCTTCTCAGAGATGCCCTCCCTCCCCAGGCTATTTAAAGGAGTTGCTGCCCTGGGTCACTCTTACCTCTACCCAGGATTACCTTGTTTGTGTGTTTATTGTCCATGCCCTTCCAAGCAGCAAGCCCTGAGTTGACTTCCACCACCGAGCTTTGCTGGTTCATCCCAACTGCTCCTTTGTGCTCTCTACTACTTTGAGCTCTTTTGTTGCTACGGTGATACGATTCAGTTTGTCCAGAACAGTCTGGGTTTATGCCTTGATTTTTCCAGGGTAATTATTAATAGTGCTTCCTTTCATTCTCAGAAGTATCCCAATTCAGACAGTAAATTATAAAGTTACTGTATTTATAGCCTTGTATCATAGCCATCTGTACTCAGGTCTTATTTCTAAGCTCATTGAGGACAGGATCAAAGTCATGTTCATCTTTCTTTCGCCAATAACACCTGGTAAGTTATATTGTATAAATATAGCAGAAACTCAGGAAGCATTTGTTGAATTGGAGCGGATCAAAGGTTAAAATAAGAATTATGTGAAGCATATAATACAATATCTAACACATAGTAAGTGTGTTAGGTTAAAAAGATCGTTCAATAAATGTTACTTTCCCCTTCTCCAGATGACTGCAGACCATATGGCTCCCAACCTCTTTATTTATAGCCTGTACCACACAATTTAGTACCCAAGAATGTATCAGCTTGTTTGCTTTTATTGAGTTTTGTGTGTGTGTGTGTGTGTGTGTGTGTGTGTGTGGCCTTGTATCTTCTACTAGATTGGAAGCTCTTTGAAGGTGGGTACTGTGTCTTTAAAAAAACAACAACAATTTATTGAAGTATATCATTCATACATGAACATACATAAACGACAAATGTTCAGCAAACATCGCAATCTTACAAAACATGCATAACATCATACAGGGCTCCCACACATCCTCCCCACCCCCAAACACCCTGCATTGTTGTGAAACATTTGTTAACAAATCATGAAAGAGCATCGTCAAAGTATTACTACTAACTATAGTCAGTGTCTTCCTCCCCTATACTTTTATTTTAAGGATTTATTTATTTATTTACTTTTATCCATGTTTACTCCCCACCCCCCGTTTTTGCTGTTTTTGTGTTCATTCGCTGGGCAACTCTCTGTGTCCGTTTCCTGCCCTCTCTTCTCATCCTTCTCCTCCTGTCTTCACTGGGATTCGATTCTCGGAACCTCCAATGTGGGAGAGAGGTGTCCTACCACCTGCACCACATTGTTCCTGGTTTTTCGACACGTCTTGTCTTGGCTCTTCCTTGTGTCACTCTCCTGGTTACATCATCATCTTGTTGCGTGACTCATGGGGCCTCACAGCACACCCACTCATGGGGCCTGGCGGCACACCCGCACTCGGGGCCTGGGGGGCTCACCCATGCACAGGGCCTCACAGCCTGCATGCCTTGTATATTTTCCTTTTTTTAATTTTTACCAGGAGGTCCTGGGAATCGAACCCAGGTCCCTCCATATGACAGACGGGCGCCCAACAATTTGAGCCACATCCATCCCCCTGCTATATCTCTTAAGGTTGACCAAAGATACCTAGAGTTACAGTCATTTCCCATACAAGATGGACATATAATAAATCAGGCTTAGTTTATCACCAGCAGTCCAAAAACCAGACCTAGGGAGAAAAACTAAGTCTGGGGACACATGCATGGTTTCTAATATAGCGAATGTTTAGCCTACCCTGATTATCACAAAATCAGGACAGCAAGGTACTGTGTCTTATAATTCTCCATTCCACATAGCAGAACTAGTTCTTATTTATAAGTTGGTTGATATCCAGGTACCCAATACTTATTGGCTGGTTAATTTGCAGGAAAGAGTGAAACGATGACAGTAGTAGGAAATATCGGCTTAGGTACCCATAGTCAGAGGCACCAGGAGCCATGAGCACCTTCCCAGCTTAGAGATTCATGTCTCTGTGTCCTTCAGCCAGCAAAAGCAGGAACTTCAGATGTCTCTGCTCCTAACATGTTCAGCACCTAAAAGGATACAGGTTCAAATTATCAAGTAATCTTATGCAAGAGTATTGTGTCTTTTGGAAGTTGGGGAAGAATGAAAAATATGCATAGTGTTGAAGTCTGACTTTGGAGTAATAAGACCTGGGTTTGAATTCCTAAGCTATTTAACCTCACTAAGCCTGTTTTCTCGTTGTGAAGTGAGGATGAGGCATCTGCCTCATAGGGTGGCTATGAGAGGAGTAAATGAGAAATTCATGTAAAATGCTTCCAGTAGGGCCTGACGCATTGCAAGCCTCAATAAACTATAGTTATTTTTTTAGTGGACAACCTGGGTAGCTTCAAAGATGGTTTCGATGCTAAAGATGGGGCTAGCTAAAAATATAATTTTCGATGCTAAAAGTGAGGCTAGCTAAAAATATAATTAAGCTCTCAAATTTCTAGTTAAATCATGTTTCTAGTGCCATGTTTCATGTTTCAACCATCCATTCTTTTGTTCATTCATTATTCATTCACTTACTCTAGGCTAGGTATACAAAAATGCTTCCTAAGTTTTGTTGACTGGATGATAGAATAAAAATAAATAACTTGGGGGAAATTAAGACTCTGGAGGCTATGCCCTCAGTGATATCTCTGAATGGTATAAAATGCCCTTGTGGCCAGGACCAGGACATCATGCTCAGTGCTGGAGGTGAAACACAGCCAAGAATATATAGCATCCCCTCAAACCTTCGAACCCATTACCCCTTGCCTCATAATGGCTGCCTCATAATTCTTCTCCACCTCTAGACTCGCTTTCCACAGAACCTAGCCTTACTTCCTTCCCTAATAGCTTTCCCTCCCCAAACCCAGCACCCCAGGCCAAGTTAATCACCCACACCTCTGGACTACCATTGTGCAAATTGCTATCACTGTGCAAAACGCTTTGAATCTTCTGATTGGTTATGGGCTTGTTTCCCATACTGAGTTCCCCTAGAACTGTCTATTTAGGCCTTATTCTAACACCTAGTACATAGCCTGGTTTTTGTTGGGTGCTTAATAAATGTTCATTGAATGAGTTCTTGACTCAAACTCCTTCCATTTAGTCTCCTATTCAAAAATAACCCTTCTGGGAAATGGATGTGGCTCAAGCAGTTGGGCTCCTGCTTACCACATGGGAGGTCCTGGGTTTGGTTCCTGGTGCCTCCTAAAGAAGACGAGCAAGACAGCGAGCTGACGTGACAAGATGATGCAATGAGGAGGCACAACGAGAAAATACAATGAGAGACACAACAAGCAGGGAGTGGAGGTGGCTCAAGCTATTGGGTGCCTCCCTCCCACATGGGAGGTCCCAGGTTCGGTTCCTGGAGTCTCGTAAAAAGAAGGCAAGCAGGCACAGAGAGCACACAACAAGCAGTCAGCAAGCACAAACAGCAAGGGGGGAATAAATAAATAAATCTTAAAAATAATAATAATAACCCTTTTAAGAAACCTACACATTATCCTAGATCTTTCCCTCATCTTCCGTATGCAATCCATCACCAAGTCCTATGGATTCGATCTCTGAAATATTTTCTGAATCTGTCTACTCTCCATTGCCCTGTTGTTCCTCCCTCATCCAAACAGCCACTGGCCTGTTTACTACAGTAGTGTCTTAACTTGCCCTCTCTACTTGCTCTCTTGCCTTACTCCATACAGCCTGAGAGACGATTTTTAAACGTAAATGAAAGCATCACTACCCTGTTTTCAATAGCTTCCCAATAAGCTGAGAAGATGCTCCAAATTCCTTCGTCTATGCGGACGTGCAGGCATGCATGAACTGACCCTGCCTACCCCTCCGGCTTCAGCTTGTGCCATTCTATTCCTTCTTGTTACTCTGGCCACAGTGACCTTGTGACGTTCTTGGGTCAGTTGAACGCTTTCCCTCCTCAGGGTCTTTTTAAATACTGTTTTCCTAGTCTGATTTCTCTTCTCCCCTCTCCTCACACAGCTAGCTCCTTTTTATCCTTTAGGTCTCCAAGTAAGTATCATTCCCTCAAAGACTCCACCTCTCCACCCCACCCTATTCTCTATCACAGGACCGATTTATTTTCTTCATAACACTTAAGCGCCCTAACTATTTATTTCTCCATTTGCTCAAGTGTTTATTGTCTTCCTTGTTAGAATATAAGCTTCAAGAGAGCGGGACCAAGTAGTCTGTGTTCCCTACAGAATCCCAGTGGCTAGGGACAGCCCCTAGAGCAAAGAATATGCTAATCAAACATTTACAAGTAAATAAAGGAGTCCCCATCACTAGCCTCAAGTGCAAATCTTCTAGTTCTTCAAAATCAGTATCACTCCCCAGACCTTGCCTTCTCCCTCCAGCTTCCGCCCTGTTTTCCCTTTCTTTACACTGCCAAAAAGGAATAGATGGTCTGTGTAGACGTCACCAACTCCCAGCCCATGAAAAGCTTCTCACTAGTACCATCAAGGACCTCTTTGTTGTTAAACCCAGTGACATCTGCTCCAGTTCTCAGCCTACTTGGCCATTCCAAAAGCACATTTCATAAATTTTGTCCTGCAGAACACTAGTCCCTTGAGCTGCTCTGGTGAAAAAGTGCACTCCAGGCTCTTCCTATTATACCCTTTCATGGCACCCTGTGCTTCAACTCTGTAGCATTGAACACAATTGCAGTTAATTAATTTGTATAATTAGTTAATATCAGACTTTCCTGAGAGAAACTCTTGAGGGCAGGAACCATTTCTGTTTTGTTACTGCTCTAGCCCCAGAATTCCTAAAAGATGTTTAATATTTGTTGAATTGAATTAATGAATGTTTTCTTCTGGGAAATTCACAATGTAAATTAACATTTTAAATGTGAAATCCTACATGAGAGAAATTTGTTTGAGTGCAGGATTTCCCAGACTCTTTTGCCCACAGCTCCCTTTGCTTTCCACACCCCAGTGGAATACCACCAAACATCCCAAGGGATTCTGTAAAACACACATTAGAACATGTTGGCTCTCCTGCATTTGACACTATTTCTCCATATTTCCCTCCGTTGGCTCCCAGGATTCTATCTTTCCTTTTCTCTTTCTTTCTTTGAAGCTTAGCTCACCCCTGATTGTGGCTTCACAAGCCATTAGCGTGTTGACAGCCACCAAGTCCCATAGTCCCAGGCTTGTGTTCAAGGCTCATGACTATATGGTCATCTGCTCTGGCTGCCTCACCGGCCCTTCTTCCTGACCATGTCCAACCCCCACCCCGTAAGTCCCCTGCTCTTCTTGTATTGTGTATCTAATTAATGGTATCACCAGCTATCCCAGTCGGAAACCTGGGGGGCTTATCCTTGACTTTTCTCATTATCTCTGAATTAAATCAATCTACTTTAATTCAGAAATATCATTTAAAACTAAGTTCTTTTCTCTATACCCACTGTCATTATCTTAATTCACACATTTGTTATCTATTTCATGCATTATTGCAACAGCCTTCAAAATGTTTTCTCATATACCATTCCCCATTCCAGTCTACCCTTTGCACTGCTATTAGAAGTGTCTTCCTAAAACAGATTTATCCATGGCACTCCCCAGCTTGAAGACCCTGCTAGTTCAGGGTTCCCATAGGACGAAATCCAAGCTTCATAGACTGGCATACAAGGTGCCTTCTCCCAATCTTTCCAACCTTGGTGCCTACCTGCCCCCTCCCCCCAGTATCCTCTCTCCCCATCTCCATTGTGCCTCTGCTCTACAGAACTTAGGTCCAATTAAACATTAACAGGACATCCAGCATGTGCCAAGAACTATACTTGGCTCCGGGGAAACAAATATGAATGAAAACAGATACCTGACCTCAAGGAGCTTACACTCTAGCAATAGACATATAAACAAATATAATACAATGATGCATTCTGTAATGTACTGTAAAAAGAAATACAAACAAAATAGAGTTATTACGGCTAAGAGACTTAAAATGGAGTCGGAAAGCCATTCCAGCCATTCACACTTATGCATGCCTCAGCCAGGTATCACAAACTGCCAAAGCACGCAGAGCCACAAGCAACAATGTTCCTCAAAACCCAAAGGACATTGGGACACTGTAAACAAACACACATACACACAAGATAAACAAAGAAATCAGTTAACTAACCTGAAGAGCCTTTGAAGCACCCTGAATATCCACCAGTCACAAACAACTTATGTAATCTTCTTTTTCTTTACCAACCCTTGCCTGGAAGTGCCAAGACGGGACACGACTTGGGTTGCTAGCTGAATCTGTCCTTCCTGAACTGCCCTCTGAGACCCCCAATCAACGCCTTTGTTGCCTTGCAGCTCTGTTGATTACTCTCCGTTGATGATTTCTCCACTGACAGTACTAAGCCGAGAAGGAGAGTTGAGGAGGGAGTCATTAATTCTGCAGGGGGCAGGGCCGCAGTGTTTCAGGGACGGTGTCGCAGATGAAATCCTGAGCAGGACTTTGAAGGTTGAATAGGAATTGATCAGGTGGTCCGAGGATGAGGACGGATGAGCATGACTGGCAGAGTCAACAGCAGGGGAGGGGGAGGGGGACCCCACAAGTAGCTTCGGTGTATATGTGTATGTTGGGAGAGAGGCAAGAGCTGGCGCTGAAGGGCCAGTCAAGTCACTCTAGAAACAGCCTGCGCATCAGACTACAAAGTTGGTACATTTCCTGTAAGTGAGGGGGAACCGCTGAAGATTTTGAGGATGAGGGTGACTTAATGGGACTTTGGGAATATTACTCTGATAGTTGAGTAGAGGATGGATCCCTTGAGATCAGTTAGGAGGTGCTATCAATAGACCCTCATAGTTTTTCACTTAGACTATTGAAAATGCCTCGCACCTCAATTCCTTGGTCCCTCCAATCCATCCTCTACCCAGCAAGAAGGCTGAAGAAGGGAGGGCAGCTTTGGGAGATAAATAGTAAGTGAAAGGACAGGACATGGGGATAGATGGGATTTGGGGAAGAAGGATTGAATAATGCCTAGATTTCTAGATCTGTGGATTTTACAGCAACTGTCAGAGAGAATCTAGGAGGAAAAACAGGTTTTGGAAGGGGATGGTAAGTAGTACCTTCCGAGATGGATAAGGTGAGTGCTGGGTCTGCAATGCCTCTTGGGTATTCACTTGGAGACATGGGCCTCCAGGCTCAGGGGAGAGGTCAGGAGTGGAGATAGGGAAGATGTCCTCTGCATAGAGAGGACAATTAAAACAGCAGCAGTGGATGTGACCTCCCAGCAAAGGTGGGGGGAGCAAAGGCTGGAGGGAAAAGGATGAGTTCAGGGAAGACACAGCAAGCAGAGTGAGGCAGAGGAAGGGGATCTAGCAAAGGAGGTCAAGGCAGGAGGACAGGGAAGTGGAGGTGGCTCAAGCAGTTGGGTGACTGCCTACCACATGGGAGGTCCCAGGTTCAGTTCCCAGGGCCTCCTAAAAAAAAAAACATACAGAGAGCAGATAGCAAGTGCAAACAATGGTGTGTGTGTGTGTGTGTGTGCGTGTGTGAGAGAGAGAGAAATAAATAAAAAATAAAGTAAATCTTTTTTTAAAATCATACAATGTGTTACACAATATATTTGGTTCAGAGTAATGCAATCATACAGTATTTGTCCTTTTGTGTCTGGCTAGCTTCACTCAACATAATGTACTCCAGGTTCATCCATGTTTAAAACAAATCTTAAAAAAAAAAAAAAAAAAAAAAAAAAAGGCAGGAGGACAAGGACAGAGTGAGGTTCCAGCAGCCAAAGGAGAGGGAATTACAAGAAGGAAAGAGTGGTCAAAAGTGTCAAATGCCACAGGAGTGCAATAAGATGAAAACCGAAAATTATCCCTGAATTTGGCAAGAGCACTTTTAGTAGAGTACTGGGGCAGGAGACAGATTTTAGTGGGCTGATTAATATTGATAATAATATCTAGTATTTATTGAATAATTTTTATATATCAGGCATGTGCTAAATATTTTAAATATGAATTATCTCATTTAATCCTGGCAATAGCCTCCAAAGTGAGGCAGGTATGGTTATCGTCTCTTTTTGCAGGTAAGGAAATTGAGAGCTGGTTGGATGTAAACCCAGTATGGTCTGACAACAAAGTCCATAGTCTTAACCACTATTCCTTATCCCATCTTTCAAATGAATGGAAGGTAAGGAAGTGGAGACATACTACTTTAAGAATTTGGCTGAGTAGAGGAGAAAAAGAGGGTGACTGTGAGAAGGGAAAATAGGGTGGACAATTATTTTAAGGTGTGGAAGGCTAGAGTATATTTATGTGCTCAGGGTTATCATGTGTGAAAAAAAAAAAGAGGACTAAATACTTATAAGAGATTTCTCTGTATCCTCTGCAGGAAATCTGCTATTGTCTCTAAATACTTATGGGAATTTTTCTCTGTATCTTCTGCAGGTTTCATCATATCATGTAATGCCTGGCTTTTCAGTAACTATCTGTTGAATGAATGAGTGAACAGATGCCAGAGAAGGATGACTTAAAAGTGGAAGGGTTGGGAGCAGATGTAGCTTAAGTGGTTGAGTGCCTGCTTCTCATGTATGGGTCCCAGGTTCGATCCCCAGTACCTCCTAAGAACAAAACAAACGAAAACACCAACTCTAATTGGGGAACAGATGTAGCTCAGCAGTTAAGCATCTGCTTCCCACATACAAGGACCTGGGTTCAATCCCTGGAACCGCCTGAAAAAAAAAAAAAAAAGAAGTGGAAGGGTTTTTTCTAGAAGGTGGAATGACAGTGGCATAGAGTTGCCAGATAAAATACAGAACACCCAGTTAAATTGAATTTCAGATAAATAAGGAATATTTTTTAGTATAAGTGTATCCTAAATATTGCATGGGAAATATTTATGCTGAAAAAATTTTTGTGGTTGATGGTGTGAGATGCTTCAGGACTCCATTCCACTACAGAAGCTTTGAACAACTAGTAAGAACTGGCAGAGACATCTTTCTCAAAACTCCAGAAAACAGTTAAAGAGCTACAGTGACAGCATGTACTGAAGTAATAAAGCAGCTACTTAAAAGTGGTAGGATCTTGTGGTGCTCTGGCTGGCACCTCCTTCATTCTTCACTGGCTCTGTGTGGTGCTGGCCCACATTTCCAGTGTAGATGTCTGCACGTGGTTCCAGAGGGAGCAGGCTAACTTTCATGCATTTGGGGGGAGCATGCATGCCTGGCCCAGTGTGCCTGGTGGTGACCTAAGGGACTCACCGACCCAGAGCTTGCCCTGCCTGTATGTCTAAAAGGTAGTTTACTGAGCTCTTCTACAGGATGCCGTGGGAGAGCAGTCAAGTTGTGCTGCTTGGGGCAAGGGATTGCTGGCTATAGGACATACAGTACAGTGCCCTGTACTGTGAAAAACCTCTGTCCTAGGGAAGAGGGAATTTGGGGAACCATGGAAATAGGAGGATTTCTAGGGCCAGTTGTGATGCATGTGCAGAAAGGAAGGGGGAGGCCCCTACACACTGACCTGGAGCTATTCTCCAAACTCATTGTATGGATAAGCCTGGAAGGAGAACACTTGCGCAGGTCAATCTGCAAGGACTGGGAAAGGGGTTTTCTTTTCTTTTCTTTTCTTTTTTTTCTTTTTTTTCTTTTTTCTTTTCTTTTCTTTTTTTCTCTCTCTCTTTCTCTTTCTCTCTCTCTCTTTCTCTCTTTCTCTCTTTCCTTCTTTTAGCTGCTGGCATTCAAGGGAAGTTCTGTCATTATACTACCTGGATATAAACTTAAGGAAAAAACCACTCACAATTTAGACTAGCGATAATACATTAAAATATCAGATTGTCCAGGTTTCCATAAAAGATTACAAAACATACAAAGAAGCAGGACATGCTGTCCCAGGCAAAGGAGACAATGAAAGCATTAGAAAACTTCAGGAGGAGGGTCAGTCCTGGGACATTCCAGACAAAGACTTCTTTTTTTTTTTTTTTTTTAGTAAGTAATGGGCTCAATCATACATGGGAAGCAGGCACTCAAACCACCGAATTACACCCACTACCCTCAGACAAAGACTTTTTAAAAATGGCCCCACTATGGGAAGCGGCTGTGGCTCAATCAGTAGGGCTCCCGTTTACCATATGGGAGGCCCCGGGTTCGGTTCCCGGGGCCTCCTGGTGAAGGCAAGCCCGCCCGCACGGCGTGGTTGGCTGACCCAGCGAGCACAAGCAGCAAGGGGGGGATAAATGAATAAATAAATAAAATCTTTAAAAAAAAAAAAATGGTCCCACTATGCTCAAAGAACTAAAGGAAAACATGGACAAAGAAATAAGGAAATTAGGGAATGACAGAGGAACACAAAGAGAATATGAACAGATAGATGGGATTTACAAAAAGGAATGAAACAGAGCTGAAGACCACAGTAATAGAGATTTAAAATTCCCTAGAGGTTTCGGAAGCAGATTGGAGTAGACAGAATAAAGAATCAGAGGACTTGAAGATAAGACGATTGAAATCATTCCGCGTGAGGCACGGAAAGAGGAAAGAATGAAGAAAAGTGAACAGAGCCTGAAGAACTTGTGGAGCATCATCAAGCACACCAATGTTTGGACTGTGGGAGTCCCAGAAGGAAATGAAAGAGAGAAAGGATGGAGAGAATATTCAAGGAAAATAATGGCTGAAAACTTCCCAAATTTAACAAAAGACATGAATAAATATACATCCAATACACTGAACAAACTCTAAACAGGATTAATCCAAATAGTTCCACACCATTGCATATTAAAATAAACTGTCAGGGGAGCGGATGTGGCTCAAGCAGTTGAGCACCCGCCTCCCACATGGAGGTCCCAGGTTCAGTTCCTGGTTCCTCCTATAGAAAACAGACAATGAGCAAAAACAATGTGCATAAAAACAAGCAGACTGAGCAAAAACAAGGAGTAAACAGATGAGGGAGCCATTGGTGGGCAGAGATCAAACTGTCAAGGGGAGCAGGTGTAGCTCCATGGTTGAGTGTCTGTTTTGCATGGACTAGGTCCCAGGTTCAATGCCCAGTACTTCCTTAAAAAAAAGAAAAAAAA
>JAKSZT010032012.1:23501772-23591076 GCA_026826555.1 Tolypeutes matacus | reverse complement strand
CCCGGTTAAAAAAAAAAAAAAAAAAAAAAAAAAAGAGGGAGAAGTTAAGACATTCCCAGATAAAACAAAAGCTGAGGGCATTTGTCACTACTAGACTAGGACAAGAAATGCTAAAGAGAGTTCTGCAGGTTGAGAGGAAAGGACAAAAGACAAAAGATTGAAGCTGCATGCAAAAATAAAAATCTCCAGTAAGGGTAATGACATGGGAAAATAAAAATGCCAGTACTATTGCATTTTTGGTATGTAACTCCACTTTTTACTTCCAATGGGATCTAAAAGGCAAATGCATAGAATGTAATGATAAATTAGTGGTTTTGAGCTCATAAGATATAAACATGTAATTTGTGACAAGAACTACATAAAGGTGGGGAGGACAAAGGAGTATAGGAATATAGTTTGTGTATACTACTATTTTTTTTAAAGATTTATTTATTTATTTCTCGCCCCCTACTCATTGTTTTGTGCTCATTGTCTGCTCTCTGCGTGTTCTTCTGTGTCTGCTTGTCTTCTTTTTAGGTGGCACCGGGAACCAATCCTGGGACCTTCTGGAGTAGAGAGAGACTGCTGAATTTCTTCACCACCCTAGCTCCCTGGACTGCTGTGTCTCTTATTGTCTCTCTTCTGTGTCTCTTTTTGTTGTGTCATCTTGCTGAGCCAGCTCTCTGCGTGGGCCAGCTTGCTTTTCACCAGGAGGCCCCAGGAATTGAACATTGGACCTCCTATATGGTAGACGGGAGCCCAATCGCTTGAGCCATATCCGCTTCCCTGTGTATACTACTATTGAAGTTAAGTTGGGTGGAGCGGCTGTAGCTCAGTGATTGGGCACCTGTTTTGCATGTGCAAGATCCTGGGTTCAACCCCTAGTACCTCCTAGGGGGAAAAAAAAAAAAAGAAGTGAAGTTAGTATCAAAGCAAATGAGATTGTTATAGATCTAAGATGTTAAATTTAAGCCCCATGGTAACTACAAAGAAAATACTGGAGAATATGCAAGCTCATAGAGACAAAAATTAGAGTACAGGTTGCCAAGGGTAGTGGATAGGGGAAATGGGGAGTAATGCACAATGGTTGTAGGCTTTCTATTGGAGGAAATGGGAGTTTTAGTAATCGAAGGTGGTAAGGGACTACAATATTGTAACTGTGATGAGTCCCATTGAATAGTATGCTTGAGAAGGGTTGAGATGGGGAAGTTTATCTTGTATATATGTTCCCACAATTAAAAAAAAAAGAGCAGCTGTAGCCGTTGGCTAATTTAATGTAATTATGAATTCCAAAAATATAATTGGAACATACTTGTAAACTGATCTGTTAATCTGGGCATGATTAAGTTATGATTAGGGCATTGACTGGGCCATGTCAGCAGGATGTTGAGCCCCACCCCTTGGTGGGTGGGGAATCAAATATAAAAGGCATGGCAAGAACAGAGTTGAAGCAGTTTTTGAGAAGCAGTTTTGATTGGAAAGAAGGCCCCAGGAGAAGAGAAGCGAGCTGTTCGCCTGATCGTCTACAGCTGACCTTGTGGAGGAAACAGGAGCTAAGCCCGGAGAGAAACGCAGTCCCGGGAAGAGAGGAACCCAAGAAGCCTGAACCTGGCAGCTGTCTTGCTCTAACACGTGGCAATAGACTTTGGTGAGAGAAGAAACTTAATGCTTTATGGCCTGGTATCTGTGGACTTCTACTCCAAATAAATACCCTTTATAAAGACCAACCCATTTTTGGTATTTCGCATTAGCACCCCTTTGGCTGACTAATACAGCAGCTAAAGAGACAATGACAATTAAATGCAATACATGATCTTGGATGACATCTAGCAATGGAGGAGAAAAGGCTCAAAAGGACATTATTAGAACACTTGAAAAAATTGGATTATAGGTTGCCAGCTTTATATCAATGTTAAATGAACTTGGTAACTGCACTTGAGGTGGTTATATAAGTGAAATCCTTATTCTAAAGACATGTACATGGCATTATTAAGTGTTTAAGGGGCATGATGTATACAATCTATACTCATGTAAAGAAAATGGATCAATAAATGGATAGATAGATGATAGAATGATGTGGCAAATGTGGCAAAATGTTAAAATTGGTGGATCTGGGTATCTGGGGGATAGGGGTATGTTGGAGTTCTCTGTCTGGGTTTTGTATTATTTTTGTAATTTTCCTGTAAGTTTGAAAATATTTCAAAATAAAAAGTTAAAAGAAATTTTTGTAGTTTATCTAAAACTCCAATGTAACTGGGCTTCCTGTATTTTTTCTTTGCTAAATCTGGCAACCCAATCTGGGAGAGGCTGCGGGATGCCACACGAAAGCTGCACAGCCGCGGGACCTTGTGGACAACGGGGGATGAAAGAACGAGGGGTCTTCTTGCAAGGGGACCCTGAGAGTGTGTTCCTGGGGCAAACTGAGTCTCAGACCAGGAAGGAGGAGAAGGTCATTTCCTGAACAGAGATTAAAGTGGTGAGAGAAACAGTGGAGCTAAACAGTTAAGAGCACAGGTTTCCGAGTCAGATTCCTGTTTTTGAATCCTGGATCTGTCATTTAATGGCTTTATATTTCTAAGACTTAATTTCCTCACACGGAAAATAGGTATATTAACAGTACCTTGGTCTAGAGTTATGCTTATCCCACGGCCTGGCCCATCATAAGCTACTTAGCAAATGCGCTCATTAATTCAAAAATACTTACTGAGGGTCTTCTATGTGTCAAATACTGAATTAAGTTCTGGGGATATAACACTAAAGCAATTGGCAAGTAATTTCACTACTGTACAATAGATAAGTGCTATTATAGAGGAAGGAGAGTGCCCAGTGAGAACCTGTACCTGACGTAGCTTCCAAAGAAACTTATGTCTAAACTGAGACCTGAAGAATGAGTCAGAATTAGCCAGGTGAATGAATGGGTGGGAGGGAATGATATATAAATATACATACACACATACATACAAATATAGACAAGATAGAAAGTTGGGCAAATTTGAGAAAATAAAAATAGTTCAGGGAAGCAGATGTGGCTCAACCAGCTGGGCGCCCAGCTACCACATTGGAGGTCCTGGGTTCTGGTCCCGGTGCCTCCTAAAGAAGGCGAGCAGATGCCCGCACCCACCACCACGAGCTAGATGCCTGCACCCGCCTCAATGAGCTAGGCGTTGCACCCTGCTGCAACGAGCAGATGCCACAAGCCAACAGAAGCCTCAGCCCGGGGGGGAGTGGATGTGGCTCAGGCTGTTGGGCATTTGCCTCCCATGTGGAAAGCCCTGTGTTCGGTTCCCGATGCCTCCTGGAGAAGGCGAGCAAACAATGAGCACACAAATAGTTCAGGTTGTTGGCTGGAGAATAGAGTCATGGGGAAAATGAAGGGCCTTGTAGTTCCCATTAAAGAGTTTGTACTTTATCCTTCTGGCAGTGGCAGGGCCATTAAAGCAGGGAAACAAGCTCAGATGCCTTCAGGGGCAAAGGCGGTGACAGAAATGAATGTAATCCAAGCGGGAATGCTGGGGCCTACAAACACTTGGAGAGCACAGGCTCTACTGTCAAAGCACTCACTTTCAAATTTTAAAACCATAACCCTGGGAAAGTTCTAAACAGTGGCATGATATGATTGCATTTGCATTTTAGAAAGAGGGATGAGAATGAGTAGGAATGAGGCTAGACCAGAAGTAGAAAGCCCAGAAGGTATTCCACGTAAGAAATGAAGGTTTGAGCTAGGATCACATGTGGAGGGAGAGAGGCGGCAGATTCTAGAGATATTTAAGAGGAAGAATCAACAGGCTTTGGGGGTAACTTTTGTGTGAGGTAAGGGAGAAGTCAAGATTTCCTCATGGCAATCGTTGTTGTCACAGTGGGGATTGCACAGGCCGCTGTAAAATGAGATGGCAAAGAGGTCAAGGGTAAGAGGGACCAAAAGGAAGGAAATACAAAGAAGTGAAAGAAGGAGGGAGTAAAAGGTTTTGTGACTCAAAAAAGAATGGCATTTGGGGAGAGAAGCATAGAGGCAAGTAAAAGCCTGAAATTTCAAATTGGAGTTCCGGTAAGCAAAGAACCTTCACTAAAATGGCAGGGAATTTTTCAAAGACACTTAAGGACAAGGAGAACAGGAGAGAGGTGAATGGTAACTGAGTTAGCAGAACCAGGAAACCTGCTTCCTAAGTGAATAGAAGGGAAAGCCAAGAAGCAAACTGCTTTCACTACAGAACTTCCAAAAGGCCCAGGAACTGATGGCACAGGTGCCTTTGGAATTTGGGGTGAGATGGGGCTACAAACTGGGGGATGGGTTAAAAGTTTGCTTAATATGTGGTGAGACCACCAGATCCCCTCACTCTCTCTCTAAGCAGCTGGCAACTGCTCCTCCTTCATCCTAGCAGTAAACTGGACATGTACTTTCTGAAATAAGTAAAACAGACAAGACCTGAAGGTACTGCCTTTGGAAGTTCCTCAAGAAACAGCCCAACCCGATGAGTAAAGAGCCCAGTGGATAAGCAACTCCTCCACCCCAGCCATGCCCCAACCACCACCACCACACACACAGCCAGCCAAGAACCATGAGATATCTGAGCAACACCTCTCAAATGAAAGCGAGACCAAAACAAACAGAAAAAAAGTGACTTAAAATGAACTAAGGAGGGGAGCTGGAGCAGCTCAGTGGGTGAGTGCCAAAACAAACATGCAAAAAGCTAAGTCAAAGACTCCTTTCTTCCTTTTTTCTTTTCTTCCTCCTTCCTCCCTTCCCTTCCTTTCTCTTCCCTTCCTCTTGAATAATTCCTTCCAAAAGCCAATAGGTGAGCATAAATAAGGTAGGCATTCAAGTGGGCATTGGTGGGAGGTGTAAGAGTTGCAGGATCAGGACTTCGGGGGCAGGGAGGGGGAGAGGAGTGATGGCGGTGGTGGCCAGGAGTCGGGTGCTGGAGCCTGATCCCCCCAGGAATTGAGCCCAAATGGGGTAAAGAGGGGCGGGCAGCAAAACTAAATAAAGCCCAAGGTAATTAGAATAGACCAGGAGATCCAGCATCTAAATAATAGGTGTTCGGGAGAAAGACAACAGAGAAAATAGAGGGGAGGAAACCACCAAATGGATAATTCAAGAAAATTTCCCAAAATAAAAGGACAAGAGTTTCCAGATTGAAATCTGGTAAAAATCAACCCACAACAAGGCACATCATTAAGGAATATCAGAAAATCAGGGATAAAGAGAAGAAAAGGTTCTAGAAAGGGGGAGGAATCAACATGATTTCAGACCTATTAATAGCCATTGGAAACTCAGGCCTGGAGCCCAAAACATCATTCTATAGATGACTCTCAGACCTTGAAATCTAATGGAGTAGGCCCTGCAGGGTTTCTAAATTGTTTGGAACTCATGACCCTTGTTTTCCTTCCAGTTTCTCCCTTTTGACATAGAAATGTATATCCTATGACTGTCCCTCTGTTGTATATTGAAAGCAGATAACTTGGTTCTCTAAGTTTCGCACCTCCACAGACTGAGGGAAACGGTGCCCCAGCACAGACCACACCTATAACCGATTTTTTTTTTTTTTTTTTGAGGAACAGGGGCCGGCGATTGAACTGGGGACATTGTATGTGGGAAGCCAGCGCTCAACCACTGGGCCACGTTGGCTCACCCTATAACCGATTTCGAGACTTTGTACCTAGTGTTCTTCCTGAAATGATTTCAGGCTTTTGGGATATTGTGATGGAATGAATGTATTTTGCATATGGAAAGAACATGCTTTTTGGGTCCAGAAGGTGGAGTGTGGTGGTTTGGAACTGCACCTACCACAGAAAATCATGTTCTTAAAACCAATCCATTCCTGTGGGTATCAATCCATTGTAAGTAGGACCTTTTGCTGAGGTTACTTCAGTTAAGACATGGCCCAGTATGAGTCTTAATCCACTTACAGGAGTCCTTTATAAACAGGATGAATACAGAGAGAGAGAGAGAGAGAGAGAGAGAGAGAGAGAGAGAGAACCATGGAAGCAAAAAGCTGAAATCAGCAAAATCTGGAACAGAAGGGAGAGGCCAGCAGACGCTGCCATGTGCCCTGCCATGTGACAGAGAAGCCCAGGATCGTTGGCAGCCAGTCTTCAGGGAGAAAGCATTGCTTTGATGATGTCTTGATTTGGACATTTTTCTCAGCTTCAAAACTGTAAACTAATAAATTCCCATTGTTAAGTCAACCCATTTCATGGTATTTGCTTGAAACAGCCTAGGGAAAGAAAATAACACCCAAAGCACTTAATGTATTGAGTGAAGAGTTCATGGTTGGGGGAGAGTTTGGGCTGAATTAATGATAAGTACATAGAAAACTAGGCATTTAAACAAGGAAAAAATATCATTATTAACTTCAGGAAAACAAAGTTTTGTAAGGAAGGGAAAATAATCATATGATATGATTCATTTGTGAATAGCATTTACATAGTCTTGATGTAAAAATTGAATATTACTATAACCAAAATTATGATAAAATTATATTGGGAAATGAGAGAAGGGGTATGTAAATGTGGTGGTGGTGGTGTGTGTTGAAAGAGCTAAATCCTCATCTACCACAGTGGGGAAGCTAAAAGGTAATGTCTAAAACAGACAAATCAGTAAGTAGCAATATAACTATTATTTAAGATTTGCTGGAAAATACAAAGGAATTAGCTAAAAGAGTACAAAGTGTTGACTCTGGGGAAGCAGGCAAATGCAGTGGGGAGAGTAAGGGACTACTGTTTTTGTTTTTTAAAGAAGTCTTGTAGATGCTGTAAACAGAAAAACAAAATTAAAAGAAAAAAAATCTTCAGCCATTGTGGGGAAAATGTTCAAGTAGAAACTCTGTTGAAAACTTGGCTTGAGGGGCCTTTGTTTTAGGAATCTGTCCCCTAGGCATTTTTGAAGCCCTACTGACTGGAATCTTTCATTGAATGTTGGAAGTTTCTGGCACGCTGTAGGATGCAGAGGAAGGAGTGTGGCCTCAGCAAATCTGTTCACCAAGTGCTCATGAAGCATTGAATACATTCCATGATGTCTTACATGTGGGCCCTTTTTCCAAAGGTACTTTCTCTGGTTTTATATGCAATTTTAAAGATACATTTGGGGGAAGTGGATGTGGCTCAAGTGATTGGGCTCCCGCCTACCATATAGGAGGTCCAGGGTTCGATTCCCAGGGCCTCCTGGTGAAGGCTAAGCTGGCCTGCACAGGAGTGCTGGCCTGAGTGGAAAGCTGGTGCAGCAAGATGACACAATAAAAAGAGATACAGAGGAGAGACAATAAGAGATGCAGCAGACCAGAGAGCTGAGGTGGCGCAAGAGATTGAGTGCCTCTCCCTGACTCCGGAATGTCCCGTGATCAGTTCCCGGTGCTGCCTAAAGAAAAGACAAGCAGACACAGAAGAACACATAGGGAAGGGACACAGAGAGCAGACAGTGAGTGCAAAAAAAAGGGGGGGGGGGAGGAGGGGAGAGAAATAAATAAATAAATCTTTAAAAAAATACATTTGGGGGAAGCAGATGTGTTTCAAACAGTTGAGCACCTGCTTCCCACATCTGGAGATTCCAGATTCGGTTCCCAGTGCCTCCTGAAAAAACAGAAACAAACAACAAGCAAAACAAATGAGAAAACCAACTCAAGGAAGCCAATGTGGCTCAGTGGTTGAGTGCAGGCTTCCCACATACCAGATGCTGGATTCAATCACCAGCCTCCAGTACTTCAAAAAAAATAAACAAAAACCTTTGGTTATTTGGAAAGCAATATAGTATAGCAAACAAAACTCTAGATTAAGAAATGTGAACCTGGATTGAGGTCTGTTCTCTATTTACAATTAACTATTAATTTATGCAGTCATTGGTTTCCCAATCAGTAAAAACAATAACAGTATTCCTCTGATCTCAAAGTGTTGATGTGAAGTTTGCATTTGTCAGAACTCTTTTGGTTATAAATAATAGAAATCCAACTCAAACTGGTATAAACAAAACCAAAGGTTGATGTGTGTGGTTGGGGGGTGGGGTGGGGGTCATGCAGGCAGGCCAGCATTCAGGTATTCAGATAATGCTGCCTGGTTGGTTTCTTTCCATCTCTCAGCTCTTTTCCTTTCTATATTATACCTCACTGTTATCCTTGTTATCTATTTAGGATATTTTTATACACACTAAAGAATTAGTGCGTAGAGACCTCCATCCTTGCCTACTTGTTTAACTTATCTATCCAGAATGGCTTTCCCCAAAATTCCCAGGTAGCAGGTGATTTAACTAGACCCTGACGTAGATGAGAGCTCATCTAAAAGGGAAGATGGTGTCCGCTTATTACAAGACGTGGATAATGAGAACTAAAGTAGTCATTCACACAATAAGCTATAGTGTTTTTGTTTCCACTCTCAAAGACAGAATATTGAATTGGGTGGGTCTATTGGAGTAGGGCAATTCTCATGTTTTCATGTTAAGCTTGCTTGGCCAGAACGTGCTACCCTAAAAATATACTTACTCTGCCCACATATAAGATGTAAACACATTCTTCACTGTAGAACTGTGTAATCTTTTGAGTTCTCTTTTGCAATTTCCTCATCAGTAGGGTGTGTGTTGACAGAACTTGTCCCCCCAGCACCAAACACAAGCAGGTGCCTAACACATAGATTTTCATGCTGACAACACTTATCACAGAAGAAGCATCACCCCCGTTTTCCCATCTCATGAACAGCTCTGCCGTTAGACCTAGTATCCACTGTTGCTTCAGGACATTCCAGAGAGTCAAATCTCCTCCCCAGCTGATCCACATTGCACCCATAGTTCATGCAGTCTTTTCCCAAGTTATGAATATAAGAAAAAGAAGGAGGAGAAGAGAATAATTAACATATAGTTCTCATTTATGACCTCTCTGGATCTTAATTGCTCCCCCAAATCCATTTCCTTTTGTATTTGGCCTGCAAGGTAGCCTAAATTCTTATTTTTACCTTGATCCTTCATTGTTCAGTGTTGCCCATTTTGTACCAATTTGCATACATCCCACTACCTCCTTGAATGTATGTGCTTTTTATATTCCTACTCATAAAGACCAGTTACTATTTTCTTGACAGCTACTTTATAGGAAACAAAATGTCAGTCCCTAAAGTATTCCTAATCCCAATGACCTATCAATATAACAGCATAAAAAAAAAAACTCACTGAGTCTTTGCAGGAGTTAGTTCCACTGGTGTGAGGCTGGTTTGCACACAGAATTCATAGGTTGGGAGGCAAATACTCATAGATCTCCACACACATTTAAGAGTGCAAAGACTCCAGGAGAGGGAGAATGGACGAGAAAGTTAGGGAGTAGGTGAATTAGTGGGAAAAGACAAAGGCTTACTGAAGTGTCCTGAGGAGATGGCAGTGAGGAGAAACCAGAGGTGTAGAGCTAACGGTGGAATTCAGCAGTCCAATTAGAGGAAACTAGTTGTATTTGTTTATGTTTTCATGGCAACCAAAGTATCTTAGAAACAGGAAATAGGCCAGGTGAAGAAATAAAGAGAAGTGCACGTCCCTAAATTACATCTTTAACTGGACTTCGGGAGAGCAGTTTGCAGTTTCTTTGTATTAATCTTTATGGAGATCACTTATTTTTACATTTAATACTTTATATCTTGTTTTTCTTGCAGAACATCTATTTCTCTGGGAAAGTCAAGAACTTGCTGAAGGAAAAGGACTGGTCAAGTGACTTCATTTCTATCCAGTGTTGGAATTCTAGAAAATAGATATAGCTCAAAAAGGAGATGCCTGGCATACCCCCTCTTCATCTTATTTCTTCTAGAATGTCTATCCAGACCAGAGGAAAGTTGGTCACAGCCATGTTACTGCTGACATGTTTAGATAAACACACTCTTATCAACTTGGAATTAAACTGCAATCTTCAAATAAGGAATATATGTTTACACTTGGCCTACTCCACCCTTTCTGTGGTTATCCATCCTTCACACTGCCATGGAGTCTTATCGCATCCATTGCCTACAGAACTGGCAAAACTCATTAAATGCATTCAGAGCCCTCATCAAGCTATTGTTATATCCTCATCTCCCATTAAAGTTTAGTTGTTTACATGTCTGTTTCCCCCAATAGAATGGAAGGTTTTAGCCCTGGAAGGATTTCTAGGTGAGAAGATGCAGCTATTTCTTTTTTTTTTTTTTTTTTTTACCGGGAGGTCCCGGGGATCGAACCCAGGCCCCTCCATATGGGAGATGGACGCCCAACCAGTTGAGCCACATCCGACCCCCAGATGCAGCTATTTCATAGTCCACTCTTGGTGGTATCATTTTTGTTTGTTTTGTCATGCTCTCAACAAGGCCCCTCTGGAAGGTAATGGTCTATTTGTGGATGCAAACCCATTTCCTTTGCCTGGTCCCATTTCTTGAGTGGTCTAGGGAAAGAGATCCCACCAGGGAGTTGCTACATTGCTACTACTGGGGAAGATGAGGCGGCAAAGAAGTCTTTACACATTATCATTTTATTAAGAAACCACTTAGCCAACTTCTCTCCAGGATGAGCACAAGGTACAGGGTTATTCCCTTCCCTGAGTGGGTGTTTTAAGATCTGAGTGGGAGATGGCAATGCTACAAATTTGGAAGTTAAAAAATTGTTAAGTGGAACCTTCTTTTTAATTTCAAGAATAGCCCTTTCACACTTACCCACCACCTTTCCATTGGCTGTGTAGAAACAAGCAGGCTGTTTACTCAGAGCAAGGGAGTCAGCCACCATCACCGGGTTTGATGGAGCCTCAAAAAGCAGGCAAGGAGTGGAAAAGCTCTATATGGAGAAAGGAGAAAGCTCCAGGTATGCTCTGATTGGAAGTTGTTGGCGTGGGGAAGCTGGAGGCAGGCTAACCAGAAGCAGAGCAGTCTACGTGATTGGTTTGGGGAGCAGATTTGGCTCTCTCTGATTGGTCCCGAGTTGGAGATGGGGGGGACAAAAATAGAGAAGCTGGCAGTCATTGACCAAATCCTGACGGTCCTGGGCCTGCTGCGGTGTCCAGTGGTTTGGCCTCCCGGGCTGGTTGCTGCGGAGGTGGTGGGCCGGACTTCTAGTGTCATGTACGATCTGACCATCGTCCGTCTGTACATTCAGTCTCTCAGCTGGGTGAGGCCCAGGTTTCTATTTTCCTCTGACCTACTTAGCTTTCTAGCTCCAAAATTTTGTCTTACCTGGGACAGGATAGCATCCCTGCTATTTCTGTTAAGGATAAAGAGGGGCATCAGGAGCAGGTATATGAACAGTAATTATGGGAACACATACTTGGCATCCTAGCGAGGGCCAGGCAGGAGAAGGAAGCATGCACTGCCTTCTGCTTTGCCATTTTCTTACAGAACTCCTGTTTCCATTATAGCTGACTCCTCAGAAGCTCTCCCCGTCTGTGGGGGGACCCGGCCCTCCCCGCCCCTCTTTCTGAGGCCAGCCGATTGGGGCACCGAGGAGGGTCGCGGGCCCCGCCGCCCCCAGGCGCAGCGCCCCCCGTGCTGCCTCTGGGGCCCGGCCCCGGGCTCCCCAGCTACCTCCAGGCGTGCTCGCGCCCCCCCGCCCCGGTGCTCTCCGGGGTCCGTGGCGGCCCCCCGCCCGCAGGCGCGCCTTCGCCGCCCGGCCCGCCCCCCTTCCGGCCCCCACCCCGGGCGCGCGCCGCCGCCTCCGGGACACTGGCTCCGCGCGGCCCTGGATGGAGGCGCGCCCTGCCGGGGCTCGGTCGCAGCTCCCGTGGTCCAGCAGCAGCTTCCCCGGCCCATGGGAGCGGTCAGGTCAGCTCTCCCGTCCCCGAGCCGCTGCCCGGACAGGCCGTTCTTGGAACGTGTCCTTGGTGAGGAATAAGCAGATCCTCCTCTGGTCACGACCCCTCGATTTTCAGTTCTGTGGGGCGAAGAGAGAGCGCATTCTCCCCAGCTCTCCCTCCCCAACTATTTCTCCTCAGCTGTGGGAAAAGAACCCCTCCTTTCTCCTCAGAATAGAAAGCATATTTCCCCTTCAAGTTGCTGTCCACTCGGGTCCCCGCTGGTCCTCCTCGTCAGTGGGAGAGAACGGTCCTTCATTTTCTCCTCAGGGAGGGTCCCGGGCCCGGATTCCTCGGGCCGCGAAGCAGAAGAGGCCGTGACGCCGCCGCCGGCTTAGCGGCGGCCCTCTCGCCATCTTGAGTGGAGGAGGAGCCGCGGCCGCCGCCATGCGGAGAGGCAGGGAAAGAGGGAGGGAGCGAGGGAGGGGGCAGAGGAGCCGAGTTAGCGCAGCCCGGGCGGCGACTTCGGCGGCGCCATGAGAGCAGGCAGCGGCGGAGGTAGGGCGGGCCAGGCCCGGGGATCCGGCGACACGGGCTACTCGACCGAGCGGCCCCCAGAGCGGGGCGGAGGCCGGGGCGGGAGGAGGCCGCAGCGAGGGGCCCGGGTGGGGGCGGGCGGAGGTTTCCGAGGAGGAAGGAGCCGCCGCCATTTTGGGAGCTTCGAGTCAACAATAAAGGACCGAGGGTGCCGAACGGGAGTGGCCTCGGCGGTAGGACTCGGGCCCGATCCCGGGGTGTGGGGTGAGGCGGTGGGGCCGAGGCCGCGGCCGCGGGCAGCCTCGGGCCCGGCGTGGGGGGCGCTCTGAGGCGGAAGCCTGAGGCCCGGCCTGGGGGGGAGGCGGGCCGGCGGCGGTGTGGGGTGGGGGCGCCTGAGAGGGGTAGAATATAGGAATGTCCTGCACGGCGGGGCCGGGGCAGGAGCCGGCCGAGGACTCGGGGGAGCTTTATTGAAAATCACGGACTAGGGGGCCATAGGGGGCGGCAAGGACTAGGGGGGTGGTGGAGGGTAGAGGGTAGGAGGCGGCCCTATAGGGGGCGGCAGGGCCCTGTTAAGAAGAGAACCGGCAGCTGCTGGGTTGGGTTGGGCCTTACAGGTCGGTAACAAGAGGGTGTTTGTAGAGTCCCCGAGGTTTGGGGGAAAGGAGGAGCTGAGTTCGGGGTGTCTCTTTGGGGCCGTATCGGGGGAGTCCCTATTGTTTCTTACCCGCGGAGCTGGTTCCCGGCTCATGTTGCGCAGATAGGATTGCGGGGTCCCATCCCTTCTGTGTTTTATGGCCAGAGGAAGCTGACTTCAAGTGTGTGTATGTGTGTGGGGGGTGTGGGGAGACAAATTATTGCCTCACAATCCCGGGGCTCAAATCCTTGGCTTGTCTCACTTATCTCTCACTCCCCTTTCGCTCTCACCATTCCCATTAACCCTCTGAATAAAATCCAGTCGCTCCAACTAGTACCGAGAAACTGCGCTGCATTTGCAAACAAAAGCTCTTGTTAGGGATGACGCTACTGTTTTGGGTGTGAAACTGTCAATTGCTAACTACAGTCTGGGAAGAGCTGTAATTAACTCCATCAGGGGCTCCTCCTGACTAGCCTACGTTTCCTTCATATTTTTGAAAATGTAGAAATATAACTTGCAAATCTAAGTTGAGAGGTGGTAGGAGGAATGTTTCCTTCTCTGAGCCATACAGCTGCAGTGCAGGATTCAGTTTAGTTAAGAGGGGAGCAGTTATGCATAGTCACATTTTGGAGCCATAAAGAAATGAGGTCTTATTATATATGATGGGCAGTCTAACAGTGATCTTTAGAGGTGTTCCCCTTCATTCTCTTAGTGCTTTGCACGCAAATATGTCTCTCTCTGTGAACTACATGTATTGTTGATCATAATAATGTAAACCTGTCAATACAGGGAACCATTTATTGCCTTGAGACCGAATTTAGGTGTTAACCTTGGCCTGCTTAAGTGGTCAGTCAGATTCAGGGAAACTGTATAAAAATACATAGCTTTGTGTATGTGGTAATCTTGTGAGTAACCTGATTTTCAATCTAAAAGAAAAAAAAAAAGACATCAAGGAGCATTTTCCAGTAAATTTTATTGAATTTGAGAAGCTTTGGTGTATGACAAAAATAGTAGTGATAAATAAACTAGTGCATTTTTGATAAGAAATATGAAGGCGTTTTTAAAAACCTTATTATAATATATGGCTTTGTTTTCTGGTTTTTGTAAATTTTTATTTCCAAAATCTTAAATAAGAATTCGATTTGGGAAACAATTTAAAAATAGGTGAGGTTGACTAGTCTTTTAAAAAATACATATATATTAATATATATTTTAATATATATTAATTAGATTTAGTATTCTGGGTTTCTTGGAAAGTTTTATTAATGTCTCTAATGTGCTTAGTTTTCCACAGATACGTCTTTTACACAGGAAGTTTTATTGTGTTTTCATTTTTTTTAAACAATAATGCTGCTTTAAGTTAGGATATACTTTTTGAAAAATATTAAAATGTAGCTAATAGTTTTTAAGTATTCAGATTTTATTAGGGTAATTATTTTCTTGGCTGTTTTTCAAGCAAAATGTTTTGACAGGTAGACATGTGTATATCCCTTGGCTGCTTCAACTTTTGTTTTAAAGGGCAAAAACTTAAGGGAAAAAGAAGACACTTTTTTTTCCCATAAGGTTTAACTTGTGTAGTTGCTATGCAGAAGGGCACAAAACTTTCTGAAAGCGTCAAGTTCAAGTCAGAACACTCACTTACTGTCAGAAGATAGAAAAAAAATGAATTGACTTTGCCTTATTCATATGTAGATTTATATTAGGTAAATTGTGTGATACTTCATTGAGTTGTAATGCATTTAGGTGTAATGAATCATTCACTTTTAGAGGTGGCTTAGTTTTTAGAGAATTCAGGGAGGAAACTGAAGTGAAGATTGTCATTTGACAGCTAATGCTAATTTAGTCGTATTATCTTCCTAACTAATCCTCTCTGGGTTACTTTGAACTGAGTATTTGTTGGAGATGGTCTAAATGTAGGTTTGGTGGTAGTTCCATCTTTCTCTGTCTCTCCTAGCCTGGCTAGGAGTGTTGGTATATTCTTAATTATTTAATTTAAAGGATTCTTTTAAAGGAAAACAGAAAAGTTTTTTCTAACTTTCCTGTATTTGCTAATTTTAATTTTTTCTTTGTTTCAGATTGAAGTGAGTGAATTCATATATAATTCAACCTTGTTAGAGGGCTTTTTAAAAATACAAGTTGATTCGGTGCATGAGAGCAAGTTACTGCTGCTTAACGTTCAGAGACTTACAGGTGCTTGCCTGCATTGCAATAAAGGACTCAATATATTGAGCAAGACTTATATTTATCTCTTCGTTTTGGAGAGCCTAATAAACTGTTATTACAGTTTCTCTACTGACTTTCAAAAGTTTTAAAGTTTGAAAGAGACAACTTTACAGTTAACACAGCATGAGCACGGCCAGAACAGAGAACCCTGTTATAATGGGTCTATCCAGTCAAAATGGTCAGCTGAGGGGCCCTGTGAAGCCCAGTGGTGGCCCTGGAGGAGGAGGAACACAGACACAGCAACAGATGAACCAGCTGAAAAACACCAACACAATCAATAATGGCACTCAACAGCAAGCACAGAGTATGACCACCACTATAAAGTAAGTGTTAGAATAAAAAAACACACTTGGGGGTCCCAGACATTTCTTTTTGTTAATTTGTTGATGACTGTTTTGTGTATACCTTAATTTAACCATTTTGATTGTAGAGGACAGGTGACTTTGTCTTATGTCCACAAATATTTGCGATAAAACAATGTTTTACCGCCATAATTAATTGAGGTTTAGTCAGTGGTGAACCATAGGCACAGATGATATATATTAATATTGTATAGATTATTTTTAAACCTTTCTGACTTTAATAATTAGCTCAGTGTAGCAATTACCAGGTTTATCTTGTTTTTGCCCATAAAGTTTTTTTCCTAGTGTTATAACTGCTCCTTACTACCTAGGTGAAGTGTCAGTTAAAGCCAATTTCAAGTTTTGAGTTTAAAAACTCACACTTGCCCTAGCCTTCTGAACCACAAATATATTCACTCTTAGAATATTTTTCTGTAACTTTATTTTAGTTTATGGAATTTTGCTTTTTTTTTTTTTAAGTTTTAAAGCTTTCTCCTCCACAAAACCAAGAACCCATTTATAAGTAATAGGGAACTCGGGATTTTGAACTCTTGGAAATCTGTACTTTAAGTGGTCCCAAGCCACTTGGTTGACTCTAAAATCTTTCTATAGCATTTTTTTTTTTTTTTTCATTTAAAGCTGAAAATTTGTGGGCTATATTCCATCTTTTAAGTACATATTTTAGATGATTTTAATGGTAACTGCCACTAAAAATACAGTTATAGGAAATTAATATTTAAGACTCTTGACCCTATTTGAGGTTTGGCTTTTGTTGTTAAGAATCTAGCCATATAAGTTGATTTTAATCTCTAGAAATCTTCATAAGGTGATAAAACTTTGGTTTGCTAAACTAAGTAGTATGTTTATTATAACCTAGATTTTTTTTTCCATGTTTAAGAAGTATTGCCTAAAGAAATACAAACCTCATAAGCTACCAGGGTGCCATATAGATGGTTTTTGCTATGTGATTCTCTCTAGTGACCTAGAAGAATTAATTCCCAACAGAATTGGTTTGGACACCAGGAAAATTGTCATTAATGCGTGTGCTACTATTTTTAAGGTGGATTCTTTAATTAGTATAGGAATTAAAATATTGTAGTTTGTTTTTTTTTTTTAAAGATTTTATTTATTTATTCATTTATCCCCCCCTTGCTGCTTGTGCTCGCTGGGTCAGCTAACCACGCCGTGCGGGCGGGCCTGCCTTCACCAGGAGGCCCCGGGAACCGAACCCGGGGCCTCCCATATGGTAAACGGGAGCCCCACTGATTGAGCCACAGCCGCTTCCCTGTTTTTTGACAAAATAAAATTTAGGCTACTTTTAATCCTTAAGGATAGAAACATAAATCTGTGTTACTTCGTAATGACAAGGTATTTTCTAAATTAAAATTTCTAATTTGAGACAACTATAGGGTTTTGCTTCTTTTTTTTCCTCTAAGGATTAATAGTTTGTTTTCATTTCTCTTGGTTCTTCAAATGTCAGTTCAAGTGTCATCTCCTCCATGAAGCTGTATGCGAACTCTTCTAATACTCTATCACTTATTTTCTCATTTTAAACAATTCTTTGTTTTGTTTGTTGTTGTTTTTTCACCTCATAAGATTCAAGTTCCTTGTGGGCAGGTTTTGCATTGTGTCTTCTGCATTTTCATTTGCTGATTGTTGAATTTGACAGTGTGGCAGGCTGGCTTACGAGATGTTGAAATGACATGTTTGTTCAAAAATTTTCATGGTGTAGACTTTATTTAGTAGATAGTTATCTGTGTTAGAGTAGATTGGATTATGTGGGTCCTAGCTTTAAGTAAAAAAGTGCTCATCTTTATAAAGACAGATTCAGATGTTTTGGGGCCTTGATTACATAAGAATAGCTACAGTGAAATAAAAAAACGATTTTAAAGATGACATACTTGAAAGCATTATTGTCTGTAAATATTTCCTGACGATTTTTATTTTTGTATTAATTATTTTATTAGAGACATTGTAGGTTTACAGAAGAATCATGTAGGCAATACACAGTTCCAGCAACCACCACCCTCCCACACACACAGTTTTCATTATTATTAACACTTTGCATGAATGTGATACCTTTGTTACAGTTGCTCAAACAGTATTGTAATTATTCAGTTAACGCTAGTCCATGGTTTTTATTAGGGTTTGCTGTGTTGTACAGTCTTATGGTTTTAATTCTAGTAATACATACAACCTAAAATTTCCCCTTTCAAGTACATTCAAATGTATAATTCAGTGGTATTAATTACTTTACAATGTTGTACTACCATCACCACTATCCATATCCAAACTTTGCCATTACTTCAAACAGAAACTGTACTGATTAAACATTAACTTCCCATTCTCTCTCCCTACCCTGGCCTCTGGTAACCTGTATTTTAATTTCTGACTATGAATTTGCTTATTTTAATTTCCTATCATTGAGATCACACAATATTTGTCTTTTTGTGTCTGGCTTATTTCAATCAACATGATGTCTTAAAGGTTCGTCTATGTTGTTGCATGTATCAGAACTTCCTTTTTATGGCTCAATAATAATTCCATTGTGTATGTGTGTGTGTATGTATATATATCACAATTTATCCATTCATCAGTTGACACTTGGACATTTGGGTTTCTTCCATTTTGGGCCATTGTAAATAATGCTTTTTTACAATGCTATTTGAGTCTCTGCTTTCTATTCTTTTGATACATACCTAGAAGTGGGATTGCCAGGTAATATGGTAGTTCTGTCCTTTTTGAGGAACTGCCAGGCTGTTTTCCACAGTGGCTGTACCATTTTACATCCCACCAGTGAATGAATGTCCCTGTTTCTCCATATCTTCTCTCACACTTGTTATTTTCTGTTTTTTTTTAATAGTAGCCATTTTAGTGGATGCAAAATAATATCTCACTGTTTTTATTGCATTTTCCTAATGGCTAAAGATGTTGAGCATCTTTTCATGTGCTTATTACAAAGATTTGTATATCATCTTTGGAGAAATCTGACTTTTTTTTAAATTTTTTTTTAAATGCTTTGGATATTTAATTTTGTTATTTAACATTTTAATCTGACCAAAAGAAAAGTTTATTTATATTTTCCTTTTTATTCTCTTTCGTGGTTTTAAGCATCTCCAGTAAAAGGATTGAGAGATATTAATTAACAGCTAATAATAAGTTCTTACTTAGGCACTGTGCTGGGTGTTTTATGTAAATTATTTTATATAATTC
The DNA here is from genome assembly GCA_026826555.1 of Tolypeutes matacus. NCBI lineage: Eukaryota > Metazoa > Chordata > Mammalia > Cingulata > Chlamyphoridae > Tolypeutes > Tolypeutes matacus. Next base: position 23,572,441 of record JAKSZT010032012.1, on the reverse strand, counting down.
TAAACTCATTTTATGTATGAAAAAATGGAGATTCAGAAAAGTAACTGGTAAAAGATTAATAGAACTAGAAAGTAGAGTCAGGACTTGTACTTGGGTCTGAAATTTCAGAGCCCTTGGGTTTAACTAGTCACTAGAAGGTAAAAACTCAGAGGGTACTTTTCCTATTTAAAAAGGAATAGCTGCTTAATTTTAAACTCCAGTTTAGTTACTCATCTTTACCAGAATATTGCCATGTAGGAATTTGGAACCAGCCCCCCCCCCCCCAAGAAAAGCTAGAATTTGGACTTGATGTGATATTTCCTAATTTTTTAATTTGCTATTTATTGATTTATTTATTTTTAACAAATCAATTTTATTGATACAATTAGTATTATACATATTAATAAAGCATACAGTTCATTCAGAGGGTACAATCAGTGGTATTTGGTATAATCACAAAGTTGTGCAGTCATCACCTCAATCATCATTAGAGCATTTTCATTATTTCAATAATAATAAAAAACAAACTAACTTCTCCTAATTTTTAAATGTTGGCAACTAATTTAAATTAGAACACACATGTACGCACTATATAGATCAGACAAAACATATGGTTTGCCAGTTGTGACAGTACATTATAGTACATTTTCTCAAGAGGATAGATGACTTACTCCCTTATATATATTTTTTGAACGTTCATAGATGGTTGTTTCTTGTAAGAACACTTTTTCTAAAGTTGTTTACCTCTGTTGTTCACTATATTCTTATGTGAATGGCAATATATTAAATTTACTGTGCTTGTTTAGAGCTTAGTTGTAATTGAGATTAAACATCTCTGTATTATTAGAATAGTGATGGTGTGAATTCTCGTACTTCAGTTTTACTGTATTCTCTCTAGACCTGGTGATGACTGGAAAAAGACTTTAAAACTCCCTCCAAAGGATCTAAGAATCAAAACTTCGGTAAGTTGGTTGCAAAATTCAAGTGGAAAAAATAGTGTGGAAACTTAAGAAGCAAAGTAATGACAATACTCATAATGACAATTGACACTATGTATTTACTTATAAGTAGGTTGAAATGTTTGAAATTATATAGGTTATATATAGTGAATTGCCAAACATTGCCACAATTCTCGGAAATATTTACTTATTTTTATAATTATGTAAGTATGTATATACATTATATAATGTATGTTCACACATATGTACATCTTATCATCTAACTTGGTGAGTACTTTATGATTTTCAAGGCGTTCTGTCAGACTTCTTATTTGTTCCCAACAATCGTGTACAATATTCAGGCTAGGTTTTATCCCCATTTTGGGGAAGAGAAACTTGAAGTTCACAGATGTTAGTTCACTGGAGCCCAGTGTTTTCAACTGGAGGTAGGGGCAGTTTTGCCCCACAGGGGACATTGAATGATGTCTAGAGACATTTTTGGGTATCACGTTTGTGGGGATGGTATAGGATAGCCCCCTACAACAAAAAATTGTCTGGCCTAAAACATCAGTAGTGCTGCTGAGCTTGAGAAACCCTGACCTAGCCAAGGATATTTGTGGCTGAGTGGTTGAGCCAGGATTTGACTTGATATCTTGTGACTTTCAGTCCACAGCATGATCCTTGTACAGAAGTAACAGTATTCCACCAGTCCTTAGAAGAATATGACCAGGGGGTAGCCTTTTCCCAAAACAGTTTTTAAATGGCTTGTATATATTGAAAGGAGAGTGGTTATTTTCCAAAAATAGTTGAAATACAGATCATGACAGAGAAGTAATCTGCTTATATTTTTATTTAAGATGGGATGGGTAAAGAATTAAAATCTCTCAGACAAAAATTTTTAAGCATGCTAACTACCAAAGGAACACAGTTCTAATTTATGACTTTGTTGTTTATTTAACTAGGATGTGACCTCCACAAAAGGAAATGAGTTTGAAGATTACTGTTTGAAACGGGAGTTACTGATGGGAATTTTTGAAATGGGCTGGGAAAAGCCATCTCCTATTCAGGTATGTTTTCCCCTTTTAATCACGTATATATAATGTTAAGTATGAAACATTATGTACTTTACATTTTTTTTTGCAGTACTAGGAATGGGGATTGAACCTGGGACCTTGTATGTGGGAAGCTGGTGCTCAACCACTGAGCCACATCGGCTCCCCTGAGTTGATATTTTCATTTGTTTCCTTTTTGTTTTTTTTTTTGTTTGTTTGTTTTGTTTTTAGGAGGCACCAGGGACCAAACCCAGGACCTCCCATGTGGGAAGCAAGTGCTCAGTCAATTGCTTGAGCCACATCCACTCCCCAGCATACATACTTTACTTTTCATTTGAGGGGATGATACAATGAACCAATATTTCTCTGTGTATGTAGATGTTTATATACGTATATATACACACATGCATATGCAGTCACTTTCATTTCTCAGATCCTTTTAAGGATAAGTTACAAAATCATGGCCCTTTATCCCTAAATATTTCCAGTGTATATGCCGTAAGAATAGGATATTCTCTTTTATAACCACAGTAATCATCTTCAGTCAATTTAACATCCTCTATCATTTGTATTCCGATTTTCAGTTTTCCACCATATGTCCTTTATAGTATTTTTTTCTCCTGCTATAAAGAGGATCCAGTTTAGAGTCATCAGGTTTGTGTACATTGTTATGTCTCTTTAAACTCTTTTAATCTTGAACATTGCCCTAGTCTTTTGGCTGCCCCCTCCTCCCCCCAGTTTAATAGAACATTTCTCATTTTGGGTATGTCTGGTGTTTTTGATTTGAGTTATGTGTTCTTAGGCAGCATGGTACAAGAGTCGTGTTGTGGCCTTCTCAGGTATCACATTTGGAGGTGGACACTGTCCATCTCTCCCTCAGCGGTGATAATCATTTTTATTACCCGGTTAAGCAAGGTGTTGCCTGATTTTCCTCATATTACTACTGCCCCCCCCCCAAAAAAAAAAAACACTAATAAGTAGTCTGTGGAAAACACTCTTAAGACCTTATAAATATCCTAATCTTTCATCAGTATATTCCCTTAGTTTTAAAGCACCCAATGATGATTCAAAATAATACAAAACGATGAGTTTCCAATTCTGCATCCTCCACAATGGGCTTTAGAAGGAAGAACCTTCCTTTATGCCTCCTTGTGAAGCTCCATTATTAGTATGGACTCATGAATTCCTGTGATTTTTTTCCTTTGGTATTTTTATGCTCAAATTGTCCTTGATTTGGCCAGTGGAAACTCCTTCAAGCTGGTTCTTGTGTTCTTTTGACGTGCCCTCTTCATTTTTCTTGTGTACTTCCTTCCTTTCTGGCTTAACATTATGTCTTGATTATCTTGTCGCTACTCTGCTCCAGCTTTGGTATTGGCCATGTCTCCAAGGAGCCCTGATTCCTATTAGGGAAATAGTATTAGAGACCAAGATTTGGGCACTAGGTGTTATGTTTGCTACTTGGCCTGACAGTGGAAAAAACAAGGATATATATGATGTGTATATACACACATACCAGCATACAAGTATATGCATGTACATATAAACATGTATTATACATCTGCAAATTTGTTAAACATGTGCTTGTTGCTTTCAGGTAAGTTGAATTCAAGCTAATAAATACAAACCCTGCGTACTTTTTCATTGAGCAAACACATATTAAATGATCTAGGAGGTATTAGGCACTGGGAATGTTGTGATGAACAGGACAGGCTTCCTGCCCTCACAATCTGGTGGAAAGCCAATTGTACACATAGTCTCAGTATATCATGATGGGCACGTTTCCAGTTAAAATTGCAAAGATATGTAGTCATTAGGGGGAAATGAAAAAACTGGAAGAAGTGATCCATGTTGCAAGCACAGGGGTAGTGATTGCCCAGAGGTGAAAGTGTGCCTTTGTGGATGAATGGAAAGAAGTTTTATTATGGCTGGAGAAAGTATCAGGATGAGGCTATGGATCATCAGATATATAGGCAATTGGGGTGAGAGAGTAAAAATATTTAGACGTCTACTTTTTTATGATGTAGTCTGTATTAATCCATTTGTCTTAGTTTTCTGGATGCTAAGACAAATACCACACAGTGAGTTGGCTTAAACAACAGGAATTTATTGGCGCACGGTTTTGAAGCTAGGAGAAGTACAAAATCAAGGCATCAGCAAGGTGATGCTTGCTCCCTGAAGATTGTGATGTTCTGATGCTGGCTGCTCGCTCTCCTTGAGCCTGGTTTTTCTGTCAGATGGCAATCAGTGCACATGGCAGTGTCCTTTCCCTTCTGGATTCCATTGACTTTGAGCTTCTTGCTTTTCCATGTGGCTTTCTCATCATAAAGCCTCTGGTAATAAAATTAAGGTCCAATTTCATTTTGTTGGGCCACACCATAGCTAAAAATAACAACTTCAAAAGGTCCTATATATTGTGGGTTCACACCCACAGGAATGGATTAAGAGTAAGAACATGTAATTTTTCTGGGGTGCATAATTCAGTCAACCACACCATTTTATCTACAAGGAATAAAGAGACATGATGAACTCTTCTGTAGGATCTGTATCATTCATCTCCAGTACTTAGCCCAGTGCAAGTTCTATTGAATTTTAGAATGCCTTGATGAAACTAAGATAATATATATATCCATAGGCAAACTTGATACAGTGTTTAAGAGCATTAGCTGCACGTCAGATGGACCTGGTTGAATCCAACTCTGTTCCTTTCTAAGTTGGTTATTTGAGGTACTTCTCTAAGCCTCAATTTCCTCACCTATAAAATGTGAGTAATAGTATATACCTTGGAGTTGTTATAAAGATTGTGAAGTGTTTAATGTATGTATGCTTAGTACCGGGTACATGATAAATGTTCAATAAATGTTAATGGGCTTTTATTTCATCTAGTAGTTCTTACAAAAAAGGTAATTGGATTAACTTAGACCTATTAATGGACCCTTGCTGGCTCATCTTTCCTACCTAGTATTAAAATTTTAAATTGACTTTGTTACTTGTACTCATTGTTGGTGAGACATAAAAGCAATTAGCTCTCCAGTCACTTAGCCAGTCTAGCTTTTTCTGTAAAGTAAAAATAAGTAACCCACCCTCACAGGATTTTTGTGACGAGCAAAGATAATGTATAAACAAAGTGTTTTGAAAAAGCAAAGCACCATACAAATATAAAGTATTATTTTAGATACTTAAGACCATCATTTGTATTGTCTTTCTGCCCCATTGTTTTGTCCTGAGATTCATGGAAAGCACAAGATTATGTGTTTCTTAGGATCATTGGGTGTAACAAATCTTAATAAATACATGGGTTTTAGAACCCAAAAGGAATTTAGAGACCTTCTAGTAAAATCCAACCTCGTGGCTGGCTGACTTCTATTCTTTTCATTTATATCTACCTTTTCTCCTTACTTGGTTTTCCTGTTTTGTTTTTTTTCCTCAAATGTATTTTTGTCTTCTACAGTACTTGGTTTTACTGTTTTAGCCAGGCATTCTGCCTCTCCCCCCATCCCCCCAAAATATTAGTTTAAAGCCTTGATCCGACGGGCGAGTTTTTTGTGTGTGAATCTTAAGAGCTGGAACTTAGTTGCAGTTTGGCTAGAAGAATTTTGGAGAACGAGGCACTTAGAATTGTATACTCAAAAAAGAGGATTTTACACTGGGAGGCTAGAACCAGATGTAATTCAGATTTCTTTTATACATCTTCCTTTGGTATAGTCATCTGTGACTGTAGTTCTATGTCTGAGTGTCATGACCAGTAGCATAATTATGCCATTCTAAAGGCATAGCTTTATAGGAACACAGACTTCTTTGGAGGGTCTAAAAACCTACTGTTTTATTCTGCTTAACATTGCAAAAGTTTATATTAGCTTTGAGATTATGATTTAGAGGTGGCAGTTCTTGATGCTTCCAGAACCTAGGCATACCTTTCGAAGACTTTTTAGATAAGAAGGTGAAGAAATGGCACATAATCCATTAGTGAGGGAAGTATGGAAGTTCCTTACTGATAGCAACAACACTTCATACCAGGAGAAGAATCTCAAATTATTTTGTTAACCAGGTATCTGACGGTTTATTTTTTATAGTTAGGAATTATAGCATCTAAATTCTTCTGTAAGTTGTTTGTCTTGCTAAATGGATTTATTATGACTAGAAGAATTGTTTTCCACTGAGGAAATGCTGCATTCAAAGATTTGGGGAACAATTCTTCTAGCCATAATAAATTCAGGTTAGCAGGAAAAATGACTTACAAAAGGATTCAGGAACCACAGCAGCTCCATCATTTTACATTCCCACCAGTAGTGTATGAGGTTCCACTTCCTCCACACCTCACCAACGTTTGTTATTATCTGCAGACCTAAGCTTGAATGCTGGTTCTGGCACTTTTTGCTTTGTGACTTCAGGCAAAACAATCTCTGAGAATCCCATTTTGTCAGTTGTAAAACAAATGTAAAATACCTAACTTGAGGGTATAAGTCACAAAGTGTGTAAGTACTTAGCATAATGCTCAGCACATAGTAAGCATTAAACAATTTTTAGTTTCCTTCCTCCTTTCCTGCCTCCCTGCCATTTCCCCATGATTTCCTTTGGGATTCAAAGCTGTCTAAGCCTGACTTGAATTCCCTTGCTTCATATTACCTAATCTTCCTAGGAAACAGTTGTAAGAAACAGCATGGATGTGTTGAATTCTCTGACTGCTAATCATAATGTCCATCACATGGGGCAAAATATCAATGTCTCTTAACAGCGAGAAAGGTAAATAGACTCGCCTACTTACTTTGTTAAAGCATTATCTTTTTTTTTTTTTTTTTTTTTTACTAGGAGGTCCCAGGGATCGAACCCAGGTCTCTCCATAAGGGAGACAGATGCCCAACCACTTGAGCCACATCCATCCCCAAAGCATTATCCTTAAACAGTTTCTGTAGGGCATAATCCTGTCCGAGAGGGCAGAGGAATAAAAGTAGATGGCTTTAATCCAATTCAGTTAAAACGTGAACCAAAAATGTGTTCAAAATTTAAAAATTAGAGTACCCACATTCTAATTCTGCCCTGCCTCACTTCATTTAAAATTTTCAAGAATCTGACCCAGCAAGTCATTGGGAGACCCTTGGAGACCACTCATCACCTTTTTGAATGCTATAGAACTCTAGTATTTGCAGTTGGTTTCTAAAAACCACAGAAGAGAATGAACCCGTGGGGTTAATGGGAGCCTTCAGAACAACTGAAGATAAGAGTTGACCCTAAGAAGGTGGCAAGCTATTAAGACCAGAGTTTCAAAGCCAAAGTTTTCTTCTTTGATCTGTCTTACCATATTAAGCAGCCTGTTTTAGGCTGACTGTAGGAAGAAGATAAGAGTATTGTCACTGGACCATTTTCACAGTTGTTCAGACAGCTGTGGTACTCTAATCATATGGACCCCATCTGACCCCTGGGTAGAATGGGTGCCATGGTGGGAGATGGTAGTCATGATGCTTAAGACTTAGATGTTTCTACAATAAGTTTAGAGTGCTAGAGTATTTCTTTTGGTCATTAGCCCAGCCAGCCATAGGAGGAACTAATTATGTCGGTAATTTCGAGTCTGTTTCCTAATTTATTTTCCTGATTTTTTTTGGGTTTTAGAAATGAAAAATTCCACCATTTCCTTTAACAGTGAACCACTAGTTGAACTATTCCAACCATCTATTGTACAGTTGTGTTTTAATTTCCAGGTCAGATAGGTAAATGGACTGGGACTTTTCCTTACCCTAGTTTGTCACTATCAACAAGATATGATTCAATAAATAGCTTTTTTCAGCCTGTAGGAAGCCTTGTTAAAGATTAAAGATGTCCCTTGTTTTTTAAGTCTGAGGATTTTGTTTCTTCTTGTAATCTGTCATAATGAGTGCTAGTGTGAAAATTCTATTTTAATGGTGACATATGGTGTATTTTGCCAAATTATTGAGATGTGGCATTTTTAAGTGGCAAGCTGGACCAGTCTAGTCTGTAAGCCATTTTTTTTTACAAACATGACTACTGGTAGGGTATATGCTTTAATTTTTGTATATTAGTAATGATTAGCAAAACTTTGTTTTGAAGCTGAAAGAAAAGGAAAAGGAATCTTTCCTTTTATTATAGATTGTATGGAGGATTTTGAAGAAAAACTAACATTTTAAAAATTAAAGTAACCTTTACAGATGGACTGTCACCTTCAAATTTAGGAATGTAAAAATGTCTTAGGTGTAATTACTAAAAATTATTAGCCTTTTATTAAAGAAATGTTGAATTACACTTGAATTTCAAATTTCACACTTACAGGATAGTTGCAAAACTAATACAAAACCCATAAAAGAGAGCTCCAACATATCTCATCCACTCACCCAGGTACCCATATTCACCAGTTAACACTTTGGCACTTAAAAATTGTGATGTTAGATGTTTCTCATGCTTTTAGTTTTTAATAGGAGAAGGCTAAGGGGTGGCCTTATAAGGGGGAAAAAGGTTTCTTTTATCAAAATGTGAAGTTTCTGAGCTTACATGTTTGATGTAATGGTGGAAACAGAAGTTTTTATTGAGCTATTGACATTGTCTTTTCTAGTCTTCCTTTTTGATGAAGGTATGGGTTTCAGAATGACTAGTTAGGGTTCAGTGCTTTACCATATTACTAATAGATCTGCCACATCATTGAGTGAAGTTTAAATTTGTACCTTATTACTACTATTTACTAATTGAAGCCAAATTAAGAAACCTGAATCACCTAGTATTTGATAACTATTGTTTGTCTCAGAAATATAACTAACTTCATTGAATCATTATATTAGGCTTTAGAATCAGAAGTGAGGAGGCAAATTTTGTCTAGCTAAATTTGGAGTGGCAGAATATAATTTTTTGAATTGATATTTGACCAAAGGATTAGGTAGCAGCCTGATTATTACAGAGAATTGTAGACTTCTTTTTGTTTGTTGCAGGGTTTTTTTAAGCCATTTTCATAGGGTTGGGACCTTAATTCTTTTCATATAAATACCCTTCTCAGTCTCTGAGCTTAGAACTGTCTTAAAAGGAGAGAACTTATTTTTGAATAACTGGAATGTCTTTTGGACAAGATGGTACTGTCATTTGTCTTTAGAGATTATTTTTTTAAACTGTCAGCTTTCTCCATTTGTACATCTTCACCCTTTTTAATTTCATTAACCGTTGGGATTCCTTTGCTGTTGTCTGGGAAAGTTGTCTTAGGCTAATAGGAAATGTTACCTTCTGCAAAATATGCATGACAAAGTAAGCTAAAATGTGAAAATGAGAAGCCACCCTCAGTGATGTGACCAAGGATTGAGATGAGCATTTCATCTCAATTTCAGGACACTTTTGAGAACAGAAGAAGGGTGTGAGTCCTTGGAGGTTTATGTAACAGAATAAATGTCAAATAGGACCTTAGGTAAAACTTTTCCAGCCTATTGTTTTTTGCAACTTACAGTTTTTCATTGCAGTCACATTGGTGTACCAGTCTTAATATCATATAGTCTTTCCTTTGCATTGTTGGAGCTGTTTTCCCTGTCTCCCTCCACCCCCATCCCCCTTTTTTTTTTCTTTTGAGGTACCAGAGCCAGGGATTAAACCCGGGACCTCCCATGTGAGAAGCAGGCGCTCAACTGCTTGAGCTACATCTGTTCTCTTTCCTCCATTTTTAATTGTGAAATGTCCTTTGTTCCCTTCACCCTCATTATTTAAATCCTATTTATGGATCAGCCCAAGTTTTTCCTCTTTCTTTAAGCCTTCCCCTACTTGTTGATCCTCAGATTCCTTAGACTCAAACCCACATACATACTCACACACTTTTTATTACATTGGAATACAATTTAAAATATATATATATATTTCATAAGCAGTTATGGTTAATATTGGTTGATAATGATAATGATGTTGACTAGTCCTACTAATTTACTCTGCACTTATTCATGTAAAATGCAAATCTAGAGTACATCAGAGCAATACCAGAGAGATGTCCCTCTGTGTGTATATTGGAGAAGAATTTGTTTATGTTCTATTTTTATTCAAAAGTCATTTTGCATTGTCTTGTCTCTTTTAGGAGGAGAGCATTCCCATTGCTTTATCTGGTAGGGATATCTTAGCTAGAGCAAAAAATGGAACAGGCAAGAGTGGTGCCTACCTCATTCCCTTACTTGAACGGCTAGACCTGAAGAAGGACAATATACAAGGTTAGTTGGAGAAAGGCTTTTGTTTGTTTAAACTAAAAAAATTTTTTTTTTTTTTTTTTTTTTTAAAGATTTATTTATTTATTTATTTATTCATTTATCCCCCCCTTGCTGCTTGTGCTCGCTGGGTCAGCCAACCACGCCGTGCGGGCGGGCCTGCCCTCACCAGGAGGCCCTGGGAACCGAACCCGGGGCCTCCCATATGGTAAACGGGAGCCCTACTGATTGAGCCACAGCCGCTTCCCTAAACTAAAAATTACTATAAAATTTAAGCCTTGGAGCTAATGTACAAGATACTAATTTTTTTTTTTTTTTTTTTTTAATTACAATGTATATACTCTGGAATTAATATTCACAGCTTTTGGTCTGGTTGTCTTATAAAAATGATTCTCTACTTTTTATAAAGAAATTTCTAGTTTTTCAAATTATTTTAATGTGATATACAGTTGTAACAGCATTCCAATGAAATAGGCAGTATATTGTTTTTAATATTAATATATTATTGCCCTTTAGGTAGAAAGGCTAAAATCATGAGACATTAAATTATCTGACATTGCTACTTATAAACCATCAGACTGAATTGTGGGCATTTGTGTGCCCACAGAGTTCCTTGTAGAAACACCAACTTTTTCTCTTTAAAGGCTTGCGATTTTGGGATTTTAAGAGTTATTGTACACAGAGTAAGCTATAAGTTTTCAATTTCTTAATCTACAATTATTGTTTCTTCCTACTTCTTTTTACCTACACTTCTGTGATGTAACTAGAACCTGGGAAGGAGTTTTCCTACTTGGGTGTTGTAGACTAGTGAATTTCTTACTGACAAGCTAATGTAGTTAGGACATCTTAGAAATATTAATTAGGTTAATAAATTTTGAGTTAATGGTTGCCAATTCAACCCTTTAAAGGTTTGTAACTCAAGAAGACTAGTCTTTATATGGTAGTATTGCTGAGGGGATGTCTAAATCTGGAACACTCTAATAGGTTCTCTTTTTTCCTAAAGGAGATTAACTCATTTATCTTTTCAAAATATCTTTTAGGCCTATTATAAAGCTATTATTATAAATTTTTAGTGTGTCTGAGTATTCAGACTACAAGGGGCATATTCTGTAGCTTCTTAACCTCCTAAAATATGACTTTTTTTTTTTCTATTTCTCTGTCCTTAATATTTTCCAGCAATGGTGATTGTTCCCACTAGAGAACTTGCTCTACAGGTCAGTCAAATTTGCATCCAGGTCAGCAAACACATGGGAGGGGCCAAAGTGATGGCAACCACAGGAGGAACCAATTTACGAGATGACATAATGAGGCTTGATGATACAGGTAGGAAATGATTTACATAGTGTGGTGTAGCTCTCTGGTTCTAATTCTAGCCATAGATGCTTCCTTTTGGTGGTAACTTATTAAATTTTATTAAAGTTAATAAGGAGCAGAGAAATAGTGCAGTAGAAAATGAATAAAGGAAATGAACACTTAAAGAAAAAAAGAAAAATAAATAGTAATTATTGGAAGGATATTCAACCTCTTAGTAGTAATTGAAGAAATGTAAACAGAAAACAAAAGATATTTGTGCCTATCTGATTGGCAAGGCTAAAAAAAAACTCATGACCAGTAATGTGATTTTGTGGAGAAATAGGCTCTCTTGCAACATGGGAGTATAAATTGATAAAAACCTCTGTAATGGTCATTTGACAGTATACTTCAAAATTATAAACATATATTCTCAGTATATCTTGGAAAAATAATTGGGGCATATGCAAGACCAAATATATAAGGTTGTTTACTATGGCGTGGTTTATAGAACTGAAAACTTTGATCAACCCAAATATCAGTCAGAGATTGGCAAAATACCTTGTAGTATAGTCCAAATGGAATTCCACATAGCTATTGAAGAGTGAAGCTGATCTGTATTCATTTTCATGGATAGATCTCCTTGATATGTTATTGCATGAAAAAAAAAAAAGGTAAAGAAGTGGCAGAAATAAGATCCACTTATATAAAATTATATATTGTATGATAGCTACCATTTGGTTACTTGAATTACTTGATATATTCTTGATACTGCACAGTTCTTTAAAATGATTATCTCATTTGATCCTTATAACAATCTTGTGAAGACCAATGCTCTAGATCAGAGGCGTTGCTGCTGTGTCAGAGGCCTGGTATGATTTCCATTGATTCACTGGGGACTGTCTCTTAAGACAAGCAAATATGTCCCCTATTTAGAGCGGGTGATTTAGGAAGCTCTAGTCCACTTACTGTAGAGGTGAAAGAAATAAGTATTTTCTAGACAATCTGAGGTAAAATGGAAATCCATATCCTAAAACACATCTTTGTGCCTGTTTGTATTTTCACCTCTGCAGCAAAGTTTCTGTTAAAAAATATTTATGATAAACCTTTACTATATACTTTCTCCTCAAATAAAGTTAACAAGGACATATGTTTTCTAAATCTTGTGTAGTGCACGTGGTGATAGCTACCCCTGGGAGAATCCTGGATCTTATCAAGAAAGGAGTAGCAAAGGTTGATCATGTCCAGATGATAGTATTGGATGAGGTAATATGTTCATTTGGAAAGATGCTCTTCTGTACTATCCGGTGCTTTGCTTTTAACTGCCAGCGAATAAAGCAAAAGCTGTTTTTGTGTTTATGATCTTCTAATAAATACACAATTCTTGTCAATTTGCCTGTGAAACATGTTTTGCCCTTCAAAGGCAATAGATGATAGGGGTATGTAGAAGTTCAGTCTTGCCTCTTTCTCTTAGGGAGACTAGATAGTTTAGGTTTTGTTTTTGATTTTTTAAGAGGAGTTACTGAATTACCCCAAAGCCAAGTTCATTCTAAGTCTCTTACTATTCAGTGATACATCTTTAAAAAACATATATTGTCTCTACCCCCTCATTTAGCATATATAGCTTTGTATTATTTGGATTTTGGTCTCTGTTACATGTACTGTACCACCAGATTATATATGCTTTTTAGTATCTTATTCAACTATGTGTCCCCAGAATCTAGCAGTATTTTATACATAAAGCACATCAGTGTTATTAATGCTTTGAAATAGTTACTTTTCCATTTGGTCTGAGTTTGAGATAACTAGTTCAAGGTTGCTCATGGTCTGAATCAGATCAGGCTTTTATCTTTGATAATAAGAGCTAACATTTATTAATTGCTGTGTGCCAGCACTGTAAGTGCTTTTCATGGGTTTTCATTTACTCTTCACAGCAACCGTGTGAAGTTGGTACTATTACTACATTAAACTTTCCAGTTTTACAGTTACGGAAACTGAAGTACATTGAAGTACATTGAGGTTGGTTAAGTAATCTCCCAACACAGCTAATAAGTGAAGGGGAGAAGATTTCAACCCAGGTAGTTTGACTCCAGAGCCTATACTTCAATAAATTATTTAAATTTTGTTATAGGAGCAAGGATTATTATATCTGTCTAGATTTTTTTTTTCCCTAGAAGATGGAGATTATATACTTTTTCCCCTTATGAGCACTGGGAATGTGTCTTGATGCCATCGGACAATATGCAGTGTAGGGGGGAGCTTACTGCTTGCAACCAGGAACATTCCATGTATGTTCTTGTTGGGTAATGCCTTGTTTTTGACCATGTGTTAACCAAAGACCTTATACATTTATCCCATTGTTTTTTAAAGTAGTGTTCTCTTTGTACTGCAGGCTGATAAGTTGCTGTCCCAGGATTTTGTGCAGATAATGGAGGACATTATTCTCACGCTACCTAAAAATAGGCAGATTTTACTATATTCCGCCACTTTCCCTCTTAGTGTTCAGAAGTTCATGGTGAGTAAATCTGTACTTGGAAGCACTGCCATCCTGTTACTATGAGTATGCTTTTTACCTATAATTACATCCTATTATCAGTGTATACTTTATACTAATTAGTTCAGGTTTTTGGCTTTTATTTCAGTTGATGAATTAAGATTTCTTCATAAATTAATTGATTTTTTTTTTTTTTTTTTTAACTTTAAACAGTAATTTAATGAAAGTCTTCATTGTTTACTTAGCTTCCATATACCACCCCACCACCAACACCTTGCATTGGTGTGTAACATTTGTTACAATTGATGATAGCACATTTACGATTGATGGTAGCACATTTTAATAAATGTAGTATAAATTAAAGTCCGTGGTTTAATTTAGGGTTCCCTGTTTGTATAGAGTAGATCCATGGATTTTTAAAAAAATTATTATTTTCTTACCATATATATACTCTCGCATTTCCCCTTTTAATCATATTCAGATATATATTTCAGTGCTGTTAATTGTGTTCATAATGTTGTGCCGCCATTACTACCATCCATTTACCAAAACATTGAACCCTGTACATTTTAAGCCTTAACTTAATTCCCATTCCCTGTCCCCATCCCCTGGTAACCTATATTCTAGATTCTGACTCTCTGAGTTTCCTTATTCTGATTGTTTCAAATCAGTGAGATCATACAGTATTTGTCCTTTTGTGTCTGGCTTATTTCAACATGATGTCTTCAAGGGTTCATCCATGTTGTCAAAAGTATCAGGACTTCATTCCTTTTTGTGGCTGAATAATATTCCATTGCTTGTATATACAGCATTTTATTTATCCATTCATAGGTTGATGAACACTTGAGTTGCTTTCATCTTTTGGCAATTGTAAATAATGCCATTATGAACATCAGTGTGCAAATAACCTGTTGAAGTCCCTGTTTTCAGTTCTTTTGGTTATATACCTAGTAATGGAATTGCCGAGTTATTTGGTAGTTCTATACTTCGCTTTCTGAGGAATTGCCAAACTGTCTTCTTTCTCAGCAGCTGCACCATTTCACATTGCCACACCAACAGTGAATGAGTGTTCCCATTTCTCTGTATCCTCTCCAACACTTGTAATTTTCCTTTCTTTTAATAGCATCCTTTCTACTGGATGTGAAATGGTATCTCATTGTAGTTTTGATTTGCATTTCCCTGATGGATATTGATGTTGAGCATCTTTTCATGTGCTTTCTGGTCATTTGTATATCTTTGAAGGGATGTCTTTATAGGTGTTTTGCTCATTTTTCAATTGGGTTGTTTGTGTTTTGTTAAGTTAAAGGGTTTCTGTATGTATACTAGATATTAATGCTTTATTGGATGTAGATTTCAAATATTTTCTCCCATGGTGTAGGTTGGATTTTTTTTGTTTTTGTTTTTTTTTTTTAAGATTGATTGATTGATTGGTTTACTTTTATCCATTTTTCCCCGCCCCACCCACCCCCGTTTTGGCTGTTTTTGTATCCATTTGCTGGGCAATCTCTGTGTCTTGTTTCCTGCCCTCTCTTCTCACTCTTCTCCTCCTGTCTTCACTGGGATTCGATCCTGGAACCTCCGATGTGGGAGAGAGGCATCCTCCTGCCTGCACTACCTTAGTTCCTGGTTTTTCGGCACGTCTCGTTTTGGCTCTTCCTTGTGTCACTCTCCTGTTACGTCATCATCTTGCTGCGTGGCTCTGCAGGGCCTGGCAGCACACCCATGCATAGGGCCTGGGGGTCTCACCCGCTCGTGGGGCTTGGCAGCACACCCACACACAGGGCCTGGTGGTGCACCCACTTGCAGGCCTGGCGGCATGCGCGCCTTCTACATTTTTCTTTATTTTTACTGGGAGGTCCCTGGGATCGAACCTAAGTCCCTCCATATGGGAGACGGACGCCCAACCATTTTTGAGCCACATCCGCCCCCCTGTTGGTTTTTAGTTTCATGATAAAATCCTTTGAGGAACAGAATTTTTTTTTTTTTGGGTGAGGTCCTATTTATCTATTTTTTCTTTTGTTGCTTTGGGTATAAAATCTAAGAAACACAGGGTCCTGAAGATGCTTCCCTATATTTTCTCCTAGGATTTTGATAGTTGTAGCTCTTCTATTTAGGTCTTTGATCCATTTTGAGTTGATGTTTTGTACATAGTGTGAGGTAGGGGTCCTCTCTTTTTTGCTAATGGAGATCCAGTTTTCCCAGCACCATTTGTTGAAGAGAATATTCTTTCCCAGTTGAGTGGTCTTTACCAGCTTGTCAAAAACCAGTTGGCCATACATGTGAGGGTTGATTTCTGAACTCTTAATTTTATTCCATTGGTTTACATGTCTGTCCTTGTGCCAGTATCATGCTGGGTTTTTTTTTGTTTTTGTTTTTTGGTTTTTTTTTTTAAAGATTTTTTTTTTTTTTTTTTTTTTTAATTCATTCATTCATCCCCCCCTTGCTGCTTGTGTTCACTGGGTCAGCTAACCACGCCGTGCGGGCGGGCCCGCCCTCACCAGGAGGCCCCGGGAACCGAACCCGGGGCCTCCCATATGGTAAACGGGAGCCCCACTGATTGAGCCACAGCCGCCTCCCCATGCTGTTTTTTTGTTTTTGTTTTTTTACCGGGAGGTCCCAGGGATCGAACCCGGGTCCCTCCATATGGGAGACAGACACCCAACCATTTGAGCCACATCTGTCCCCCACCATGCTGTTTGTTTGTTTGTTTGTTTGTTTGTGGGTAAAAATCAAAATTTTCACAATACATACCAATATTTGTAAAATGATATATAAATATATATGTATATATGTGCATTTGCTTACTGTTTTGATCACAGTGGCTTTGTAATAAGTTTTAAGATCGGGAAGTGTGAGTCCTCCAACTTCATTCTTTTTCAAGGTGGCGTTAGCTATTCAGGACCCATTTCCCTTGCATATAAATTTGATGGTTGGCTTTTTCATTTCTGCAAAGAAGTTAGTTGGAATTTTGATTGGGATTGCATTGAATTTGTAAATTGCTTTGGGTAGTATTGACATCATAAAGATATTTAGTCTTCCAATCCATGAGCATGGAATATCCTTTCATTTATTTAGATCATCTTTAATTTCTTTTAGCAGTGTTTTGTAGTTTTTCCTGTGTAGGTCCTTTACATCCTTAGTTAGATTTATTCTTAGATATTTAATTCTTTAGTTGCTGTTGTGAATGGGATTTTTGTTTTGTTTTGTTTTGTTTTGTTTTTTGACTTTTTATGGTTTTATTTCACACAAATGAAACTTGAAAATAAGCTATCTATTCATTCTCCTCGCTGCGCAGCCGAGCATTGGGATTGGTGACTCTAATGGCCAGCTGGGCTGCTCTTTCCAGGATGGCTTTTTGGTTCTTGGAAGAAACATTGTGAGCAATCTCAGCACAGTAAGATTTGTTGCACATCAGCAGCACTTCCAGCTCCTTGACATTGTGGACCAGGAACTTTCGGAAGCCACTGGGCAGCATGTGCTTCGTTTTCTTGTTGCTCCCATAACCAATGTTGGGCATCAGGATCTGGCCCTTGAATCTTCTCCGGACCCTGTTGTCAATGCCTCTGGGTTTCCGCCAGTTACGCTTAATTTTGACATATCTGTCTGACTGGTGCCGGATGAACTTCTTGGTCCTCTTTTTGACGATCTTGGGCTTCACAAGGGGTCTGAGGGCAGCCATGATGCCGGGTAGGAGATGGCTGCCACCTCCGTAGGCAGCGCCGAGGAAGAGAAAGGTGTTCTGAGTGTTTTTGTCAGTAAACGGTGCTGTATTTTGCTGTACCCTTTTTCTGCATCAACTGAGATGATCAACTTTTTCTGCATCAACTGTGGTTATTTCCCCTCTTTGTCCTATTAATGTGGTGTATATTACATTAATTTTCTTATGTTGAACCAACCTTGCATACCAGGCATAAATCCCACTTGATCATGATGTATCATAGTATATATTTTGAGTTTAAGCAATATACTCTGCTTTCATTTAAGTATAAGATTCTTCTTTTTTCAGAATTCCCATTTGCAAAAACCCTATGAGATTAACTTGATGGAGGAACTAACTCTGAAGGGAGTAACCCAGTACTACGCATATGTAACTGAGCGCCAAAAAGTACACTGCCTCAACACACTTTTCTCCAGGGTAAGTAATAGATTAATCCACCACTTACTCCCCCAGACAGATAATTCTATCAATTTCACCACCTTAACTGTAAAAAAAAAAAAAAAAAAAAGTTCTTAACTTTTCCTGATAGGCAGTTTCATCTGTTGATCTGAAGTTGATCCTGTATGGTTGATAAGTCACAGGCACTTTTAATTTGATTTGATCTTGATTATTTTACTCTTGTTGGCAGTTATATGGCCTATGTGAAATATAATCGTCTATGATAAAACTTATATATTATCTGCAACTATTAAGTAAAAGAAAAGTATTCACAGCTTTTACAGCTCTGCATCTCCATTGTGTCATGAGATTCTAAGTCTCTAAAGTTTCTTGTTTGTTGTTCCATATTGTTCAAGATTTGGCATACTAAATGAAGGTTTTGTTTTCCTTTCTCATGCTTTTTTTCCTGTGTTCAGCTTCAGATAAACCAATCAATCATTTTCTGTAACTCCTCTCAACGAGTTGAATTGCTAGCCAAGAAGATTTCCCAGCTGGGTTATTCTTGCTTCTATATCCATGCTAAAATGAGGCAGGTAAGTGTGAAACTAAACCTTGCACAGATTCACAAAAAAATATTTTTCCTAAATATTTCTTGGTTTTTATTTTGTTTTAATGCTCTTCCAAATGTCGTGAATTTAAGAAAAAACTTTTCCTTAATAGCCTAAGTGCCCCTTTAACCTCTGTGAGTTCCAATTTTATAATTTATAAAGTAGGGGTAGTACATTCTTATAACTAACAAGGTCCTTAGGAAGATTGAGATAATGTATGAATAAGTACTTTATAAACTATCAAGCCTGATAAAAACCTGATTCCCTTACAGGGAATCTCTTGATTGACACAGTTTAATACAGTAACCTAGCCACATGTGGCAATCTCAATTTAAAATTAAATGGAATTAAAAATCAGTTCCTTAGTCACATTAGCCACATTTCAAGGTCAGTTAGCCACAGGTGGCTGGTGAATACTGTATTAGACATTGCAAATAGAGAGCATTTCCATCATCACAGTAGGTTCTATTGGACAGTGCTGCTCTAGATTTTTAACTCTAAATATATAGCTCCTCAGCTGATAAATTTTTATTCTTGTTCACCTGAAAAAGTTGTAATCTCTAAATTTCAGAACTTGATTTAACAGAAAATAAACTCAAAACTATAAAAAGACAACTTTTTTGTTGTGCTAACTACAACTTTTTGAAATTTCATGGAGAGAATCCAGTTTGTATACAGTAATGGATTAAGAACTGGGAAAAAGGGAAGCGGCTGTGGCTCAATCAGTAGGGCTTCGGTTTCTGGGGCCTCCTGGTGAAGGCAAGCCCGCCCGCACGGGGCGTGGTTAGCTGACCCAGCGAGCACAAGCAGCAAGTGGGGGATAAATGAATAAATAAATAAAATCTTTAAAAAAAAAAAAAAAAAAAAGAACTGGGAAATGTACACACATTTGCTTTTGAAAGAAGCTTAACTTCATGGCTCAGATACTGGAATGCAAGAAGGAGCCTAGTGTGAGAAATTTTCATGGGAAATTAATGTATTAAGTTGAAGAAATTACTTCAGAATGGAAAACATGTTGATAAGACCAGTTTGCAAGATGATTTTTTTTGTTTTGTTTTGTTATTTTTCCAAGTGTACAATCAATGGTATTTGGTACACATAGTTGTGCATTCATCACTTCATTATTAGAGCATTTTCATTATTTCAATAATAATAATAATAAAAAGACAAACAAGAAAATTCTTCACCTCTCAATTTCTCTTATGTTTCCTCTGCTATACATAGCTGCTATTTCTGGCTATTCTTACACAATTATTTATTTATTTATTAGGTCGTTTTATTGAGATATATTCACATACCATACGATATATTCAAAGTGTGTAATCAATGGCTTTTAGTATAATCACAGTGTTGTGCATTCACCACCACAAAAAAATTTAGAACTATTTCATTATAGAGTGTCACTTTTGGCAAGAGTCTAGAGTCAGTGTGTATGCTTTTGTGTTTGTTTTGTTTTGTTTGCTTTTTATTTATCTATATTTTTTTATTTTAAGGAGGTACTGGGTATTGAACCCAGGACCTCGTACATGAGAGGCAGGAGCTCAACCATTCGAGCTACATCTGCTCCCCTCTGCTTGTGTTTTAATTGGAAAGTAGGTTTCTTTTATTCTTTTATATAATAACATTATATAAATAGGGGGCAGATGTGGCTCAAATGGTTGCATGTCCATCTCCCATACGGAGGGACCTGGGTTCGATCCCTGGGACCTCCCGGTAAGAAAAAAAAAAAATAATAATAATAATAATAATAATAACAACATATATATAGCATTGTATATACATTAATAATATATAATAGCACTGAGTTTGCCAAACTGCAAAGTTAGAGAGAACAGGTTCCCCACAAGACCACACCTCACTCCTAACACCAATTGCAAGTTCAAGGGGTTTCCAGTTTTGAGAATTCACTGGAAGGACTCACAGATGTCACAGAGAGCAGTTATATTCATGGTTTATTACAGGGAAAGGGTACATTTTTAAATTAGCGAAAGGAAAAGATTCATCATGCAGAATCTGGGAAGGATCCAAGCACGGAACTTATGGTTCCTCCTTTCCACATGGAGTCCTAGACAGCATTACTTCCTTCCTGCCACAATGTATGACAGTACACAGAGTATTGCCAAACAGAGAAGCTCACCCAAGCCTTTGGTGTCCAGAGTTTTGATTAGGGCTTGATCACATACTGCCCTTGAGTGGCTGAACTTTAGTCTTCAGCCCCTCCTAGAAGTTGTAGTCTCCACTTCCTTCAAAGGTCAGAAATGATATGACGTGGCCCAAAGCCATAAGCAAACAAAGATCCTTCTTCACCTCCCAGTAGCTTAGGGCAAATGCCAGACCTTTCTTTGGGTAAGGTTAGTTCTATTTTTTTTTAAAGTAATAAATATGGTTAAAAGGGAAAATGTTTGGTTGTATATATTGTAATAGAAATAATTATTTTTTTAAAAATCTATGGAACTGCATTACACAGTGAACCCTAAGTTAACCGTGGACATTATAAAAATGTACTTTCATCAGTCAACACATATACCACACTAATGCAAGGTATTAATAATAGGCTGGTATATGGGAACCCTGTATTTTATACATGATTGTTTTGTAAACCCACAACTTTTCTAATTAAAAAAGTAATAAATGTCTTGGTTATGCCAAACTTCGGGTTTTTTCTGTTTGAAGCATTTAAAAAGTAAATCGACATATATGTATGGTGAAAATTTCACATGGTGAAAATTGTCACTTAAAATTCAATTCAACCTAAAAGATAAATCAGCTTTAAGAGTTAAGGTATATACTACATATAGATATGTGTAGATATTTATTAGTTAGTTATCCCATGGGAAACAAACTTTATGGCTATTTTTACTTTTTTGGTTTTAATTTCTCTGTATTTGGATTGGCTCATCCCTCATTTGTGTGAAAATGAATTTTGAGTATAAAGGACTGATTAGATAGGAGAAACCATGATGGGAAAATTGGGGCTGTTTTTGAGTTTTAGTCGAATCAAATGTATTGCTTTGTCCCTAGGAACATCGAAATCGTGTATTTCATGATTTCCGAAATGGCTTATGCCGCAATCTTGTTTGCACTGGTAAGTATTTTTTATTTCCTTTACCTGTTTTTTCCCTCTCTAATTCTCTTTTTGAGTTCTCTGTCCCCATTACATAGTACATAGTCTGTGATATAGTTCAATCCTTCCTGCCACCACTTTCAGAATTTCTGAAGTTGAGAATGAAATCCAGTTTAAAATTAGGTTCCATATCTGAAACTGCAGAATACTTATTCTGGCATTCATACCTCATCTCTACACTTTAAAACAGTTTTTGTTTTTTTGTAAATAGTTCTAGCTTTTAAAAGAATGAGCCAATAGAAAATGAATTCTTTTAAGAAACTATGGTTTGGGAATTTTTATTGTAGCTCTTTAACTTTTTTCTCAGAAGCAGACTATTCTATAATTTTGGTTTATTTCACTACATGCAGAAAAACAAATTTGGGAGGTGGTCAGGCAGGTGGACACTCAGATCAAAGAAAGCACATGGATACATTGCCCTCCTATCTCTACACTGAGTATATTATCTTAGTTATTGGTATGGATTTTTAAAGATGCTGCTCTAATAGTAAATTACAATTTTTTTCTAGCAGAATATTACATTTGCTAATTTACAAAAATCACTCAAGGAAAAGGGACTATAAAGTATCTTGCATACTTGTAGTTTATCTTGTTTCTCTGCCTTACATCTGAAAGGACAGTTAATATGGCTCTTAATTTATACATTTATATTTACTTTATCAGCAGGTCTGACCTTTAAATGTATTGAAGTACTCAAAATATAAAATACCTGTGGTTTAGTGAGAGGAAGTGCTCCTAGAGTTTTAAGACTAGGATCCAAGTCTTAATATTTTAACATCTAGTCATAAGACCTTGGGCAAGTCATATTCTCTTCTTTAGTTGATTTTGTCATTATGAAATGGGGTTGTCTTGTAAACTAAATTCTTAACAAATATCTGTTGTAGTTTATTCAAAATGTATTTATTGAGCACACTATTTACCAGACACTTTGCTAGGTACTGCAAAAATACATATATTCCCTACGTTTGGGGGAGTCCATATTCTACAAGAGGAAATAGTTCATCGATGAAAGGTTTAGAGTTACTATGCACATTTAGAATATATAGGCAAATAGAGAATGCCATTTACTGTCAAAGCAACCCTCTTGGG
This sequence comes from Tolypeutes matacus, assembly GCA_026826555.1. Taxonomy (NCBI): domain Eukaryota; kingdom Metazoa; phylum Chordata; class Mammalia; order Cingulata; family Chlamyphoridae; genus Tolypeutes; species Tolypeutes matacus. The sequence continues at coordinate 23,549,603 of JAKSZT010032012.1, read as the reverse complement.
GAATGGAAAAAAAAATTGTTCTTGGGATTTATTGGTATAAATTGTTACTGTTGTTAATTGACTTGATTTTTAATAATTAACTTGCACGGTTGCCCTCAGATAAGTGCCAGTGTTTTCTCCTTTCTGATATTTTTTTAGAACAACTTGTTGTAATATGTTATTAAATGATAAGTAGTGAATAATGTACATATAAAATTTATAAGTAAATGTTAAAAAAAAATACTTCCAAAGTACATCCCTTCTCTCAAGGAGCAGTAGCTTAGACACGGTGGTAAAAGATAAACAACAATAAGTGTCTAAGGCATTTAAAAAAGAAGTCTAGGGGGTCGGATGTGGCTCAACTGGTTGGGCATCCATCTCCCATATGGAGGGACCCGGGTTCAATACCCGGGACCTCCCGGTAACAAAAAAAAAAAAAAAAAAGGAAGTCTAAGACAGGTCTGGAAACTTTTTCTGTAAAGGACCAGAGAATAAATAAGTAAATATTTTAGACTTTGTGCACCATAGAGTTTGTTACAAGTACTCTGTCATTGTAACTCAAAACTAGCCTTATATAATACATAAACAGCAAAAGTTTATTTACAGGCATTGGAATAGATCCAATAAGGGAGTAAAGGTGTGAATAGTAAGTAACCTAAGTATTTGTGTGTGAGAGAAATAATGGACTGAGGCGGTCTGATAAAGATGGAATTTTAACTGACTTTAAAGGTTGGCTAAGCTTCAGACATGGCAGAAGAAGGAATTTTAAGTTTAGGGGAATGGGATGAAAAATGGTCCAGAGAGGGCTTAAGGAAGGATAAACGAATGAGTTTGGTGGAGATGGAAGGTTTGAGGAAATATGTTAGAGAGGTAGATTAGGACCAAATTATAGAAGGGAGGACCATGACGTCAAGGTTAAATTCTAGCTGGAGGCAATTTTAAATAATGAGTTAAAATTTTAAGGCAGTATTTTAGAAATATTAGTCTTACTGGCCATCATGGGTTATTTTGTAGAGGGGAACTGACAGAAGCAAGGAAACCTGTTTATTAGCCTGTTGTAGTTGCTTTTATTTACGAGTTTAAAAGAGCCTGAACTAGCGTAGTAATTATGGGAAAAGAACAGAGTAGAAGGGATGGCCCTGCATATTGGCTTCACCTCAGATTTGTGATAAATCTTTCTGTAAAATGGGATGAATAAATTCTAAACGAAGCAAAAATTAAGAGCTAGTGAATTTCCACTTTTTATAAATTATTTTGGGTTTATACAACAAACTTTTCATTAAATAATAGGCCATTTTAATTTTGGATTAAATACTAGAAAGTAGACTAAAGAAAACTATGAATTATTCCTGAGACTAATTTATGAGTTTATAGTTTACCAGTCATCTAGTCTCTTCCTGGATTTGCACATTTTTTAAAATTTCCTTACAGGAAAAAGGGAACTTGTGAGCAGAAGGTTATTTATGATAATGTATGTGGAAGATAACGACAGTAATTTATAAATGTGTTTCAATAACTGAAGGAAATGAATAAACTTTGGTTATACAATTACTGTATGTTAAAGTTTATTGTGGTACCAAGAGGCATGTTTAAATTGAAAGATATAAAAATTATCTTTTTTTTTTTTTTCTTTTTTTTTTTTAAGATCTGTTTACCCGAGGTATTGATATACAAGCTGTGAATGTGGTGATAAACTTTGACTTCCCAAAGCTGGCAGAGACCTATCTCCATCGTATTGGAAGATCAGGTAAGGAAAAAGAAGATGTTCTTCATGGAAGTTGTTTCGTGAGAAGTGTAATCCCTAAATTTTGTTTCTTTGTGAAATAGAGTGCAGCTGTTGTGAGAACAATGAATTAAACTGGTGTAATTGTTTGATATTTAAGACTAATTAAATACTAATTCTTGAAAAACATTTTTTAAGAAAAATTAAAATAACTTTATACTTAAGATAAAATGAACTCATGAGAACTTCACTCATAGATGGTGCAATCTATAACTACTGTTTAGTGTGTGATTTTGGTGACTTTTGATGCATATGAGCATCCATTTGTTATTTGAAAAAGATAAAATAGAGTACGATTTTAGGCTGTGAAATCTGAAGTTGTAGGGTCATGTGTGTGTATGAAGATACTGTAAAGAAGTGGTTTCATATACTCAGGATTGCACTGAACAGAACTATCAATCCTGTGTGGTTTTGCACATTCATTCTTATTTTTAGCTTGTTTTTTAAATTGTTTTTATTTTCGTTAGGTCGCTTTGGTCACCTTGGCTTGGCCATCAATTTGATCACGTATGATGATCGCTTCAACCTGAAAAGTATTGAAGAACAGCTGGGAACAGAAATTAAACCCATCCCAAGCAACATTGACAAGAGCCTTTATGTGGCAGAATACCACAGCGAGCCTGTAGAAGATGAGAAACCTTAACAAGCATGTGCGTACCTGACAGAATATTCATGTGAGCAGAATGTTTAATGAAAGTAAAGAAATCAAGAGCCTCTTTTTCCTGAGGGAAATTTGTCCCCCCATATAAATAGGGTAAAACACCTCTTGGCATAAGTGACTGTAAAGAACAAATAGCTCTTGAATGAGGTGGTAGTCTCATTAGAGAACTCATAAATGCTATTCTTGAATACAGTCTTCCTGAGTAATGTAATATGTGAGCAGTACTTAAGACAAACTCCCAGAATAATGAAAGCAAAAGAGAGCCTTTTATTACTCAAAGCCATCCCTCTGTTTTTAGCATTCATTTGTAATTTCTAATAGGTACACTAATAAATCAGGTAAAATTTGCTGTATTACTTATTAGTAAATGTATAGCTTGCTGTCTTTTAAAAAATACTCTTGATTTCCTGCACAGCCTTTCATTTCATCTTGCAGTATTTCGTGACTGTTGGGCTCTGGGAGAAATGCTCAAAACAAGGCTCAGTAAAAGGGAATATAGGGGAGCGGATATGGCTTAAGCGGTTAAGTGCCTGCTTCCCACATGGGAGGTCCCAGGTTTAGTTCCCCGTGCCTCCTTAAAACAAAAGAACAAACAACAAATGAAAAAACCAACTCGGGCGCCAATGTGGCTCAGTGGTTGAGCGCTGGCTTCCCACATACAAAGTCCCAGATTCAATCCCTGGTACCTTAAAAAAAAAAAAAAACTAGCCAGTGTTTGCTAATATATTGTCAGGTTATTCAGTTCATGTAGGTGGATTTTTAAAAAATAATCGTATGGTTGAGTGTTCCCAACAACTAGAACTCTCTTATGTCTGTTGTTTGCCTAGCAGAAATTCTTTAATCCTACTCAGTAAACCCTACAGTAGGCAAGGCCTCGGTAGAAACTACAAGATATAGTATTTGGGGTGAACTAAGATAGATTGTGATGTATTTTAGTTTGTATTGCTGTCACAAATATTAATTTTAAGTTTCTTCCTAATCTTTCTTTAGGCTTTTACAAACTACAGAAGGCCCGTTTGGATCTGTGACACATCGTTTGGGGGGGAATGCTCTTCTCTTTGTGGGTTTTTCATCTTCTTTTATTTTGGAACTATATGAAGACTTAAGAGCTCAGACTTTTTTTTCCTTTTTTTTTTTTTTTTTTTTTTAACTGGTGAAGAGAAAAAAGCTGAAAAGAAGGAATATACCTTTTTTGTTCCACTTGTTTGCACTGTGTGCTGACTGAACATTAGTTGCACTAACTGCTGGTTTTTAAAAAATGTTTTCTGGGGAAGGGGGACAAGGAAGAAGGAGAAGAGAAGGGGAGAAACCCTGAAAAGAGAAGAATCTTGATGAACACACAAGCTTGTCTACAGTTTCAGAATTCTTCAACAGCTGACTTCCGAGTGCATTTCAACTTCTCCCTGATTACTCATCCGTTTTTTAAGCCTGAAGAGCTTATTACTTATTTGTGCGAAGTGCCTTATGCTATGAGACCATTCAGAATATCATCTTTCAGACACAGCCCAAGGAATCAACAGTAGTAATTCTTTCTTTTCTTTCCTTTTTTTTTTTTTTTTTTTTTTTTTTTTTTTCTTTTCATTTTGATTTCAAGTTGAAGTCTCTCTTCCCTTTCTACCCGAGTACTCAAGCCCAGGGCTGAAAGATGAAACATATTAGTAATGTTAAATACCGTTTTCTTTTTCTTTATGTGGAGGAGTTGATATGCAACTGCAGTTCATCCGCACTGTAAATACATGTATTTAAAAAGAAAAAAATCCCAAGTAAAAATTTCTTCTGGGCTGAGTAGATACATCATCGCTCCCAAAGGAAAGAGCAGTCTGTCATTGCAGGAGCCATATGACAAGCCTTTGTGCTCTATCGCAGAACACTAAAGACTGGTTTACATACGCCTCCATTAGCAGTATGGCGCTTGATGTGTAGACATGTCAGAGCCTTGACCCTCTTTCCTCTGTGGTAAAGCGTGTCCCATAGAAATTGGGTGTGTATACTTGTATAAACTTTGTAAATAAGTTTTTTTTCCCAGGTTCTCGTGTGTGTGTGTATGTGTGTGTGTGTGTTTATGTACATACACACACACATAGGTGGTTTTTTTTTTTTTTTTTTTGATTTTGTTTTTTTTTGGATGAAGGTTACTGGGATTAAGGGGATTAGAGTGATTATGGGAGCAGCTAAAGATGAGAGGGGCTCAGTTTTCTGCAACACTAAATTCTAAAAAGTAATCCTTTGGCCTCTTAATATAGAGAGCAGAACTCTGTGGGGATCCTCTGATGGAAAGGGGACCCAGAAATTTGGGATTCACTGCTGCCACACTGTCCTACCTAGTACCTTCAGAGGAGGTCTACCAGAAAACAAGGAAGCTTCGAAAATCTGTAAGATATTTTCTTGAGAGGCTTTCTGATTTTTACTTCCCCCTTTTTAATAATTTGAGGAACTTTTCAAGCTCTGCAAAAGGGGGCAGAGATTAATCTACCTTGCAGTGTGGGAATTCTGTTGGGTAGCAGTGTCTTTGAGCAGTGTATGTATAAAGCATAGATTTGCATTTCAGAATATTAGCCAGTACCAGCTTTGGTAATGTTAGCAGTTCTGGAGCTTACCTTTTGTGGATCTCTTCCTCTATTGTGTAAATGTGTTGCCCTCTACCCACCTTGATACATAAACTTGCAGGAATGGGCAACCCCTGAGAGCTGTTAACTTTAATGCTACAGAAAGCTGCTTGCCATCCTCTGCGTTGTGACAAGAATTATCTGTCATTTTGCATTGTAAATTGCTGGCAAATGCTTTACAGTCAATAGTGTTGCTTTAAATTGTGCCCCTCCCAACATGCTTGATGTTTGGCCTGATCTCCAGGCAAAAGGAGTGAGATGAATCAAAACCAGTGAACTTGTTTTTTTGTTTGTTTTGTTTGTTTGTTTGTTTTTATGTTTTTAATTCCCTTTTAACCTGTACAAGGTCAATCAGGAGGCATCTGGGAGAAATAAAAGCAAAAAACAAAAAAATTAATTTTCATATTGTTTTTCAAAACCCTAAGATATTACAGGATAAGTCCTGCATTTGCTTTCATGCTTAAGTTACCTGGATAAGGAAATCAGTTAAAGTTTCTTTTTTGACTCTGCTTAATTCTAAGCAAAACTATTTAAGACTCATCCAAAATTCCCAGAGGATCTTTAATCCTGCAGATGCCTTCTGATCAGACATAGCCCCAACTCCTTACCAACTGTAGCAAGTGCTGCACAGTACAAACTTTTAAAAAAGCAAGCTCATGTATTTGGCATACAAACCACATATGTCCTATCCAACCAATGTTGGTTACTAAATGCAAATCCTAATAAGGAAATAACTTTTTTCCCAGGGAGGGGGTGGGGGAGGGAATTTAAAAAGGCATCAAATTTTGACCAAAAAAAGTCTTGTCCTTGTACTGATGCAGCTCTTTTCTCCCACCTGCCCACCTCTGGCAAGATTGGAGGGATCATTCATAGAAGAAAAACAAGAAAGGAGTACAAGTTACTTTTGTATCTCGCTGGAGAGCATGTGGGTGACTAAACGGCACAGTCTTCCTTTGCCAGCCTTCGACTGTGCTCTACCTGGTGCCACATGCCTGTGGGTCCCTCATAAAGCACAGACTTGCTTTTCTTTATTGAAAGTATTACTGAGGTACAGCCTCTGATGAGGAGTGGCACTTAAAACTATCTGGGGCACCACTGTTGGACACAGTCTTGTAGAGGCAGTTGTCCAGTTCTGGTGCTTGACTGTTGAATAGGAATTGTTAAATGGAAAGATGCTCTAAGGACTAGGGTAAAGCCTGGTCTATATTTTATTTTATTTTATTTTTAAATCCCCCTCTCACAATAAGGAGCATTGTTACTGGAAGTTGTTTTCATATTGTTTCCAATATTCTATTTTTAAAAAGTAATGCTAATATTTTTCCAGTGGTCCATTAGCATGAGAACTAGTCCCTATTTTTAATATTTAAACTACATCCAACTCATGATTTGGCCTGTGGTTGTATAGTTGTGGACAGTTACACACCTTGCTGCCTCTTGGCCTTTCTCTCACAGGTTCTTTCAATAGGGAAAGAAAGTTTGATGCCCTCCCTTTGGGATGGAATACATTGATTCTAAAATTGTCTTTCATGGGAAGTAGTAAGGGAGAGGGAAACCAAAACATGTCTCTAAATTATTTTCTCTTTAGTCCCAGCATCATAATACAGTTGGCCCCAAAGGCTTGGGGGGGTGGGGGGGATATCAATAATTGTTTTCAGAATGAGATGGGAGCATCTTTCCTTTGCCATGTGCTTTGTGTATGATACCATCGTGCTTGGATTAGAACAAGACTACTTGACACAAAGCCTTGAATGTATATTGTTGGAATCAAAACATCTCATTCTGATCACTTGATTTGATTTTTTTTTTTCTTTTTTTTTAATAGGGGTGGGAGGGAGGGTACTGTGCCCCAAAAGGGAGGGTGTCTGCACTAAGGATTTAGAAACACTTTGGAAGCTCGTAACCTCATCAGAAACTTCCTTTAGACACACTCCTGCCCTTATAGATGAGTAACAAAAAGATGAAATAAGTTCTTGGGAATTAAGCCATGTTATTTTAATTTGCTGTTTTCAACATTCTATATATCTTAAAAGTTCTTGTGAAAGAACTGGCCAAAAAAGCCTTTGTCAAGGAAAATTATTGGCCTCATAGGAGCTGAAGTCAGTCAACTTTTTGGTGAACTTAAGTGGACTGAGGTGAGCTCATAGTTGTACTTTATCCCTAAAGGTAGTTTTAAAAAAACTCCCAAAGAAAATTCACTTGCCTTTCTGATATAAAAACTCATCTGTGGGGTAAAGAGTAGTGTCCAAAGGTTGTAACAGTTCAAGAGGTCAGAGGGAGCCAGCTTGGCACCTGGACTCTGCCCCTCCATAGCTATCAGATTGCAACAGAAGTGTATTTAAATTCTCCAGTAGACAATGCTGGGCAGGGCAAGGGAGGGGTAGGGTTGGGTTATTAAGATACAGGCTACTGTATTTTAACCAGTGGTTGTGGGGGAGGGGTGCCTGGAGAAAAAGTCACTGTTCCCTTTACTAAAACAACTGAAACTTGAAAAAAAAATTTACTTTTTGTTTGGTGAAAATGGGAGAGTTCCAGTGTCCCTAGCCACAAGGGACCAGTTCCATTGAGAAGTGAACAGTTAGGAACTCAAAATTTGGAAAACATTTGGGGAAGGGGGAAATTGGCTTTCTGTTAATTGGCAAATGTTCCAGTGGGGCTCTGTTTTTGTTGGGATGTGTTATTGTATGTACACGTATATGGGCCTGAATCTCTGCTAAGTTTATAAAGTTCAGAAAAGATGGTTGGTAAAATCTTGATTTTTGTTGATTTGTCTCAATAAAAACCCACTGGAACTCCAAATGTGTTTGTGGTATGTCCTTAGCAGCAAACTCTTTAGGAATCCCTGCATTTGAGAGTATTTTACTAGTCATTTACTTTACAGTGTTGCATAGTCAGACATTCTCAGCACTACTCCTCTGAGCCCAGTTGAATAAAATATGAGAGCACCTTCATCCTGCTTCAACATTATTCCAGGTTTCACTTTGTCAGTTTTCATAGCCAAAGTAGAAAACTGAAATGGTCAGCTGGGAAGGAGAGAGATGGTGGCCCATGATATGTCCAGAAGGGATTATAAGATGTTTCAGAAAACTGATATCTTAGGAATTTGTATGCTGAGAACAACAAAATACTAATGAAAGAAATCAGGCCTAAGTAAATGGGAGAGGTTCAAATGCTTAAGAAACCTGGACAGAACATCCTCACCCCACTCGTACCCCCCCCAAATACGTATAACTATTAAAATAATCTGCAAGATCTATATGCTGAAAACTATAAAACACTGATAAAAGAAATCAGGCCTAAATAAATGAGATATACCACATTCATGGATTGGAAGACTATTAAAATATTAGTTCCCTAATCTATAGATTGCATTTCCAATAAAAATCCCAGCAAGCTTTTTTTTTTTTTTTTTTTTTTTTTTTTTTTTTTTGTAGAAATCTACAAGCCGATTGTAACATTTATATGGGTAGGCAACTGGCAGCAATTTTGGAAGAAGAAAAATTGGACAACTACGTGATTTCAAGACTCACTATAAAGCTACAGTAGATGAAAAAGTGGTTTTGGCAGAATGACAAGACATATTGATGGAACAGAATAGAGCGCCCAGAAATAGGAGTACATAAATATCAATTGAGCCTTGACAGTTGCAAAGGCATATCAGTGGAGAAAGGGGAGTCTTCCCCAAAAAAGTGCTGAAACAATTGGACGTCCACATGCAAAACATGCCATCCCCATCTGTACCTTTTCCATTCAAACGTCACCTAAAAGAAAAATTTACTCAAAATGGATCATAGACTTAAATGTAAAGCAAAATTATAAAACTTCTGGGAGAAAACAGGAGAGAATCTTGGTGACCTTGGTTGGGTTTGACAGTTGTGCATGTATTATGGAGAAGACAGATGAGCAGTGGTTAAGAATCTCTTCTTGGGAAGAGTATGTACTAGATAAGATGTGGACACAAAACAAGTGGTGTCTTAGAATTAATAGGAATTAGAATTATTAAGTTAAATCCAGAATTTAAGTGAGATTGTCCAAGACTTAAGAATTGTACATGGTGGAAAAGTTAGGTCAAGTAACCTGTCTTTAAATTCAGTTCACTACACTCTTGTCTATGAAGAATCTCCAAAAGGTTTAGGGAAACAGTGCCCAGTACTCACAGAGCTGGAAATAGTGCTAACTAGAAAACCTCATTTCATGTGGCAGTAGGTAGAATACTCTGAAGGGTTTTGCCTCAATAGTGGTGAATAACTAGACCTAGGATAAACACAGATATGGTTCCATTAACAAATCTTAAAAAGCAAGACTCAAAACAACAAAAACGAAAAAATGAAAAAAAACAATAGCAAGACTCAAAAGGATCAAACTGCGCAAGTATCTAAAGTATCTAACTGCAACCGAGAAAAAGATTCAAGAATGTTCATAGGAATAAAAAAATAAAATGAAAAAATCCAGCACTCAACAAGGTCAAATAATTAAAAATTACAGGGAGCCGATGTGACTCAGTGGTTGAGGGCCGGCTTCCTACATAGGAGGCCCCAGGTTTAATCCCTGGGTCCAGTCCTCCAGGAAAAAAAAAAGCAGAGCTGATATGGCTCAAGTGATTGAGCACCTGCTTCTCACACGGGAGGTCCTGGGTTTGGTTCAAGGAGCCTCCTAAAAACAAAATAAGCAAACAAATGAAAAAACCAACGCGGGAGCCAATGTAGCTCAGTGGTTGAGTGCCGGCTTCCCACATAAAAGGTCCCGGGTTCAAACCCCAGCCCCAGTACCTAAAAAAAAAAAAAAAAAATTACAGGCATGCAACGAAGCAGAAAAATGTAACTCATAATACAGAGAACAATCCTTCAGAACTGACAGACATGTTAGACAAGAATATAAAAACAGTAATAACTATATCCTAGATATTCAACAAGTAGAAACATGGAAGATATAAGAAAGACCCAAATCAAACTTCTAAAAACTGCAGTGTCAGAAATGAAAAGTATCCTAGAGAGGATTAATGACAGGTTAGACATTGCAGAAAAATTTTTTTTGTGAATTTGAAGGCCTATCCAAAATGAAAATTTTTTTTAAAATTTAATGAACAGAGCATCAGTGAGCTGTAGGACGAATTTCAAGTTGCTTAATATATGTGTAATAGGACTTTCCAAAGGAGGAGGGGAGATGGGAAAAATTTATTTGAAGAAAGAATGGCTGAAAATTTTTAATTTGATGGAAACTATAAACCCACAGATCCAAGAAGCTCAGTGAATTCCAAGCATGAGAAATATAAAGAAAACTACAAGGTATATAATTAAATTGCTCAAAACCAGTGATTAAGACAAAATCTTTTTTTTTTTTAAGATTTTATTTATTTCTCCACACCCCCCCTCCATTGTTTGTGCTCGCTGTCTGCTCCCTGTGCCTATTCGCTGTGTGCTCTCTATGTCTGCTCATCTTCGTATTAGGAGGCACCAGAAACCAAACCCGGGACTTCCCATGTGGTATGTGGTAGGTGAGCTCCAACTGCTTGAGCCACATCCGCTTCCCAAGACAATATCTTAAAAGCAGCCAGAGAAAAAAAGACGTTACATACAGAGAAAAAAAGATTAAAAATGGCAGTAGATATCTTGTCAGAAACAATGCAAGGAAGAAGACTCTAGAACAATGTCTTTAAAGCACTGGGAAAAAAAAAAAAAAAGCCTGTCAACTTAGTATTACATACCTATGAAAATTCATTTCCAAAATAAAGGCTAAATAAAGATATATTCAGCCATACAAAGGCTGAAGCAATTCATCACCAGCAGACCCATCCTGTAAGAAGTGTTAAAGGATACCATGTGGTATTTACTTGGTAACCTCATGGTAATTAAGGTATTTTTCTGATTATTTTAATATTTTTAAAAGACAATTGAGGGAAGTAGATGTGGCTCAAGTGGTTGGGCATCTGTCTACCACTACCATCTGCAACAAAAGAGAGACACAGGGGAGAGTCAAGGCAAGACGCGCCAGAAACCAGGAGCTGAAGTGGCACAAGTGACAGGGTGCCTCTCTCCTGCATTGGAGGTCCTTAGGATCTAATCCCGGTGAAGCCTGGAGGAGAAAAATGAGAAGAGAAGGCAAGAAACAGACACAGAAGATCACCCAGCAAATGGACATAGCAAGCGGGGGAATAAATAAATAAATAATATATTTTTTAAAAAGACAATTGACAGTTTAAACAAAAATAATAAAAATGTAGTGTGGGTTTGTAACATGTATTAAAGTAATATATATGCCAATAATAGCAAAATGTCAGGAGGGGAGATATGGAAGTATACTATTGTAAGAGGGGGGCGGATGTGGCTCAAATGGTTGGGCGTCCATCTCCCACATGGAGGGACCCGGGTTCGATCCCTGGGACCTCCCGGTTAAAAACAAACAAACAAACAAAATACTATTGTAAGAATCTTATATTACACATAAAGTGGTATAATACTGTGGATAACTTAGCAATGCATACTATAAACCCTAAGGCAACCAGTAAAATAACAAAGCAAAGCTATAGCTAATAAGCAAAAAAAAGAAAATGGAATCATAAAAAATACTCAGTTCATCCAAAAGAAGGCAGAAAAAGAGAAAGAGGAAAACAAAGTACAGATGGGACAAATAGAAAATAAGTAGCAAGATTACAGACATTAATCTAACTTTATCAGTAATCACAGTATATGTAAATAGTCTAAACACTCCAATTAAAATACAGGCATTGTAAAATTTGGTAAAAAAGATCAAACTATGCTACCTAAAAGAAACTTACTTTATATGAAAGGCACAAACATTAAAAGTAGAAGGACAGACATGAGTGAAGATCCTTGTTCTTGGGAAATGAACATGGAAATATTACATATTCAAGGAGCAAAATGTATACAAACTGGGGAACAGGTGTAGCACAAGTGGTTGAGCACCTGCTTCCCATGTACAAGGTCCCTGGTTTGATCCCCAATACCTCCTAAAGACAAAGAAAAAACACAGGGAAGCGGCTGTGGCTCAATCAGTGGGGCTCCCGTTTACCATATGGGAGGCCCCGGGTTCGGTTCCCGGGGCCTCCTGGTGAAGGCAAGCCCGCCCGCACAGCGTGGTTAGCTGACCCAGCGAGCACAAGCAGCAAGGCGGGGATAAATGAATAAATAAATAAAATCTTTAAAAAAAAACACAACTCTCACTGGGGAGTGGATGCAGCTCAGTGGTTGAGCGCCTGCTTCCCATGTACTAGGTCCTGGGTTCAATCCCTGGTACCTCCTTTAAAAAAATGTATATAAACTACTCTCAAATGTCTAGAAAATTATAGCTAGATAGCTAGACAGAAACATTGACCGATAAATGGATAGATAAAATGATAGAGCAAATGTTAAAATTGGTGGATCTGGGTATTCAAGGTATATATTGGAGTTCTTTGTATGTGTTTTGTTAATTCTATTTTTTTTTTTTTTGTCCTTTATTTCATTTCTCTACACTCTAATCTTCATTGTTCCCTTCTTTATACTAGCTTTGTATTTAGTTTGCTCTTCTCTTTCTAGTTCTTCAAGATGTGACGTTAAATTATTGATTCGTGATCTTTTTTTTGAAATAGATTTTCAAAGTAATGTTTGCCTTTGAACACTGCTTTTGGTGCATCCTGTGGCACTTTGAGATCATTTTATGAATCCCAAAAAGAGAGAGACTGTTTTTATAAACTAAACTATTCTTCTGGGTATGATACCCTTTGATTATATTGGATTCAGTTGAGGGGCCTTTGATGAAATTACCTGTTAAGATTAGGGATTTGTTTTGTGAAGAATGGATGTACCTTCCTATTGCAGGGTGGTGGGAATGTGGACAAGCATAGGAAGAATACAATTAATGTAACCTATGGACTACAGTTAACTGCAATACTGTAATATTCTTGCATCATGCCAAAGGTGTCCTGTGTTAATAATAGGGGGGTATGGAAAAAATATGCCAAATGCACGCTAGAGACCATAGTTAGGGATAATAGTCTGATGATATTATCTCATAATCTGTAACAAATGTTCCACCACGGTGTGATGTGTTGGTGAAAGGGTGTTGTATAGGAATTCTACACATGCGCATGATTGATTTGTAAGTTCACAACTTCTGTAATAAAAGTATATTTTAAAAAAGTAACAGGGGAAGCGGCTATGGCTCAATTGTTTGGGCTCCCGTTTACCATATGGGAGTCGAACCTGGGGCCTCCTGGTGAAGGCAAGTCAGCCCACGTGGCACGGTGAGCTGATGCAGCAAGATGACACAACAAAGGGAGACAAGCAGACACAGAAAAACACACAGCAAATGGACACAGAGAGCACAAGCAGCAAGGGGGGCGGGGATAAATAAATAACAAAATAACAAAAATTTAAATTAAAATAGTTTAATTTAAAAAATAAATAAATAACAGGGTGGGTTGGGGGTAAAGTGCACCAAATATGACGTAGGAACTATAGCTATTAGTAATACTTTGACAATGGTCTTTCACAATTTGTTTAAAATGTTTCACAACAGTGCAAGGTATTGGTGGAGGGGTGATGTATGAGAGCCTTGTATGATGTTAGGCATGTTTGTTTTGTAAGTTCACAACTTTTACTGGACACTTATTGTTTGTATATGTTCGTGTATGAATGATATACTTCAATAACATTTTTAAATGAAAAAAAAAAAAAAAAGAGAAGGGCTTTGATTCAACCACATCAGTAAGGTGTGACTCAGGTAGACTCTCCACCCCCTTGGTGGGCTGATATAAATGGACACTCAACAACACACCAGAGGAGAGAGCGCTGTCATTTTTTTATCCTGGGGCCCCAGGGAGAGATGAGCCATCTGCCTGATAGTTTGCAGCTGAGAGAGAGGAAGCCCTGAGAGATAAGCCCTATGCCAGCCCACAGCTAAGTTCAGGAAGAAGCTGGGCCCACAGAGCCTTAAGAGGAAGAGGAAATCCAGGAAGGAGAAACCAGGCAGAGATCAGCAACCATCTTGCTTCAACACATGGCAACTAACTTTGGTGAGGAAGAAACATTGATTTGGACTCTCTTTAGGGCCTTGTAACTGTAAGCTTTTACCCCAAATAAATACCCTTTTAAAAAGCCAACAGATTTCTGATACTTTGCATCAGCACCCCTTTGGCAGACTAATACACATCCCATAGTTTTCCTTTATCTCTAAAAACTTTCTAATTTCCCTTTTGATTTCTTCATTGACTCACTGATTGTTTAAGAGTGTGTTGTTTAATTTCCACATATTTATGAGTTTTCCATTTTCCTTCTCTTATTGATTTCTAGCTTCATTCCATTGTGGTCAATGAAGATGCTCTGCACGATTTCAATTCTTTTAAAGTTTATCAAGACGTGTTTTGTGATCTAACATATGGTCTATCCTGGAGAATGATCTGTGGGCACTTGAGAACAATGTGTGTTCTGTTGTTGTTGGGTGCAATGTTCTATAACTATCTGTTAGATCTAGTTGGTTTAATAATGCTGTTCAAGTTCTCTCTTTCCTTCCTGACCTTCTGTCTAGATGTTCTATCTGTTATTGCAAGTGGTGCATTAAAGTGTCCAACCATTATATAGAACTATTTCTTCCTTCAATCTGTCAATGTTTGCTTTATGTATTTTGGGGCTCTGTTGTCAGGTGCATATATGTTATAATTGATATATCTTCTTGATTAATTGACCCTTTCAGCAATATATAATGGCCTTGTCTCTTGTAACAATTTTTAACTTAAAGTCTGTTTTTTCTGATATTAGTATAGCAGCCCGAGCTCTATTTTGATCATTCCTTTTTTTTTTTTTTTTTTTTGAGGTACCAGGGCCGAGGATTGAACCCAGGATCCAGGATCTCGTATGTGGGAAGCCAGCACTCAACCACTGAGCCACAGCAGCTCCCCACCAGCTCTATTTTGGATACTATTTTCATAGAATATTTTTCCATATTTTCATATTCAACTTATTTATGTCTTTGGATCTAAAGTGAGACTCTTGTAAACAGCATATAGTTGGATAATGCTTTTTTATACATTCTGCCAATCTCTGCCTTTTGACAGGAGAATTTAACTCATTTACATTTAAAATAATTACTGATAAGTCAGGACTTACTTCAGCCATTCTGCTATTTGTTTTGCACATATCTTATACCCCCCCCATTTCCTCCATTTCTGCCTTCTTGTTTATTTACTTGATCTATTTAGGTGAACCATTTTGATTCCTTTCTCATTTCCTTTTCTGTATATTTTTAAAATATTTTATTTTTAGTTACCATGGAGTTTGGATTTAATATCCTAAATCTATAGCAATTAACCTTGGATTGATACCAACTTAACTTCAATAGCATACACAATCTCTGTTCTTATACCCCTCTTCCTTCCCCCTTTAGGTTGTTCTTTTCACAAATTATATCTTTATAGTTTGTGTGTCCAGTAACATAGATTTATGATTATTTTTATGCATTTTCATTATCATATATGAAATAAAAATGGAGTTGCAATCCAAGAATACAATAATACTGGCATTTGTATTTACCCATGCAGTTACCTTTACTATGGATCTCTATTTTTCATATGGTTTCAACTTATTGCCCAGTGTCTTTTCCTTTTATCCTGAAAGAGTCCCTTAAAATTTCTTGTAGTGCAGGCTTAGTGGTAACAAAAGCCATCAGCTTTTATTCCTAGGAATGTCTTGATTCTCATCATTTTTGAAGGACAGTTTTGCTGGATATAGAATTCTTGGTTAACAATCTTTTTCTTTCAACACTTTAAATATGTTATCCCATTGCCTTGCACTCTCCATGGTTTCTGATGAGAAATTGTCTGTTCTTCTTATTGAGGATCCCTTGTTCATGAGATTGTTTCTCTCTTGCTGATTTTAGGAATCTCTCTTTGTCTTTGGCATTTGACGTTTGACTCTAGTGTGTCTCAATGTGGATCTCTTTGTGTTACTCCAATTTGGAATTTAGCTTCTTAGATGTGTATATTTATGACTTTTATCAAATTTGGGGAATTTTTAGCCACTATTTCCTCAAATATTTTTTCCCTTTCTCCTTTCTCCTTCTGGGACTCACAGAATGTGTATGTTGTTCTTTGATAGTGTCCCACAGGTCCCTTAGACTCTGCTCACCTTTCTTCATTTGTTTTCCTTTCTGCTTCCCAGACTAAATAATTACAATTGTCCTTTTGAATCAGTTTGCTGATTCTTTCTTCCACCTGCTCAGATCTTCTGTTGAAACCCTCTTATGATTTTTTTTAAAGATTTATTTTATTTATTTTCTCTCCCCCTCCTCCATTGTTTTGCACTTGCTGTCTGCTCTCTGTGTCTGTCTGTTGTATGCTCTTTTTTTTTTTTCAGGAGGCACTGGGAACCAAACCTGGAGCCCTCCTATGTGGGAGGGAGGTGCTGGATGACTTGAGCCACTTTCATTCCTGCTTGTGGTTATTCTTCGTTGTGTCATCTCATTGCATTTTATCTTATTGTGTCAGCTTGCTCAGCCAGCCCATCACATCAGCTCACTTTTTTTTTTTTTAAGATTTATTTTTATTTGTTTATCCCCCCCCTTGCTACTTGTGCTTGCTGTGTCCATTTGCTTTTTTGTGTGTTTTTCTGTGTCTGCTTGTCTCCCTTTGTTGAGTCATCTTGCTGCATCGGCTCACTGAGCCGCAAGGGCCGGCTTGCCTTCACCAGGAGGCCCCGGGAACCGAACCTGGGGCCTCCCATATGGTAAACGGGAGCCCAACCAATTGAGCCACAGCCACTTCCCAAGCTCACTGTCTTGCTCTTCTTTAGGAGGCACCAGGAGCCAAACCTGGGACCTCCCATGTGGTAGGCAGGAGCCCAACTTCTAGAGCCACATCCACTTCCCACGCTTATGAATTTTTATTTCAATTATTGTACTTTCCTTTTTTTTTTTTTTAAAGATTTTATTTATTTATTCATTTATCCCCCCCTTGCTGCTTGTGCTCGCTGGGTCAGCTAACCACGCCGTGCAGGCGGGCTTGCCTTCACCAGGAGGCCCCGGGAACCGAACCCGGGGCCTCCCATATGGTAAACGGGAGCCCTACTGATTGAGCCACAGCCGCTTCCCAATTATTGTACTTTTCAACACTAGAATTTCTGCTTGATTCCTTTGTAAAATTTCTGTCTCTGTTGAATTCCTTCTTTTGTTCATGTATCATTTTCCTGATTTCCTTTTGTTCTTTATCCTTATTTCCTTTTCCTCATTAACCTTATTTAGGTAGGTTGACTTAACTTTTTTTTAAGATTTATTTTATTTTTATTTTATTTATTTATTTTTTTTAAAAGATTTTATTTATTTAATTATTCATTTATCCCCCCCCTTGCTGCTTGTGCTCGCTGGGTCAGCTAACCACGCCGTGCGGGCGGGCTTGCCTTCACCAGGAGGCCCCAGGAACCGAACCCGGGGCCTCCCATATGGTAAACGGGAGCCCTACTGATTGACCCACAGCCGCTTCCCTATTTTATTTATTTATTTCTCCCCTCCCCCATTGTTTGATGCTTGCTGTCTGCTCTCTGTGTGTTTATTGTGTGCTCATCTTCTTTTTTAGGAGGCACCAGGAACTGAACCCAGGACCTCCCATGTGGGAAGGAGGTGCCCAATGTCTTGAGCCACCTCTGCTCCCGCTTTTGTTCTCTCATTGTGTTTCCTTGTTGTGTCTCTTTGTTATGTCAGCTTGCCATGTTAGCCTGTCACATCAGCTTGCTGTCTTGCTTGCCCTCTTTAGGAGGCACTGGGAACTGAACCTGGGACCTCCTGTGTGGTAGGCAGGCACCCAACTGCTTGAGCCACATCCACTTCCCTGACGTAACATCTTTGATTAGTAATTTCAATGTCTGTGATTCCTCAAGGATGCTTATGGTTGCTCTATTTTATTACTTTGAATTGGCAATCTTGGTTGTTGTTTTTTTTTATGCCTTGTAGGGTTTTTTTTTTGTTGAAATCTGGGTATTTGAATATTTTAATGTGTTGACTCTGGAAGTCAGATTATCTCTTTCCCTATGATTTTCTGGGTTTCTTTTGTCTCCTCATTGAAGGCTGTTGTAGTCTGTCTGTTCAATGATTTTTCCAAATGATTTTTGCCAAGACTGTATTCCTTGCCATGTGTGGTCACTGAAGTCTGTTCCATTAGCTTATGTTCAGACAATGTTTTGACTGAGATGTCTTTGAGTGCCAGGAATCTTTTTAAGTTGCCTTTTTAAAAATTCAGCATTTGCTTATTTGCCATAAACTTTTGACTGTTTTTCAGAATTCTGATAAAGTTCATTTTGAGAGTTTCTGCTTGCTTTTTGTTTTTGTTTTTGTTTTTGCTTTGGCTTGTTTTTTGATGATTCTGTGGAAGATGTATGTTTAGAGCTCCCTGCCTCATCATTTTGCCTATATCTCTTCCAAATATTTGGAATCCAAATTTTAAAATATGGTAATATAATACATGCAGTCATGGAAAAATAAATATGACTATGTTATGATGGACAGATCCTAGAGTGGCCCCCATGATTCCCATCCCTTGGTGTTCATGCCCTGTATACTCCATTCCCTTTTTGGTGGGGATGGGACATGTGACTTGCTTCTAGCCAATAGAATTTGACTAGAAAAAGGTCCAAAATCAATTGAACTAATTGAAAGGGAGATTATCCAGGGTTGGCCTGAATTAATCAGATGGAAACCTCCCCCCACCCCCCACCCCCGCTTGCTGTCTGTGTCCATTTGTTGGGTGATCTTCTGTGCCTTTTTCTCACCTTCTCTTCTCATTTTTCTCCTCCAGGCTTCACTGGGATTCAATCCTAGAGACCTCCGATGTGGGAGAGAGGCACCCTGTCACTTGTGCCACCTTAGTTCCTGGTTTCTTGACTCTCCCCTGCTTCTCTCTTTTGTTGCATCATCATCTTGCTGCATGGCTCACCGCACAGGCCTGGCTCAGCAGACGGGCCTGGCTCACCTGCTTGCCCTTTTTTTTTTTAACCAGAAGGCCCAGGGATTGAACCCAGGTCCTCCCATATGGTAAACAGATGCCCAATCACTTGAGCCACATCTGCTTCCCAGATAGAAGCCTTTTAAAGAAGGTCCAGGCCCTCCTGAAAAATCAGAGACTCTCTCTCCATAGCTGGCTTGGAAAGAGTAAGTGTCTGTGCTGTGAGAGGGCCTATAGAGAGGGCCATGTGACAAATAACTATGAGGCTGGCATTACTCTGATACAAAAGCCAGATAAATACAGCACAAGAAAAGAAAATTACAAACCAATATGCCTTATGAATATAAATGTGAAAGTCTTCAACAAAATAGAAGCAACCTGAATCCAACAGACATTAAAAGGATTATACACCATGATCAAGTGGGATATATCCCAGGAATGCAAGGATGGTTCAACATAAGAAAATCAATGTATGGGAAGCAGCTGTGGCTCAATTGGTTGGGCTCCCATTTACCATATGGGAGGCCCCGGGTTCAACTCCCGGGGCCTCCTGGTGAAGGCAAGTCGGCCCGCATGGTGTGGTGAGTTGACAACCCGCACGGCGCAGTGAGCTGGCACAGCAAGATGACCCAACAAAACGGAGACAAACAGACACAGAAAAATGCAAAGCAAATGGACACAGCAAGGGGGGGATAAATAAATAAATAAATCTTTAAAAAAAAAAAAAAAGAAAATCAATGTAATACACCACATTAATAGAATGAAGGAAATTTAAAACTATGACCATACATAAATAGACCCACACACGGTTGACAACTGATTTTTTTTTTTTTAAGATTTATTTATTTACTTACCTTTATCCATTTTAAAGCCCCCCACCCCCATGCGTTTTTGCTGTTTTTGTGTCCATTCGCTGGGCAATTCTGTGTGTCTGTTTCCTGCCCTCTCTTCTCATCCTTCTCCTTCTGTCTTCACCAGGATTCTATCTTGGGAACCTCCGATGTGGGAGAGAGGTGTCCTACCACCTGCACCACCTCAGTTCCTGGTTTTTCAGCACATCTTGGCTCTCCCCTGTGTCACTCTCCTGTTACGTCATCATCTTGCTGTGTGGCTCGGTGGGGCCTGGCATGCCCGCTTGCAGCATCTGGGGGCTTGCCCGCTCGCAGGGCATGATGACACACCCATGCATGGGGCCTGGAGGCCCACACACCTTCTATGTTTTTTCTTTACTTTACCAGGAGGTCCTGGGGATCGAACCCAGATCCCTCCATATGGAAGACGGACGCCCAACCATTTGAGCCACACCCGCCCCCAACAATTGATTTTTGACAAGAGGATAGAATATATAAAAAGGGAAAAAATAGTCTCTCAACAAATAGTATTGGGAAACTGGATATCCACATGCAAAAGTATAACGTTGGACCCCTACTTCATAACATATACAAAACTTAACTCCAAATGGATCAAAGACCTAAATATAAGAGCTAAAACCAAAAACTCTTTTAACATAGAAGCAAATTTTCACGACCTTGGATTTGGCAATGGATCTTTTGATAAGACACCATAAAGCACAAGCATGCAGCTGTAAGAAGAAATGAAGTCATAAAGCATATGGCAACATGGATGAACCTGGAGGACATTATGTTGAGTGAAGCAAGCCAGACACAAAAGGACAAATACTGTATGAATGCATTACTATGAACCAAATATATTGTGTAATATATTGTTTGATTCACACACACATTAAAAAAAAAAAAAAAAATTTACATGTATCCATTACATTTAATTGAGAAATGTATATATTTATTTATCTGTGTTTACTTTTTAGTTTTTAATTGCTTATGTTTTCAATTATTAAATGTACAAAATAAAGTTAAAAAAAATAAAAATTAATTAATTAATTAATTAATTTTTTTAAAAAAAGATCTATGCAAACTGACAACACTCAAGCTGCTCTAGGGAGTCTTACAAAGAAGCAGTCAATGGTGGATCTAGAATCAAGGCTAAGAGAAGATGAAACGGTCTACTGCGTCTCTATTCCCTCTTCTTTGCCCCTTCCCCATTTTCCTCTGCCCCACCATGGCACACTTCCTTTTTGTTTTTATATTTTCTTTCTGGGGCTTCTTTATTAATAAAAGGAACAAACAATAGCTAACAAAAAAAAAAAAAAAAAGCACAAGCAACAAAAGCAACAATAAATAGATTTGCTTTATTAAAATTAAAAGCCTCTGTGCATCAAAGAACATTATCAAGAAAGTGAAAAGAAAACCTACAGAATGTGATAAAATAGTTGTAAATCATATATCTGATAAGGGTTTACTATACAGAACATATAAAGAATTTCTCCAACCCAACAACAGAAAGACAAACAACCCAGTTTAAAAATGGACATATGAGTTGAACATGCATTTTTAAAGAAGATATGCAAATGGCCAATAAGCACATGAAAAGATGCTCAAAATAATTGGCCATAAAGAAAATGAAATACCATTTCCAATCCACAAGGATGGTTATTATTATTTTTTTAATGGAAAATAAGTATCAGCAAGGATGTGGGAAAATTGGAACCCTTGTGTATTATTGGTATGAAGGTAAAATGGTGCAGCCACTGTGGAAATTAGTATGGCAGTTCCTCAAAAAGTTAAATATAGAATTACCATATGACCTGGCAATTCCACTCCCGGGTATTTACTCAATGAAATTGAAAACAGGGAGTGAAATCAGATAGATACCTCCACAGCAATGTTCATAGCAGCATTATATTCACAATAGCCAAAAGGTGGAAACAACCTGAGTGTCTACCAACAGAAGAATAAATGAACAAAATGTGGTACACACACACTATGGAATATTATTCAGCTGTAAAAAGGAATGAAGTTCTGGTACATGCTACAACATGGATGAGCCTTGAAAACATTGTGTTGAGTGAAATAAACCAATCACAAAAGGACAAATATTGCATGATCCTACTTATATGTGTGGTAGATTGAACTATGCACCCCAATTCAGACATGTTCTTAATCTTAATCTGCATTCCTGTAAATGTAAACCCATTGGAAAAAGGATCTTTGAAAGATGTTAATTTTAGTGAAGGTGTGGCCCTACTGAATGAAGTTGGGTCTTAATCCATATTACTCAAGGTCTTATAAAGAATAAGACACTGGGAGGAGGAGAAAGGAAAGGACATTGCCATATGACCTGGGCAAAGATACAAGCCAAGGAAACCCAAGGATCACTAGGTGCCATCACCAGAATGTTACAGACTTTGGGGAGAAAGCATCACTTTGCTGATGCCTGAATTTTGGACTTCTCCTAGCCTCAAAGCTGCAAGCTAATAAATTCCCATTGCTGAAACCAATCCATTGTGTGGTACTTGTCATAGTAGCCTGGTGAACCAAGACATAAGAAATATCTAGAATAAGCAAATCCATAGAGGTGATGAGGGACTGGCAGCAGGAGGGAATGGGGAACTGCTGCTTAGTGGGGTTCTGATTGGGGTGATGAAAACATTTGGTAATGGGCGATGGTGATGGTAGCACAACTTTGTGAATATAATTAAGGCGATGGAATTGTATACTTAAAATGGTTAAAATGAGAATTTTTATGGTATATATGTTGCCACAATTAAAATTTTTTTTAAATTTTTTTCTAGAAGGAGGAGAAGCTGGAAGCAGTAGTAGTACCGCCTACAATTCCTGAGCAGGAAAATTAAAATGGAGCCTACACTAAATGGGTTTTAGAGAAACTGCATAACACTGAAGACAGATGGTTTTTTAGAGTCTGATTACCTACGGATTACCTCAGAGAAAAACGAGTAGAAAGCAGAGGGAAGACAGAAGTCAGTGGAATTCTCAACTCTATGTGCTGACAAAAAAACAGCTCTCACTCCAGAATTCAAACTCCCCTAAAATACAATTCAAGAATGTTTCCGTGTTTTATTGCTGTGTAACAAACCACACTGAAACTTGGTGACTTAAAATAACCACCACCATTTATTTCTTTACAATTAATAAATGTGAAGGACCTCAGCTGAATTGGGGTTGGGATGGCTGGTGGCTGGCTGGGCCTCTCTACCTCTGTCTTCTTTCCTCTCCAAGTCCCTTCTCTTTACATTTGGTCTTTCTCTCCAGCAGAGCAGCTGTACCCAGCTTAGGCTGGGTCCTAAGATGGTGAAAAATGAGGCTGTCAGGCCTCAGAAGGCCAAAGCCTAGATCTCGCACAGTGTCGTTTCTGCCAAATTCTATTGGTCACAGCAAGTCACAAGGTCAGTCCGGATTTAAGGGGAGGGGAAGTAAACTCTACCTCTTGATGGGGAATGGCATGTGCATGACAGGGATGGAAGAAACTGTTGGTGTCATCTCTGCTGACAGTCCACAACCACAAGTGAAGGTGAAATCAAGACAATTCCAGACAAAAACCAAAGGGTTCACCAAGAACATATCATCAGTGAGAGAACTGCTGAAATATTTATTTTAAGCAGAAGGAAATTAACCTCAGAAGGGTAAAAAGCAATGAATGAAGAGCAAATTGGTAAGCAATCTGGGTAAATCTATATAAACATTGATTGTGGAAACCCATGACCACAAAAATCTGATTAACTGCGGGTCTGAAACCAAGGTGGACTTTAAATGCTGCGTGACAATATGTAAGGTGGAGGAGGGCCCAGGGTGAAAGTGTTGCAAAGGCCTTTCACCTTCAAGGACAATAGTTTCTGATTAACTTCAGATTTTGGAAGTCAGTGTGCAAGTGAAAAATGTAGACTCAAGCACTAAAGAGTAGGAATGACATCTATAACTCCTAAACCAATGAAGCAAACAAATAAATAAATAAGCACATAAATAAATAAAACTAGAAAGAGTAATGAAAAGACTCAATAAATTCGTTAAGAGTAGGAAACAGGGAAGGGAAACAAAAGAAAAAAACACAAAGTAGGGAGCACAAAATAAGATGGTAAAAATAAATCCAAACAGTAACAATAGTCAAACTTAATCTAAATTACTTAAACTCATAAATTAAAGAATTAGTTCTGTGTATCAACATGGCTAAACCTCAGAAACATACCAGCTCCAAAAAAAGAAAAAAAGTAGAAAAAAAGGCAGAAAATTACCAAACGATATAATATCCTGTACACAATATTTACAATCATGCAAAGCAATATAATACACAAGTTGTAGATTCATACCAATGCAGCAAATGTATAAAAAACATGCATAGGAATATAAATCACAAATTCACGAGAGCAGGGTGGGTAGGGAAAGGCGTGTGAGTAGGAAAGGCATACAGTTTGGTTGGACTCCTTATGTTTCAGTTCTTAAAAATAAAAAAAAAGGGAAGAAAATATAACAAGGGCTGTGGCAGTTTGATTTTATTTATGAATTCCAAAAAGAGATAGCTGAGTATGTTTGTAAGCTGGTCTGTTCCTCTGGGTGTGATACCCTTTGTGTTAGATTCAGCTGAGACGTCGGATTAATTTATGTTACGATTAGAGCTTGGATTCAACCGTTAGAGTGTGACTCAGCGTTGAGTCTAAGCCCCCTTGGTGGGCTGATAAAAGATGCTCAAATTGAAGTAGACACACAGAGAAGTAGATACACAGAAAAAGGCATGGCAGAGGAGAACTTGGTTTTGACACTGGAGCCCCGGGGAGAGAGATGAGCCTGATAGTCTACAGCTCACGTTGTAAAGAGAACAGAGCGGCTGAGCCCAGAAAGAAATGAGCCCCAGGAAGAGAGATGAACCCAATGCCAACCTACAGCTGAGACCAGAAGAACCTGGACCTGTGGAGACTTAAGAGGAAAGAAGAAGGCTGAACCCTCGCAGATCTCAGCAGCCATCTTGCTTCAACACATGGCAACACTTTGGGTGAGAAAGTACCTCTTATGGTACCTTGAGTTGGACTCTTTAGGACCTTATAACTGTAAGTTTCTACCCCAAATAAATACCCTTTAAAAAAGCCAACAGATTTCTGGTACTTTGCATCAGCACCCCTTTGGCTGACTAATACAAGACTCAATTATGGTTTTTTTGGTTTTTGTTTTTAAAGATTTATTTTATTTATTTCTCCCCATCCCCTTGTTGTTTGCATTTGCTGTGTCTGTTCATTGTGTGCTTGTCTTCCTTTTAGGAGGCACCAGGAACCAAACCTGAGAGCTCCCATGTGAGAGGGAGGTGCCCAATAGCTTGAGCCACCTCTGCTCCCCACTTTGTTGTATCTCTCATTATGTTTTCCTCTTTGTATCTCTTGTTGCATCATCTTGTTGCATCAACTCGCTGTCTTTCTTGACCTCATTAGAAGGCACCAGGAACCAAACCCGGGACCTCCCATGTGTAGGCAGGAGCTCAATTGCTTGAGCCACATCTGCTTCCCACAATTATGGTGTTTTTTTTTTAAACAATTTATTGAAGTATATCATTCATACATGAACATACATAAGCTATGTATGTTCAGTAAATATCATGATCTTACAAAACAAACATGCATAACATCATACAGGGCTCCCACACATCACCTCCCAACAAACATCCTGCATTGTTGTGAAACATTTGTTAACAAATATGAAAGAGCATCGTCAAGGTATTACTACTAACAGTAGTCTGAATCTTCCTCCCCTATACATTTTTTTAAGGATTTATTTATTTACTTTTATCCATTTTTAAAAACCCCCACCCCATTTTTGCTGTTCTGTGTCTATTCACTGGGCAACTCTCTGTGTCTGTTTCCTGCCCTCTCCTCTCATCCTTCTCCTCCTGTCTTCACTGGAATTCGATCCTTGGAACCTCTGATAGGGGAGAGAGACATCCTACTACCACCTGCGCCACCTTAGTTCCTGGTTTTTCTGTGCATCTCATATTGGCTCTCCCTTATGTCACTCTCCTATTACGTCATTGTCTTGCTGCGTGGCTTGCAGGGCCTGGCAGCTCACCTGCGCAGTAAGCCCATGTGCCTTCTATATTTTTCTTTTTTTAATTTTTACCAGAAGGTCCTGGGGGTCAAACCTTCTATATGGGAGACGGACTCCCAACCTCCCGAGCCACATCTGCCCCCCCTGCTATATCTCTTAAGGTTGACCAAAGATACCTAGAGTTATAGTCATTTCCCATACAGGATGGTCATATAATAAATCAGGCTTAGTTTATCACCAGCATTCTAAAAACCAGACCTAGGGAGAAAAACTAGGTCTGGGGGCACATGCATGATTTCTAATATAGCGAATGTTTAGTCTACCCTGATTATCACAAAATCAGGACAGTGAGAATATTCGCAACAATTATGTTTTTTAATAATTTTATGCTCTAAATTTTCACCATTCTTTGAATATTTCATAATATAAAAGAACAAGATTCAGGCAAAAATATATATATATTATACTAAGTGAAAGAAACCAGACACAAAGTACTACATATTGCATGATTCCATTCATATAAAATGTAAATATAAATCAATTTATAAAGATTTAATTAGATATTGGAATAATGAAAATGCTCTAATAATGACTGAAGTGATGAATGCACAACTATGTGATTTATACCAAAAGAACAAGAGGTTACATCTGGCAAAGAGGAGGCAAGAAGCCCTGTCTGACAACACTCCTCACTCCCTCTCCAGAGAACGGATCCTAAGGATAAGCTGCCTGCCAGGGTTTGGGACCCACCCGCCCCAGTTTGGGGCAGAGCCTTGGGTGTGTCACCGTCTGCCCTGTATGTTTCCACGTCAGCAGATCCTGTCTGGCTCGCCCCCTGGCTCACCTCCTCCAGGCTGGCACACTCACAGAAGTGAAGGGGTAGAAACCACACAAGGAATCCAAGCTCTTCCATAGGCCGTCCGCATGAGTTCTTGGAGGTAAAGGCTCCCTTCTGGGGGGATCCGGAGGTGTGATTTCTCAGTACACGGTCACCACCGTCCCAGCTGCACACCGCAGCAGAGCTTCCAGGCCTTGTTTGCACAAAAGCGCCGCAGAGAAGAGAAATCGTCCGGTCAGGAATGGATGTCCACACTGACCAGGCTGAGGAAGGTGGTCCGTGGAGGGTCTCAGCAGCACCTGCCAGAGGCCCCTGCTTTTCCCTGAGGAATGAGAGCTTCCCCTCTCTACCCCCGACCTAAGAGAGCAAATGTGTCTGTGCTGGCCTTGCCATGTTTCCATCAAGGGTCTCGGTTTCCCCTCCACTGACCTGAAGGCATCTGTGGCCATGGGCATCCTCAGAGCAATTCCCCTGGTCCCTCTTTGCTGTAAAGCAAATGGTTGGACCAAGAGGATGGTCTGGGCTCCATCCAGACTTCCACGAGGCCTCACAGGACAAAGTCATCTTCTGCTGCTTTGAGGCTTGTTCTGCGACTGACCTTTGCTTATTTGACCTTGGCCTGCAACCATGGAGCTAATACCTGGGTGGGCCCCTGCTGTGCTACCTTGGACCAAAGATAGGTGTGATCCAGGTGAGGGGCACAGACAGCCCTCGAGGAGCAGCTGTGTGGTGATTGGCTGGTAAGGAGACCCTCCCTCGAGCCCCGGGAACATGTCCACTCTGTGGCTTGAGACCTGCACAGTGGAGTGGGGGGAACAGGCCTCTGGACACCTCAGTTGCTGAAATGGAGTCAACCAGGACGTCTCTGCCCATTAACAAAGCTGCTACCCGTGGTGGACCATCTGCCTACCTAAAATGCATCGTCTCAAAGGGTTACAGTAACCCTTTAAGAGCGATGGTATTATCCTCACTTTACAAATGAGGAAACTGAGTCTCAAAGAGGTAAAACGACTTGCCTGCAACCATGGAGACCAAATGTGGCAGAGCCAGGATTTCAAAGAGGGCCTGCTTCTCTGATATCTGCACTCAGGAACTCAAGCAACTTAGCTTCCTCCTCAATGGTCAAAGGCATGTGGTCTAAGGGCTGAGAAATTTTGCAGATCCACTGGGCTCTGCAGTTCAGGGCAGGGGCCCCTTTGGTGCCTGAGTTCCTGTAGCCCTGGGCAGCACTGATTGAGGAAAGTGAGTGGGAGGTGTTAGACTGTAAGGTTTCACAGCAGTGAAGGACTGTCATGTTAAAGACAAGCTTGTTCCTTGCCTTCCTTATTATTTTTTCAAACAGCTTCTCACCACAACAGAAGCTGGGTATCTGCAGGTGTGCTGCTATCCTAAGAGAAAGAACCACATGCAGCTTGGGGCTGGAGCTGCCTGGGGCAGCCAGAGCCTGGCCCCACCCTCCCACATTGCCTCTCCCCCACCCCAGAGGCGGTATCACATGCTGGCTGCTCAAGCAGGCCCCATCCAGACACAGGTGCCTTTTCACCTCCTGTGCAAATGGAGCCAAACAAGTAGGCTGGTGGTCTCTATATTTAGAATTGTGTTATTATGAAATATAGCATAATACAGGAAAGTGCAAAAAACATGTATGGCAGCGCATAGCAGAGAATTTAACTTTGCCCAAAGAGAGATGTGGCCTTTACCCTCAGCTGCTGGCAGGTGATCGCTAAGCCCCTGGGATAACGGCACATGTCATTGGAGTGTCTTTGTTTAAGGAGGGGGCTGGCCACACCAGATAGTCTAACAATGAGATTTAGGGTGGGAACTTGTGTCACACTGTATGAGCTCATACCGCTCACCCTTCGGAGGAGCTGGAGACTGAGATCAGCCACGTGGGAAGTCAGTTGTGCCTAGTGATGGAGTCCCAATAAGAACTCTGGATGCCAAGGCTCAGGTGAGCTCCCCAGGTTGGCAATACTCTGTGTATATTGTCGCCCACTGATATGGGAATGTAACACTGCCCCGGACGCCACTGGATGAGGATGACTGGAAGCTCTCTGCTTGGAACTCTCCTGAACCCTGCCCCGTGCACTCCTTCCCTTGCCTAATTTCAGTCTTTACCCTTTCTCCATAATAAATCATAACTGTGAGTATAACAGCTTTCAGTGAATTCTGTGAGTCCGTCTAGCAAATTATTGAACATAAAGATGGTCTTGGCCAGAAACGGATGTGGCTCAAAAGGTTCGGCGTCCGTCTACCATATGGAGAGACCGGGGTTCGATCCCCGGTACCTCCCGGTAAAAAAAAAAAAAAAAAAAAAAAAGATGGTCTTGGAGGCCCTCAAGCTTGCAGGTGATGTCAGAAGTGAGGATGGTCCTTGGACCATGCTCCCTTTAGAGTTGCAGGCAGTTTAACAGGAAATTGTAACGAGAGCTGCCCCTGGCAATCAGCTCATGGAACAGAATGTTGCCAGCACCTGGCAAGCTGGACGTGCCATTTTCTAGGAGGCAGTCACACACCATCTTGGCCTCACTGCTTCTAGGAACTGTTTGCACAAAAGAGTTGATGGGAAGTCCAGGGGTCTGAAGTTGATGTCCACACTGACTGGGCTCTGAGGAAGGTGCTTACCGTTCAGCATCACCTGCCAGAGGCTCCTCCTTTTCTGTGGGACCCGAGGCAGATGTGCTTGTTATGCTCGTGTTTCCATGTTTCTGACAAGAGTCTCTATTTTCCCAGAGTAACCACTCTCCTGACTTCTCTGATCATCACTTCCCTGCTTTTCTTTATAATTTTGAAGTCCATGTTTGCTTCCCTCATAACATAGCTTTGTGTCATCTGAAACTGTTATGAATGGAATCATACTCTATATGATTCTTTTTTTTTTTTTTTTTAGGCAAGGGAGTAAAGAGTTTATTAGGAAACAAGAAAAGAGTATAAAGTCCTAGTCATGAACTTGGGGCCCCAGGTTAGGCCTTTTCAAAGCCTTTCCTCCTCCCCCTTTATAAGGTTGGGGAGGGGCCCCAGCTGTTTGTTGTTCTGATTGGTTCCCTTACGATCCCTGTCTGTTAGCTCCCAGGGGACCAACAGGGTGCCTTTTGGGGGTTATCTGGGGCTTCTCCTTGACCGCAGAAAGAGTTCTAAATGGGATTTTGTGTCCAGGGTCTCCCAGGATCTGTCAGCCTTCCCCTCAGGAGGTTTCTGGGCAGGGTCTCATGGCCATGTTGTCTGCCAGGTCCAAGCCTCCTTCCCTCTTTCATTGTACTAACCTGTCTCAACTCCCCCCTCAGAGAGTTTACACCCTTATTTTTAAGGGGGAGCTGAAGGGCAATGGTCATTCTTCTGTAGCTGCTTCCTGCTGGTTAGGGGGAGTAGGCCCTGTCTGACAGGGTGTAAAACCCTCTGGCTATTCTATTAAAGTTGAGGGAAGATGGGTTCAGCACTGTAGTTGGAACTGGATGAAATCCTTATATGACTAATAGCTTGTTCTGGAAGATGTTAATTCAGTCTCCAGCAGGGGTCAGGGTGCATTAGTTGCCTCTTTGTCTTTGGCCATGGCTTGCCAAATAAGTTAGCGGAAGGTTCTAGGTTCTGGGCTTCTAGGTTCTTGGCTTATGTCACATAAAAGAATTTAAGGACACACCATAGGGTAAGCAAGGGAGTAAAGAATTTATTAAGAAACAAGAAAAGAGTACCCAGTCCTAGACATGGACTGTGAGCATGCTGCAAGGTGAGTCACTATGTGATTCTTTTATGTGTAGCTTTTTCCCCTTGACACTGTGTTCATAAGATTCATTCAGGCTTGCCTAAACTGATTTATAGATTCAATGCAATACCAATCAAAATCCCAACAGCTTACTTTACAGAATTAGAGAAGGCAATTACCAAATTCATCTGGAAGGGTAAGTGCACCCGAATAGCCAAAAGTATTCTTAAAAAGAAGAGCAATGTGGGAGGAATTTCACTTCCTGACCTTGAAACATATTACAAAGCTACAGGGGTCAAAACAGCATGGTACTTGGGAAGCGGCTGTGGCTCAATCAGTAGGGCTCCCTTTTACCATATGGGAGGACCCAGGTTCGGTTTCCGGGGCCTCCTGGTGAAGGCAAGCCCGCCCGCACGGCGTGGTTAGCTGACCCAGCGAGCACAAGCAGCAAGGTGGGGATAAATGAATAAATAAATAAAATCTTTAAAAAAAAAAAAAAAAAAAACAGCATGGTACTGGCATAAAGATAGACATATCGATCAGTGGAATAGAATTGAGAATCCAGAAATAAACCCTCACCTATACAGTCAACTGGTTTTTGACAAACCTACCAAGCCCACACTGATGGGAAAAAAACAGTCTCTTCAACAAATGGTGTTGGGAGAACTGGATATCTATAACCAAAAGAATGAAAGAGAACCCCTATCTCACCCCCTATACAAGAATCAACTCAAAATGGATCAAAGATCTAAATATAAAAGCCAGGACCATAAAACTACTAGAAGAGAATGTAGGGAAACATCTTCAAGACCTTGTAGTAAGTGGTGGTTTCTTGGACCTCACACCCAAAGCACGTGCAACAAAAGAAAAAGTAGATAAATGGGACCTCCTCAAAATTAAACACTTTTGCACCTCACAGGACTTTGTCAGAAGGGTGAAAAGGCAGCCCACTCAATGGGAAAAAATATTTGGAAATCACATATCTGATAAGGGTTTAATATCCAGGATATATAGAGATGTTACAGCTCAACAATAAAAAGACAAATGGCCCAATTAAAAAATGGGCCAAAGACTTGAATAGACATTTCTTCAAAGAAGAAATACAAATGGCAAAAAAACACATGAAGAAATGCTCAACATCACTCATGATTAGGGAAATGCAAATCAAAAACTACAATGAGATATCATTTCACGCCTATCAGAATGGCCACTATTAAAAAGACAGAGAACTACAAGTGTTGGAGAGGATGTGGAGAGATAGGAACACTTCTTCACTGTTGGTGGGAATGCAGGATGGTACAACCACTATGGAGGACTGTTTGGCAGTTCCTAAAGAAGTTGAATATAGACTTGCCACGTGACCCTGCAATACCACTACTGGGTATATATCCAGAAGAACTGAGAGCAGTGACACAAACAGACATCTGCACACCGATGTTCATAGCCACATTATTCACCATTGCCAAAAGCTGGAAACAACCCAGGTGTCCATCAACAGATGAATGGATAAACAAACTGTGGTCTATTCACACGATGGAATATTATGCAGCTGTAAGAAGAAATGAAGTCATAAAGCATATGGCAACATGGATGAATCTGGAGGACATTATGTTGAGTGAAGCAAGCCAAACACAAAAGGACAAATATTGTATGAATGCGTTACTATGAACCAAATATATTGTGTAATATATTGTTTGATTCACACACACAAAAAAAAAAACAAAAAAAAAACAAACAAAAACCAAAACAACAAAAAAATTTACATGTATCCATTACATTTAATTGAGAAATGTAGGGGGGCGGATGTGGCTCAACTGGTTGGGCGTCCGTCTCCCATATGGAGGGACCTGGGTTCGATCCCCGGGACCTCCCGGTAAAAAAAAAAAAAAAAAAATTGAGAAATGTATATACTTATTCATCTGTGTTTACTTTTTAGTTTTTTATTGCTTATGTTTTCAATTATTAAATGTACAAAATAAAGTTAAAAAAAAATAACTACAATAACAATAAATCTACTTTGATCCGTGGTTACAAAAAAAAAAAAAAAAAAGATTCATTCAGGGAACTATGTGTAGCTATAATATATTCATTTCTGTTTCTACTATTCTACTGTGCAGCTATAACCCTCCTTTATTCATGGTCACTTGTTTCTAGTTTCTGCAATGATGCACAAAGTTGCTATGGATATTCATGTGATAGGTATTCTTGGTGCACTCCTGTGAAGTTTCTAGGCCATTATCCCAGGAGTGAAAATTGCTAGATCATAGAGTAGGCTTATATTCAATTTTTTAAACGTTGAACTATTTTCAGAGGCTTACCTCCAACTCTAATTTTTTAAATGCCCAACTATTTTCCAAAGTGGTTGTAACAAATTATACTCCTCCCAGCAGCATATGAGAATTATTTTTGCTCCACATCCTTGTTAACACTTGTATTCTCAGACTTCTTAATGTCATTGCTAATCTGGTAGGAATGCCATGTTATTTGTTGTGGTTTTAATACATATTTCCAAAATTTCTAATGAGAGTGAATAACTTTTTGTCTGTGTATTGACCATTTACTCTTTTGTGAAGTACCTATTTAAGATTTTGCCTATTTTTCTATTGGGTTATCTTCCTGATTCTTATTGCTATTCGTATCTTTCTCTCTTTCTCTCCACCCACTCCTCTCTCTCACTCTCTCCGAAAAAAAAATCTGACTAATATGGATATTAGTCCTTTGTTGGTTACATATGTTAACAGATAACTTCCATTATCACTTATCTCTTTGTCCTCTTTCTGAATGTGTATTTGAATGCTAAAGTGAGATCTACTCTTCTCACCAAGAGCTGAATTGAGGTGAGGCCAGGCAGGCAGGAGTACTACAATATTACTGCAACCATAGAACATGGCTAGAAATGTAATGGGAATGAAGGGAAATGTACTGGCCAGAATGCCTTGCAAGAAGAGATGAGTAGAGCTTAGAAGGATCTGTTAAAGATGACATTCAGCTGTAAGCCACAGAAATCTGAAAAACAGTGGCTTAAACAACTATGGGGTTTGTTTTTCTCATACAACAGGAGTTCAGGGCTGATGTTATGACTCAAAGGTGCCATCGAATACCCAGTCTCTTTCTATCATTCTGCTCTGCCATCTTAAGCATGTAGTTTTGACCTCAGGTTCATTGCCTCATGGTTGCAAGAAGGCTGCTGTAGTTCCAAGCATCTCATCTATGCGCAAGGCAGGAAGAAGGGGGGAAAAGCAAACAACAAAAAACAAAGCCAACTTATCTTTCCCCTTTTAAAGAGTTTTCCCAGAAGCCTCTTCCAGTGACTTCCACTTATATCTACTGCCAATTTTTTTTTTTTTTTTTTTTTTTACTGGGAGGTCCTGGGAATCGAACCCCGGTCCCTCCATATGGGAGACGGACGCCCAACCAGTCGAGCCACATCTGACCCCCTCCACTTATATCTTATGTCCCTGGCCATCTGTTGGGGGTTGAGTCATGTCCTCCATAAGACATGTTCAAGTCCTAACCCCAGTTCTGTGAATATGGACTCATTTGTAAATAGGACTTTTGAAGATCCTATTAAGATGATGCCAAATTGAAACAGGGTGGGCCTTAATCCAGTATGACTGGAGTCCTATGAGCAAAGGAAATTTGGACAGGAAAGTCAAAGCCACGAGGAGGAGAGTGAAGAAGACCGAAGGCCACGTCACGAGGCAGAGATTGATTATGACCAAGCCATCAGGAGAATGCAACTGACTTTGGAGAAGGCACGGTCTGCTGAACCTTGATTTTGGACTTCTCCCCTCCAAAATGTGAGCCAATAAATTCTTGTTCAAGCCAGCCAGCTCTGGTATGGTATTTGTCACAACAGCCTTGGAAAACTAAGACACCAACCCTAGCTGAAGAGATCCTAGGAAATAAACTTTTTTTCTTTTTAGCAGGTCATTATACTACGCTGAGAATAGATATTGAGAAGAAAACTGGTAGTTCTTAGGGTGTGAGCAGTGAGGATGGTGAGTCTGGTAGGCCCCACTGAGTGGGGGTGCAAGTTTGGGGCCAGAGGTGAAGCACTCAGGACGAGGAAAGGTCTGAGCTGTGTCTCCTGTGGTCCCTTTCTCAGCCCGTTTCCACATAGTCTGCAGCTTCACCTTGCTATCAAAGCTGAATAAATATTTTTTTTTCACTTTTTAATTTTACTTTTAAAAGTTACTTCAATTGCATAAATGTTAGAGAATATATAGGGGATTCCCATATGCCCTAATTCCCACACCTCCCACATTTTCCCATATTAGCAACATCTTTCGTCAGTGTGGTACAGTCATTGCAATTGATGAATACATTTTGGAGCACTGCCACTAAGCATGGATTAGAGTTTGCATTGTAGTTTACACTCTCTCCCATTCGACTCTGTAGGTTATGGCCAGGTATATAATGGCCTCTATCTGTTGTTGTAATGTCATTCGGGATGATTCCCAAGTCCTGAAAATGCCCCCCTATTACACTTGTTTTGCCCTCTCCCTAACCCACATGCCCTTTAGCCAACCATCTTCTGCAACAGAGACTTTGCTGCCACCTTCTTTAGAAGGGAAGACACTTGCATTTCAGGCCAGGGTCTCTGCCACTCCTCCATCCCCTTACCCTTAGATTCCCTTCCTACCAACATGTTTGAGCTTGCAAACCCTATCAAAAGCAAGGCAATTTATACCCAAAAGCCCAGAACCGTGGAGTGACTTGCCCTGCAGCACACAGCCTGTCAGAGGGATAGCCAGGTCTTCCACATGGGTCTCCTGGGTCCCAGATCTGCTCTAAAACATCTCTCAAGAGATTTGCAAACAAGACTAATTCCACTGATCACGGGGCCTGTGTGGGAGAAGTGTGTGACTTGCGTTGGGGTCACCTGGCTGCCATAATTTTGGTGATAATCAGGCAAGCTTGCTTGGCCATGCAGCAGAATTCCTGGGCTGGCAGGGAGATGCCCAGGAGTCTGGGGGCGGCGGGAGCCCTGGCCCCATGCCCTGTTCCAGGAGAAGAGAAGAAGCCACTGTGGCTGAGGTGAGAACAACAGGCTGGGCAGCCTGGGGAAGCAGAGGCCCCACAGGCAGCTGCAGCAGGCTGGGGCTCTGCCCGGGTGCACCCTCCACTCCCTTTCTGCAAAAATTGCTGCCATCTGCAGAAATGCAGAAATAGGTGAAGGCTGAGAGTGCTCTGGAGCCTCTCAGTGTGTGCAGCCCGCCTTTGTTGACTCAGACCCAGCCCCATTTCTCAGGCAACTGAGGGTTAAAATAGGTGTTTTCGATCCGCAGGTGGTAGTGGTTTGGGCAGAGGAGTAGGGGGAGGGAAGTTGAGGCTAGGAGGAGGGGGCAGAGCTGCCACGTGCAGGCCAGGCCGGTGGCTCCGGTGGCCGAGCTCAATGAAGCAAGTCATGTAGGGGAAGCCCCGCTTGCCCAGCCCTACAGCTCTCCCACCTCCGTTGCCTCCCACTGCAGGCCCTGCTCCCACTCCCTGCAGGGTCCTGCCTGCCTCCCAGCCCTCTGTGGTCTCTTCTGTCCTGGGGATGGCCAGGAACAAGGTCTGCAACTCCAGGAGAGTCCTCACCCCATCACGGCAAGGCACCTGGAGAAGCAGGGGGCCCCAAACCCACCCAGCACCCTGCACAACCTCCTCCACCACTCACCCACTGTGGCCAAGCCTCCACCTCTGTCGCCTTAGTGTGGTTCTCTGTAAAAGGAGCGGCTGGCCTCAAAGATCCTGTGGCCTCCTGCAAACATCACTTTCTCCAAGTCTACCTTGCAACCCTCTGACGTCAGTTTCCTCTTCTGTAAAAGAAGTTGATATCCTGCCCGCCTGCCCCACAGGATGGTCGTGAGACCTGACTGGGCTTCAGGCCTCTTTCCCTCCTTGGGTCGAGGAAGGCACAGGCTCCTGCTCACCCAGGGATGGGGGCTGTGGAGGTTCAGGGAACTGCCTGGGCTGGGGCCTAGGTCTGGCCAAGTCGCCTTCACCCCGGACCCAGGAAGTGGCTTTCCAGCTGGCCCAGAATTGGATCCGCACCAACTTTGATGTCTACTCCAAAAAGTCGGCCATGTATGAGAAGGTGAGCTGGCCCTGTTGGGAACTTCTTTCCTGGTGGGGACAGGGGGACACGTCAGGCTTTGGAAAGCCCAGAGCCATGCAGCCAGGGACAGTGGCGGCGCCCAGTGGCCATTCTTGGGCACTGCAGGGGTCGGAGCTGCAGGCCAGAGCAGCTCCTCCCAAGGGGGCTCCCAGTCCTTGCTTCCCCTAGTGGCTTGGGGGGGGTGGCGGAGGCACTGCCAACCCCACGGCTGGTCCTCTTGTCCCCAGTACGACATCAGCAACGGTGGACAGCCGGGTGGAGGAGGGGAGTATGACGTTCAGGTGAGTGGACCTTGGCTGAGCTGGCAAACTTCACAGGGACTCCTGAGCTCTGGGCCTCTCTGGGCCTCAGTTTCCTCACCTGTATCTGGGCCCATGGGGAGGAGCCTGAGCTGACTGGTGCTCCTTGGCAGCCCTAGGGTTGGCGGGACAGGGACACCCTGGACAGAGACCCCACACCCCCAAAGGACTCGGGGGCTCCCCCAGAGCTCTTGCCACACAGGCCATGCCTCTCTCCAGGAGGGGTTTGGCTGGACCAACGGAGTGGTCCTGATGCTCTTGGACCGCTACGGCGACCGGCTGCGCTCAGGGACCCGGCCAGTTCTCCTGGAGCCCCCCTGCCTCGCGGCTGCCCTCCTGCCCAGCCTCCTGCTCAGCCTCCTGCCGCAGTGACGGGCCCCCCACCCGCGGCCTTCACGTGCTCATCTGGCTCCGGCTCCCGCCTCTTCCTCCTCCATCCCTGGACACCCCATACCCTCCTGCTCCCTGGCCAGCCCCGTGCTCACACTGGAGTCGGGCAGGGAGGCTGACCTTGAGGTCTTGGGTCAGGCTCCCTCCTGGAAGTTTAATAGGTGGAAATCCTGCTTTGGGGCAACACCCAGCCCCAACGCCCCCCGAGTGCCCCATCCATACCCCACACATCCTGGGCCCCCAAACACGGACATACTCCAAATGCTTTATTGTTCTGCTGAAATGCTTACAAATACTGAAAAACACCCAGCCCGGGCCCAGGCAGCCATGGCCCTGGTGCTGGGAAGGGCAGGGGAGGTGGGCTTAGGGAGCATCTGAGCCACCCCCTTTCCCTGCCAGCCTCCAGCCTGTGCAGAACCTCAAAAGTGTACAGAGCTTGGTGTTCCCCAAGACCGCCCTCAGGAGTGATAATTTGCTAGAAGGACTCAGAGAACTCACTGAAAGCTGTTATACTCACAGGTGTGCATTACTACAGGGAAAGGATACAGATTAAAATCAGGCAGGGAAGAAGCTCGTGGGATAAAGTTCAGGAGAGTTCCAAACACAGAGCTTCCAGTTGCTGTCTCCCAGGGGAGTTGTGGAGTATTAAATTCTTCCAGCAACAATGGGTGACAGTATGCATGGAATATTGCCGACCAGGAGCTCACCTGTGCCTTGGGGTCCAGAGGTATTTTTACTGGGGCTGTGCCATGTAGGTATGGTAACTGTGCACAAGGCTGGCCTAAGTTTCCAGCCCCTCTGGAAGTCAAATTGATACCATATGACCAAAGTCTCCACTGTTAAATCTCATTGTTACTAGCTAGGCTGGCTCAAAGTCCCCAGGCAGAAAAGACACTTATCAGGCAGGACATTCTAAGGGCTTAGAGATTACCTCTCAAGATCTCAGAGCAAAGGCCAGACCTCTTTTTGGACAAGGTTAATTATTTACCACACAAAGGCCTTCCGGCATCCTCTCCCATCTATATCTCCTCCTCTGGTCTCTAGACCTCCCAGCTTCATCCTTTTGGCTCTAAGCAAGGCACGAGTGGGAGGGAGGGGCTGGGTGAGGGCTCAGGCTGTGCAGTCCCTTCCCCCACCATGAGAAGCCTGATGGCCTGGGCTAGAGAGATGATGGCACAGACCCTCAGATGGGGCCCTCAGGCTGAAATGGCGAGCTGAGCACAGAGCCAGGGCCAGTGGGCATAACCATGGTGATGAAGCAGTCTTTATGATAACCATGGTGATGAGTCTGCAACAACTTGATTGGCTGGGACCTCAAGGATGACACACTGCTTTCTCTGGCCCTTGAGCAAAATAATAACAACAATAATACATTTTAAAAGAAGGAAAAACAAAGAGACGGAGTATTTGAGAAGAATGTCACCTGAGCTGTTACCCTACTCTGGATATGGCTGTACTCAGCCACCAAGGCCCCTGCAAGGGGGCTGAGGCAAGAAGGGTTCTTTTGAAGATTCTGGTACCATATTGTGTCTTTTATAGGGCTGGGGTGAGCAGGTGCTGGCTCAGAGCTGAGAGGCCCTCACTGTGATAGCTCCACAGCCCTGTCCAGCCCAGGGTGGGCCTTGAGGTTTACTGCAGGTTCTGGGCTCCCAGGAAGCAGCTGAGCCCCCTCCCCACTGTTCACATCCTGGATGGTTCTCACAGGGGCTAAAGTCTAGACTC
This sequence comes from Tolypeutes matacus, assembly GCA_026826555.1. Lineage (NCBI taxonomy): Eukaryota > Metazoa > Chordata > Mammalia > Cingulata > Chlamyphoridae > Tolypeutes > Tolypeutes matacus. The sequence goes on along the minus strand of JAKSZT010032012.1, from coordinate 23,510,699 downwards.
ACAGAACTAAGTGCCTTGCAAAATATCACAAAAGCCTTCTTGTACAAAACCCGCAGGCATACTCTCCCCTCCCAGGGGCCTCTGGGAACACTCCCATGAGGTCTGGGGCTCCCTTGTGGACTCCATCTCCAGAGCGAGCAGAGCAGAAGGTGGCTAGGTATGGGTCCTGGGGCTGGGTTGAGGGTTCAAGGAGGCTGACAGCAGTATAGGGAGATCCACAGAGTGAGCCTCTTTCAGCATCTTCTCCATCTCCTCTATCTTCCCCACATCCAGACCACTCACACTGGGGGAGGGTCAGGGAAAAGTGGTGTGTCCAAGAGTTGAGGAGGTTCTTGGAGGAGGTGGTAGGCCCAAGTGTGCTATAGTCATGTGTATCAGGGCAGAGTTGGCCCCAGCGAGCATGGCTGAAGGGCAGGCCAAGGTTCCCCCCATGGAGATGCTGGTCTCCATGCTGTCTGAGCTTTTCAGGCTCAGCATGTCACAGGTGTGCTTGCCCTCATTGCACATTGCTGACCAGCTGGCAGGTGTTGCAGGATGGAGTGGTGCATGAGGAGATTCATAGATTCAATGAAGATACAGGCTAAACTGTAGTCTGGTTAGTTTGCAGGAGTGAACTGGACAAAGAGACAACTGGAGTACCTCCCCTGGGGTCTGAACAAATGTCAAATTCTGACTTCTGGAAGTATCCTTCAAAGGAAACTGAATTTGATTAGAGTAGTCTGTAGATTAATTTGTATTCCAGGGCACTTTTAAAAAATTAGAGCAATCAGCCAACAATTAGTGGAGCTGAACAGCTGGGTGTAGTCAGAGCCCTGCTAAATAATCAAACAGAGAATCTCAGTAAAAAGATAGACATTATGAAAAAAAGAATCAAATTGAAATTCTGGAGTTGAAAAATACAATAACTGAAACAAAAAATTCACTGGATTCGAACTGGAAGAACAAATTAGTGAACTTGAAGAAAGATCAATAGAGATTTGCAATCTGAAGAACAGAGAATAAAAAAGAATGAAGAAAAATGAACAATCTTAGAGAAATGAGAGACACCATTAAGTGCATTAGTATACACATAATGGGAGTACTGGAAGGCCATGAGAAACAAAGGAGCAGAAAAGACATATGAAAAAATAATGGCTGAAAACTTTACAAATTTATTGAAAAACAATAACCTACACCTCCAGGAAGTTCAATGAACTCTAGGTAGGATACACAAACAGACACATGATAGAAAAATGCTGAAAGTCAAAAAATAAGGAGAAAAGCTTCAAAGCAGCAAGAGTAAAATGACTCATCATTTGCAAGGAAACCCCAATAAGATTAAAAGCTGTTTCTCAGCAGAAACAACAGAGGCCCAAAGGCAGTGAGATAGCATATTCAAGGTGCTCAAAGAAAGAAAGAAAGAAAGAAAGAAAGAAAGAAAGAAAGAAAGAAAGAAAGAAAGAAAGAAAGAAAGAAAGAAAGAAAGAAAAAGACAGTCAACCAAGAATCCTATATACAGTAAAGCCATCATTCAAAAATGAAGGTGAAATAAAGACATCCCCAGATAAACAAAAACTGAGAGAATGTGTTGCCCGCAGACCAGCCATACAAAAAATCCTGAAGGAACTTCTTAGGCTAAAAGCAGTGAGCCCAGATGGTAATTCAAGTCCACAGGAAAAAATAAAGGGCACTGATAAAAGTTATAATGTAATTATGACAGACAATGTAAATGTATCTTTTTCTCCTTTCTTCTCTTAAATGATTTACAAAGCAATAGTGTAAAATAATATTTATATAATGTGCTGTTGGGCCTAACTAGACATGTAATATATTTTTAATATATTTGCCAATAATAGTGCAGGAAGTGGATAGGAGCAATTCTGCAATTGCTGAGGAAATGACAACAAATGGCAAAGTAATAATTATAACAATGTCTTGTTGGCTTTTATAGCATTAATGTACTATGTATAACAATAATACTACAAAAGGGGGGAAAGGGAATAGAGTTATAATCGGAGAAATGTTTCTATATCTCATTGGAATTAACTAATGAATATAAAGTTGTTCTGACAAGATGTATATAATTCCTAGAGGAACCACTTTTTTTAAACTCAAAAAATATATACTGAAAAATCATTAAAGAAATTTAATTACTTCATTAGAAAGTACTCATTTAATGTGAAAGAAAGCAGTGAAGGAGATATAGAGGAACAAAAAAAGACTAGACACATGGAAATACAAATTATGTTCTCTGATCACAAATCAATAACAGAAAAAAATTGGGTAACTCATAAATATATGGAAATTAAACCACATACTCTAAAATAACCATGAGTCAAAGAAGAAATCACAAGGGCAACTGGAAAGAAGAATAGACTATACTTATAGTAAGTGAAGAGATTGATTTAGCAATCAAAAACTACCTACAGGGAAAGCCCAGGCCCAGATGTACTCACCACTGAATTCTACCAAATATTTAAAGAATATTAATACCAATTCTTCAAAAACTCTTCCAAAAAATAGAAGAGGAGGGAACACTTCTCAATTCATTGTATGAAGTTGGAATTATCCTGATATCAAAACCATAAAAATACCTCATAAGAAAAGAAAACTACAGCCAATTTATCTAATGAATATGGATGCAAAAATACTCAACAAAATAAGAGAAAAATTATATCAACACCATATAAAGAGAATTATATACCATGACCAAGTATGATATAGCCCAGGAATGCAAGGTTGGTTTAATATTTGAAAATCAATTAATGAAATATATCATATCAAAATAATTTTTTAAAATCACATGGTCATTTCAATAGATGCAGAAGAAACATTTGACAAAATCCAACACACTTTCATGATAAAAATACTCAATAAACTAGGAATACAAAGGAACCTTCTCAATCTGATAAAGGACATCCATGAAAAACCCACAGCAAACATCATATTCAACATCATGACTGGATGCTTTCCCCATAACATCTGGAAAAAGACAAGGATGTCCACTCTAACCAATTCTATTCAATATTGTTTAGCCAGAGCAATTAGGCAAGAAAAAGCCATCCAGATTGGAAGGGAAGAAGTAAAACTCTATTTGCAGATAACATAATCTTGTATATAGAAAATCCTAAGAAATCCACTAAAGTACTACTAGAACTAGAAAAGGAGTTCAGCAAAATTGGAAGATACAAGACCAATATACAAAAATCAATTGTATTTCTATACAATTACAGTGAACAATCCAAAAATGAAATTAAGAAAACCATTCCAATTACAATTGCATAAAAAAGAATAAGTATTTAGGAACAAATTTAACAAAAGATGTATAAAACTTATACTTTGAAAACTATGAAACATTATAGAAAGAAAGGAAAGAAAATCTAAATAATTGGAAAATCATCCCATGTATATGGTTTGGAAGACTTGAAAAGTTGATTCTAAAATTCACATGGAATTGCATGGAACCCAGAATAGCCAAAACAATCTTGTAAAAGAAGAATAAAGTAGGAGGACACACACTTCCCAATTTCAATGCCTACTACAAAGCAACAATAATCAAGACAGCATGGACCAGCAGAAGAATAGATATACAGATCAGTGGAATCTAACTCAGAGTCCAGGAATAAAATGACATGTCTATGGTCAATTATTTTCAACAAGGGAGCTGTGGCAGTTTGAGATTACTTTATGAATCCCAAAAAGAGAAAGATTGTGTTTGTAAACTAAGCTATTCCTCTGGATGTGATACCCTTTGATTTTATTAAATTCAGCTGAAATGTCTTTGATTAGAGTACCTGTTAAGATTAGGCTTTTTTATTTGACTCAGGTTGAGTCCCTGCCTCCTTGCTGGGTCTGATATAAAGGGACACTCACTCAAGAAGACACATGGGAAGAGAGAGAGTTGTCATTTTTTATCATGGGGTTCCCAGGGAGAGATGAGCCACTCACCTGATAGTTTGGAGCTGACCTTGGGAAGAGAACAGAACAGATGAGACTGATATAAAAGGCCGGGGAAGAAACAAGCCCTATGCCCAGGAGAGAGAGGACTGGAAGCCTAGAGGGGAAGGAGAGACGAGGCAGAGATCAGAGATCATCTTGCTTCAACACGTGGCATTTGACTTTGGTGTGAAAGCAACCTTGAGTTGGACTTTTTACAGCCTTGTAACTGTAAATTTTACCCCAAATAAATACCCTTTATAAAGCCAACAGATTCTGGCAATTTGCATCAGCACCCCTTTGGCAGCCAAGACCATTTAATGGGGGAAAGAAAAGTCTTTTCAACAAATGATACTAGGACAATAGGGGTATCCATATGCAAAAATATGAAATTGGACTCTTACACTATATAAAACAATTAACCCAAATGGATCAAAGACCTAAATGTTAGAGCCAAAACTACAAAAGCCTTAGATGAAAACATAGGGATAAATCTTTATAACTTTGACAAAAGATTCTTAGATATGACACCAAAATCATGAGCAACAAAAGATAAAACAGAGAAATAGGACTTCATCAAAATTAAATTATTTTGTACATCTAAGAACATGCTCAAGAAAGTGAAAAGACAACCCATATAATAGGAGGAAAAAAATTGCAGGTAATATATCTGATAAGGGACTTGATAAATATCTGGAATATATTTTAAAAACTCTTACAGCTCAATAATTTTTTTTTTTTTTGTAAAGATTTTATTTATGTATTCATTTATCCCCCCCTTGCTGCTTGTGCTCGCTGGGTCAGCCAACTACACCGTGCAGGCGGGCCTGCCCTCACCAGGAGGCCCCGGGAACCGAACCCGGGGCCTCCCATATGGTAAATGGGAGCCCTACTGATTGAGCCACAGCCGCTTCCCATCAATAATTGAAAAAAAAAAAAAAACAAACAATTTTTAAATGGGCAAAGGAGCTGAAGAGAGTGATATTTCTCTAAGGAAGATAGACAAATGGTCAATAAGCACATGAAGAAATGTTCCAGATCATTAGTCATCAAGGAAATGCAATCAAAACCACAATGAGATACCATTTCACATTCACTAGTATGGCTATAATGAAAAAGTTAGATAATAATACAAGTTGACAAAGATGTGGAGAAATCAAACCCCACATACACTGCTGGTGAGAAAGTAAAATGGTGCAACCACTTTGGAAAACAGCAGGGTAGTTCCTCAAATGATTCGACATAGAGTTACCATCTGACCCGGCAACTCTTTTCATGGGTATATACCCAAAAGAAATAACCTATGTCCACCAAAAAAGGTGTACACGAGTGTTCCTGGCTGCAGGATTCACAATAACCTAAAGGGGGAAACAGCCCAGATTGTGTGCTCCTGTGCTTCCACAGCACTTCCTTGTAGATAATTATGAAGACCCCGGAGTTTCGTGCTACACCTGGGACAGAAGCACAGGCCATTCTGTTTGAAATGTTAAAGGGAAGGTGACCTCCTGAGGCCAGAGGTCTTGGGGCCACCTAACAACTGGCATCAGTGTTGAGAGGTGTGGCCTAATTCTCCCTCTGGCCTTCAGGTACCCACTCTCCCGACCCCAGCCCCCACCCCATGACTCTGCATGGTGGCACCAGTTAAGATGGAGACACGGAAGAGGAGGAAAAGGGGCCAGTGACCGGGGGTGGGTTTGTGCCTGTGCTCTGGGCTGTGGGAGGGTATGGGAGAGCAGGAGTGGCACGCAGGCCCCGTGGAGACCAGGAGCACAGCCATCAGGTGGCCACGCCTCAAGGCCTGAACTTTGGCTGCCCAGGGGAGACGGGCGAGCCAGGCTCTGCCCCACAGAGTCAGAGGTGCCCGGACTTGCTTACTCAGTCTCAGTCAGCCACCATGGCAGGGAGGACCTGGGAGCTGTGCCTGCTGCTCCTGCTGGGGCCTGGCCTGGGGCAAGAGGAAGCCCTGCCTCCACCCTGCAATAGGTAAGGGGTAGGAAAGGCAGCTGAAAGGGGGAAGGCTGGGGTCCAGAAGATCTCAAGTTCTGTGGTCAGCCCCTCCCGAAAGAAGGGAAGGAAAAGGAAGGGAGTGGATGGGGAGAGGAGGGAAGGAGAAGAGAAGGGAGGAAAAGGGAGGGACCGGAGGGGAAGGACATTAAATTCCCTTGCATAGCTGGTCCTATGCTGGGCACTGGACCCCTGGCGGGGGGAAAAGATGGAGCTGCCCAAGGCTGGTCTGTGGATGGCTGCTGGCCAGAGCCCCTCCTTCCAGACCTCCTTCCCTCCAGCTGATCCTTAAACTCTTCAGGGCTGGTCTCAGAATTGTTCTTGCAAACTTTTTCCCAATGTCCTTAACCTGGATGTGAGAGGGCGCCTGTGGGCCTAAAAAGAGACCCTGGGTTGAAGCTCTGACCCTGTCAGGGCCAATTTCCCCGTGGAAGCCTGAGAGTCTGAGCTGGGGAACTTTGTCTTGGGCTTGCCCTCTCAGAGTTTGTCTTGAGGGGAGAGAAGCCACTTGCAGACAGCTGGGACAGTCTGAGAAACAATTAAGTTGGAAAAGCCTGGGGCAAAGGACTACCTGCCTTAAGTCACTCAAAATAGCACTGAGGGAATTGTATTGGGGAATTCCTGGGGCCTTTAGCAAGCACAAGCTCAGGAGAAGCAGGCTCCGGCAGGCTTGGATAAAACAGAGAGGACTCAGCACTTCCTGTTGGCCTTGGCTGATCTTCTTGGTAGGAGGGCTAAGCACTGAAGGAGACCACCAGGCAAAGCAGAGCCAATTTGCAAAGAGTGAAAGATGCTTTTTGCCTTGGTTTGTTGGTTTTGATTAGCTCGTGGTATTTAGGAAAATCTCTATCATTTCACTAGTTGGATACAAACTTAAGGGAGACCCCAGGAACTAAATCCCAGAGTTAACACTCTAAAACATTAAAATGTACAGTGTGCAACAAAAGATTACAAGACAAACAAAGAAACAGGAAATGATGGCCCATCCAAAGGAACAAGATAAAAATCCAGAAACCATCAACAAAGAAGACCAGATTTTATTTATTTTTTATAAAATAAATGTTTGCACTCGCTGTCTGCTCTCTGTGTCCATTGCTGTGCTCTCTGTGTCTGCTCATCTTCTCTTTAGGAAGCACCAGGAACCAAACCTGGGACCTCCCATGTGGGACAGAGGGGCTCAATCGCTTAAGCCACCTCCATTCCCTGCTTTGTTGTCTCTCTCATTGTGTTTTCTCTTTGTGTCTCCTTGTTGTGTCATCTTGTTGTGTCAGCTCACTGTGCCAGCCCATTGCACCAGCTCGCTGTCTTGCTTGTCTTCTCCAGGAGGCACGGGGAACTGAACCTGGGGCCTCCAAGTGGTAAGGGGGAGCTCAATTGCTTGAGCCACATCCGTTTCCCAAGGACCAGATTTTAGACTTAACCAGAGACTTTAAAATAATGATTCTTAATATGCTCAAGGAGATAAAGGAAAATATGGAGAAAGAACAATGAATAGTGCTGGGAATATTGGATGTCATGTACAAAAGAATGAAGGTGGACCCCTACCTTATACCATATACAAAAATCAACTCCAAATGGATCATGGACCTAAATATAAGAACCAGAACTATGAAATTCCTAGAATAAAACATAGGGAAGCATCTTCAGGACCTTATGTTAGGCAATGGCTACTTATACCCTAAGTACAAGCAAGAAAAGAAGAAATAGATAAATGAGACCTCATCAAAATAAAAATCAAAAGACAATTATTCAATAGGAGAAAATAGTTGGAAACCACACATCTGATAAGGGTTTAATATCCTGAATAAATAAAGAAATCCTACAATGCAACAATGAAAAGACAGCCCATTTTAAAAATGGACAAAAGACTTGAATAAACATTTCTCCAAAGAAGATATATAAATGTCCAGAAAGCACATGAAAAGATGCTCAACATCATTAGCCATTAAGGAAATGAAAATAAAAACCACAATGAGATATCATTTCACACTCACTAGAATGGCTACTATTAGTAAAACAGATAATTACAAGTGTTGGAGAGTATGCAGAGAAATAGGAACACTCATTCATTGTTGGCTGGAATGTAAAATGGGGCAGCCACTGTGGAAGGCAGTTGGTGTTTCCTCAAGAAGTTAAGTATAAGGGAGAAAATGTGGCTCAAGCAGTAGAGCACCTGCTTCTCACATGGGAGGCAACGTGTTCGGTCCCCAGTGCCTCCTAAAAACAAAAAAAGCAGACAACAAGCAAACAAATGAAAAAACCAACTCAAGGGAGCCGATGTGGCTCAGTGGTTAAGAACCAGCTTCTCACATACGAGGTCTCGGGTTCAATCCCTAGTAGCCTCAGTACCTCAAAAAATAAAAATAAAAATAAAAATAATAGAATTATAATATAACCCAGCAATTCCACGCTAGGAATATTCCCAAAAGATTTGAAAGCAGAGACTCAAACAGATATTTGTACACTAATATTCATTGCGGCATTATTCACAATTGCCAAAAGGTGGAAGCAGCCCAAGTGTTCATTAACCAATGAATGAATAAATAAAATGTGGTTTATACATACAATGAAATATTATTCAGGTGAGTGGATGTGGCTCAAGCAGTTGGGTGCCCACCTCCCACATGGGAAGTCCCGGGTTTGCTTCCTGATGCCTCCTAAAGAAGACGAGCAAGACAGCAAGCTGACCCAAAGGGCTAGCACAGCAAGCTGATGCAACAAGATGTTGCAACAAGATGATGCAATGAGGAGACACACAAGTAGACACAACGAGAAATACAACAAGCAGGGAGCGGATGTGGCTCAAGTGATTGGGTGCCTCCCTCCCAGGGTTCAATTCCTGGTGTCTCCTAAAAAGAAGATGAGCAGACACAGAGAGCACACAACGAACAGACACAGAGAGCAGACAGTGAGCACAAACAATGAGGGGGGGGGAGGATAAATAAATAAATATTTTTTTAAAAAAAGAAATATTGTTCAGTTGAAAAAGGAATGATGTTTTTTTTTTT
>JAKSZT010032012.1:23263093-23501672 GCA_026826555.1 Tolypeutes matacus | reverse complement strand
TTTTTTTTTTTTTTTTTTTAAGATTTTTTATTTATTTATTCATTTATCCCCCCCTTGCTGCTTGTGCTCGCTGGGTCAGCCAACCATGCAGTGCGGGCGGGCTTGCCCCCACCAGGAGGCCCTGGGAACCGAACCCGGGGCCTCCCGTATGGTAAACGGGAGCCCTACTGATTGAGCCACAGCCGCTTCCCAGGAATGATGTTTTGATAAATGCAACAACATGGACGAACCTTGAAGACATCACATTGAGTGAAATAAGCCAGACACAGAAGGATAAATATTGTATGACCTCTCTGCTATGAAATAATTAGAATAAACAAACTCATTGAGTCAGAACCTAGAATATAGGTTACCAAGGAGAAACAGAGTATCAATGCTTAAATTGTGCAAAGTTTCTATCTGGTGATTTTGGTAATGGATGCTGATGATTGTAGTACAACATTCTGAATGTAATTTACAGCATTGAATTATACGTTTGAATGGGGTTAAAAGGTAAATTTTAGGTTGGATATATGTTACTAGAATAGAATGTTTTGAAAAAACATAGGGCTGGGGGGGCGGATGTGGCTCAAATGGTTGGGCGTCCATCTGCCATAGGAAGGGACCTGGGTTCGATCCCCGGGACCTCCCGAAGGCGCACGGGCTGCCAGGCTCTGTGTGCCGCTGAGCTGTCGGGCCCCGAGAGCCATGCAGCAGGATGATGACGTAACAGGGGAGAGACAAGACGAGATGCTCCGAAAGCTCCAGAAGCCAGGAGCTGAGGTGGCACAGGCGGCAGAACACCTCTCTCCTACATCGGAGGTCTCCAGGATCGAATCCTGGTGAAGACAGGAGGAAGAGAATGAGAAGAGATGGCAAGAAACAGACACGGAGAATTGCCCAGCGAATGGACACAAAACAGCAAATAGGGAGGGGGGGTTTAAAATGGATAAAGTAAATAAATAAAATCTTTAAAAAAAAAAAAAAGAAAAAAACATAGGGCTATACAACACAAACAGTGAGCCATATTGTAAATAATGGGCTATAGTTAATAGTACAATTATAAAAATATTTTTTCATGAATATGAAAGGCACAAGTTGGTGCAGCACAAGACCAAAGAATGCATTTGGTGCTGAGTCAGGCATAAGCTTTATTGGGATTGATGAACAGGAGAGATTATCTGATGACAGCCGGTTGGAGAATGAAGCTAGTGCTCTGCAAAGAGATGGGAAAATAAGAGTGACATAAGAGATTGCAGAACAAGGATGTTCCACAGGGTATGAGAACTGTTCTGCTGGGGTGACGTGACGCGTACTTAAGGGGTCTGGTGATGTTTTCACTACAGTTGAAGGAAGGACGTTTATTGCTTTGGGAAGATTATAGTTTATGATACCCTCTATACATTCTCTCCCCTCTGGGAAAGGTTGTTAACCTTTAACTTATGTCTAGGTCATGCAGGTGGCTACATGCTGAGGACTTGGGGCAGGGGGCTGTGGGACCCCACAAGATTAATACAAGGTGTTACTAATAGGGTGGTATATGGGAACTCTGGGTTTTGTGCATGATTTTTCTATAACCTACAACCTTTCTAATTAAAAAAAAAAAAAAAAAAAAAAAAGTCAATTGGTTCCCTGTGAACCAGCAATTCCACTCCTAGGTAAATATATATATGCAACAGACAGACATACAAATATGTGTGAAAAAATTCATATAAGAATGTTTGGTCCAGCCCCAATCGAGATGGTGGGGTGAGATGCTTCAGGGCTCTGTCCTCTGACAGAAGCTTTAAACAATCAGCAGGAACTGACAAAAACATCTTTCTCAAAGCTCCCAAAAATAATTAAAGGACTGCAGTAATAGGGTGAGGTCTGAGTCTGGAAAAAATCTACTTAAAAATTGTAGGATGTCGTGGTGCCCTTCCCCCACCTCACCACCTTGGTGCAGAGCCGGCCCACACTCCCAGTGCACGGATCCCTGGACCTGGTTCTGGAGGGAGCAGAGTAACCCTCATGCACATCCTGAGAGCTTGCATGTCTGGCCCTCAGGTGGTGACCTGAGGGACTCAGGGTCCCAGAACTTGCCTTGCATATGGGTAGAAGGGGGCTAACTGAACTCTCCCACAGAACACTGTGGGAGGCCAGTCAAGTCTTGCTGCCTGGGGCAAGGGATTGCAGGTTGTAGGGCATGTAATCCAGTACCCAAGACCATAAGGAAACTGTTTCCTAGGCAAGAGGAGACATTTGCATCCGTGTAAATGGGGGAATTCCTAGGGCCATGCAAGCATTCCTGCACACAGGCCTAAGACAAGAAGCATGTGCAGAAAGGATCAGGGAGTGGGAGGGTATGGGAGGTGTGGGGAGTGGGGCATATGGGAATCCCTATAGTTTTTGTGTAACATTTATGTAATCTAAGTATCTTTAAATATATATATATAAAGAATCCTTTGAGAACATAGGCCAGTACCTAATAAAAGAAAACAGACAAAAAAAAAAAATCAGAATGGCCCCTATGCTTTGGCCTGTCATGTGTGGATAAGCCCTCAAGGAGAGCACTCACAGAGATCAATTTGCAAAGGCTGGGAAAGGTTTTTTTTCCCTTCCCCTTCCCCTTTCCCTTCCCTGTTCCCTTCCCCTTCCCATCCTCTTCCCCTTTCCCTCCTCCTCTTTCTCCTCCTCCTCTTCCTTCTTCTTCTTTTTTGGTAGCTCCTGGCATCTAAGAGATGCTCTTGCATAACACTAACTAGACACAAGTTTATGGAACAGATGCCTCAGAGTCTAAATTCCAGCAATAACACAATATCAAAATGGCCACATCTCAACAAAAGATTATAAAACATACAAAGAAACAGGATGTGACGGACCAGGCAAAGGAGAAAACTGAAGTGTTAGAAACCACCAGTGAGGAGGACCAGACCTGGTACATACCAGACAAAGACTTTAACAAAATGGTACTAAATATACTCAAAGAACTAAAGGAAAACATGGATAAATAGCTAAAGGAAATCAGGAAAACCACAAAGGAACACAAAGAGGATAACAATAGAGAGATAGAATTTATGAAAAGGTAACAAACAGAGCTGAAGACCACATGACAGAAATTAAAAATTCACTAGTAGGGTTCCACACCAGATTTTAGTTGGCTGAAGAAAGAAGCAATGAACTTGAAGATAAGACAAATGAAGTCATCCAGTCTGAGGAGCAGAAGGAAGAATAAATGAAAAAAAAAAGTGAACAGAGGGAAGCAGATGTGGCTCAAGCAATTAGGCTCCCACCTACCACATGGGAAGTCCCTGGTTCAGTTCCTGGTGCGTCCTAAAGAAGACAGCAAGTTGGTGTGATGGGCAGGCATGGCAAGGTGATGCAACAAGATGACGCAACAAGAGACACAAGAAGAAAAACATAATGAGAGATACAACAAAGCAGGGAACGAAGGTGGCTCAAGCAATTAGATGCCTCCCTCCCACATTGGAGGTCCGGGTTTGGTTCCCAGTGCCTCCTAAAGAAACAAGGAAGATGAACAGACACAGCAAGTGTAAACAACAAGGGGCTGGGGAGGAATAAATAATAAAAATAAAATAAATCTTTAAAAAAAAGTGAACAGAGCTTGAGGAACCAGTGGGACACCATCAACGATGCCAATATACACACTGTGGGAATCCCAGCAGGAAAAGAAAGAGAGAAAGGGACAGAGAAACTATTCATGGAAATAATGGCTGAAATTTTCCCAAATTTAATGAAAGAAATGAATATACAAACCCAAGATGGACAACAAATTACAAGCAGGATAAGCCCAATAGACCCACACTGCAGCATATTATAATCAAACTGTCAAATGCCAAAGATAGAGAGAAAATTCTGAAAGCTCCCAGCAAAAAGCAACATGTCACATACAAGGGAGCCTCAATAAGATTAAGAGGGAGGCAGATGTGGCTCAAGCAATTAAGCACCTGCTTCCCACATGAGAGATTCTGGTTCGGTCCCCTGTACCTCCCAAAAACAAAACAAAACAAAACAAAACAAAACAAAACAAAAAAACAACAAGCAAACAAATGAAAAAACCAACTCAGGGGAGCCAATGTGTCTCAGTGGTTGAGTGCTGGTTCCCCTCATACGAGGTCCTGGGTTCAATTCCTGGCCCCAGTACCTCAAAAAAAAAAAAAAAAAATTAAGTACTGACTTCTCATCAGAAACTATGGAGGCAAGAAGGCAGTGGGATGACATATTTAAAGTGATGAAAGCAAAAAACTGCCAACCAAGAATTCTATATCCAGCAAAATTGTCTTTCAAAAATGAGGGCGAGATTAAGACATTACCAGATAAACAAAAGCTGATGGAGTTTTTCACCAAGAGATGAAACAAGAAAGATCTGCAGGTTTAAAAGAAAGAGCAATATACAATACATTGAACCATGAAAAACTAAAGATGTCTAGTAAGGGTAACATGTAAATATAAATGTCAATACTATTGTATTTTTGGTTTGTAACTCCTTTTTTACTTCCTACAGGATCTAAAAGGCAAATCATAAAATGGAATGAGCTATCAGTAGTTTTTCACTTACAATGTATAAATAAGTAATTCGTGACAAGAGCTACGTAAAGGCAGGAGGATGTGGGGCTATGTGTACATAGTTTGTGTGTACTACTGAAGTTAAATTGGTATCAAAGCAAATGGAATTGTTACAGATTTAGGATGATAACTACAAAGAAAATATCAGGGAATATGCAAGCTCATAGAGACAAAAATTAGAGTACATGTTAATGGGGCAGGGGGCAGTGGGAATGGGAAGTTAATGCATAATGACTGTAGGGTTTCTGTTTTGGGAATGGGAAAGTTTTAGTAATAGAAGATGGTGAGGGTACCACAAGTTAGTGAATGTGATTAATCCCCTGAATGGTACGTTTGGAATGGTTGAGATGGGAAAGTTATGTTGTATATGTTCCCACAATAAAAAAGAAAAAAGAAAGAAAGAGCAGCTAAAGAGAAAATGGCAATTAAAGGCAATATATTGTCCTGGATGGGATCGAACCAGGAAGGAGAGAAGGCTCTAAAAGGACATTATTTTCATATTAGGACATATGACAAAAATGGAATATAGGCTGTTAGCGTTATATCCTTGTTCTTAGGAAATGTACATGGCAGTATTAAGGTTTCAAGGAGCAGGATGTATACAACCACATTCAAGTGTTCAGAGAATGGATTGATAGATACACAGATATGTGAATAGAGAGATGGAGTGATAGAATGATGGACAGATAGCTAGAATGAAATGGCAAATCTGGCAAAATGTTAAAATTGGTGGATCTGAGTATATTGCAGTTCTCTATATAGGGTTTGTATTATTTTCATAACAGTCCTATAAGTTTGAAAGTATTTCAAAAAAAATTTTTTTTTTAAAAAGTAAAGCAAATTTAGGGGACAGCTTGTGCGGGTGAGCAGAGGATGTTTTAGATGGGGAGGGAAAGTGTCTCTGAGGGGGTGACGTTTGAGCAAAATTGTGGAAGGACTCATCTATGCACAGGTACGGGAGAAATACTGTCCAGACAGGGAAATTATAATGCAAAAGCCCTAAGGCCAACTTCAAGCACCAGGAAGAAGGTCAACGTGGCTGGGACAGAAGTGGGAGCAGCAGGTTTGGCAAATGGGTATCCAGGGAAGAGAGAATCAGGGCTTGGGGTCCACTGGTAGTACTGGGGATGGTGAGAAGCCATTCAATATGAAATATAATTTGAATGTTGAATTGATAGGACTTGCTGATGATCAATTTGGAATATGAAGGAAATGGATGTATTGGGGATAATTCGTAGGTCCTTAGTAATTGTAATGAGAATTCTCAGAGAGGCTGTTTGAACAAGTCTTTTGTCAAGCATTAGGCTGGTTGCCAGATGTATGGAAAGAAGACTGTGCCAGGGGTCCCCAAGACCACCCTCAGGTCCAATGAGTCACTAGAAGGACTCACAGAACTTAGAAAAGCTGTTATGCTCAGAGTTATGGTTACTATAGTGGAAGAATACAGGGTAAAATCAGCAAAGATAAAAGGCACATCTGACAGAGTCTAGGAAAGACCAGGTGCAAGCCTCCAGTTGTTCTCTCCCAGTGGAGTTATACAAACAGCACTTAATCCTTTCAGAAACTACGTGTGACAACACACACAAAGTATTGCCAACCAAGGAAGCTATCCAAGCCGTGGCGCCTAGGGTATTTATTGGGGGATTGTTCGCTTAAGCATGGAGCACCCACCTGGCTGACCCTAGTTATTCAGTCTCCAGCCTCCCGAGAGGTCAAACTGATAGCACATGACCCAAGACCCTAGCATAAATCTCATTGTTAGCATAAACTATCTGGCACGGTCCGAGGCCCAGGTAAACAAAGATACTATTATCAGTCAGGGTGTTTCGGGGGGTTCATGGTTGTCTCCCAGGAGCTGGTCATGGGCCAGACCTTTCTTTGTAATATACAAGGTTTGGATCCCCCACACCTGCCACGTCAACCCTTTGCTGCCTAAGCCATCGTCCTGGCTCTTGGCCTAGGTTCTCTTACATCAAACCCATTGAATTTGAGCACCTACATTTAGAGTAGCATTTATATAACAGATACAGCAAATGTATCACTATGAATATGCCTAATATTTGGAGGACCCAGTTTGGGGTAGGGACAGATTTAAAGAAACAATGATACACTCTATAAAGCCATTGCATATATTTTCATTTTTTGTACTAATTCAATTACTTGTTTCCCTCCTGGATCTACTGTTGTTTGGACTTTATGATAAACTTCTGTGGAACTATTTAGCATAGAAATTAGCCAGATCCATTTCTTCAGTACAGTCCACTTTCCACTGGGATTACATCCTGAGGAGGCTTTTACTCAAACTCCCAGTATATTTGATCATCAATATCAGTATTACTGTATGACTCCATTTATATAAGGTAATTGCATATTACCAACAATGCCTCATCTCCAATTGTCATATGCCACATCACATATGGTTGTGGTATAATTCAGTTTCATTACAGAGCAAATTAGTAGGAATTAGAGGTATTTGCTATGCCTTCTCAACAGAATCAGCCCTTTGCCCATCTAGCAGATATATTAGGCCAGACTTCATTACAAAAGGCCACAATTCAGATATTTCTCAGTTACAAGTCAGTTGGAGGCTAAACTGATCACCATCACCCTGTCTTAGTTCAGAGGCTTGCGTTGCCATGGGTTTCCACTCTATGCCATTATAGGACAGGGCGAACCCCTCCTATTTACTTGGAGGACACGGATGATATTCAGAATGGTTCCTGTCCCTCTAACCGAGCTACAGGGTGTGTCTTATTCTGATCTCTTCTTGGGGTGAAGGCAGACATAGTATATCAATATATGTCAGGTGCCCCCAGAGTGCTTCCATAAGTTTGGGGGACCATAAGATACCCATAGATGGGCTCTTTGCACCTCAGTAGCTAGGAGGGAGTGACATGACCCCATGGGAACCGTGGCCTCCATCTTTACTGAAATTGTCAAGAGACACTGTAGGGTCAGGGCCCTTTCCCAGAGCTAGCACCGTCCAGCTTTACTTGTTGACCCTGTCTGTCCCACTTCACTAAAACATTGTCATCTTTCCCGGCTGACTCCCATCCCTTGCCTTCCTCCTGCAAGAGAGCTCCTTCTAATCTGCTTCTTCTAGTCAATGAATCTTCTTCCTCTGAATGCCCCTTCTCATTAAAAGCAGATTCAGCTTCTCCCACAATGCCTGTAAAGACACTCGTCTCTCCTAAATCCTCTTCTGTCTTGTGGGCCAATGTTTGATCCTCATGTGTGCTGTGGCCATTATGTACTAATGGGCTGAGTGAACTTAAGATATATGTTTTGTACCCCAAAATGTTGGGTCCCCCCATACAAGGGTCAGATGAGTGGCAGCCACACCTAGATATAGTTTACTGTGAGTGTGCCTTAAGGCCTCCTTAGCCTTCCTCATCTCAGGTGGGGACCATTCCCCGTGGGAATTTGAACTATCGTGTGATGCCTACTGCTTGAATCCCATCAAATACCCATTGTCTATTCTGTTTAATAGCTGTCCATCAAAAAACAAAGGTGATATGTATTTGTTCACAGAACACTGTGGCATTTTGGGTATGCACTGCTATATTTTGCTCATTATAACCAGGGTCCTTTCTAAGCATTCAATCATCAAGATTTATAGTTATACAGTGATTTGTCTGCCAAAACTTGTAAAGCACAAAATCCAATGGCCTGGTAAAGTGTAGTTTCCAGAAATTCCTTCCCAATGATGTCCTTTGTAGTAGATATAACGTGGAAAATAAGAATGAACAGATACTGGTACCATAAATAGAGTTCCATTCAATCATCAACAATTGGTCTTACTTATCATCATATCGTATGACCAAAATGTCTCCCGGAATGATGTCAAGTTTACAGCCTGCCATTCAACCTTGTCATGTTCTTAAAGGAAGAGTTGTCTTGGCAAACATGTGGTTTCACCCTTTCGTGCATCTGGTGTAATTGTACTAAGAAGCTCTTGCTCTGAGCCTCTTTCAAGGCATGAAGGTAATATTGGATTTCCTTTGTTGCACAACCCATTTATTCACTCCTTTACCCTCTGCTACCAATTCTCCTTGTCTCCAATTGTCATTGATTTTTTTTTTTTTTTTTTTTACCGGGAGGTCCCGGGTATCGAACCCGGGTCCCTCCATATGGGAGACGGACGCCCAACCATTTGAGCCACATCCGTCCCCCGTCATTGATTTTTATCCAAACTTCTCCACCTTTAGAAGGGACGCTAGATTCAGCCACTGTGCTGGTCCAGATTGCCAGCAGCAAGACAAGTGCCTCCCCTCAATCCAATCCCATTCATACAGGGCAGGGTCCCACAGATACAGAACTAGCTGGCTAGCTCAACCACTAGGCAAAACCGCTGCACCCTGGCAGAGGACTGAAGGCACAATCCACCCCATCAGGTCCTTAGGGATTCTGACATAAAGATTTATAGGTACAGGTACAGTTTCTTGCTTAGAATCTGTGGCCTAGGCCTGTTGTACGAGGTAGGAACAAGAAAGCTGAGGTGATGAGGGAAAGAATTGTATAGTCTCACCAGCATCCTCTCCCACCCCCTCTTCCCCAAATCCCCCAGAAAAGCGGAGGAATCTATCAAGTGGGGACTCTCCCTTCACCCCCCGCCGCATATTGAGTGTGAGTACACACTCATGAAGGTATGCGAGCTCGCCATTCATGCCTTTTTCCCCCCCCCCTTTTTTCACAAAAATTTTCACTTCCCTGTTCAATTCTCTATCAAACCAGTCCTCTGAAGATGATGTGCAACATGATGTCCACTTGATGTAATATCTCGCCGCCCATTGTTGGACAATATGGGTTGAAAAGTGTTTTCCTTGGTCTGAAGAAATGTAACTCAGCAGTACAAATTGGTACATTATCTTCCGTTCCAGGTCTTTTATAGCAGTTTGAACATTTACTACCCCCAATTATGCAAAGCCAAGTTCAGAGTAAGTGTCCATTCACGTTGGCAGCCTTCTGGGGCTGCTGGCCTCAATCTGATGTAATCTACTTGCCAGCTATGTGTGGGCTCTTCCCTGGGGGAATCTGCCCCAGAGCCACCCGCAGTCTCTGTCCCTCTTGTCGGCATTCTGTGCCTCAGAGGGTGCAAGATGGATCTGTCAAGAATCAGCCCTCCTCTGCATTGCTGTCACTGCTTCATGTCCACTCACCACCTAGACCCCGATGGCCACCGCAAGGGAGAACAGCAAGATATCCCCTCGCAGGTTCTAGTGACCCTCCTGTACTGGAAGGGGCTTCTTCTGCTGGTCATTGCCACGTCTCACTTTGATGCACCACTTAAATTCCCATAGTGGTTTCCACAGGGTCATGCCCCACACTGGCATCCCTTTATTTTATTTATTTATTTTTAAAGATTTTATTTATTTATTCATTTATCCCCCCCTTGCTGCTTGTGCTCACTGGGTCAGCTAACCACGCCGTGCGGGCGGGCTTGCCCCCACCAGGAGGCCACAGGAACCGAACCCGGGGCCTCCATATGGTAAACGGGAGCCCCACTGATTGAGCCACAGCCGCTTCCCATCTGGCATCCCTTTAATAGTCTCTTCCATAACCCATCTGCCTGGCCATTGGCCACAACCCATGAGTCAGTAAAAACCCAAATGGAGGGCCTTTTATCATTGTTCAATCTTCCCTTGCTGCAAAGAAAACAGCATGCAATTCAGTCCACTGAGCTGATTTGTCCTTACCTTCTTCAAAATTTTTCCATCATTTGGTCCTAGTGAGATGGCTTTCCAAACAGAATGCTTTCCATTCACCCTGGAACTGCCATCTATAAACCAAGCAGCACTTTGCTGTCAATAGAGAGCTTTTCATAGGGCACCACCTAGGTGGCAATAGGATCTGGCTGCTCTTCAGGTACTGCCAAGTCAGCCCTAGGGAAAAAGAGGCTACCTGCTTGTGAATACAATGAGGACTTCCTTGCATTCCCCAGGCTGCATATTCCTGTATAAATCATTTCCATTTTATTATGGAGCTCTTCTGGGCACTGCCTTCCTAATTAGAGTGCTTCTGTGACATCACCCAAGATGTGAGGTTTTTTTTTTTTTTTTTCACTTTCAGGATTATTTTCTCTCTTTCAGTCATAGGAGTGGGTTTCAATTAGCAACCAGGAGTAACCTGGCAATTGTCTCTCAAATGGCAAATATACCACTGAGACTGGAAATTTTCTGGTCCAAAATCCCAGAGATCACCACTGGGTGGCACTCGTGAGCTTTTGCCATAGGCCCTGTCGCTGGTCCACCCCAGTCTACTATATAGAGTTCGTCCGTACTGTCACTCAAGCTTCTAACATATCATTAAATAAAGTGGCAATTTCTTTCCAGCCACCAAGGATTCCATACTGTTTCGAGCTGTTTGGGCTGGGACCGTCGTCTAGGCCTTTTACCGCACAAAGCCCGTCCTTGTTCTCTGGGCCCTGCTCATCACTGTCCCCCAGCCCCCCCACCGCTTCAGGTACAGAAACACAGACGCAAGCCCTTGACAAATTCCCAGGAACACGTCCTGACCAGGCTGCCCCAGACTCTAGGCCTCCTTTCTCCTCCGCCTCACTCCCCACCCCTGCTGTCTCTGCAGTGAGATTTACTGCCATGGGGAGCTTCTGCACCAAGTTCAGATGGCCAAGTTCTACCAGGATGACAAGCACTTTGTGGACATGCCACTGACCAAAGCTCCAGGTGAGCAGCTGCCCCACCCCTTTTCCTGAAACTTCCACCCAAACATGGCAGGGACTAAGACCAGGCAGAGGGGCTCCTCCAGTTCCGGGGCCACCGACTCCTCTCCCCACTGCCCTCCAGACCAAGTCCTGCAGAGCTTCAAAGAGCTGGCCAAGGCCCACAACTTCAGCATCCCCCGGCAGCAGCTGCTGACGTTCATCCACGAGCACTTCCAGGCCCCCGGGCAGGAGCTGCAGCCCTGGACCCCTACAGACTGGGAAGACAGGTATGACCCTGGAGAGGGAGCAGTAGAGAGGTGCTCCTGACAGGGGCGCCTCCCTGAACACGTGGGGCCTGCCCTCTTCCAGCCCCCCACTCCTGCAGAAGATCTCAGACGCCAAGCTGCGTGCCTGGGCAGGACAACTGCACCAGCTCTGGAAGAAGCTGGGAAAGAAGGTATCAGGGTCCTAGGCCTGCCCCCCGGCCTGGCCGAGCAGGGTGGAGCTGGGAAGGGACTTGCCAAGGCTGAAGCAGAGCACAGAGCCAAACCCCTTTGTTGAGAACCCAGCTGCTCACTCCCCAGCCCCGTCCCTGCACTGAAGAGCTCTAGAAAGAATTTCTAGATTCTGCCTCCTCACCCCCTTCAGGAAACCTTCCCCAGCTCCTCCCAGACAAATCTAGCCTGTCCACTGCCTCTAGGCTGCCACAACAATTCGACAACATGTGGTAATTGTTCAGATGCCTGCTGGACTTGGTCCCTGGGCTCCTCAAGCTAGGACTTTGTCTTATGAATAATAATTACTAATGCTGAGTGTGGCTGAGCCCTATGCCCAGCAAACTGTTATGTTATTTTTACATCCTTTGCTTTGAGCCTGCGATTTTCCCAAGGCCATGCAGCCAGAGAGCACCAGGGCCGAGGGCTAACCACGCAGGGCTCCTTCCTCTGATTTGGCTCCCAGGGCAGGCACGTGCTGGCACGACTCTGCTCCTGTGCTAGCTTGGATTGTCCACCTCACCCACCCACTGGGGGCAGCCGTGCCCAATGGGACCAAACCCAAGCCCTGTTCTCCTGCTCTCCTCAAAATAAATGAGACAGACAAAAATTTTAAAAATAAAAAAAAAATAAAATAAAATAAAAATTAATTAAAAAAAAAGAGAGAGAGACAGGCTGACCTTTCCCGTACTGAAAACCAAGGGGGGGATGGGAAGCAAAACATAGAAAATATTTGAGGGGTACCCATGGCCAGCCCCCAGCTGGTTCTGTCATTGTTCTCTCCTGACCTCATTCATCCATATCCACCTCAACTGCGGCAGAGAAAGGGAGGAGGAGGGACTGATCCTCTAGGCCTGGTTTTGGGGTGGCCGCAGAGAAGTGAGGACCAGAGAAGGGAAGAGAGGGAACGTTGCCCCCCATCCACCTGGATCATGATAGTGGCTGCTGTTCCCTGGCCCTTGCTGGCTTTAGACCCACCATCTCATTTAGCCGTGACCCCAGAGTCATCGCATGGGAGATGAGGAGACCAAGGCTCCCAGTGGCCCCCGGCCTTGACCACAGTCTGATCAGAGGCAGAGCCAACTCAAGCCTATTCGGCTGGGCCCAGAGCCCACGGTTGCCAGGGCCTTCTCCAGCCTCTGCTTCGTGGGGACTCTGGCCCCCTCATGCCCTGTCTCCCCGAATCCAGATGAAGCCCGAGGTCCTCAGCCACCCTGAGCAGTTCTCTCTCATCTACTCCGAGCACCCCTTCATTGTGCCCGGTGGGCGCTTTCTCGAGTTCTACTATTGGTGAGTGACTTGGACCCAGAGGCCTGGGGGGCTGGGGAGCCGGGGGGTCCGGAGTGGGCCGGCACGCTGACATGGCCTCCGAGGGCAGAGGGCGGCTGCGGGCGACACCTGAGCTGCCCCTCTCCCAGGGACTCCTACTGGGTGCTGGAGGGCCTGCTCCTCTCCGAGATGCGGGAGACGGTGAAAGGCATGCTGCGGAACTTCCTGGACCTGGTGAAAACGTGAGAAGGGGGCCGGGCCCCGCACGATGGGGGGAAGAGAAGCAGGCCTGGAGCGGGCTCTGCCTTGGTCTGGCGGCTGGGAAGAGGCAGCTCACAGCCCCCTCCTCGGCAGCTACGGCCACATCCCCAACGGCGGGCGCGTGTACTACCTGCAGCGGAGCCAGCCCCCGCTGCTGGCCCTCATGATGGACCGCTACCTGGCTCACACCAATGACACCGCCTTCCTGCGGTGGGTGCTCCAGCTCCTCACCACCTGCTGGGCCCCCGTCCCTTGTCTGGCTCACCCAGGGGGGCAGGGGCAGGGAAAGGGGCTTCCCGAGCTCTCCCAGGGAGGGGCAGGGGGGCAAGCCTGGGCTGAGGCAGAGCCCGGCTCCTCCCCAGGGAGCACATTGGGACCCTAGCCTTGGAGCTGGACTTCTGGGCTGAGAAAAGGAACATCTCCGTGAGCTCCGGGGGAAAGAACTACGTCCTGAATCGCTATTATGTCCCTTACGGGGGACCCAGGTGAGAACTGCCCAGCCTCTTACCTTTTCCCTCCGGTTTGAGCATCACGACAGCTCTGAGAAGGAGGCCGAGTGACACAGCCCAGGCCTCAGAGGTGGCAGCGAGCCGTGTGCCGTCCAGGGCCGTGGGGCCCAGGGGCTGCCCACGACTCTCCGTGGCTGAGCCCAGGAGGCTCGGCCTCCCACTTGAGCATGGGGGGGGGCTTCGAGCTTGCTGGTGCCAGCTGCCCACCTCTCCTCCCTGCCAGGCCCGAGGCCTACAGCAAAGATGCAGAGCTGGCAGACACCTTGCCTGAAGGTGAGGGGGGTCTCGGAGACGGGGCTGGGCATCTGCGGCTTGTCAGGCCCTGATCCTGCCTCTGCTGCCCTGTCCTGCTGACACTCCTGTCCTCATAGCTGCCCGGGAGGCCCTGTGGGCAGAGCTCAAGGCTGGAGCCGAGTCTGGCTGGGACTTCTCTTCACGCTGGTTCGTCGGAGGCCCAAACCCCGATTTGCTCAGCAGCATCCGAACCAGCAAACTAGTGCCTGTTGATCTCAATGCCATCCTGTGCCAGGCAGAGGAGCTGATGAGTAACTTCTATTCCAGACTGGGTGAGCACCCTGGTGTGGGCAGGGAGGAGGGGAGCCTCTGCAGGAGGGCAGGGTGAAGGGCCTCCAGCTTCCCAGCCGCCCTCTGCCCCGCCCCGTGCAAGCCCACACTGACATTCGTGCAAGGTTACCAGGGAGCCCGCCCTTCCCTTTCTTACTGGGAGGGGTCTCTAGGACCTAGGGTGGGCACCTGAATCCACACATCTGAACCTCCTCCACGCCCTCTCCCCAAACAGCTGCCCCTAGACCCTGCTCAGAGCCAGGGGTAGCCACACAGCCAGTGTCCTCAGGAAGCTGGACCTATGGATCAGGCCAGTGCAGGGCCCTGGGCTCAGGGAATTCCTGGGTCCTGATACGTGGGCTCCAGGGAGGCATGTCTCCTTGGTCCTCAGGACTTCTGAGCCCTTGGGGAGGATGGCACTAGAAGAGGCCAAAGTAGAGGGGGGCTGAGGGCAGGGGCCCTGGCTGCTCAGTCTAGTTAAAGGCCGTACTGCCCCAGGGAATGACTCTCAAGCCACGAAGTACAGAAATATGCGGATCCAGCGCTTGGCCGCCCTGAACGCCATCCTGTGGGATGAAGAGAAAGGTGCCTGGTTCGACTACGACTTTGAGAACGGGAAGAAGAACCAAGAATTTTACCCATCCAACCTCGCTCCTCTCTGGGCCGGCTGCTTCTCTGACCCTGCCGTTGCGGACAAGGCTCTGAAATACCTGGAGGTAAGGGAAAGCAGGGGCAGGTCTGGCACTCTGGGGGAGGACTGCCCGCTCCCTGGCTGACCCCAAGCCCTCTGTGGCCGACTCCACCCGCCTCCTGCTCTGCAGTCTCATTCTTAGTCTGTGGGTCCCAATTACGGCCACCAGAGGAAGCAGTGAGCCAGAAGAGAAAGGTCAGGGAGGGGACCCCTGGTTCCATGTCCAGGCACCATCCACAGCCACAGTAATGTCTGGAAACTTCTAGGATAACCAGATCCTGTCCTACAAGCATGGGATCCCGGCCTCTCTCCGGAACACAGGCCAGCAGTGGGACTTCCCCAATGCCTGGGCACCCATGCAGGACCTGGTCATCAGAGGTAGGGAGCAGGGGGACGGCATATCCCAGGACCTTATGCCCGTGTGTAGATGTTGGTCTCCTCCTAGGTACAGGGGAGGTGGGAACAAAGGACTCAGGGCCACTTACCCTTTCTCTGGCTCGTCTGAAATCTCAGCCTCCCACTCAGCAAACATTTCCATCCACTCTGTCCAGTGGAATCACACCTCCTCTCTCCCCACAAACCCATGTCCTGGATTAAGAGCAGGTTTGACCTGTAGTTCCAGGCAGGAGGTCTAAGGACCAGGGCCATTTCCCTCCTTGGGTCGAGGAAGGCACAGGCTCCTGCTCACCCAGGGATGGGGGCTGTGGAGGTTCAGGGAACTGCCTGGGCTGGGGCCTAGGTCTGGCCAAGTCGCCTTCACCCCGGACCCAGGAAGTGGCTTTCCAGCTGGCCCAGAATTGGATCCGCACCAACTTTGATGTCTACTCCAAAAAGTCGGCCATGTATGAGAAGGTGAGCTGGCCCTGTTGGGAACTTCTTTCCTGGTGGGGACAGGGGGACACGTCAGGCTTTGGAAAGCCCAGAGCCATGCAGCCAGGACAGTGGCGGCACCCAGTGGCCATTCTTGGGCACTGCAGGGGCCGGAGCTGCAGGCCAGAGCAGCTCCTCCCAAGGGGGCTCCCAGTCCTTGCTTCCCCTAGTGGCTTGGGGGGGTGGCGGAGGCACTGCCAACCCCACGGCTGGTCCTCTTGTCCCCAGTACGACATCAGCAACGGTGGACAGCCGGGTGGAGGAGGGGAGTATGACGTTCAGGTGAGTGGACCTTGGCTGAGCTGGCAAACTTCACAGGGACTCCTGAGCTCTGGGCCTCTCTGGGCCTCAGTTTCCTCACCTGTATCTGGGCCCATGGGGAGGAGCCTGAGCTGACTGGTGCTCCTTGGCAGCCCTAGGGTTGGCGGGACAGGGACACCCTGGACAGAGACCCCACACCCCCAAAGGACTCGGGGGCTCCCCCAGAGCTCTTGCCACACAGGCCATGCCTCTCTCCAGGAGGGGTTTGGCTGGACCAACGGAGTGGTCCTGATGCTCCTGGACCGCTACGGCGACCGGCTGCGCTCAGGGACCCGGCCAGTTCTCCTGGAGCCCCCCTGCCTCGCGGCTGCCCTCCTGCCCAGCCTCCTGCTCAGCCTCCTGCCGCAGTGACGGGTACCCCACCCGCGGCCTTCACGTGCTCATCTGGCTCCGGCTCCCGCCTCTTCCTCCTCCATCCCTGGACACCCCATACCCTCCTGCTCCCTGGCCAGCCCCGTGCTCACACTGGAGTCGGGCAGGGAGGCTGACCTTGAGGTCTTGGGTCAGGCTCCCTCCTGGAAGTTTAATAGGTGGAAATCCTGCTTCGGGGCAACACCCAGCCCCAATGCCCCCCGAGTGCCCCATCCATACCCCACACATCCTGGGCCCCCAAACACGGACATACTCCAAATGCTTTATTGTTCTGCTGAAATGCTTACAAATACTGAAAAACACCCAGCCCGGGCCCAGGCAGCCATGGCCCCGGTGCTGGGAAGGGCAGGGGAGGTGGGCTTAGTGTTAAGGCGTGCAGGGCTGAGGCCGGGCGGCGGAGGCCCGGTGGCTCTGCTCTCCATCTCCATCACCCTTCCAAGGCTGGCGGGAGGGCAGACGCGACCTCAGGCCCTGCCCCTCTGCGGCTCCCTCTCCTGCTCAGGCTGCCCCTTGGGGAGCATCTGAGCCACCCCCTTTCCCTGCCAGCCTCTATGGAGCCTGTGCACAGCCCCGAGGAGCCTTCTGGCGTCCTCTCCCATCCACAGCTCCTCCTCTGGTCTCTTATCCTCCCGGCTTCAGCCCTTCTGGCTCTAAGCAAGGCACGAGTGGGAGGGAGGGGCTGGGGGGTGCCGCAGGCCATGTCCCAGAGCCTGGAGACACAGGCGGGGGCAGGGAGGTATGCAGCCCCTTCCCCCGCCGCCAGAAGCCCGATGGCCTGGGCTGGAGAGATGGTGGCACAGACCCTCAGATGGGGCCCTCAGGCTGAAGTGGTGGGCTGGGCACAGAGCCAGGCCGCTGGACGAAGCCACGCGGATGAAGCAGCCTGTGGCTGCCATGGTGAAGGGGCCGCACAGGGAGACCTCAAAGATGACAAACTGCTTCCTCTGCCCTCGAGCAAAATAGAAAAAATAAACGTGGGGAAAACAAAAGGATAGAGTGGGACTGGAGAACGATGCCGCCTGAGCTGTTTCCCCACTCCAGATGTGGCTCTGCTCAGCCCCCACGGCCCTGCAAGGGGGGCTGAGGCAAGAGGGGATCTTTGGCAGATTCTGGTACCATATTGGGTCCTTTACAAGGCTGGGGCGAGCAGGTGCCAGCTCAGAGCCGAGAGGCCCCCTCTGTGACAGCTCCACAGCCCTGCCCAGCCCAGGGTGGGCCTCTGGAGAGTTACTGCAGGTTCAGGGCTTCTAGGACACAGCAGAGCCCCCTCCCCACCTGGCTGGTTCTCTTTGTAGCTAGAGCTGAGACTCACAGAACCGAGCTCCTTGCAGAACATCACAGAAGTCTTGTACAAACCCCCAGGCACACTCTCCCCGCCCAGGGGCCTCTGGCCTGGGGCCCACTGTGGGACTCTGTCTCCAGGGCGAGCAGAGCAGTAGGTGGCTGGGCGTGGTTCTGGGGCCAGCCCGAGCGTCCGGGGGGGGCCCACAGCATTCAGTTCATGAACTGAGTATAGCCCTCGGCCCCAGTGACAATGACATCCATCCAGATGCGCATGGCCTCAGCAGACGGGGCCACCATGTAGTAGAGCCGGTCATGGGTCTTCACGCAGAAGGTGAGGGCTGGGTTGGGGCTCTGCGGGGAAGAGAGGAAGGTCTAAGACTGGCACGACCCCCAAAATGCCCAGGAGCATCACCTTCACCTGCCCTGGCCCCTCCTTGACCCGGGGAGTCCTGGGGCTTAGGGCTGATCCTCAGTAGGCCCAAGGCCTAGTCCCCCCAAGTCTATGGGGGCCCCAGGCTGAGATGTTCCTCTCCTCGCACCAAGGCAGTCCGTGGCTCTCTGAGCCTCTTTGGACCTTGGCAGCCCCTGGTCAGGACCATGCTCCACTGACCCACAGGGCTGTGCCAGTGAGGACCAGAACCTCCTCTTATTGAAAAAGAGAGGCAGCTGGAGAAAGCTACAGGAGGGTGCTGGGCCTCAGGGACCCCAGAGGCACAGAGATCAGGGCTGGGGGGGCACTGTAGCATTGGCCATGGAGGGTGACCTGCACGAGGGCAGCTGGCTCCAGCCCAGGCTCCTGGTCATCTATTCTCCTCTATCAAATCTGGTCTGTGAGCACTCCCTCTGCACTGCCCCCCTCAACCCCATCCTCCCTGGGAGATGTCCTGCTGTTGTCTCCCACGAGGGAGGTGTGGCGGGGGAGCCTGAGCCCACAGGAGCTTCCTGCTCTCCAGCCCCACCCCTTCTTCTCCCACAGGCCTAGGCGGGCAAGGGGAGGGGGCGTTGAGAGGAGAGTCAAGGGTCAAGGGCTGGGGGTGCCGAGGAGGCGTTAATGTGCAGTAGTTCCGGTTACGGGTGTATGGGGGGTACCTCAGTCACCACAGTGAAGCTGAAAAACCTCTTCTGGTGGAGGAGAGAGAGAAAGACGAAGAAAACGTTTACAAAGAGAAGAAGGACTGGGTCAGAGCCTCTCAAGAAGACAGACCGGAGGCCTTTGCTCCCAGAGCCCTGCCCCACGGCTGTGCCCTCGCCCCTGACCTTGGCTGCACTGCGCAGGTGGTCATAGTACACCTCCTCGATGGCCTGGAAGTAGATGACTCCTTTCAGCTTCGTCTCGTGCTTGTCTGCAAAGGAAAGAAGGGCCAGGCTGAGGAGGCCCGCCGTGCCTCAGGTCGGGCTCCAACACCAGCAGTCTCCGGGGGCCTCGGTTTACCCATCTGGGAAATGGAGCAATGGCCCCCAGCTTCCCAGGACTCCAAACTAGTGCCCAACACGGAGCTCTGACGATATGGATAATGCTCAGCCTCACTCACAGTTACTGAGAAATGCAAATCAGAGCTCCATGGAGATACCACTTCTCACCCATCAGAATGGCAAAAATCTAAGTTTGACAATGCACTTTGGGCGAGTCTGTGGAGACAGGCAGTCTAATAAATGATGAGTGGAAACATAAATTGGTAAACCCCTTGTGGACAATTTGGCTTTGTCTCTCAAAATTAGAAAGACATTCACCTTTTGACCCAACAATGACACTTCTGAGAATTTACCTTACACAAGTACAAAATAACACATTCACAAATTATTCTTCACACCATCATTTGTAATCACAGAAAATTGGAAACAACTCAAGGACCCATCAGGAAATTGCTTTATAAATTATAGTGTACCACACGATAGAATACAACACAGCTGTCAAATAGAATGATAAAGAAATAACCGTAAAGATATAGCACTGTATCCATAAAAATATATCCCCATGTAAGTATCTGGATAGAGATATATGTGATATATGTCATATCACCAAGATGTGTTAGGAGGAAAAGAAGGTAAGAAAGAGGGGAAAGTGAGAAGATACGTTTGCGTTAGCGTCTATCCTCTAAAGAAACGCTAGAAGGAGTCACAGGAGATTAATTAATCAAAGTGGTTCTCTACGAGGTGGGATAAGGGGTCAACAGGGAGAGGGGTGGTTGCAGAATCATTCATTTAGACCTTGTTGTATGTTTTGATTTTTGAGCCCTGGGAATGTACTTACCTCTTCAACTCTAACATTACAAAAGAAAAGGAAGCCTATAATGCCTGAAGGCAGAGGTGGCAGAAAGAAAACGAGGAAACGGACACGGAAGTGACCGCGCAGGGCTGGGGAAGGCAGGGCCTGGGCACCTCGTCTTGTGGCGAGCACTGCTCGGTGGACCACAGCTGACGTCCCTAACAGCGAGCCTGAGTCACAAAGAAAAGGTCAGGCCAATCGCTGAACTCCGGTTCTGAAGGCTGGAAGTGGGCACTTCCCCAGGGACCCTCCTCTGCTCCCCACCCCACTCCCTGTCATTTCAGGCCCAAGTCATCAACTGCCGGAATCTTCACTACAGCCTCCTGACGTGCCCGCCCCCGCCCCTTCCTTCCTAAGGCAAATCTAGTCCTGCTCCTTTGCAGCTCACACACTTCTCTGCTGGTTCCCCCATGGAGAAGCCTCCTCAGCGTGGCCAAGGCTACTGACCGACTGCTGCCACCACGCCCCACCAGCCTTGCCTCCCACCCCGCCCCAGCACCAACCCTACGTTAGCTAGGCTGAGCTTCTCACTGCTCCCTCAACGATGAGCTCTGCGTACGCTGGGGTGGGCTTCTCTAGCCCACACCCTTGGCAAACTCCTAAGTGATCTTCAAGACACATTGCAAATGCACCACTACGGTGAAGAGTTGTACTCTGATGCTCCCACAGCATGGATGATCCTATGCTTAGAAATTACCACGCTGAACCCAAACCCTCCTTTATCCATTCATAGGTCTCCCTCCTGCAAAGCCAACATGCGTCTGACATATAGTAGGTGCTCAATCAGTACTGAAGCAATGAGTCCTCGGCTCCGGGGTTCAGGGCTACGAGCTAGTGGAGAAAACACAGCCAGGTGGCCTCGGACACAGACCTGCCGCCTACTCCCTGTGACACCCTGGACGTGGGCACGTGCCCTGTCATCCTGAGGAGCAAATGAGGGAGCGCGTTCAGTGTACTCAGCACAGGGTCTGGCACACAGGGTGTGGCATCTGCCATCACCTTCTGACGCCCCTGGGCCTCTGTCCCATGGCAGAATGGTCCCTGTATACTGCAGGAGCTCCGAGGACATGGGGACCCCTCCTAGTGAGGAGGGGTCAGGAAAGACTTCACAGAGGTAGTACCTAACTTGGATCCTGTAGGAGGGTGTGTTTCCATGGAGGGGGTGGGCAAGGTAAGGGCAAGGAGAGTGACAGGTAAAAGGCAGGTACAGTCAAGGCACTCCCAGGGCCTGACATGGCCACAGGCCCATTTCTGACGTCTCCTGGGAACGGGACCCAGCCCTGCCCCAGCCAAACGCTGGCTTCCTGTGTCCACCGTCCTCCTTCAGGCCTGGCCACCCCCCCAGCCCGTCCTCTCCCGCCTTCCTTCACTGGAAATAGTAACCCACTCTGCTCCTGGCTCCACTTCCTTACTGCCCACCCAGCTTCAGTCTTGTGCAGTCTGGCTCCAGCCCCCACACAATGGAAGCCCTTCTCTCCACGGGCTCCCGTCCTGGATCTAATGGGATTGCCAATGTCTGCTCCCTTGGCTGGCTTCCTTCCCCGTTTCCGCCCCACGTCTGAACTCAGTCTCCTTTTGTTTCATTAAGCGCGGTCCCGCAGGCCCAGCACCAGCCCAGCTCCTGGCACGTGGCTCGGTGCTGGCCTCCTGCCTCCCTTTGCCGGGCCCTCCTCTTCCTCCTTCCCCACAAAGGAGTCCTGCCCCAGGGTGTGGCCCTTCTCTCCCCTCTGGAGTCTAACTGCCCAGGTTGTCTTGACTCTGCCTCCTAGGAGCTGTGAGACCTTGGGCAATTTACTCAACCTAAGTACTTAGCATGGCTCAACAGATATGATCTGCTATTACTATTATTCTCCCAACAGATTCAACTATCCCTCTACCTCTAACCTGACCTGGACCTCCCAGAGGCACCTCAACATCAACACCTCAGATGGAACTCTTCCCCTGCTGGCTTGCTTCTCCCTTTCCCTTCAAAGTCCCACCTATGCCTCTGCCTCTCCTGCCTCCCCACATCCAGGCCTCAAGGTAGTCAGGGAAGGCTTCCTGGAGGGGGTGGCACTTGATTAAGCACCAGGTTAGAGGGACAAACAGGGTACTCCAGGCCTGGTCATCTCTAGCACCAAACACTCCAGCTTTTTCCTCCCTGCCAGGCACCTAATAGGATTGTGGTTTTGTGGGGCTGCGTGACTGGCTTAACGAGCAGCCAGTGGGAAGACTAAGGGAAGACTTCCTGGCTGTGCATTCAATGCTAACGGCAGACCCGCCAGGCCTCTCTCCCTTCCGACACAGAGCAGCAGTGTTCCAGAGAGGCGTGCTCTGAAGACAGCACTGACGTGGCGCAGAAGCCCCACTCCACCCACGGTGGACATGTATCGGGAGCAAGAAAGAAAACTTTGTGGCTTTATGCCACTGGGATTTAGGAGAGGATGCTCCTGCAGCAATCTTAGCTTCTCCTGACCAGGTATAACTCAGTATCCCTCACTCCAAGTGGGAAAAGACCATAGAGAGTGCCAGGAATGGGAGACAAAGCTGGAGGCTGGGGTGGAGAGCTGAGGGAGCTGGACAGCTGTGTGCCTGTTCCTGGGGCCACCCTGAGCTCTCCCAGTCTCCCAGTGACTTGTTCAGAGGGAACTTCCCCAGGTGCAGTCCCCAGCCCCTTCCCACACCACGATGGTCCCACGCGCCTGGGTGTCCCCCATCAGCGTACCTGTTATGCTTCATGTTAACCCTGTTCACGGGCTGCCTCCCTGACAGTAAGCTCTGAGGGACAGAGCTGTGGCTATTTTGCTTATCTCCACAGCCCAGAACTGTGCCTGGCACTTATTAGTTGTCAGTGACACTGCCGAATGAATGAACGAGCAAAGAAATGGAGGTGAACCAGGTACACGCGTACATTTTACAGGGAGTGGGGAACAAGGCCCAGCCCGAGCCCCTAGCCCCGCTTCCAGAAGACAAAGCCCAGGGGTCCTGGCTCTGGCTGCCAGGGAACTCACCCACATAATAGGAAAGGGTGCGCTTGAGCCGGTCGAAGACAAACCAGCGCTTCTTCCACGATTTAATCTTGCCGCCCATCTTGACCAAGTAGCCACGGCAGACCTGGTGGGAAGGAGGAGTGAGGACGGAAAGACCCAAATGCACAGCCCCTAAAGCCTTTCTTCCCTGGGCAGCCGCCTTAGTAAGTGCCAGGCACAGTTCTAGTGTGGGCCGCTGCTCCGGGGAGCCAGGGCACCTGCACCTCTGACCATAGGCCCTCTCCCAGCACCCCGTGGCCACGCACGCCTTGTACCTTGCTGCTGAGCACCACATGCAGGCAGGTATCCACGCCGTGGCCTGATGACTCGATGTGGGTCTTCAGATCAAAGTCCTCTTTTCGGATTGGCAGGTAGCGGGTCAGGGGCCGTGCCTGGGAGCCGGAGGGCAGGGGAAGAAGAGTCGCCTCCCTTCCCCACTCATTCCCCTGTCTAGGCGCCGTGGCTTCAGTCCTGAACTCCCAACAGCCTAACATCAGCTCTCCCTAACCCTGTAGCTGTCACTCCGGGTGATACAGGACTTGTGGCAAAAACAGAAACCTAGTGTGCCTGCGCTGCCTCTACCCATTCCTAGACAAACTGCTTAATGGCTCTGTGCCTCAGTTTCCCCATCTGCGACCAAGACAGAGCCATCCTTGTCTTGTCCCTCCCTCTCCTGTGTCAGACAGAATAACACAAGAGGCCAGATATGAAGTGCTCTGGAAGAAAATCTCAGTAAAAAAAATCTGCTCTCTGGCTTCCTGTGGGACCTCATCTATTAAGATCTATTCTGCCTCAAAAATTCTGATACTATCTAGAATTCTCAGTCAACTGGAATATTTTCTACCCTCCTTTTCCAGGAGGGACATTAAATTTTTAAAGAAAAAACAAAACGCACAACTTCCAGGGGTTATCCTGAGGACAGGCTGGCTCCCCTCGCCCCCACCCTCCTGTACCAGGCACTGGTAGCCCTTCCAGCCATCCCTGAACCTCAGGACAGGGGTAGAGGATGGAGTCCCAATGTGGTCCCTGGCTGAGACAGGAAAGGGAAACTAGGCATCTGGTAATGATTCCAACCACAGAGGTAGACTCACAGTTTCTGATTATTCCTTGATTTCCAAACCCAATCCAGGCAGCATACCACTTAGAATCTGTGTTGCTGGACTGTGGGAAATCAGGGAGCTGTGATCGCTGGTCACTGCTGGGGGTAGACCCCACAGGACCCCCACCCTGGGGAGGCCTGCAGGGAGCCCAAGAGGAAGGGAGGCTTAGCTGAGTCCTACAGGCTGCTACAGGGTACCAGGCACATGGGTAGATTTCCCCGCACAACTCAATTTCTACCTTCAACTTTTCTGCCCAAGTCTAGAGTGGGAGGAAAAAGCCCAAGACTGGTTTTTGTGCAAGGATGGATTTCTGCCCCACGGTGAAACTAATGCAATTCTCTCTTGGAGACATAAACCAAACGTCAGAGGGAGGTCATCAGCTGGCTGATGGGGGCGCCTGGAGTCCACGGGTCCCAGGGGGTAAGGGCCAGGACGGTCATGAAGGAGCATGCACAGGGCGGTGGTTGGGAGGTGAGTGGGAGGGTGTATAACAGACTCACAAAGCAGAAATAGGGGGCTCCATGAACACTGAGAGGCTAAGGGGAGCCACCCTGCTTCTTGACTCCCTGGTCCTCATTTCTGGAGGCCTGCCATACCTATTCCCCGACCTGGATGTCTGCAAGGTAGTCTGCTACATCCTCACAGCAACCCTACCCCCTCTCACACACACACACACACACACACATTGGCTTGAACAAGCCCAAGTGGTTCTCTGCTCCTTGGGACCAAAGACGTCCCAGGTGGAAACATATTTGTGCTAAGTCGACAGCAATCTTTTCCGGAATAGAGCAGGTTTTACAGCCCAGCAGAGGTACCCTGGGATATCTCTAGCCCTCCACATGCTCACTCTCAAGCTTACCACCCACTGTACCTCACCGGCCCACTCACCTGGGAAAACTGCTTTTCCCGCATCTTGACCTCCTTTTCCACCAGCTGCTGCCTCCGGGCACTCTCGCTTTGCAGCCTCAGTTCCACCTGCTCCCGCCTCCGCCACTCCTCCTCCAGGGCCTGCCGCCGCAGCTCCATCTCCCGCTCCTGCCACCAAAGCCAGGCGTCAACTATAGCCGTCCCTCCTCAAGACTGGTAGTGACACAGGGGGCAGCCGCCTCAGAGGGTAACTGGGCATGACAAGGCATCATCCTCAAAGCCCACCCTCGCTAAGGACATTGCTGGTGAAAGGTAAGAGCTTTAAAGCTGCAAACCCTGGCTCTGCCACCACTATGAGCTCTGGACCCTGACAAAATCATTTAAACCCACTAAGACTCCGTTTTCCCATCTGTAAAATGGGAATAAGAGTGCCTACTCCTAGGACTATAGTGAAAATGAAATGAGAGTATGTATGTAAATTCCCATCACTAACTCTAGCAGGAAGGAACCTCTTCTAATTAATTCTTACCTGAATTCCTAGAATATGGGTTATCTAAGAAACTCTATTTGACAGCTAATGTAATTCAGTACCCCTTTCCAATCACTAAGTCTAGGCCCTTTAAAATCACAAATTAGAAACATTTATAGTTGAACTTGAAACTTTACGGGCGGGAAAGCATGGTTGGGAGACTAAGGTCACAACTGAATTTATGAAAGAAATTATAAAAAGATTTTAAAAGTCCTTAAGACAAATCATTAAACACAGAGCAGCTCAGTGATGTTTCATGGGTCATTATCAGTCACAATGCCCTTCAGACCTTTACTTCCATTCGCCATCTTTCCTTAGCTCAAAACTTAGCAGAAGCTCCTTCCCTTCTATTTCCCAAAGGATACACGTACATTTGCCCTGCTCTGAGGCTACGGGGCATTATTTTCTGGTTGACCCTTCATCTAGTGGATTTGGTTTCATCCCCTCTAGATGCTGAATCCTACTTCAAGTCCCATTCTCATCTCAAGAGATGCAGAGTGCTTAGAGGGTGGAGAGAACAGCTTCTGCAGACCTGTCACTGCGCCTTCTCCCCAGGCATGAGATTCCTCAGCGTGGCTCTGCCCAGGATGAACCATGGGTCCCTCTCTCCTGTGCCCCAGCTCATGCCCACGCGGAGAAGATGTGACTTCCCTCAGCCCCCTCCAGCTCCCTGAGGCTCTGCTCTGGCTCGGGCATCCGCCTTCTCTTCTGTTCCTATACCTCAAAGCCCCAGTTCCCACTTTTCCTAACCATTCCCAAGAGAAATGACTTGCCACGTAGGTATACAGGACTCAAAATTCCCGTGGTTGCCCAAAAGCCCACAGAAGTAAACATGCAAAGACTGGAAGTTCTCATAAAGGAAATTCACGGCTGGGCCATGGTTGCCATGCTTTCTCTCTTTTCCCAAGAGCTGTGAAACCTGTAATCTCACCAAGCCTCCCTCCCCCATTTGGGGCATACAGACTTTTAAAAACGTTTTCTACTTCAAGGGAATGTTGCAAAGATCATGTGAGTAGAAGGGCTTGAGGTGAAGCACAGCTCTGGGCAGCTCTGGACAGCTTGGGGCCCCTCCTGCCTTCTGCCTCCCAGGCCCAGATCAGCCTCACCCTCGACTCCATGAGCCGGCTCTTCTCCGCGTGAGCCTCTTTCAGCATCTTCTCCATCTCCTCGATCTTCCCCATGTCCAGACCACTTGCACTGGGGGAGGGACGGGGAAAAGCAAGAGCGTCAAGGAGTTGAGGTGGCGCTTGCTGGAGGCAGTGGGCCCTGGTGGGTTACGTCAGTGCGGGAGAGGGCAGAGCTGGCCCCAGCGGGCATGGGTGGAGGGCAGGCACCTGGACATGTTGTCGGGGGAGCAGGCTGAGTTGCCCCCCGTGGAGATGCTGGTCTCCATGCTGTCCGAGCTCTCCAGGCTCAGCGTGTCGTAGGCGTGCTCGCCCTCCTCCCCACGCTCCCGCCCAGCTGGCAGGTGGTGCAGAATGGAGTGGTGCATGAGTGGGGGGAAGCCCGAGGGACCCGCCGGGAAGGGGGCTGCCCCGTGCAGGGCATCCCACTGGCACTGCGCCTCGGCCGCTGCTTTCTGCTTCAGCTCAGCCAGCCGCCGCCGCTGCTCCTCAATTACCTGCTGCCCTGCAGGAGGGACATGCGGGGGTCAGAGTGGCACCCCCACCTACCTGGGGAGGATGCTGGTAACATCCCAGAGAGAGGGAGGAGGCAAGCAGGGAGAGGTTAACAGGGCAGTCCCCTAGGCCCACCAGCGTCCCTGAAGCCCCCACAGCTCCAGGTCCAGCCAGCCTGCTGATGCTTCTTTCAGGCGCCCGCATAGCTGGCCACAGCCCACAGTCTGGCTTCAGCACTCTCTGCATCCTGAGCCCCCACAGGGCACCAAACCTGGCTGGGTGGCTCCAGCTCACAACCTGGCCAGGCAGACAGGATACATGCACCACCCTGCCTGCTGGGGAAGGCGGAAGCCCACGAGCGCCCAGGGGGTCAAGTGCAGAGCCCAGTGCAAGGCAGAAGCAAGAACAACCACAGCAGGAGAGAGGGGAGGGGGAGACAAAGTGGGGCCGAGCTGAGGGCAGAAGAGCTCAGCTCCACGAGGTGAGGCCAGCCAACACCCCGACCCAGCCCAGCCTGGGGGCCTGTCTGCAGGCGGTGGAACCCCGGGCGGGACACATCATGCTGATGCCTGGGCAGGAGCTGCCTGGCCAAAGCAATGCCCTCGGTGACCAACGCTCTACCTGCTGGGTCGTCGGTTGGGAGGGGCTCGGCAGGAAGCGACTCGACTGGTGTGGGGGCCCCGGACAGAGGGTAGGGTAGAGACACAGAGGGATGAGAGGAGAGAGAAGCACAGACATGGGCGTTCAAAAACAACCAAAATGCCAACACATAGGAGGGGGCGATTTCCAGAACCAATATGTTAGGAAACCATTTGTGGAGGTCATCAAGTCCATCCCTCTGCCTCCAGGCAGGGCAATGCCTAACTCTACTCAGGTCAACAAGCATTTCTCTTATTTGCTGGGCTCTCTAGGAAAGAGGCTAGTCCCACCCCCTTAAAGGTCAGCTGCCCTGGAGTCTTTTGATAAATTTTCAGAAGGTTCTTCTTCAGGAGTCTAAATCCTTTGCGCTCTTGCCTAGACCCCAATTCAAGGAAAAGCATCCTGGGAAATGTGTGGGCATGGGTGGGACCTGGACAGGTGGCTGGAGAGCTGGTGGCATTGCAGCCACTCACCCTTCTGCTGCAGGACCAGCTGGCGCTTGGTCTCGATGTCCTGCAGTGTGGCTGCCAGGCTGCGAGGAAGGCTGCCCGTGCCGTTCTGGGCAAGTAGCGAACTCTGCGGAGGGGACTGGCATTGGGGCCTGGGGTTCAGAAGACTCTCCTCCCCTCCAGGCTTCCGCGGTGGCCTTGGCCTCTCCACAGTGTGTCAGTGCACCCAGGGTGCTCCATCTCCACCCCCCACCACACATGCACCCCTCCCACTGTCCTCAGACCTTCGGGGATGGGCTCCGGCCCAGGGTAGCCACGCTGAGCTGAGAGGAGGAGGAGGAGGAGCCAGAGGAGGAGGGGAGGGGGCCACTGCGGGTCCGGGGCAGGGGGCTGGTGACCTCACCATCCATCTTGGAGCGATAAACCTGGAGGGAAGAGATGCTGCCCGGTGACCTCCAGTACCCTCTTTGGCCACCCCCCCTACCTCCACCCCATCACCTAAGGCATCCAAACTGCTGCCCTGGCACCAGGCCTCTGTGGCCATCTGTCTCTAGCTGACAGCAGTGTTGAGCTTCCTGTGCCAGCCCAGTGGGCAGATGCTACTGGCAGCGGCCAAGCCTCCTTCCCACGCTGGCCTCCCTGGGCCAATTCCTGGCCCACCCCTGGGCCTTTGAAAGGACCTCGTAAGCTGATCAGGAAGAGAGGTGCAAGGACCACCAGCAGAAGGAAGGCCTGGGTTCCTTCTGGTCCCAGCTCTGCATGGCTGCATGGCCTTGGGCCACACACCTCCTGCTCTGGGCCTTGGCTTGCTTATCTGCAAAAGGAAGGAGCGGGTAGGGCTAGAATGAATAATTGCCAGGCTCCCTCGCAGCACTAACATTCGGTCAATATGGTCTGTGGGGTCAGGAAACCTGACTTGCAGTATAGGCTCTGCTACTGCCCGGCTGTGTGGCCTTGGGGAGATTACTTATCTTCTCTGGGCCCAGTGTTTGATCTGCAAAATGAGATTTAACATCAACTCCCTCAAAGGCCTGTGGTGATGATTAAATGAATCAAAACAAGTGAAAGTCTCTAATCAGCTGGGCACAAAGTAGAGGCATCACACCTGTTATATAAATCAAACTCCTCCCACAGGGAACACAGGATCCTAGCTGAGGTGATAGTCTTAGAAATGAGGTGTCATCACTCAAGGAGGGGGTCTTCAGTGGTGGAATCTTAGAGTGTCTGAGCACCTCTCTGCCACCACGGTCAGCAGCTTGCTGCAGGCTCAGGGAGGCCCAAGCCTGCTTGGGCAGCTGAGGGGGCTGGGGCATGTCCCCAGGGCACTCACTTCAAGAGTCTTTGTCCCCTCTGTCCTGCGCCTCAAGTGTCAATTCAATCCTTGGGAGAGCTGGAGAGCAAAATGCTGGCAGTTCTCCCAGGACACACTAGTGTTGTGACAGACCCAAGAGTATGTGAGGCTCCCGGACTGGATGAGAGTTTTAGTGTGGGGTCCACCAAGGAGAGAGAGGTCCACAGCCAGGGAGCCTACCTGGCCCCGCCCCGCAAGGAGCACCAAACAGCTCACAACCTGAACTCTGCTCAGAAGCCCCTTCCAGTGGACAGCCAAATCACATTATCCTTGGGCTCCAGAGGCTGCCAGGATGGCTGCTGCGGGGACACCCTCTCTGCTGTCTTCTGAGTCCAGAGGCCTTTGTTGCCTGGCTAGGCTGACCCCCACCACCTAAGGTGGCGCTGTGTAGCTGATGGACTGGCAGACAGTATTTAGAGCAGAAAGGAGCAAGGCCTGAGAGGGTGGGCAAAGAGGGAGGGGTTACCTGCAGCTGGCGGGAAGCTTTGGCGGGTAGAGGCGGGGGGGAGGAGCGAGGGGTGGCAGCAGCGGGGCCAGCCCCGAGCCCGGCCATCAGCTCCTGGTACCACTGCTCTAAGTCTACAGCAGGGAGCAGCAGCTTCTCCATCTGGAGGGGGGTGTGGGGAGGAGGACAGAGGACAGGAGGGGAAGGATGGAGAGCACAGGTAAGGAGATGAGGGGAAAGGAAAAGAGGGGGAAAGGGAGGACAGAGGAAAGTTAGAGGAAGGGTGAAGGAAATGGGCAGGAAGGTGAGGGGAAAAGGGAAGGAAGGAAGGGAGAAGAGAGAGCATAAAGAGAAGGAAGAGATAAACAATGAGCAAACAGTTGCTGTGAATGTGCTGAGGGCACAACTCCCAGACCATCGACACATGCTGTGCCAGCAGGATGCCAGCCAGCCAGCCCGAGCCCATGGGCACTGAGCACCCCCTCGGCTGGCTCAGAGCTGAGAAGCCAGTGAGCAGGGGCAAACACACAACAGACAGGGCCAACCAGAATTGGGGCAGGGTGGCAAGAACACACAGATCACCAACCTTGGGTGAAGGTACCACGGAAGTGGAGGAGGAAGAAGAGGAGGGCAGCACAGGAGGAAGGCAGGTGGTGGGGACCAGGTCCCGGGAGACAGAGGCCCAGGGAAGCAGGCCTGGTGCAGGGGCTGGGGGCATGGGTGAGGTGCCCCATGTTGCCTTTAGCTGCTCAAGCGTCACGTACTTGGGGGAAGGCCAGGACGCAGAAGGGAATACAAGAAGTTAACAAGACTGGTACCCAAGAAACAGCCCTGCCCAAGGGGAAAGGAAGCTCAGAGCAGAGGCAGCTTGCAGAGCCTGGGAGAGCAGGAGTCCTCTCAGCACGATGCCCTCATCTAGAGCAGAGGGCCTACCCCTCCTTGAGTCACTGGGAGCTGCAGAGAGCTCCCAAGGCCCTGGTGAAGAGAAGAAACCACTCCCAACCCCTATATGTCATCCCCCACCCCCACCTCCCAGGCCTGAGGGGCAGTCCAGGGCACCCACAAGGAGGCCCTTGGGCATAGATGAGCACACTCCGTAGGTGGTACCTCACTATCATGCAGGGGCTGGGCAAGCGCACCAGGGGAGGAGGCAGAAGCACAGGGGTCCAAGTGGGAGCACAGCTGGAGAACCTCTGCCAGGCTCACATACTCCTAGGGTACCCAGTGGGATGGGGAGGGATGGGCAGAGAAGAGGTTAACAGGGTTCAGTTAGGTATCCAACACCTCAAACTCCACACCAGGCCATAAGACCATCACTCCATGTCAATATAAAACCCAGAGCAGGGGTGAGGAGCTCAGCTGGCCCTAAGGCCACAGACAGCTGTGGAGGGACCAGAAAGGCAGAACTGTCTTGAGGCTCCTCCTGTCCTCCACTCTGGGGGCAGCCTGGGTATCTGGCCCCAGGCAGACCCTAATAGGCCCATCACTGAGTTTTCCCTGGGCTGGGGGCACAGGAAGAGCTGAAAGAGGGCGTTCCAAGAGTCCCTTAAGGATCAGAACCCAACTTCCAGATACCCCACCTCTCTCCAGCCCCTGGGCATCCCAGTGAGGGATTCACATGCAGCATCAAGCACTAGTACATCATTCCAGGATCCCCTCGCACCCCACCCACCAGGGCAAGAGCTGGGAATGTGGGTTGGGGAGGCGGCACCACTAGGACCCAAGCAAGATGGGTCCTGAGAAAGGAAACTGGGCCCACTGTCCAAGGGTTAGTACTTGGAAAGGTGCAGATACAAACTCCCATTAGATTGTGGGTTGGAGGCCAGGGATTGTCATATTCATCACGTGTCCTTAGAATGCTGAGGGATGTTGGGGGCATGGGAGGCCCTCCAAAATGGGTGTTGAATTGAAGTACATTATCTTAAGCCTGCCTCCTCCAGGCCTTGCTCCAGAGGCAGATGTACTCCAGGGATCACAGAAAAGGAAAATGGGCCAGGAAGGACCAGTGTGTTGTGAGAACTAATGAATGCCATGCTGAATACATGCAAATTAATATGCAAACAGACACTTTGATTACGCATGGACTGCCCAGACACCCTATATAACTGCGGGACAGCACACACACAAACCCTCTCAGATTCTGGCCAACCAGGGCTACTGCCATACCCCCTTCAGCAGGCTCTGGGAGGGAGCTGTAGGCAGAAGCTCTGCAGGCAGGCACAGCAGAGCACACGGGTAGTTAGCTGTGATTACCTCTTGTGCTTTGGGGCAGAGCTGAGTGGAAGCAGATGGGACTAAGGGGACAGAGGAGGCCCCAGCCTGAGAAGACCCCAGGAACAGGCCCAGAGCCTCAGTTCCCAGACCCATCTCTGAGGACTCGGAGGTGAGCAGCTCAGCCTACAGAGAGGGGATGTGGTGAGGGGCCTCAGCCCTCCCACTCAGCCCAGCCACCCCACCAGCCTAAAGCGCTTATGCAGAGAGGGAGGAAGGGAAAGAGGCCAGGAAACTGGCAGTGTCCTAGCTGGATCTCACACACCAGGCATGCAAAGACCTGGGGAAGAACGGCTTCCAGGGCCTCCAGGTCTACTTCTGAGCCAAGAGCCTGGCTCTAGACTGAAGCCCAGGAAGCCCCCAGGAATAGGACCCCTAGATCCCTAAGCTCCTCCCCAAAGTGGGTCTGTCTGGCCCAGCCCAGGTCTGACCAAACCTCCGAGCAGTCCCCACCCCACTTATGTCCCCAAGCCTCCTTGGTAAATTCAGCCACCCATAGTAGTGTGATCAGGGGACTCCTGGGAACGAGAAAGGCAACTGAAAAGAAGCGGCTGGTAGCCACAGAGGGTCAAATCCCAGACCTCAGGGCGATTTCCATTCAAATCTCTCCAATTCAGGAAGATGCCCCATCCTCAACCTCAGCCATTGGGATGGGTGGAGGTGCCATGTGTTGGTTCCAGAGCTTCCCAGGACACCCCTTGCACCTGAAGTCAGGGCTGACCCAACCACACTACCTCTTTGAGGGTCGAAGTGGTCTTTGGGAAAGGCCTTCCCCCTGTGAGTGAGTGGTATCGTCTTTCCAGCATAGTCAGTTTCTCCTTCTCCTGCAAAGCCCAGAGTGGCAGGAAGTCAGAGAGAGGTGAGAGGAAGGGAGGAGAGGCAACTGCATGAAGGGCACCCCCCATGGCTGAGAAACCTCTGCTCCAACCCTCCTGCACCCCCTCCTAGTCCGCCCGCTCCCTCCCACCCAACTTGACCAAGGCTACCTTCTGCAGCAGCTGCAGGGAGGCATTCTTGTCCCGGGCCAGGCGCTCCGACTCTTGCACGGCCTGGGCCCGGATCTGCCCAGCCTGACTGTCCAGGACCACCAGGCGCTCCTGGAGGAGAGAGGGGGGTGGGTCAGGCTCTGGGGGGAGGGGCTGGCTTTTCTGCCCAGTGATGCCCTGTGCTTTGGTGAAGGGAATCAACCAGACTCTGCTTGGCTCCAACTGGCCCCAGGAAAACTCAGGCTGCATGGTGGGCCCCTCTCCTCACCCTCTCTTCCCTCTCTCCACCAGTGACCCCTGTGCCACCAGGCCCGCCAGCCTGAACTCAAATCCCTGCTGTCTCCTTCCCTCTCACTCCCACAGCCAATGGGTCCAAAGCTGTTTTCCCTGAACATTTCTCCCTGACCTACCCTAGCCCCACTGCACCTTTCAAATCCAGGCCCTCTGCTTTCCTGCCAGAGACTTTTTTTACTAGTCTCCTGCCTCTGGTCTCTGAACTTTCTGATCCACTCTTCCTACTGCCATAAATACCTTCCTAAAATGACATCTGAGATTGTTTTATTTTTTTTTATTTTTTCATTTTTCTTTTCTGACTTTTCTAATCTTTCTAAAAAGAATATATCTTACTTGGATAATTTTTTAAAATCCACAAGTAAGGTCACATCACTCCTCTCCTCAAAAACTTTCAACAGCACCTCACTGCCCACAGGATACAGCACGAACACCTTCGAGGGCTCCATAACTGGTCCTATACTCTCAGCTCCCCACTCCCACCCTCGGCCCTCCGTGCTGTCTAAGCTCAGCCAGGTGCTACGTGGTATACGCTTTCAGGTCCTTCTGAAGGCTGTTCCGTCAGCCCAGAAGAGCCATGTCTTGTCCACCCATCAAGAACTTGCTTATCCTCCAAACCAGACCTAATAGCACCTCCTCTCCAAAGCCTTCCCTGATCGCCACTCAATTTCTTTGCTCCCTCCTCTGTGCCGAGTTTATCTCATATCACCATCTGCCTTGTATTATTTTCACTTGTGACTATATCTGTCTCCCTCTTTTCCCTGCCCTCCCCACCTAAGGGCAGCACTAGTGTCTTTTATGTCTCCATATCCCCAACAGGGCTTAGCACGGCATCCGGCACAGGAAAGAGTTCAACCATCGTGTGCTAAAAGGAAATGAAAAGACTAACAAGTGAGGGGAAAGAATGGGAGCTGGGGAGAATAGGCTGGGTTAATCCCAGGAGAGCTTCCTGAAAGAGGCAACCTTAAGCCACCACCCTCAGGAACAAGACGTGAGAGAGGGAGGTTGTAAAGAAGAGAGCTGTCCTAAATCTGGGGTCAGCCCAAGCGAAGAAGCAGGCCAAGCAGTAAAGGCAGTAATCCTCATAGCAAAAGCTACTATTTACTAAGAGCCTGTGAGGAGCCAGAAACTGTGCACTTGTTATTTTATTTAATCCCCTTAACAGCCTTATGAGAGCAGATGCCTTTATACCCATTTCACAGATGAGGACATTAACATGCTGGGAGCTGTCTCATAACTAGTAAGTACAGACTAGGACTAGAGCAAGATCTGCTGTACTCCTAGG
This sequence comes from Tolypeutes matacus, assembly GCA_026826555.1. Classification (NCBI taxonomy): domain Eukaryota; kingdom Metazoa; phylum Chordata; class Mammalia; order Cingulata; family Chlamyphoridae; genus Tolypeutes; species Tolypeutes matacus. The sequence continues at coordinate 23,466,725 of JAKSZT010032012.1, read as the reverse complement.
CCCACCCTCTGAACTACAGGACCAGAATGGAGAGAAGAGAGGAGCAGGGGCACCAGGGCAGACAGAACCTGGGGTGGGATGCTGGGAGCCAGGGAATGGAGGCTGGGCAAGGCTCATGAGGAAGAGCGTGGGAAACAAAGTGAACCCTGGGTCCTAGCAGCTGAGCTCCAGTTACCCAGCAGCCAAGGAGGGTGTGGGAAGAGGGAACAGGAGTCCACTACTGCTGATCCCTCCCAAACTCCCTGGAGCTCATACCCACCAGGACCGCAAAGGGATGGGACTGGCTCGTCTAGGCTCCCACTGAACCCCGTCAAGAAGGAAAGAGAAAGAGGCCAGAGAAGTGCTAGCCCACAGCTCCAGTCCAGGACAGCGGAAGGAACATGGGCTTGGAGGCCCCTTGGGGGCGCAGGCTGTTCCAATTCTGACTTTGAAGTTTATAAGCTAGGAGACTTTGGGCAAATATGTAGCTTCTCTGCTAGTTTACTTGTCTATCAGATGGGGATAAGAGTGCCTGCCTCCTGACAGCTTGTGACAACCTGAGGAACACACCCATATGCTTAGGAATATTCACTTTCTTCCTTCCTTTCATCAGCCTCACATCTGATGCATCTGTGAAGTAGAACAGCTCAGGGAGAGCAGCAAGGGATCTAGACTCTGGGAAAGGTCCAGGGGCTCCCCACTCACCTCCAAACTCAGGCTAGATGTCAAGTCCCAACCCATCACTTTTTGACTCCCCTCCCCCATCTCACTGCCCTCACTACCCGCATATTCACTCCTGCCAGGCAAACTGCACACATATGCATGTATGTTCATGAACACGCACGCCTCAGCCACAGGGCAAGAGGTGCCCAGGCCATCCTTCCCGTTCTCCTCCCCCACATCTCCCTACCCTTGCTTTCTATGAGCCTCCTCCAGGGAGCCTCCCCTGACTTGAACTTCCCACCCTCACACACACATACAAACATACACCTGCCCCATCATCTGGTCACCTTCCGTGCCCAGTCTGGCCGAGGTCAGAAGCAAACAATCACAGATGGCCAGCCAGGACATCCAGCTCCCTTGTTTTATAGCTCAGACAACTGCACAGTTTTAGTCAAGCCAGCACTGAGCCAGGGCTGGAACTCAGATGGATGCCCTTTCTAGATCTAATACCAGATCTTGGGTCTTCTGATAGGTCCCAGCACTGCCATCAGAGACTCTCCAAGGGCAGGAAGAAGCCTCTTTTCCAGCCTCCTCCTCCATTTTTCATCTCCCTGCCCAGCCATTGCCCAGCTCATCCTGTGAGCTGAATCTCCTTTGCACGGGAAGACTGAGGGGAGTCAGGGTCTAACAACAGCAGCTGTGCTTTGCAGAGTGCCTACTGCCATCATATCCTATGCACTTCACAGACATCCTCTCATTAACCCTCCCTACAGCCCGAAGAGGAGGGTGCTGTTAAGAGTTCCCGTTTTACAGAAGAGGAAACTGAGGCTCAGAAAGGGCAACCCAAGTCACTGGATCCAGCTTGGCCCGGGCAGGGGCCCACCTTCCTCTTGGCGATGCTGCGGTGCAGCTCAGCCTTGCTCCGCAGCAGCCCCTGGCCGGCCAGCTCGCGCTCCTCCTCCGCGCGGCTCTCCCGCTCCAGCTGCTGGAACTCCAGGTCCTCAAAGAGCTTTGTCTCCGTCTCCAGGGCCTCTGCCTCCTTGAACGACAGTGACAATGGGGGTTGGGGGTGCTCACAATACCACTGCGGGCCTGGAAGGCCAGGCACCAGAAGTGTGGGTTCTGGGGGCTGGGCCTGGGGGACTGGGGAAGGAACCTGCCCCCACCCAGGCCCCTCTCCTCCGCTTGGCTTTGCCCCTTTCACTGGCATCACTGGCCCGGAGCAGCTGCAGGAAGGAGAGGACTGACCCCCCTCCAGCCCATCCCTGTCCCCTCCACGCCACAGCACCGACCCTGGTGTCCGGCAGGTACTGCAGGGGCCAGGTGGTCCCGTCCCACCGCGCTCCTCTCTTCTCTCTGGGCGCGTGGCCCGCGGGGGCCGGGGCAGGGGGTGCTGGTGAGACTGACCCTTCTCAGCTGCTCCTGTAACTGTTCCCGCACTGACTCGGGGCAGTTATCGAGCTGCGTCTGGAGCTCGGCGTACAGCGCCTGGTGGGCCTCCAGGTGCCTCCGTCCCGCGGCCAGCTCCGCCCTCTCCTGCTCGGCGGGAGGGGCAGGGGGCGGGGCACAGGGGAGAGAGAACACACACTCCTCAACTCGGGCCGCGGGGCGGGCGCGGCGGAGGCGCGGGGCGGGGCTGGGGGAGGGGAGAGGGGAAAAGACGAGGCGTGAGAGAGGGAAGGACCACCGCGAGCGGAGGGAGAAGAGACTAGAACGGGAAAGTGAGGCCGGGGGAAAGAGGTAAAGAACAAGAAGGGGGCGAGAGGCCAGGAGTGGAGGGGTCAGCACAGGGCTCAGAGGTGCAGGATGGGGTAACACAGACAGGGGAGAGTGTGCAAGGCAAAAATTCTGGTCTCTTGGAGTCCCTTCGACTAGAAGTGGGTAGGTCCTAAGAAAAGACCCTCCCATTGTTTCCTTCCTGAGCCAGACAAGGCCAAAGTTGGTTCCACATCACAACCAGGGAACCGCTAGCTCTTCTTCCTCCCCGCCTCCCACTGCCCAGAGACCAAAATTTAATCTTGAGGCAAAGGGTAGGGATGGTGAGGGTTAAATCCAGGGGCAGGGGGGTGAATCAGGAGGTGAATCAGGAGGTGAGGATGTTAAAGCAACAGCAGTGCAGCGGAGGGGACCCCAGCCCAGCCCCCCCACACCACCTCCCTCCCCTCCTACCCAGGGTATGGGTGGGGGCTGGCACAGCAGGCCGAACCTCAAAGGGATGAGGGTTGCAATTAGTTAGGCCGTTGCCATGGTAATAGGAGCCCCGGGAGTGGGTACAGAGCGGAGGTGGATGGCTCTGTCTGGGGCGAGATGACACCTCTGAGGGCGGGAAGGGGACGAGGGGAGGAGTTGGTGAGTCACCCCTCTGGAGGACAGGCAGAGGAGAACTGTGATTACTGATTCCCAAGCCAGAGTGGGGCCATGGACTGGAAGCTAGGGAGGGAAGCTGAGAGAACCATCTCCACCACCCACTGCCGCCATCATCCCTACCATCACCACCACCACCTCAAAGAACTGGGCTCAGGGAGAAGGCAAAATCGAGGCCTGCGGCAATCCCAGGTCTGTGAGAGTTGAGGTTAGGCAAGTTCCTTCTGAAAAGCTGGGCTCACCCCCGTGAGTAAGCACCTATGCTGACCCCTGTCTCCCCATCTCCCACCCACCCCTCCATACCACTCATCCACCCGAAAGGAGAACCTGGTCAGGCCAGTTCCTGGGGGTTCCATGCACTTCCCCATCCTGGATTCAGCCTTGAAATACTCTGGGTTCTGTGTGGCTCACAGGGAGGGGGAGGCCTACCCATGCCCACGCTGTCGTTGGGGTATCTGATTTGGGAAGCCCGGGGGGGGGGGAAGCTAGGAAGCTCTCTGCCCTAGAGCTAGCAGAGAGCTCCTGTCCAAGCCCCCCAGGGCCATGCCACCACAGCCGGACCTCATTACCCCTTTAGCCCTAGAGGGAAGGAAGAAGCTGAGGGTGTGCCGGGGGGGGGGGGGGGGGAATAATAGGCCAGCCTGCCTCCCCCTGCTGTGCAGGAAACTGCCAACATTCTGTAGAGGCAGCAGCCCAGGATTCTCCAAATGGAAGGAGCCCCTCGGCTGCACATTTCCACCAACACTGCACCCCTCCTGCCAATGCCCCAGTTGGGAGGGTTGAGCTATGACCCCTGTCTACTTCTCTCTGATCAAAACCCTGGGGTCCCACACCAAGAAAAGGCAGTGGCGGCAGCATTAGAGGGGAGAGGCACAGAGGTGCCCATGAGTTAGTGCAGAGGCAGGCATTGCCCAGCCCTGCCTGGGAGGCACTGGCAGTTAGGGGCACACGGAGAGCCTGGGACAGTGATTAGAGGGAGGAGGGGCGTTAGTGCAGGCTTGGCTGGCAAGCATGGAGTTAATTTGGCACAGAATTTGGGAGTGTGGTTTTGGGGGCCAGAGCCAAAGCTCCAAAAAAATAAGGGTCAAAGAATTTTTAAGAGCTTCAAAATTGCGGGCAGGGAAAAGATCCTCTCAAAAAATCCAGCAGGAAAGTTAAATTCTTGGAAAAAAATACTGTCAAATCCAGAAATAGATGGCCCCTCTCCACTTCAGAGCTTTTGGCACGTTGCTGGGCATCTTGGGCATGGCTGGCACAGCCCCTGTGGGACAGAGCGGCCCCTGCAAGGTGGCACAAAATCTGAAAGGGGCAGGGGCAGGAGCTGGAACCATCTGAGATGGAGGCTGCAGATCCTGGAGACTCAGGGGAAGCAGATGCCTGAGGGCCATCTCCCAAAGACCACGTCCTGAATGCCTGAGTCACGCTTGAAGGGAGACCTTCTCCAGATGGTGAAAACCAAACCGGAACCACACCAGTGCCCTCAGGCTGTGCCCACTGCCCAAGAAGGGGCCTTGGCACTTCCTAGAAGGGCCATGAAGGGACTAGAATGGCAGGTACCCAGACACCCAGAGGTAGCACAGAGAACCAGACAGAGGAGCCCCCAAACACCAGCCCAGCCCCTGGCAATACCCTCCAACCTGGTACCTTCTGTAGAGAACAAGGACCACTGCCCCTGGAGGGGCACAGAGACCTCCTGGTCTATAGGGTAGATGGGGGTGAGGGACCCCAGAACAGGCATTTCCTCCTCTCCCAGGCCAGTGGTACCCAGTACTGGGCCAGGCCAGCTGTGGGTTACCTTGTCCCTTTCCTTTTGGATGCCCGACTCCAAGGCCACTAGTTTCTCCTGCAGCTGGTCTGCCGCCTTCTGCTCCTTCTGCAGCAGAACCCGCTCTGCCTCCCTTTCCCCCTGCAGAAGTGCCCGCTCCATTTCAGCCTGTGGGAAAAGATACAAGGCCTATGTCCAGGCCAGTCAAGGCAGCTGGACTCAGGCCCTCTCTGACACCCCTCACACAGGCCCCTCTTGAGGAGTCTTCACTCTGCCTGTGAGGAGTTGGCCAAGGCCCTCATGGCTCACCTCTCGGGCGGACTCCTGCAGCTGCTGCTCCAGCTCCTTCACACGGACCTTGAGCTGTTCCACTCGCCCCAGCACCCGAGCCCGCTCCTCTTCCAGGGCCAGCACCTCTCCCTGGAGTTTGGTGCCAGGGGCATCTTCATGCTGGAGGGCAGAGAAGCCATCAGCTGGGAAAGCTTAGAGCCTCCCAGGTACATACTGAGAAAGGAGCCCCATTCCTAAGAGCACTTGGAAGGGGTAGGTGGACTTGAGTTAGGAGGCAAATTCCCCCAAGGGGAGTAATAAGGGCTCAGCTAAAAAGAACAGAGCTTCACCATTAAGTGGAGGCCTGTGTGGGGCCCCAAGGAAAGGCCAAAATAAAGCATATTATTGTTTGGGAAACTCAGTGCAACCTGCCTCCCTTGCCTCCCCATTTCTACACCTCTAGTACCCAGGCTTTTCCCAAACTTGATACTACTATCACTTCCCCCTCACTGGGCCCTGGCCTCCCCATACCAGCCTCCTCTGCCTCCTAGCAGGCCCTGACCCCAGCTCGGCCCCTAGCCCCTTTGCCCTGCCCTCCCCCCCCCATTGTCTCACCTCCTGCTGGGTGCTCTCGGTGCTGCTGCACTCCTCCTTGAGATTTTCCTCATCTGAGCGTTCCACACTCTCCCACAAGCGTTGACTGGCACCTCCAGGCTCTTCGCTGCTACGCCCAGAGGTCCCAGTGACCCCTGCCAGGCCCCTTGAGGGCCTCCGGCCTGCCAGTGCCAATGCTGCAGTGGCCTCCCCAATGCTGGGCAGCTCCCCGGCCTCGGGGCCCCCGTCCGCCCGGCTGTACTCAGCACACAGGTTCAGGATGGTCTCCAGGCGCTGGCGTTCCTACAAGAGGGGGTGGGGAGGGGAGGGCAGTATGTGAGGGGGACAAGGCCAGGTCCTGGCAAGGCCTTCTCCTGGCAGGGAGAACTAGGACACTAGGGGCTCAGGGCTTGGTATTAGGTCAGAATCCCAAACCCAAGGTCTGAGCGAGGCAGAGGGAAGAGGCCACTCCCAAAGTGGCTATGAGGAACCAGGCAGCTGTGCCACCTGCCCACGTGGCCAGCCTCTCCCATCTTCCTGTTTCCTTTCCCTTCTCTTTCCCAGAATAGGCTCCCTCATGGACACACAGGGATGCATCCAGACACACACAGAACATACACTGCTACAGGAAAGACACACAATCAGATACAGGTAAACACTCAGGTGCTCCTGGCACACACACACAGATCCGCGGGCACAGGGCACACGGAGAAATTGCCCCACTGGCACCGACACACAGCATACCCCCACAGATCACTAGGACACAATATGTACACCAGCCCTGCACACTCAGACACCAGCCCTGGCACATACACATGCACACTGATAAATGCAGTCTAGCCTACACACAGGTGGACTGGAAAACAGATCCGTGGGCCCACAGGGACCCAACACACAGGTTTACACAAAAACACACTCAGAAGCATGTACACATTCAGCCAGACACGCATGGAGGTGTGAGGCAGACCCCAAGACACAGTCGTCCTTGTCCCCACCACAGCTCAGGTCACTCACTGGCAGGTGATCCTGCCTTCCCCACACACCGCTCAGGGGCCCAGGAGGGGAAGGAAGGGTGGTGTCCCCCACCCCCTTTCACAGCTCCCACACGCGGAGCCCCTCCGCCATCCTTCCCCCCACCCCCGGGCTCCCCAGGCTCCCTCGACCACCTACAGCTTGGCCATGACCCCCAGACACTTACCCAGCTTCCCTCCTGCTGCCTGCCCAGTTCCATGGCAAAAAAGTCCGGGAGCCCAGCCTCAGCACACAGGAGGTTGGGCTGGTGGCCCTGCCCCCGGACCCAGATAAGCTGCCCCTTGGAAGTGGGAGGGGCAGGGCAGGCAGCCTCCAAGACTTAAAGTGGCAGGTGGGGCAGGTCAGGGCTGGTGTGAGGTGTGTGCTTGTGGGTGCAGGTGGGGTGGGGAGGCTGAATGGAAGAATTAGGGGGCAGGGACTGGGCCCACCACTCTGCCTGTGCCACGCTCACTGGCCCTCTCCAGGATGAGACCCCAGGGTAGGCCAAGCATTCTCTTCTGGGCCAAGACAAAACTACAGAAGAGAAAATGCGGCATCTCTGCCCATCCAATACAAACACACTGTCCCACACCCTCACTCCAATCTGCCCCAGCCCCTTAAAACTGCTCCCTGTCCCCAGACAAACCTCCTCAGCTCTGACTCTCTTCCTCAAACCAACCCCAGGGTTCCTGTCCTTCCACCCTCCAAGAATCCTCCTCTCTTCTGCTCTCAGTGGAGAGACAGCATGGGGGGAGCAGGATCCATTCTCCTCATGGATGTGTGCTCGAGCATGTAGACACTGCCCAGAGCCCCTTGTGCTCCCTGCCCTATCTGGGGAATCCTGGTCCCCACCCGCCAGATGCCATCTCCAGGACAGCTGCCCAGCGCCACACCCGGTCCTGCCTGCACCCAAATGCATGCACGTGGCGTACACAGCCACAATCACACAGCTGCCCACCCTGTTCTCTTCTCTTCCTATACCCACATTCCCAGATGGCCCTGCCTCCGGCAGGGTGAGGGGGACCACCCATTTCTACAAGTCAAGGAGAAGCAAGAAAGAGAAGCAGGGGCTTTTCTAAAGAACAAGCCTCAGGCAGAGTCAGAAAGATAGGAGATCTGGGTTCCAAGTCCTGCTCTGCCAGAACTTGCTCTGGGACCTCAGACAAACCCATTTCTGTCTCTGGTCCTCAGGCAAAGATAAGATAAGCTTCTCAAACTGAGAGGTTCAGGCCCTCACCATAAATGTGGTGCTTTCCTAGAGCTTCAGTGTTCTCAGGTAAATAATGTCAAACTTAATATTTACATTAAAACAAACGCTGGGGAGTGGATGTGGCTCAAGCAGTTGAGTGCCCACCTCCCACATGGGAGGTCCTGGGGGTTCAGTTCTGATAAAACAGACCATGAGGGAAAAAAAACAAAAAACAAAACAATTAGCAGACAAGGAGCGCAAACAACAGCAAAAACAAAGGAGCAAATGAGGGAGGGGGGGATGCTGTACTATAAAATAAATGAAAAAATTAGCATGAATTTAAAATAAGGCCTTAGAGACTTCAAAGGAAGTTTTTCGGAGGACTAGAATCTTGGTCATTAAGGTGTACCAAAGAGGTGGGGAAGCCTGAAAGGTCCAGGGCCTGCCCAAGGGTCCTTCCACTCTGCCAGCTGGCTGCCCAGGCCTTGGCAGAGACCCCATCATGGACAGCAGGCAGCCTGCCTGGCATCCACTCACCAGCCTCTCCATCTCCTGCTCCCGGAGCCGCTCTTGGCGCTGCCGCCGGTGGTACTCCAGGAGGTCATCCTCATTGTCGCTGATCTCCGTGATGCTGTTTTTCCGCTCCCGGGTGACAGGCACCCGCAAGTCCCCACTGGAGAGCTTCCTCTGGGCATGGGGACTCTGACGGGGTGAAGCCCCAGTCAGCGAGCCCAGACTGTAGGCTGGGCTCAGCCTGCCACTGAAGCTGCCCTTGCGGGGTGCCAGGGACTCCCCCAGTGTGGGCGAGGGGCTCCGTGTCCTCCGGCCCCGCCCACCCAGCGTCAGGGAGAAGTCCTCTGGGGATGTCCCGTGGGCTGCCCAGCGCCGGGGCCGGGGACTCTCTGCCACGTCCCTGGTTAGCTTAGGATCTGGGGCGGTCCGGGCAGGCATAGGAGAGAGAGCCCGCCGGGACAGAGATGGGCTCAAGGGAGGGAGTTCTCGCATACTATCCAGGCCCCGCCGGCCCAGGTGGGGACTCTCCGGGGGCTGCAGGGTGCGGGTGGCTGACCCATCTGAAAATGTTCGGCCCACCAGCTGGCGTGAGGGACTGGTTGTCAGCACCCGTTCGGTGCCTGGTGGCTCACGGAAAGGGCTGGGAGGGCGGTCCTGAAGTGTGCCAATCTTGTTACGAGAAGCAGGGACTGGAGGCTGGAACTTGGGGCTGCCAGGAATGCTGGTGGGTTGGCTGCGGGCACCGGAAGCTGGGTACTCACTCAGGCTTACAGCCACCAGAGGCAGCTGCCCACCCAGCCGGGGGCTCTCAGTGGCCCTGCGGGCCTCTGCCAAAACAGTGGCTGCAGGACTGTCTGTCAGCAGACCCCGGAGGCCAGGGCTGGGAGGCCTGTCATGACCTCCTTTCCTGCCCAGACGGGGGCTCTCAGCGGAGCGGGCACCGCTTGGACGGGACTGTGGGGGCTGCAGGGCCAGATGGTAGCTGGAGGAGCGGGCGGGTACCAGCGGGGGCACGGAAGGGCCTGGCTCCTGCCCGCTGGGGGAGTGGCTGGCACAGCTTCCACTGCTGGCTGGCGAGGAGAGCGGAGAGAAGGCTGGAGAGGTGTTGTCATAGCTGGAGCCCACAGACATGGCGCCGGGGCTGGTTGGAGGGGACAGCAGGTAGCGTCCGCCATTAGCTATTGGCGACAATGGGGAGGTTGCAGCAGGCTTCTTGCCAGTGGCTGCGGGGTCCTCTAGCACCAGTGAGTCCATGATTTCCTGCAGGTCCTTCTCAATAGAGCTCACCAGGGAGCTGTGGCTGCCACACGCCGAGGGTCCCCGGATGGCAGGCTGTGGGGTGTGGTTCCCATTGACCAGGCTTTCTGATTCTGCTAAAGGAAAGTGCAAAGAGGCCTCAGGCCCTGGACTTTGGGGATCTGCATACACACAAAAATGAGGGCGCCCCCCTCCTCCTAGCATGGTGGGGCTGCAAAGGCTCTTAAATTAAGAAACCAGGAGATCTGAGTCTGGCACCAGCTCTGCCACTGACCTGCTGTGTGCAACCTGAGCCAAGTCACTTGCCTTCAGTGCACCTCAGTTTCCTCTTCTGAAAAGCAAATGGATGGGCAGAGCCTTCCTGGTTCTGTTTTATGACTTAGGGCAGAGCTAGCAACCATGCTGGACTCACCCCAAGACTAGGCTCCTCCCCTGCCTTGGTTTCCCCAACCTCCTGTATCTCTCCTTCAGAGGGGCAGGGGCCATCAGACAAAGGGGATGGGGGCCTGCCAAGGAGCTGGCCAGAGGTTCCCAGGGCTCCCAGTCTAACAGCTATCAGGGCCTTCCACTACAGCAGCCAGAGGCCCAGAAAATAAAACAAAGCCTCCAGGGCTGGGCCAGAGGGTGTGCTGCACCACTTCATCCAATCAGAGACAGGGGAGGAGACTGGTGCTAATGGCTGGTTCCTGGAAGCCAGGCTGGCCAGCAACTAGGTGCAGCTCAGTGCCTCCAATTATCCCATTAAGTCACGCCGGCAAGGGCCTGCCTCTGCCCTGGCACAACCCTAGTCAACCAACAGGAGTCCCTGCAATCACTGCCCCCAAACAGCTTGACAAGGCTGGGGAGGGAAGGGTAAAATTAACCAGGAAGTGGACTGGAAACCCAGACTTCTGACGCCCCAGGGACAGGGAGAGGATAAGGAATGGCCTTTGTAAGACAGATTTTGGGTCCAAAATTGTGGGGCCTGGGTTGGACCACGGTCAGAGAGGTTGCCATAGATACTGGTGATCCCAGTAACCTCCCACCTTCCCTCAGGTCCCCAGACCATGTGTTTAGGCCACTGATGCCAACCGCTAGGTGTACCTGATATATACCCACCTGCCCCAGCACCAGGGGCTACTGGCCTGTCATCCCACAGCCATCTGAATACCAGTGCAAAGCCTGGGTGGAAGGCCCACTGGCAGCCTTCTATCTGTATCCCACCCCCCAGGCAGCTGGGCTGGGAGGGGCTGTCAGGGTTCCCTGGGACAATCACCAACTGTCCCCTGAGGCTCAATAATTTACACACAAACTGCAGCTGCCCCACTGAATCATCAATTGGCCTGGCCTGGCCTGGAGGCAGGCAGGGCCTAAGCACATGGTCACCAGCAGGCTTACTGGGGGTACAACCTACTTCCCCGCAGGCCACCTTCGAGGGTGAGGCCAAAGTGGTGTTGGTTCCGTGGTGGTGACACAAGAGGCCCAGGGTCCCACACACTGGGAGGCATCTTCCAGGTAGTAGGCACAGGCTGGCAGAGCCCTCCATCCCATGAGCACATGATTCCTCAACTGCAGCCAAGCAGCGCTGCCTTGAATCTCTCCCAGTGGCCTGACTGCCTGGCATTCTCCACCAGTGGCCCATGGCAGGTGGCAGTGCGCCCAGACTGTCCTGTCCTGCCCTGATACTCCAAGTTGGCTGCATGGGCGAGGACTGAACTAGGAGGGCAAGGGGCACCACTAACCCAACCCTTTGCTCCAACTGGGACGGACCTACCAGGGCCCGGAGTGTAGGGGGGCCCAGGCACCCGGCCCCCTGCCGGAATCATGCTCTTCATCCACTTGGCTTCAGCCGGGTGGTTAAAGCGGAGGAAAGTGGACTGACCCAGGCACAACATGCAGCCTGTGGAGAGAGCAAAAGCTTGGAAGGGTAGGTCAGGGCTGCAGCGGCCTCACCCACAGCACTAGCCTGCTCACCACAGGCTCCAGAGAGCTGCCCCCCGACCCCTGCACCCACAAGTGTCCACACAGTTCCCAAGTATTTCTCCAGGGACCCCACCTGGGCTGAGGTCAGGACCTCCAAGGCTCCACAGACCTGGCAGAGTGGAAAGAGCAACGGTTTGCCAAGCCCCAGACCTGAGCCCTGGACCTAACTCCTCTTTTTACTGGTGGGGAGATATTTGGGTGAAGTCTCTTCTCCCTGTGTCTCGTTCTCTCATCAGAAAAACGAGGGCAACACCAGTGCCCTTGCAAGTTTCATAAGACAGTGTCTGTGGAGAAGGCTCTCCAGAGAACATGGTTACCCATCTCCACCCAGCTCACCCTGTACCTGTGATCCATCTATCTGCACCTGGAGAGGAAGGGTCAGTTTGAGAGGCAGCAAATTCTATGTCAAAAAAGGAGCTTGGAGGTAGGGTGCAGGGAAAAATCACAAGTCAGTCTGCTTCCTGGCTCTGACTCCTTATTGTTGCGTGGCCTGAGAGCTACCCCATCTCTGAGAGTCTGAGGGGGCAACCACTGACCTTTTTCTTTCTGACAAAGCCCCCATGGTCTGATAGCTTCCTCTAGAATCTAACCAAGCCTAGGCCACCGAGCCCAGCCTCAGATAAGCACATTCCCAGGCAGTAGACACAAGCCCAGTCCTGCCCAGAAAGTGTGAGTGCATGGAGGAAAGAGGCGGGGGCTGTGGGAGCCAGAAAATGTAGCCAGGGGCACCAGGAGTGTGCACAGCAGCAGGTGTGCCCACAGGCGCCTGAGCCTGGCTGGCAGAACCCCTCCTCCCAGCCACACCAGGAGCTAGAGGGCTCCTGCAAAGGATGCTATGTTGGGAGAAGCCAGAGCCCTGGTACTCTCTACCACCCAAACTTCCAATCTGTCCACACCCCTGGCCCCCCATCCCCCAGCCTCCTGTCTGCCCAATCTGGTGCCTCTTGGCACCTCAAGATTCATGCCAGTCTGAACTGAGACTGACAGGAAAGTCTACATTCCTGGACCCTGAGAATTCAACTTTGGCAGGATGCAAGGACAAGGGGCATCACAGGCCACATGCATACCTTGACAGGTCCCTTACTGAGGCGCTCAGGAGCCTGTTGCTGGGACTCTGGGCATTGCCATGGGATGGGGAGGCTAGCAGGCTGAGAACCCTGTAGCAGCCATAGTGGATAACGCCACCCACTACCTTGGCACACCCGCAGGACCTCCCAGGCAGGTGGGCACCATCAATTCTAAAGGCTGATGAGTGGCTGGGAGAGGGGGGAGCCTTTCTTGCCAAGGCACCAGAAGAGCTGATCCTAGAGTAATCATAACTGGAATAAATAGTAGCCAACCACACCATCCACCTAATTACAACCACAGCTGTTAAAGAAAGAGCCCCTCCCTCTCCCTTTTAGGCATTTAACAAGACAATTAGCGAGGAGTTTGCATGGTCTAGACAAATTCACTCAACCCTAGGCTGATGGGGTTGGGTGGGGAGTAGTGGAGTTCAGGAGCCTGACCACACAGTCCAGGCCGGGAAGGGGGAGTCTGGGTAGTTTCCAGCCCATCGGCTCCAGGCCCACCCAAGGAGGCTGTGGGCATCTCAGGACCCTCCACTGTGGCCCCTGTAGTTGTGAGTTCCCTGCACCCTCCTCTGCCCCTCACCCTCCCAGCCCAGGGGGTGTGGCCACACAGCTCTGGGCTATAAATAGGTGATGCCAGGCAGCGGTGCTAGAACCATATTAATAGAGCGGGCAGGAGGGCAGCAGGACTGAAAGCCGCCCAGCTCTAGTCCTGCCCAAATTAACTTTCTATTTGCACTCAGGGGCCCAGCCATTGCCCCAGCGTTGGCCCCTACTGCCCCCAGGGGCCTGGTCAGCCTCAGTTTCTGGGATGAAATCTCCTCTCTGCCCACTCCTGCTCTATACCCCCTAAGCTCGCCCACTCAGAAAACCCAGGAACTCTTCTCATCCAGCCAAAGTCACAGTCTGTGCCTCTCGATCCCCAGAGGGGCTCAGGTCAGGGCCCACCCCTATGCAGGTGGGTGGGGAGCTGCACATCTGGAGAGGAAAATGAGCCAAAAGAGCGGGTGGATCCCCTCTCTCTGATAGATGCGGAGGGGAAAACCCACACACACACACACTCTCTCAGACTCACATATGTACACACTGATAGAAATAAACCCAGACACACACACACACTCACAGGCATGCTCAGTCACTGCCCTGCTGGCCACACAAACAGAATGGACTGGCCAAAGGGAGGCTGGGGTGAGTGAGGGGCGGGTAAGAGCGAGCGCCCTCTGGGTCACACACAGGCTCCCCTCATCCTAACCAGGTCTCTCATCCCCAGGGAGGCGGATCCTGAGGGCGGCTCCCGGAGGGCTCGGGAAGACCAGGTGTGCCGGCTGCGGAGTGTCCCCAAGAAGACCCCAGGAATGTCCAGGGCGCGCACACAACCGAGCCTCACAGCCTCAAGCTCTCAAAGAGGGCCCGAGGTCCCCATGCACCCTGCGGGCGCCCACCTCCCAGGACGCCCTTCCCAGCCTGGCTTCTGCACGCGCGGCCGCCTGCGGGGTGCGCGGCGCGGGCTGAGGACTCACCGCCGACCCCGTACCTCCGCCCCGTGCTCGCCTCTGCGGGCTAGGGCCCTCCAGGTCCCAGGGCCGCCCCGGGGCCTTTGAAGAGGAGGGCCGCCCTTCCACGCCGCCCGCTCCAGGCTCGGAACGAGCCGCCAGGCAGCGAGCCGCTGCCAAAGCCAGCCTGGGGAGGGGCGGGGCCGGCCACCACCGCGGAGGAAGGGAGCCAGGGAGGGAGGGACAAAGGAGAGGAGGAGGGGAAGAGGAAGTGATGGAGGAGAAGAGAGAGGAGCTGGGTGGCGAGGGCGGGGCAGGGCGGCAGGGGAGCAGGAGGGAGCCAGCTCGGGATTCTGCGCCAGGGGCAGGAGGAAAGTGGGGCAGCCGAGGAGAGGTTCAAGAGAGGCGACGGCTGGGAATTGTGAGCAGTAAAGGTGGAGGCCAGAGGGTGAGGAGACAGCAGCGAGGAGAAGGCAAGGCGTGTGGTCTCCCTCGAAGCCTTCTGTGGTAGGATATCAGTGGTCCCCAGGCTTGGGTTGGCGCTAGCTCTGCCCCTACTGGCTTGTGTGACCTTGAGCCAATCACACCCTCTGGCCTTGGATTCCCTACCTACAGAATGAAGTTGGACTCAATATTAGAGAGAAGAGAATTTGGGGAACTCTCCGGGATCCAGCTAGGTCACTAGGTCCAGCGCTTGGCCCTCAGCCTGCTGCTGTGGCAAGGTCACCCTCACTTGGGCTGGGACTTCAGGCCATAGTAGTATTGGCTCTTTGCAATGTGGGAAACATGGAAACCAGCTCCTGTCACCATCCTAAACACCTCTATGGTCCACACACCCCATGACCTGACCCCAGCTGGACCAAGGCATTGCCCCTTCCAGGCCAGGCCACCTCCTGGGGGCTCAGGAAACCAACTCTGCTTCCTCCCAGTCACAGCAAGGAGGCTCCCTCCCCGGAGGAAGTCACCCTTCCCACCTGGGAAACAGGGCCACCTACCTCTGGAGCCCCCAGGCTCAGGCTAAGGTTCTAAGCCAGGCAGATACCTGCCACCCAGCCCCAGAGACTTCCTCTGTTCCAGGGAACTGGCCCCTGGACACCAGAACTTGATGGGACTCACGCCATTCTCTTAGACACAGGTATCTATTCAGCAACTCACTCAGCCCCACATACCTCTCAGACACACTCAGACACTTGCTCAGTCTCACAACACTACCTCAGCTGTGTCCTCTCTGAGTCACACAAGCATGCTGTCTTTCACACCCTCTCTTCTCACATGCACATCCCCACAGGTGCCAACCCCTCTTAGTTACACACTCACTCAGGCACAGACATCCTTTCACTTGGTTCCTGGAGAGACTAAAATAAAAAGTCAACTTTCATAGAGAAACAATCAGGCAAATTTTCCACCCTTGCTAAACATCCTCCTACCCCAACCTTCACACACTACCATAGTACACGCTCACACACTTGACCACTCACATGTGCACACTCATCCTATTCTCCTTCTGAAGGAAAGAGAAGAGCCAAATAGAGTCAAATGCAAAATTCAGGGGGCAGGGAGCCTTTTTGTAATAATCTCCTCAGGAAGAGTGATTCATCACTCTGGAAACTCTGACAGCAGGCTGGATGGACACAGACAGACATGGAGGATGCCTGCCGGTGAGAAACAGGGCACGAGGCAGACACAAGGAAGTGGGAAGCCAGGAGCCTTTGCCTCTTCCGCTTTACCTTTTCTCTTTCTTCCTTGGAATCTTATTGGTCAAGATCTTTATCAGTCTTACAAAAGCCTTCGCTCCCAATTTACAGAAGGAATAACTGATAATTGGGTAGGACAGGGAGAGGTCAATGTCCCAGATCCCAGAGGGAGACAGCAAACCCAGGAATCCTGGCTCCCCAGTCACACTCTGGGAGCCTCCCCTTATGACCCTCACACAAGCCCCTATCCACCAATGAAGGGCTTAGGGAGTGAAGGAAATGTGGAGACAAGGGCTGGGAGTGGATGGGGACTTACTGTCTAGACAGCCCAGTCCCTGAGTGTGTGGCTTTCTGGATCCTCCCCCACTTAGTCCCCTCCCGGAATTTCCATGTGGTCTGGCACTGTGGTCCCAGGGTGGGGCCACCTAGACCCAGACTGAGACTCCGCCTCACTTCCTTGGTCCTATTCCCAGCTTCTCTTGCTCTGTAGAGGAGAGGGCACCATGGGATGTGCCAAGGTACCCGAGTCCAGGGGGTGGAATCAGGATCTTCCTGGCACCCTCACGGGTCCGTCACTCTAGGCAAAAGGTTGGCGTCTGCTTTCTGCCTGCCTCCTCCCTCCCTCCACCCAGGCATATTCCTGCGGGAAGAGCCTGTCACTGCCATCTCTGCTGCTCATGAAGGGTTCCCCGAGTTGTCTATAGCTGGGCATGGTGCCCAGAATGATGCAGCCAGGGCCTGGCCCAGCCAGAGCGGGCCTTGTTATTCCCAGGGTAGCCCTCTGTTTTTCAAAATAGGAGGGTCCCCTCTACAAGGTTAGATTAGGGGAAGTGGGCAGGGAAAATGATCCTCTTGCACGTATGCCTATGGATAGGCAAATGGCTGATGAGTTCTCATACATGTATAGGTTTATACAGACATTTGGTACCAGCAGTCCTAAGTCCACCCCTGCCCTCCACTTGAACACACTGATCTATAAACACGAGGAAAGACACAAACAAGCCCAGAGTCACAAACACATCCGGAGATACATAAACACACTCCAGTTACACAGACACACAGAGATAGCACATGCACCCCCGAGCCACCCAGTTTCCAGGGAAACGCACTCCCAAGAATGTCCGGAGTGGGGCCAGGCAGGGCTGGGCTTGGTGACTTGCTCCAGAGATGAGACAAGGAAACCCTCAGCTCCTGGAGCCCAGGGGAGGGGGAGGGCTGGGGAGAAGAACACCCGCTCCTTTGTGCCTCTGCCTACCCCTCCCCAGGCTGCCAAGCTTCTGGGACAGGCGAGTCCAGACAAGAAGGCTCTGAGGGTGGTGGGGAGAAAAAGGGAAGGGGGTTTAGGGTCAGAAGAGAGTAGGAGGGTACATATTTGGCAGGGTGGGCTTCTAGCTGGGGAAGAGTGGGGGGTCACGGGGGCCACAGGAAATGCCTAAGAATTCCATCTTGGCCCAGGCCTCCCCTCTCTTCTCCTAGGAATGCACTGAGCGGATTGGACAAGAGGGGCATGTAGAGCATCAGCTTATCCACCCTGTTCACAACACATGGGGTAAGAATGTTCTCCAGCCTTCTTTGACCTTTGCCTCCACCTCTCCTTGCTGTTCTACTTGTGTTACCTCTATACATTGAAATATTGGGGAAGATGCTCCCTTCGAGATTGAGGAGGACCATAATACATCATCACAGTCAAGGCCCCCATTTATGGGGTCTCTCCTTTCACCCAGAGTCAGAGACCCTGAAGACCTGGGAGAGGCAAGGGCCTTCCTGCTACCGCTGGCTGTCAGACCCACCTCCCCTATGTCAGTTGCCCCCCTCCACTAGGGGCAGGAAGAAAGGAGTAGTCTCCTGGGTCTGCTTTGAAGGGAGTGGCCTTTAAAGGCCCTAAGAGGTGTGAACAGAAGGAGAGGGGGCTCAGTGGAGGGATTATAGCTGCAAAGGAGCTTCCAGCCAGCAGGAGTCCCCAGAAAACAATGCCTCACCCTTGAGGCCTCCAGCTCAGAGCCAGGCTGAGTCCAAAGGTAACCCCACCTACTGCCCCTCCCCTCATCTCCCTATCCTATCCGCAGGTAGGATCCAGAATCCAGAATCTGCTTTACTCATGTCCAGAATCTGACAACACACTGTACAAACTGGTGCACTGAACCCTGTTTCCAGGGCAAACACACCCGATCTATCAGAGTACCACCTGGGCCAACTCTTTGCCTACCTGGTAACCATAGTAACTACAGGGCCCAGTTTTTAGAACTACCTTCTATGAATAATGGCCTGTGGCTTTGGGAAACAGGTGGTAACCATATGCATGACCCAAGAGCTGCTGTCAACAGTATTGTGACAGGAGGGCCATGTCCTCAGGTGTTGCCATAAGATTTTGCCCTTGCCCCATCCCCCTCTGGGGCATTGTCCTCTTCCACATCCTCCAGATTCAAAACTGCTCTCTTGGCATCGTGGAACAATCTCCACAACCACCATTACATCACTCCCCATGCCCTTGGAGAGCAGGAATCGGAACCTCTCCCCTTGCCATGTGTGGGTTGGCAGGGTGAGGGTGAAAAGCAGGTGAAGACAGGTCTGGAGGGTGGAGGGGTTGGGGATGTTGTTTAGGCACATCCAGATACACCTGAGACAGTTACCATGGCAACCACCATAGTAGGCTTCCCCCACACCCCAAATGCACAAGCTTCTGAACAGAGGCCCCCCTCGATTTGGGGCCATGAGACCTTACCCTGAGTGAGCCGGGTGGGCTGCCGGACAGGGAGCCCATCAATGGTGCAGGCATTGCCACAAGGGTAGAGGGTGAGGGTGCCCCGCAGGTTCTCGATGTAGCAGTGCTCGGGAGCCAGACCCGGACCTTGCAGCGAGATATCCCTGGCCGCAGAGCCAATCACTGTCCTCCCTAGAGATAGGAGGCACACTGAGTCAGAGGGTGGCCCAGGCTGAGAAGGCAGGGACAGGGCAAGGAGGGCCACAATGGAAGTACATTTCCATGGGAGAAGCACTGCCCACCATGGGCCACCCCTAGTGGGCCTCAGGGCATGGTCCAGCCAGCAAGGGGTAGAAGCTCTTCTCAGGCAGAGAAAACTCTGGCCCAGGTGTGAGAAAGCCAAGAGGGCACAGTAGGCTCCAGACTCTGCAAGATGTAGAGAAGGGGGACCTCTTTTCTGCAGACCTTCCCTTAGTCCCCCCAATTCCCCCTCCTTAAGTCCTTTTTTTCTTCCCCCTTCTTTCCCCTCGGTTCTTCTAAATCTTCCTCTCCTTCTCTCCCTCCCTTCTGCCATCTGTAACCTTCCCCTCCCTCACTCTCTCTCCCTTCAGTGTAACCTCTCCCCTCACTGCTTCTGCAAGAGCAGCCCCTCCCCCCTGGCAGAGCCCCTGAGACTGGTATTTGGAGAATGTGGGGAATGTAGCATCACCCAGGCAACAAGTGCAGCCAGGAGAAGGGAGAGGGAGGGCAGAGGCTGAAAGGTGAAGGGGGCTGTGCCAGGGCCTTACCTTGGGAGGCCTGCCCTGACTGCCATCCCTCCATTCTCCACAGGTACCTTCTCCTGTGCCAGGCACTGCCCTGGAGTGGAACCCCCCTTTTCCTGGACACACTGGTTGCTAAGAGCAATGTGCTTTCCTGTTTCTCTCTGCACTCTCCTCCTTGTTTCGAAACTGCTCTTTAATTCCAGTCAAGGTACCAGATTATCTACTAAAAAAATCTGGGAAGCAAGTTGGTAGGGTGGTTCCCATCTGGGGAAGGCAAACATTGCCAGCGCACAGAAAAGGGATCCCAACATGTGCAAGAAGCTGGACTCTAGGGCAGGAATGTCTACAAGGATCAAGGGGAAGCAGGTGGGACACCCTGTCCAGACTCACCTTCCTCCAGCGGCAGGAGGGTGATGGCCGTGCTGAGTCGCCCACTGCCCAGGCTCACCAGATGGGGCTTGTCCGTTTGCACTTTCAGCCCTTTGCCTGTCTCGATCAGGTCCAAAGGACCTTTCTTCAGGTAGTAGGGGTGGGAAATAAGCATCATGAGACACTTCAGGCCAGCACCTCACCACGCTAGTCCTAGTCACACCAGCACTTGCTCCAGCCCTTGCCCCTCTCCAAAGGACTCTGACAGTGTCGAACGGCTTAGCACAGAGTCTTGAACATGGCAACATTCCACTAAATCGTAATTAGATCTGAATCTAGGCCACTAACTGGTCCCCCTGGATTTATCTCAAGTCTTGGCTTAACTGTCCCTTTTGTCTATTAAGACAGAGATCAGGAGAAAGTAAGTGGGGGGGAGGGGGTGCTGAATAAGGGGGAAAGGGCACAAGTGGGCCATCCGAGTTCACTGATTGTCCGTGGCAATCCACTTGGCTACTACTTGCCCCTGCTAAACTAAATTATAAGAGAGCGTGGGGCCATGGATGGAGGAGAGTGTTGCAGCCCAGGGCAATCTGTAAACCGCTTCCTGACTTTCAAAGGGTATTTTCTGGGTGAACCAATTAACCTGATTTAGATAAAGACTGAGCTGTTAATAAGCTTGGGACCTGGGGAAGGGCAGAGAGGAGCAGAACTGCTGCTCTCATCCTTGTACTGGGACCATGGGTGAGTAGAAGAGTTGAACCCAACCTCAACGGCTGCCAGAGCCTACTGCACAGTCCTCTTCTCCCATCCCCCTTCCCGGCCCCAACCCCACTCACCTGCACCATGGCCTGGGTCTTGTGTCCAGGCCCTACCTGGTTCCTATTGAGAGGATCCATGGTCCTGCCTGGGGCTCCAGAGCTCCTGGGGACACAGCAGAAAGCAGGTCAAGAAGGGAGGCCAGGGCAGAAAAGGCCAAAGAGTGGGCTTTGCGGCAAAGTTAGCACTGGTCACCATCATTCCCAGTACTCTCGTGGAGGCAACTCAGGAGCATCCCAGGGCCTTGTCCTCAGCCACGGCATGAATACTATAGCACACCACACCCACCCTGGCTCTTGCCACCCCAAACACACACACAAAAATGACCCAACCTGTACATCTGTGCTTTCTTGCCCTATGATACCTAGAATCCAGGTGTTGGCAGCCTAACGACCCTCAGCCATCTGGAGCCTTAAGCAGGGTGGAGGAATCTACCTTGGTGGGAGAAGCAGAATCAAGGGGACCCCCTCCCTGGACACTGGCAGCAAGAGGGTCCCCAGGTGGGTGGCAGGGCTGAAATAGGAGCTCCCTGTCCCAATCTTTCTCTGGAATCTTTTCTCAATAGGATGTTTTCTTAAAGGAGACACAACAGGGAAAACTCAGCCATTCCTGCCATCTCTACGCCTCGATACCTGCACTCTCTTCTCCAGATAGAAACCTCACCCCAACCTGATCAGCTAAAAAACTCAGTGATGACTAATACTGGGAATATAGGACTCGGGGTCTTAACCTGATCTGGTGCCATAGGAAGCTTAGTTCCTTAAAACTGGGGTTATGATAAATTCCAGAACGAGCAACGAACTGCCCCGGTTCCCCATCTCCTTTCCCTGGCTCACATCTTAGGTACCTGAGAAATGTATGCAAGGTGCTTTGTGTACTAACATGTGTCTACATGCCCATCTCTTGGCCACCTTCCTACGGTAAAAAACTTCCCATTTGCTGCCAAAATAGTCCTGGAGAAAGCTGAGAAGAGTGGGCTGAGGGTATGGAGGGGACCCGAGAGAGGAGCATTTACTTCCACCTTTCTCTTCCAGCCACCTACCAGGTGACTTGGAGAGGAAGTGGGGGCAGGAGCCAGGATTCCAAGGAGTGTCCGACCCTGGCAGTGGGGCCCATGGGTCTCAGCCATGGAGTTACTAATTTTACTCTCCCAGCTTCCACCCTTCCCAGCCTGGACAGCATCATCTCCATCACTATTTCCACCCGAGCTGGCAGAAGAGAGGCCAAACAGGGCCTGGGGCCCACCCCAAGGCTGCCTGGGAAGAGGGAAGGCAAAGGACATTAACCTACCACAAATCTCCAAGTCAGCCTAGCACCGCCCCTGGCGGTGGGGAAGAATTTCCAGGATCAGAGGCTGCTGTACTGCTTCCTTCCACTCAGGGAGGAGAGGCAAGAGAAAGTGGGTTGGAGATACCGAGTTTGTGTAGAAGTTGGGTAATACCAGAAAGAGCTTTAGGCTGGGTTGCAAGAGCCTTGAATTCTAACCCTGACTTTATTAGCTGTGAGTTCTTGGACATGTTACTTAACTTGTCTGAGCATCAGGTCATTGTTCTGTACATCTGGAATAATGATGGAAAAAAGATGGTCTCAGTGTTATCTAGGGCTAGGGGTAGGAATGGGGAATGGCACAAACGGGCACAAGATTTCTTTTTGAGATGATGGAAATGTTTCTCAAATTAAATTGGGATGATGGTTGCACAACTCTTATATTGAATTGTTTGCTTAAATTGGGTGAATTTTATGGTAAATAAATTATACCTCAAGCTAAATTTTAAAAAAAGATGATTCAGGTATTACGTTAAATTACTGTGAAGTGCAAAGCACTGTAAAAATGTCAGTTATTACTATGAGCTTCCTGGCCTTGAGCAAGTTACTTCACCTACCTGGGCCTCTGTCAAGTTCAAGTATTGTTATATTGCCCGGTAAGGCAGCTGTGTATATGCTCATTTATTTACACCAGAGAACTTCAAGTGGCAATAAAGATTGTAAAGGTATAAGGTTGATGGGGGACAAGAGTGATTAGAGGAGAGGAGAGAAGGGAATAAGGAGATGAAAGGAGAAGGAAAGATAAGGAGAGAGGTGTACAGAGAGACAAGACGATAAGAAAAGATGTAGAGATTGGGTGGTGCGAAGCTGTGGTCCCAGTTCAGAAACCTAATCCAGGTAAAGTGGAAAGAGACACCAGACTGGCCCAGGCCTCAGGCGGTGCTTTGGCAAACCCGCTGCAGTCCCTCCCACAGAGCCGCCACCTTGGGGCGCCCTTTCCCCGGACCCCACCCCCGGCTTGGGCGGTGCAGCGGCGCTGCTGCGGGGCGCCCCCCACCGGCTGGCCCGCTTCCGGCAGGCGGGGCTGCTACCCACTCCCGCGGGCTGTAATTACCCACCCAGCCCCTGCCCCCACGGCCGTCCTGAGAAACCCGGCCCCGCCCCGCCCCCAAAATAAGGCCCCTGCGGTGCGAGGCCCGCTGCGGAGGAGGCGGAGCGCCGCGGGCAGCCCCGCATCCAGGCCCCGGGGCCCCAGCGCGGCGTTCGGGACCCCCCGCAGCCGGCGCACAGATGCCCACGCGCCTCCTCGGGCGCAGGGTGGCGGGGCCGCGGGGCCTCGGGGTCTGGAACCCACAGGGTCCCCGTGTGAGGCGAGGCTGGGGCGCCGATGGCTGACCCGGCTCCCGCCCGGCGCCGTCGGCCTCCTGGCCCAGCGGGGGTGCCCACACCGCGGCCCCGGCCCTCTCCGCCGAATGGGCCGCCCCCTGTCACCCCTCCGGGGATACTGGCGCCCGAGTGAGGGGAAAGAGAGGCCCGGGAAGGGCCCCAAAGCTCTGGACCCGGCCGGCACTGAAGGAGCCCGAGCTGGAGGGCCGGCCCTCCGCGGCGCCGCCGCCCAGGCGCTCCCCGAGAGCCTGCGGGGTCGCCCCGGCCCTCACCTGCGTCCCGCGGGGAGCCAGCCGAGGCCTCGCGCCGGGCGCTGCATGGCTGTGGCCGGGACTGTGGGGCCGGGCTGCGCTCCTCTGGGCTGGCGGCCGCAGGCGCCTTTCCCGCGCACATCCGCCCCGAAGGAAGGGCCGCCGGCAGAGGAAGGAGCCGGGAAGGGAAGGAAACTGAGGCCGAGAGCCCAGCGGGCGGGACGCCGGGGCCGGGCGGGGCCCGGGGCAGAGGAGAACCCAATGATGAGGAAAATGAGGCCGAGAGAAAGGGGTCTGCTGAGGGATGGGGCGGCGAAGGGGCGCACACGAGGATTTGGGGGGAAAGATGAAAAGAGACAAGGACGGGAAATGAGTGTTGGAGAGGGGAAGCCTGCGGTCAAGATGGGGGGGGGAGACTGAAGAACACAGAGGTGGGGAGAACTGGGGGAAGGTAAGAAGATGATGGGGACGGGAGGCACTGAGGGCAGGGGGGTCCCCAGGTGAGCGGGAAGACGGATAGAGGAGACCCGAGCAGCAGTGGGAGGTACCGTGGGCAGTGGAAGGGGAAACCGAGGCCAGACGGGGGAGCTGAGGGCAGACCAGGGACCCAGGAGTGGGAGAGAGCCTGCAGGGCTCCCGAGAGGAGATGGAGGACAGAGGGCCGGGTAGAGAGACCTAAGTGTAGTGTGAAGGTTGGATTTTTTTTTTATTGGGGGGCGGGGGTTGTGCGGGAAGGGTGCCCCTCCCGGGTTCCCTGCTCTGGGCCTCCGGGGGGGACAGGGCCGCAGTGTGGGGCCGCCTGCCGCAGCCGCCGCGCCCTCCCGGGACGGCGGGACAAGCGGCCTTTCTTTAGCTGGGCTGGGAGAAGGAGCCCCTTGTTTGTGCGGTGGGGGAAAGGGGCTGGCCCCACAGACACCGCCCGCTCCCTGCGGGGCAGCTGCGGGATGGGGGCCACGTGTGTGTGTGTCAGGGGCGTGTGTGAGCAGGGGGAATTACGTATGTGAGCAAGGTGTGCGTGTGTGAACCGGGTGTGCATGTGTGAGGGAAGCTGCGAATGTGGATGAGTGTGGATGGCGTGTGTGCGTGGGAGGGCTGCGTGTGTGAGTGGTGGACTGCCTATGGGTGTGGGTGGGAGGCTGCGTGTGTGACGGGGGGTTACGTGAGTGCAGAGGTGCGTGTGGGAGAGAAGGCTGTGTGTGCATGAGGTGCTGCGTGAGTGGGGGTCTCCTGCGAGTAATGCGTGTGAAATGCGTGGCGTGCGCGTTGAGACATAGGTGTGTGTGTCAGGGTTTCACACGTGTAACGCATAGTGGTGTGTCAGGGATGGATGTGTGGGATGCGTTGTGGGGGCGTGCGTCGGTGATGGAGGGGGATTCTGTGCGTGGCTACCGTGTGGGATGCCTGTGTTTGTGCGTGTAACTGGTGGGGGCGGGGGAAGCCCGCGGATGAGTCAGCCTCAGGGAGCCTCCGGGACCGCTGAGCTAACGGGCCCAGAATGCAGCTCCGCCCCGGCGCCCTGGTCCCCCGCCGGGCCGTGGGGCCGCCGGGCCAAGTCCCGCTCACGCCCGCCTCAGCCTGGGCGGAAGCGTCTGCGGGCGCCTCGGTAACCCGCGCCGCCGCCGCCGCCGCCGCCGCCCACCCGCCCGCACTTCCCCTTCCCGGGGAAGCCCCGCTAACTTGGCCCAGCCCCCGCTCTGGGGAACTCCGCAAGGAATTCGAATCCGGCCCGCGCGGGCGTGGCCAAGCCTGGGACTCACTCCTCTAGGTTCCCTCATCCGGCCTCCCGCACTCCTAAAGACGCGGGGCCTCGGAGGAGGGCCTGAGCGGCCCCAAATGTTCCTCCCATCTCCTGGACCCCCAAGGGCCCTTCCCCGGCACCCATGCCTCCGAGCCGGACTTTGCATCCCTTCCTGGCGCATCGTGCCGCCCAGGTGGGACGGGAGAGGAGACGCCCCATGGGATCCCCTCTCCTTCCGGGGCTCTCAGTCCCGTCGTCGGCGGGAGAGGGGGAGATATGGGGCGCAGGACAAGGACACGCGCGCACACACGCCACCCGAGACCCCGCAAATGTCTTCTCGGCTGTCTGGGTCCCTGAGGGGCACGAGCGTCTTGATAGGACAAGGATCAGCGTCCCTCCAGGGGGAGAGCGCGAGAGCCCCCTCTGGCGGCGGGGCAGGCAGCACTCCCGAAGGCAAAGGCTAGCAGCTCGCTGGAAACCCCGGAGCCGACTCCCGACAGAGCCCCTTTGGTCCCTCGCACTCACCTGCGGCGCCCTCTCCTCCTCCATGGGTTTCTTCCGGCCTCCCCAGCCCAGAGCTGATCGGGGGGGCTCCCGCCAGGCCCCTGGGACGTCCCCTTACCCGGTCCCAGCCACGCAGCCAAGGAGACCTGTGGGCGTCGTGGGAGAGGGCGCTCTTACCTCGGGTGGGAGCCGGGGAGGAGGCGCCGGTCCTTTCGCCCGCCTCCGCCGCGGCCTCAAGCTCGGAGGACACTGTGGCTTTTCCCTGGGAGCCAGCTGAGGAGGAGGAGAGCGAGCAGGTCCCGCCTCCCGCCCCCCTTCCCCGCTAGTCCCCGCCCCCATTCCCCGTCCCGTCGGCTTGGCCAGCTAGAGAAGACGCCCTTGTGGGGCTGGAGCCCAAGGTCCCCCCACCCACCCTTTCCCACAGCAGCACCTCCCCCCGCCTGCACAGCGCCTGCTTTGTTCATCTCTGCAGCTGGGCCCTCCACTGCCATCCCACTCCGGCCTCCCCTTCGGACTCTCCTAGACCACCCTCCACCCCTAGCTTTAACAGTCTTCCAAGAGGGTGTTTTTGACAGCCCCTCTCCCTCTTTTTTAAACCTTTGATGCTTGAATCCTCTATCAGCTCCCAGGGAACCCTCTAGTCACAGTCCCTACAATATGTTCTTCTGAACCATCCCCTCCAGAACATCTACTGAGGAGCTCCAGCTCTTTCCCTCATCCCTTCTCACCCTATTCCAAGACCTGTAAATAGGGTTGATAATCCTACACACCAAGCTTCCCAGATTTTCCTAAGGATAGGTACCTATAAGAAGGCATGTCAAACTGCCATGCAAACTCTAATGCCCAGGAAAGCTGGATGGAGTTATCATCTTGCCCCCTTGTAGTTCCATCAAAGACCTGCTGGATTACAGATTGGGAGATAGAAAGCTGCCTAATGATATACAGTTGAGCACACCGTCCTATAGTAGTTTGGGTCTCTGTAGGAGTGGGGGTTAATAAGGAAGATAGGGGAGTCTTAAAACCCAAGAGCAGTCTAGAAACTGAGCCTGATTGAAGTCATTCTTCATTTCAACCCCCGAAATCCAATGCTGACAGTGGATCCTTACCATGCAAAGCCAGCTCTTGCTCTGGAAGACAGACTGGGAAGGCTCTAGAGAGCTGAAGTCAACTAGACTGGACCTCTTTAACATGCTCTGGAGGGACCCCTGAGACTTCCTCACTTAAGGAAGGTGCAGAAAGACCTCCTGGCTGAGAGAAATTCCAACTTGGGTGGATAGCAGAAAATAATTTGTCCTCTTTGGGATGGACAAGTCCTGTTCTGATTGAGTGGCTTTAATTTGTGCCCTCTTTCCCTAACCCAGGAACAGCAGGAGGCTGAACTGCTGGAATCTCTGGTCACTCATTGACAGAGCCAGCATAAAGCAAGGGGCCTCCCACGGCTGGAACCAGGCAGTGGGCAAGAAGGGGGAAGGGAGAGGGTACTCTTTGCTACCTGCGGAAGCTGACAGAGGTCAAACAATCAGACTCCAGCATACCCTGTGGGTGCCAGGGGACACAAGGTTTAGGGGAAAACAACCTCTTATTTGCCTTCTCTTCATACTGTTTGATGCTCATGAGCGTATTTTAACTCTGGCCACCCTTCATGAGATCACAGTAATTTTCAGGCTATTCTAATAAAACAAAGGGGCTGGCCCCACATGTGCCAAGTCCCAACACTTGAGTGGGGAGGCTCAGATTGGGGTACCTCCCAGAGTATTTTCACACAAATCCATTCCACAACCCTCAGCTCCTCTTTACTTTCTTGCTCAGGAGAAATTTCGGGGAATAACCAAGCCTGCCACGGAGGCAGCTGATACTGAGGTAAGGAGTTGAAACAGCACCCAGCTTCTCACTGTCCTCCAACCCAGGGACCAGCTGACCCCATGATAAAAGCTCTGTGCAGTGTCCTCTCTCCTTCTGTGTCTAGGCTCTATGTTCCCACAGTTAGAGCACTCAGGGGACTAAAGACCTACCGCCCCCACCCACCCCCAACCCAGCTTCACATCTGGAGCCCATCAAAAATCTCAGTGCTCTCTCACAGTTACGCAAGAGGTCGAGCAGCTGGGAGCTCAGGAGAGGGGGAGGAAGAGAGGGGAAGAAAGCAGAAAACAGCTTTGCAGGCATGCTTCAGACTTTCCGAAGTGGAAGCAGGGGGAGAGGGCAAAGACTGGGTGTGGAAGGAAGAGTGATTTTTTTTAAGGCTCTCTATACTTGGCTATGAATGTCAGGAGTAGATTTCCACAACCTCCTGCCTTTGCCTTGGTACATTTCTCAACTCTGTCCCTCTCAAACTGTACTCCCTCCAGCTCCAGAAAGAGGTGCCTGTTGCTCATACAATCAACCCCTGTATCTCTCCCAGAAAGCTATCCCTTTCTGGCCTCTTTGGCTTCTAGACTCAGGCATCATTAGTCTAGGTGTGGAGGCAGCAACGACGCTGCATCCAACCTGGGAAAAAGTTCAGACCTTGCTTCATAGCCACAAGGGAGCAGAAGCTGTCTTCTCAACTTGTCTTAGAAATCGCACAATCCACACCCCCATCCCAAGCTGTGTTCAAGCTGAGTGGGAAATTTGAGTAGGACAGAAGACTGGTCTTGTCTACCACCCTGGATCAGGATCTTCCTACAAACTGAAAAGAACAGGCATCCACTTGGGCAAAAGAATAGGAAACAAGACCTATTTCCATTTCTCTCATTGCCTTGAATTTGTAATGTCTTTTTGTTTTAAAGATTTATTTTTATTTATTCCCCCCCTCCCCACTCCGTGATTTGCGGTTGCTGTGGGCTCTCTCTCTGCTCATCTTTTCTCTAGGAGGCACTGGAACTGAACCTCCCATGTGGAAGAGGTGCTTAGTCACCTGAGCTACCTCAGCTCCCTGGTTTGTAGTGTCTGTCTTTCCTCTTTCTTTTTGTTACATCATCTTGTTGCATCAGCTCACCACCACGCCAGCTCACCTTCTCAAGGAGGCACCAGGAACCGAACCCTGGACCTCCCATGTGGTGGGCGGGAGCCCAGTTGCCTGAGCCACATCCCCTTCCCTGTAATATCTTTTATTATTAATTGTGGCCACAACACAAAATTTCCCATTTGAACCATTTTTAAATGTACATTAAGTGGTATTAATTACATTTGCATTGTTGTGCCACCATCACCATTCATTATCATTTTTGAAACAGTCCTCCTGGTTTAGTAATCACCCAGCTCACACAGAATAGAGTATGCCTATGTAAGATTTCTGTAACTGGACTAGGCCCTAAATAAACACTAGCCCCCGCTCTATGAACAGCAGGGCAAAACACCTTTCTTATTTTGGTGGGGCAGGGGAAGGAGGGAGTGGCCCATTACTTCTGAAAACTGCCTGGTAGCTTGGCCTCTTGTTTGTGGGAGAGGGAAACAGCCAGGTTTGGAAAAGGCCTACTTCCACATCATTAACTCCCCAGGGTTAAGATGTAAGAGCAATGCACAGAAACAAATCCACAGGTACATCTTCTAGGAATTTCAAAGCGGCTCTAGAATTGCAAATATGAACTATTTACCAAAGGGGAAAAGAAGAGGGAATGTGGGGGAGTGAATGCTTGGAATTGGAGAGAAGTGCTTAGTCAAGGGGATTCAATTGAGTTTTTGCTTCCTTTTGAGTTTCCTCTAGTGCCTACAAGACAGAAACCCATTTCCCATTCTCATTAAGACCCATGTTGAGTATCACTTCTTGTAGTTGTCTACCTTTGGAAAAAAAGGCTTTATAGGCAGGTATAGCCATTGCTTTGCGTTAGACTTTAATCTTGAAGATGAGGGCTTTTTCTATTTTTCCATCTTCCTCCGATGAGCTCTGCCAGATGTGGAGATTCTTGAAAGGCTATGCTATATGACCCCTGGAAATCTCCCAGATCCTACCCAGTATGAGCAATCGTAAGTTAATTGGAGGGCAGTTTCTCTTGCCAAAGATACATGGTTGATAGATTTAGGGTTTGAAACTGTCAGTAGGTGAACAACAATCTTCTTTTTTAAAAAAGGAACTGTCCACAGAGGAGGTCTGTTCCTGGCCTCCTGTACATGGAATTAATAGAGAGCAGGAACCGCAGCCTCCTACATTAGACAGAATGCTCACTCAGATCTAGTTAGTCTGCTAGTCTCACTCACAAGAGGCCAACAAAAAGCCCACTTGATGCCACAGAGGAATTAGCATCCAGTCAGGGGGTGTGGCAAAGTGGTTTGGGTGTACTGCATTTCATTGGATTAAGGTTACAGCCTCAGAAAGTCGAGCCACTTTGGCAACTTTAGACTAGCTACTTTCTAGCTCTCTTAATGAACAAACAAAATCTTTGCTTTCATCATTAAAATAAAAACTTTTCATTTCAGACACGTACTATTCATTAGAGAGAGTCAATTTGCCTTCCAAACAATTTGTTAACATTCAAGTTTTTCAAGTTAAATAAAGAAGCATAAAAAGGGGAGGAAGGAGCCTTTTCTGAGAGGATAATCAACAATTCCCAAGGCATTCTTTACCCACGCCTGGATCACTAACTTCTTACCACTGTCTGCTGGGGAAGAGTAGGCCAAGACAGGGGTTCTTAACAAGGGGATCGGGAGCTTGAACTGAAATTCAAAAAAACATTATTCTTGTGGGGACGTGTTGGTGCAGGTGTGATAGATTTATTAAATAATATACAGTATAATGTGGACTTAGTAAGGGGTCTGTGGTTTTTACCTGACTGACTAAGGGGTCTGTGGAACAAAAAAGGTTAAGAACCCCTGCTCTAAGATAACACTTATAACTGTTATTCTTTAAAGATGAAGCCTCATTTTTCTGATTGCATAACTGCCCCTGAAAAAATTAAGACTCCAAACTATAACAATCCACTAAAATTTCTTAAGTAGCGCCAAATTCTAAATCTATGCCACCAGGAGCAGCTTGAATGTAGAAAAATTCACGAGGTGCAATACCTATAGTATGGGGAAAAGGCAATGAATACTCTCAGACAGAGATTATTTTCTCTTTAAAAAAAACCTTATCATTAATTTTTAATCTTAGATCCGGTTACATCATCCTGAATCAGCAAGCAGACACCAAGGTATGAGTCGTCAGTCTTATAAACATCTCATTTTATAATACTCTTTATTTGATTAAAGAATTTGCCTTCTTTGTGTACACTGGAATGTTATATTCCCTATGTATTTTACAGGGTTACAAAACAGCTCTCATTTTAAATATTACCCCAAAAGTAATTTCAGGAAAGAAAAGTTTTTGTGAAACTAAACTTGAACTTTAAAAAAATCATACGGACAAGTAACTCTCAAAACTGGATTAATATTTCTTGCCTACTTAACTACATGACAGATTTCTTGTCCTAGTCCCCTTCCTCAAAAAAAAACCTCATGTGGAACCTAGCTAGAGATAAGGATTCTTCCCTGATGGGAATTAGGGGAAAGGGAAAGGCCAGAAATTTCTTTGGCAAACAATTCCATCAATGGCCATTAGGGAGTGACTGCTTTGCTTCAAGTACAATATACTCTTTACAGGGAAGGCCAGATGTTGTTCAGAATGGGAGTGATACTCCCCACCAGCTAGAAGTACAAGAGGTCCTTTATGCCTTTATTGTTGTCGTCCTCTTCCCACTGATGGTGGCTTGTAGCCTGGCAGCGACTCTTAGCCCACCCTATTTAGTGCAATGCTGGGCTGGCTAAAAACCTGGTGGTAGAAATGCAATCTCCTCAATAGTTCAGACCAATGGGATTGGCAAAAAGACTCACTGAACCCACAGGCTCCAAAATCATAACCTTGTCTCTGTTAAAAAGGACAGGAATGATAATATATAGCATAACCAGAAAAAAAGGAGCTGGTGAATTTGAGGAATGTGAATGGATCACAAAGACCGTGAGCTATTATGTTTTAGATGAAGTACCCAAAATATGGAGAACTGGAAGCTTGGATAGCACCAGTAGCAGACACGATTATCTGTGGATGTGAAAATTCTAACGAGACATAACCATTCTTCTCCCAGGCATCTTGAAGTGGGGGCTGTGCCATTTGCCAGCTGCTTCTCAGCTGTCTTTAATTCCCAGACACAAGTAGGATTCACAGTGATGTTCTAACTGGAGGAACAGGCCTGAAAGGAAAACAACTTGGCCAAGAAAAGAAGGGGTATGGGAAAAGGTCTTAAGACATCCTTATCTTTTAAATTCTTGACCCCTACCCTTTAGGGAGTTCACCTGTCTAGTCCAAAAATCAAGGATGGATTAGATCAACTCGTTCCAGGAATGCCAAACAAATGCAATGCTTATATACAGGTGATCCCAGTGCTTGATTGAAAATACAGAAAGAAAAAAAAAACTGAAGGTAAAAGAAAGAAGTTTAAAACTTTCTGCAGAGTAAACTTTTTTTTTTTTTTTTTAAAACAAAGAAAGTATAACTATATTTAGGAATTAAAATAAAGGGCAGCTTAGGCGAAGGCAGAGAAGGTATTTAACTGGGGGCATTCTCTGGAGAACTTGCTTTCTTGCTGGCCAGTAAAATCTGCCAAAGAAATCAGCAGCCTTTCCCTTTATGCTTGTGTCATTTCTTTGCCAAAGAATGTCTCTGTGACACTGAAACACTGGGGGTGAGTTGAGGGTCCTTGCGCGTAGAGAATCGTGCACAGTATCAGGAAAAAACGGTCTCCAATGGCTTGTAGATTTGGAAAAAACTCTTCAGCCACTGTTGGCTTCTTCTTTATTAATTTGAAATTTTTCCTTTTCGGTTCCCCCTTCTTGGTATTACAGGATTTCATACTTATCCACTAGGAAAGTGGTCTCCGTGGAAAACCTTACAGGGCTGTTTCCATCTACCTGGGTCACTTTGGTAACCTAGGAAAACAAACAAAGAATAAGGTAAAGCCAGAAGAAGACTGAGGTTCCAAAATGCTGACTTAATCCTCATTATAGATCAAATTCCCTGAAAACAGTATTAAAAGTAACTCAAAAATACTAAAAAATATCTACGCTTAACTTTTAGGCTTAAGAAATCATATTTTCAGTACCAGTAGGATGGAGAGGTAAAGAAATATAAAAGACCTAAGGGAGAATGCCAATTTTTCTTGTCCCCCAGCCTGCAATTCCCAACTGCAATTCACAGAGCATCACTCTTTCCCACTAACATGATTAATGTGTTCACTAGATGGAAAAGACAACTGTTAAATGGATTAAAACTTGAGAACAAAACCTGCTGAGAGATGAAATGTAGATAAGTATTAATACTAAGTAAAAGGTCCAGAATGAGTGGCCAGATCTCAGGCCCTGCCCTAGAAAATCTATGAAATACACAGATATTCTTGTCTATCAGGATGATCAATTAACATTTTGACCCAAAATAACAATGTTCAATAATTCTTCAACATTTTTTGTCTCGTTTGCTCTCAGTCTTGTGTCCAAAGCCCCACTCAGCTGCTCTACCATAAACATTTCCTAGGCGTAGGTCATTTCTTTATACTTATGAAGTTTTTTTTAAAAAAAGAAAAATAAAAGTCCATTTTAATTAATTATTCTATATAACGTGAACAGCCATGTAATGGCACCAATGCAAGACTCGAACCACTGATCCATATTTTTCTAAAAGATTTTATATATTTATCTATCCCCCCTCCCCATTGTTTGCACTCGCTGTCTGCTCATCTTTTTTTTTTTCAGGAGGCACCGGGAACCAAATCCAGGGCCTCCCATGTGGGAGGGAGGCACCTAATCACTTGAGCCACCTCTGCTCCCTGATCCGTATTTTTTAACAAGGTTTTGAGAGAGCAAAATTCCTACTCTTGGATTGGTCCCAAACAGGAAAATGTATCCATTTCTACCTATTGCCTTGGGTTCAACAATGTGACTCCCAATACTGATGGGGCTATGCCAATAACTGGAAGGCAGAGAGAAAGCTGCTCTTTGGAATTATCCAGTGGAGGAAGATAATACTTCCCAATCACATAATGGGGAAGACAGAGACCACCTGGAAGACAAGATGGTGCCTGAATAACAAGCAAATCTAAAGTTAGAGGAGAAGAAAACACAATGTAAGCTGGGTCTTGATAACATAACTTCAAAAACTGAAGGAACAGTGAGTTAAAAAATAATGATCTAAAGGAACAATTCAGACATTTTCACTGCTTTGCCCATTTAAAGGACAGGGCTTACAAAAGAACTGGCTCATGATTACCCGTAATAATGAAGGGAAGCTGTGACATAAATAATCCGAAAATTGTTTCCATTTGTACTAGAATGTCATGTTTGTTTGCTGTGGGGTTTTTTGCACTAATTTTGCCTTCTAAATTAAAAAAAAAAAACAACTTTTGTTCATTCCCTGGGTACAAACTAAGTGACAAACAAGGTATTTATAAAACCTTGTGTTTGGTGTTTTGGCAATAGATTAAAAAAAATATATGAGGTTAAAAAAAATAGCTAACTAAGAGTATATGAAACTAGCATAATCCATAAGTACTTTCACATGTATTTATGTTCAATCTCTTTACTCTGATCTAGAGAGGAAAACCAAAGTAAAGCAGGTAAGGGATTTGAGCAACATTATACAATGAGTTACAGAGGGAATCCACAGGGGATATCAGCTTTTCTGATTTTCGCTCTGACCATGAAGCCATGTTTCTACTTGCCATCTGTTCTCCTGCTTGCCCCATATATGCTCTCTATTAAAATGGGGTACCTGTATGTTGCAGTAATTTTTTTTGGAGATGAAGGAAACTTGAACAGGGAAGAAGTCATTGGGCTGCCCAGCAATGCTGAACTCCAGGCTGCCACTCTTATTTTTGGCATCGATCACTGGCAGGCACCACTCCAAGGTATTTCGTCGACTGTCATGTCGATACTCGCCATCGATCTCACCAATCACAGGTGCACCAACACCAGACCTGGCATGAGAAACATCCAGAGATAGAACTCCACACAGGTAAACCAGCTCCAAATTTGATTACTCCTCTCAAATTCTGCCTGCTGTTAGACAGTCTTAGAAAAAATTAGGCTCCCTAGTAACTTCATGGATCAAAGTCCTAACATTTGGATAAATACACATACATGCAACAATAGGTACTTGGAAGATATATGCCTGTGAACTGCTCCAACTTGTGGACTAGATCTGGAAACTAGCAGAGGACTGAGAACGACAAGTTTGTGAAGTAGGATGTATTTCCACAAACCCTGCACCAGTGGTGTATTGCTGGGTTTCCCAGTCAAGAAAGAATTTTAACTTAATAAAGAGTTCTTTTTCCAGGCGACAATGGGAAAAAAGCAGATTGATAACAGTGTGTGTGTGTATGTGGACTTTTTATACCACTCTGTGATTATTTAGTATGGAGGTAAATTTGGGCTTTTGAGAGGATTTATTTTCAAAAGATTTTTAGAATGTTTCAAAACTTATTGTAGTTGACTCCAGTGGGTTTATTTTATTTACAATCCAGTAAGTGGACTTTCATTTGGTAAGTGAAAGCACAATTACCCCTGAGCAAAATGGGAACACGATGGTAGAAAGAGAAATGTAGTTATCCTTAATCTACAAGACAACCAGGGCTAGTTAGGATGTACTTTGCACCCCACACACGGCTGACAGGCAGTGTCACCTACTCCTACACATTCTAAATTTACCATCTTTTAATTTACCAGTGACAGTCAATGCTTGTATTATGGGCGGGGTAAATAAAGGAGACAAAGAAAAGTTTAAGGGTGATATAAAGCTATTAACTCTTTCCCATCAATTTTATGGCCCTAGTTCTATACATGTTCCTTCTCTGCTCTAATTCTGATTCTGATCTCTTCCAATTTTCTCAGTTCTAGATGATGGACCAAAACGTTGCCTAAGGGTCTCTTCTAGAGTCTATTGCAAAATTGAACTAAGACACAGGAAACCACTATAAACCGTAATTATAGGGTAGATGGAGAGGCCAACAATTTGTGGTATCCTAAAAATAGTCTGGTAAAATAAATCTTGACAAACAAAGTCCACACCTGTCACCAATGCCCAAGTCTTACAATGGTTCAAGGTAGCCATCTATTGTTCTAAAAGAATAACCAAACTGTGGTGAATAAGATGCTCATCCCAAGAAAGGAGATAATGGAATTAAGCATATTTTAAAAAACGGAATTAAGAATGGCTAAAACCAGACCTGGCCATGTAAAGGCCTGAATTATCAAAAAGGGAACAAAATTGCAAATTAAATTAGTACCATCCTTCCTGCAATAATAGCTGAGCAATATAACAGTGAAGATACACCAAGAATATACTTACTGGTAGCATTCATAATTAAAGTCCGTACATAATGATCATGGGAGGGGGATGGAGGGGAGGAGCTAGGATTCACTGGTGAAATAATAATAGTGCACACACACCAGAAATGCTACTCAGGAGATAAACTTAAGATAGAGAATATTTCCAAATGATCCTATTAAGTAGACCATTTAAGTGTACAATAAAAACTTACTAAAACTAAACTTTTCAGGTGATGGATATGTTTATTACCTTGATCGCGGTGACAGTTTCACAAGTGTATACAAATCAAACTTATCAAGTTGTACAAATTAAATATGTGTAGCTTTTTGTATGTCAATTATACCTTAATAAAAAACTGTTATAAAACTTATTGAAACTAATGTATATATCTTGTTTCAAAGCAAAAATCAATAGTTGCCCTGAAAACATACTACCACCTTTAACTCAAAGTTTAGAGTGTAAAGTGAAGAAGGAAAACTCACAGCCTGACAGACTCAATTTCTTTGAGAGTTGTAAAACAGAACAGAGAAGGTTTAAGCATACTGCTGAGAAGTAGCTCCTCCTTCTGGAATTCTTCATTACTACATGAACGAATTTAGGACCAAAATCTGAAACCACAGCTCCAGAAGAATAACTAGCATTTTTGTTTGGTTTGGTTTTAGTCACAATCCACCTCTTTTAAAGTACACAGTTCAATGCATTTTGGCAAATGTATGCAGTCTTCTAAGCATCATCACAATTAAGTCTCAGAACATTTCTATTACACCCTTTGCAGCCAAATGTCTTCCTTTCTACCTCCTGGCAAGCACTGATCTGTTTCTGTTCCTATAGTTTTATCTTTTCCAGAATGTCACATAAATGGAATAATATGGTATAAACCTTTTGTGTTTGGCTTCTTTCACAAATGGCCTTATTTTTTTTTTTATTTTTATTTTTTAAAGATTTTATTTATTTATTCATTTATCCCCCCCTTGCTGCTTGTGCTCGCTGGGTCAGCTAACCACGCCGTGCGGGCGGGCTTGCCTTCACCAGGAGGCCCCGGGAACCGAACCCGGGGCCTCCCATATGGTAAACGGGAGCCCTACTGATTAAGCCACAGCTGCTTCCCCACAAATGGCCTTATAAAGAGCAAATTTCTTATTGTAGATAGCCAGCTAGGTGCTGCTTCCAAAAGACCAGTTCTGTAGGCCCAATGTAGGAAAGGGATTTTGTAAGGACACCACTTACGGGAGTGGGATGGTGATAACGACATCATTCAGTTCTAGATTATCTTCTTGAAGTTCATATTCTATGTTGACATCACAGCCATTTCCACTTTCCGAGGG
Organism: Tolypeutes matacus; assembly: GCA_026826555.1. Classification (NCBI taxonomy): domain Eukaryota; kingdom Metazoa; phylum Chordata; class Mammalia; order Cingulata; family Chlamyphoridae; genus Tolypeutes; species Tolypeutes matacus. The sequence continues at coordinate 23,429,514 of JAKSZT010032012.1, read as the reverse complement.
CCAGCAATTAACTGAGGAGAAAAGCAAAGCAGGTACACGAGAACATTAGAAAATGAGTGGAGAAAAGTTAAGATGGTAAATTAACGCTAACTGATAGCTGCAGACTGTAAACATCTAATGTAAACTATATTAAAAAGAACAACTTCAAAATTAAAGCCATTAGAACTCAATGGTTCAGAAACAGACCCTCACATCTATGGTCAAGTGATTTTTGACAAGGTTATCAAACCCACCCAACTGGTGCAGAACCGTCTATTCATCAAATATTCCCGGGAGAGTTGCATATCCATATCCAAAAGAAAGAAAGAGGACCCCTATCCTACCTTTCACAAAAATTAACTCAAAATGGATCAAAGACCTAAATATAAAAGTGGGAACTATAAAACTCCTAGGAGAAAATAAATACAAGAAGAAAATGTAGGGAAATATCTTCAAGACTTGGTGGTAGGTGGTGGTTTCTTAAACCTTACACCAAAAGCATGAGCAACAAAAGAAAAAATGAATAAATGGGACTGCCTAAAACTTAATTACTTTTGTCCTTCAAAGAACTTTGTTAAGAAGGTGTAAAGGCATCCTACTCAATGGGAGAAAATATTTGGAAACCACATATCCGATAAGGGTTTGATTTCTATGCTATATAAAGATATGGATAAACAAAATGTGGTATGTACATATGATGGAATACTATGCTGCTGTAAGAAGAAATGAAATTGGGACACATATGATAACATGGATGAAACTTGAGGACATTATGCTGAGTGAAATAAGCCAGACACAAAAGGACAAATATTGTATGGTCTCACTAATATGAAATAAATGTGAAGAATAAACACATGGAATTAAAAAAAAAAAAAAAATTAAAGCCATTAAAAATTAAAGCTAATGATTAAAATATACAAAATGTAGCACTGAGTCCATATTAAGAGAGTAATTTTGCCAAAAATAATTTTGCTGTGGCAATGGAGATAAGAGCTTACAAACCAGTTATTTCTAGTTGTCAATGCAGACTAGTTTGGTGGAACTGACCAGACACACTTACTTGTCAGTGGAATAAAGGATTCTTCTGTGGTTTGAAGTCTCCACTTTAGCACCCCTACATCACTGTTGACTGGAAATGACTTCTCTGGATTCTTCAGGCCAATTAGAGATTCTGCAGTAAAAAGTTTTTTATCCACATTTGGATGGGTCTGAAATGAGATTGGGAAAGGAAAGTAACTTCTGAGGTTCAGACATGATAAGACAGGAAATAAATCCTCTCTGGTCTTAAATGGCCCAAAGCACAATCTAAACATCTGAAATAGATTACCAAAAAAATTCCAATTCTTCTTGATTTTGAGTAAAGAATTCCTTTCTTCAAAGGCTTTTGAAAAAGATTTAAGACACTCTTTTTTTTTTTTTTTAAGATTTTATTTATTTATTCATTTATCTCCCCCTTGCTGCTTGTGCTCGCCGGGTCAGCCAACCACACCGTGTGGGCAGGCCTGCCTTCACCAGGAGGCCCCGGGAACCGAACCCGGGGCCTCCCATATGGCAAACGGGAGCCCCACTGATTGAGCCACAGCCGCTTCCCTAAGACACTCTTAAACACTCTTCCCTATGTCCCTGTGACAAGAGATATAAGCTCAACCAACTACATAAAATGTGACAAGATCAACTGCAGTAATATAAAGATAAGGAGGAACATACATACTTACTTTGTAAGGATTTTATGCACTTTTCAAATCTATCAGTAGCTACTACCCTTCAGTTAACAAAACTAGTAACTTTAAACAATAGTAGAATGGGCAAATTTAGTGTCATAACCTTTTTAAAATAAAGTGTACTAAAAAAACAAAAATTAAATGATATGAAGAGTGAAATAAAATGCCTCCCTTATTAAATTTAGAAACTTTTTTTTTTTTTAAAAGGTGGTACTGGGAATTGAAACTGAGACCTTGTACGTGGGAAGCAAGCACTCAACTACTGAGCTACATCTGCTCCCCAATGAGAGTTGGTTTTTTCATTTGTTTGTTGTTTTTAGGAGATACTAGGGATCAAACCCGAGACCTTGTACATGGAAAGGAGGCACTCAACCACTTAAGCTACATCTGCTCCCCACGTGTTTTTTTTTTTTTTTTTTTTTTTTTACCGGGAGGTCCCGGGGATCGAACCCGGGTCCCTCCATATGGGAGAGGGACGCCCAACCAGTTGAGCCACATCCGACCCCTTATGTGTTGTTTTTAAAACTATTTTTCAAGCAATATTCTAATGAATAATTTCACTCTTTGCAAAAAGGACAAATACCTCTTTGCATCTTTTGTTGTAAATATGAAATCATTTATTAAATTTCAAAATGAGCTTTCATTAAATTCTAGTATTAAAACTAATAAAGTGGATGTGGCTCAAGTGGTTGGGCATCCATCTACCATATAGAAGGACTCGGGTTCGATCCCTGGGACCTCCTGGTAAAATAAAAAAAAAAGGTGAGCAGGCGAGCTGGTTGGCAAGCCAGTCCCGCCGAGCCATGCAGCAAGATGACGACACAAGAAAGACACAGGGGAGAGCCAAGACGAGACAACGCCAGAAACCAGGAACTGAGGTGGCGCAAGTGACAGGGTGCCTCTCCCACATCGGAGGTCCCTAGGATCTAATCCTGGTGAAGCCTGGAGGAGAAAAATGAGAAGAGAAGGCAAGAAACAGACACAGAAGATCACACAGCAAATAGACACAGACAGCAAGCCGGGGGGTGGGGTGGGGGAGCAACTCATAGAACTGTACACCAAAAAGAAAAAAATAAAGTCAATTTTAAAAATTAAAAAAAAAAAAAAAAAAAAAAAAAAGTAATAAAAGGGGAGTGGATGTAGCTCAGTGGTTGAGCGCCCGCTTCCTATGTACGAGGTCCCAGGTTCAATCCCCGGTACTTCCTCTTAAAAAAAAAAAAAAAGTCTTCAAAAGCCATTCTATAAGGGTAACACAATATTGTGAATGTAACTGGCCCCCAGAATTGTGGTTAAAATGGGAAATGTTATGTTGTATATATGTTACCACAATAAAAATTAAAAAACAAAAACAAAAAAACCTAACTGTCCTCCTTCTCCCCCAGCCCACAAAAAAACTACTGCTACATTCAACAATTTGAATGTCAGGAATGTTAAACAAATGAAGTCAGATAAGAAATGTCCATACTGTATGATCCCATTTATATAAAACTCAAGAACAAGAAAACTAATGCATGGATTCTCAATGGGGATGGAAATTCGTTCTTAGGAGTATGTGAAAGAAAAAAAAAACAACAACAAAAAAACCCACCACCAATGTTTTAATATACAAAGCAAAGATATCCATATGGTACATATATTATATGCTGTATACTCATGGTATTAAAATTTCAGGAGAAAAAAAAAATTTCATGGGGAGATGTTTAGGAAAAAACGGTTCCTAGGGGGTACCATAATGAAAATAAATGTGGTATAGGGTATTATAGTGTCCAACTTTGGGATACTTTGGGATAGAGTTTTGGGGGGCAGGCCATTCTCATACAGCTGCTGTCAACCAGACTTGGGAGGAGAATTAATGCCTCCAGTCTTCTACTGTAGGTAATAAATTAACTTCTTTCCTATGTATCTAGAACGGCTTTAGTCATAACTTAAATAATTTTGTGTTCTGTGGTTCATCTGAGGAATTCCAGTTGAAAAAACACTATGCTAGGTAAATGAAAAGTCTTAACACTTCCTCAACAAAAGCCTCTTCACAGGAAGTAGATGTGACTGAAGCCATTGAGCCCCTGCCTCTCACACTGGAGGTCCTGGGTTCAGTTCCCAGTACCTCCTGAAAAAACTAAAACAAACAGGCAAAACAAATGAAAAAAATCAACTCAGGGAAGCCAATGTGGCTCAGTGGTTAAGCACTGGCTTCCCACATATAGGTCCTGGGTTTAATCCCCGGGCTCTGGTACCTCAAAAAAAAAAAAAAAAAAAAAAAAAAAGCCTCTACACACTTGTAGCTGCACTCCCTTCTTATCTTCATTTTCCACATGAAGACGAATTCGTCCAAATTTATCATCTGAGATCCTAAGCATGATCATGCCATGCAACTCCATATTCTGTAATCCTCCATCTCGTCCACAGGTTAGTGTGATCTTTTCCTCAATCTTCATATGCACACTGTAGAGAAAAAGTAATACATTTGTTCAAAAAGGGAGAAATCAGAATTGCCTTTCTCCAGGGTTTAATGGTGATTAATTATAAACAACTTACTTTTAAAAAAAGGTGCTCCAGCTACATCTATCAAAATGTAAAGCATTATACCCTTTGATCCAACAATTCTTTTCTAGAATTTATCCTACAGATAAACTCTCAAATGTGCAAAGTAATGTACTAAGTTATTTAATGAAAAATAGTTGGTGAAGCAAAAGTTTGGAATATTCTGGCAACAGTAGGGGGCTGCTTAAATAAAGGTATAGCCACACGACTGAATACTAGGCAACTGTTTAAAAAAGGCTGTGTGTGTATAGGATAAATGATTTCAAACTAAAACAACCAAAAACCTAAAAAATTACACAAGGAATACATGTATAGCTGTTATCCAGATATACTTATTGTTAAAATTTTATCCCATTTGTCTTATCATTCGCATGCACATTCTCTCTATATATATACATGTATGTATGTATATATTTAATTTTTTCCTGAGCCATTTGAAAGTACAGTTATTAACTTCATAAATCTACACTGATAAAACAGTGTCAGTTGAGCTAATAATGTCTTTTATAGTAGCTCAGGATCCAGTCTAGGGTAAAGTACTGTATTTACATGTCATGCCTCTATAATCTCAAATAAGGAAAATCTTATCTCTAAAATAAGTGAAAAAAACCACTGGAGAATTGTCTAGTATGCTACCCATTTGTGTATAAAAAGGGAAAAAACAGAATATATATATATACATGCTTTCACTTGTTTATGCACAGATTATCTCCTTTGGAAGTATACAGAAAAAAACTGGTTAATATTAGTTGCCTACAGAGAGAGAGAAACTGGGTGTCTAGAGAACAGGGGTGGGAAGAAGACTTCACTGTCTTTTTTCCTGAACCTTTTGAAATTTGAACTATGTATGTATAACTTAATAAGAAAACAAGTAAAATAAAAAGTCTTGCTGCTATGGCAATCATTAATATAAGCTACCCACATTTTTACTCTGACCTATCTTATTTATTTATTTATTTTTAACCGGGAGGTACCGGGGATCGAACCCCGGTCTCTCCATATGGTAGACGGACGCCCAACCTCTTGAGCCACATCCGTTTCCCACTCTGACTTATCTTATATCAAAACTATTTTTAGGTGTGTGAACTGCAATGCTGCAAAGAATATTCTGGCATCCTACTCTGTTCTCTGTTCTAGCCTTTTAGGTATTCCCAGAAAGGGGAGCATCAGACAAGATACACCACAAAGGAGTATATCTTAAGGCAATGCAGGGTCCCATTTTGCATTCACGAGAGTTTGGTTTGCGTTCAACAAGTATTTCATCATTTAAAAAAAGTCTAGGGAAGCGGCTGTGGCTCAATCAGTAGGGCTCCCGTTTACCATATGGGAGGCCCTGGGTTCGGTTCCCGGGGCCTCCTGGTGAAGGCAAGCCCGCCCGCACAGCGTGGTTAGCTGACCCAGCGAGCACAAGCAGCAAGGGGGGGATAAATGAATAAATAAATAAAATCTAAAAAAAAAAAAAAAATAATAATAATAAAATAAATAAAAAAATAAAAAATAAAAAATAAAAAAAGTCTAAAGCTCTCCCTAATATGTGAGGGTCTCCAGCATCTTTTTACAATAGCTTCAAGTCTCTCTCTCTTTTTTTAAAGATTTATTTATTTATTTACTTTTATCCATTTTAACAACACACCCCCAACGTTTTTGCGTCCATTCGCTGGGCAATTCTCTGTTTCTGTTTCCTGACCTCTCTTCTCATCCTTCTCCTCATGTATTCACTGGGACTCGATCCATGGAACCTCCGATGTGGGAGTGAGGCATCCTACTGCCTGCGCCACCTTAGTTTCTGTTTTTTTTGGCGCGTCTCATCTTGGCTTTCTTTCCCTTGTGTCACTCTCCTGTTATGTCATCATCTTGCTGTGTGGCTCGGCAGGCCTGACGGTACACCTGCGCAAAGGGCCTGGAGGCCTGTGGAACTTCTATATTTTTATTTTTTTTATTTTTTACTGGGAGGTCCCGGGGATCTAACCCAGGTCCCTCTCCAGACGGATGCCCAAGCACCTGAGCCACATCCGCCCCCCTTAAGTCTCTTTCTTACTCAATGCAACCATTAGGAATAAATAGCCGAGGATCTTTAGCAAGTCAAGGGATTATCCTGATGTAACTTTATTCATTTCATACAAAACAGGACATACAAACAGTAAAATCTCCTCTTTTAATGCACACCTGCTAGAGGTATCCTTCCAGACTCATCTTTCATTGACCTCAAAACCATGAGCAAGGATAGAAGGTCTGGGCTTCCAGACAAGAAATCTGTCATGAATATGTGAACTTGATAACTACAACTTAACAATGTTACTAGCCAGCACCACAGCCCTGAGATAAGAGCCAAATCAAAAATATTCTATACTGAGTTTAAATACTTAAAAGACAAAAGATAATATGTTAATTTGCTATTAGTGATATTTATAAATTTTGGAGTAAAGATTGGTTCTCCTTAAAGTTTAGAAGGGTAGAAAAAGGCATGCCATAACATTGGGGGTGGGGTGGGGTAGGGGGTGTCATCATAGCTCTTGGTCCTAATTCAAGTCCACTTTAAGAGACAAGGTATAAACTAGGCATGAAGACAAGTGATTTTTGTTTAAGCCAGCACAGAGCTTAAAAAGGGCAAGTTCTAAACTTTATAGAAGATAGATGGCTGAAAGCCCCTTATTCACGGTTAAAGACAAGAAAAAAAGACAAGAAAAAAAAAAAGACCTATGTTAATACTAGAATATACTCTGAATAAGTCTTTTAAACCAATATAGATTAAATGAAAATATACAAAAAGAAATTATAGCACACCGAAATAAAATCTTTTTAAAATTACGTGCTCTGTTCTTATTAAGAAAGCTACTATTTACCTTTCCATATTAATAGGCGGAGCATGTACTTTGGTTGCTTCAGAGGTACGCTTTCCCATATTGGAAGACATGATCGTTTCACCTTCAGATTTCAATTTGTCCACAAAGTTATCTACTTCCTTTCCTTTGGCTCCAAGTTTCAAAGCCTTGCTGGGGCCTGAAGGCCTAATTAAAACAAACAAACAAACACTGATTAATGACCCCATATCCTTGAAGCTTTCCCTAAAGCTATTCTTTAGGAGGAATATGAAGGGGCAGAACCCAAGCTTCCTCGTGTTTGGAGGATAACCAGGCTGTTCATAGCCAACTATATGACCCTGTCCAAACTGCCAGCTGACAGTCACTATCGACATGTAAACTTCGAGTACCCAAAGACCAAAGATACACTTCAAGCATACATAATCTGATGAAAACTTGGTACCTTCCAGTCAGTTACATGTACCCATGTACAAACAAAGTTTTTCATGTCTTCACAGATTCTCTCTGAAATCTATCTATGAATATCAAGATTAAAAATTCATGTTCCATAAACAGTTAAATATCCTCTCCATTCCCCCAAAAAGGGCAACTCTCAGGAAATTGAGGTCATGGCACAGTTTGTAAAAAAAACTCTCTTTTACATAAGAGGAAAAACAACCACATTCAGAGCTCTCCTTTATCCCCACGTGGCCAATTTTAATTTTGCATCTTACTTCATGAAATCACTCATTTACAGCTTGCCTAGAAATCAGATATCACTCCAAAGACACACACATACAGCTTTTATCTGGCATTCAAGGGTTCCTTTGAATACACTAGATTATACCTGGCTGGTGCAGGTGCCACTTTTGGTTTATCAGTTTCAATGATGGTCTCTGTGATCATGGCAGCTGTACTGCCTCCAGATACTGCAGAGCTGCCAAATCCTCCAAATCCTGGTGCTTTCTTGCCCTGTCTCTCTGCATCTCTTCGAGCCTGTTGTAATTCCTTTGCTTTGCGTCGCATCTCAGCCTTGGCTTCACGTTCTTGAGTCTATGAGAAGAGACATGCATGGATGAGGCTTTGAGGCAGTCTACGTTAGCAAGTACAAACAGAGAAATCAGATTAGTAAAGTCTGAAAGGACACAAATAGCAGCAGTCCCAAAGAAGACCCTATTTACCTCTCTGACTGCTCTGAACACCTTCTCCTCATGAGAATCCATTTCTGTAAAGGTTCTGATCTGTGCCAGGTTAACATTCTCCCGGTATCCCAGGGCGACAATTTCATCAAAAGCAAAAATCAAATCAAAGCAGTGTTCAGATATTTCATTCTCCTCTAAGGCTCGGCAATATTCAGGGATCTAATCATGGACAGTAATGGAAAAGATTCAGAATTTATCAACAGCTATGTTTTCAAGTCTTATCCTTTAAAGTACCACAAATTCCACTAAATCTGAATCCCTTTCTTAGGTCTTTCTAGTTTTTATTCTAAGCAAGATAATTCTCACTGGCATAAAGTCGTGTGTGTGTGTGTGTGAGTGTGTGTTTATGTATGTGTGTGGCTGTATCAGTAAGCCCTAGACTGTTATCTAAAATACATAGCCAAACAAGTGTCAGAACCACAAACGTAGATTAGAATATCTATGCAAGAACTAGAAAATGGAAGGGTAGTTTCCATATTCTCTTTAGGGATGCTTATAGCCTAGGAGGACACCCAATAAATGTTTGCTGGATGAATGAGGAACAGCAACAAATAAGTTGCTGGGGTGGAGAGAAGCATGCAAACTTAAAAAAAAAAACATCAGTTGCTTTAAGGGAAGAAGTGCTTCATGCAAAAAATTTAAAACAATAAAACAAAATACTAGAACCTCATGTTAAAGGACTCTTACCACTCTTGAGAAGAGCCTTAGGGTCTCCAGGTCTTCTAAAATGTTGCTGTTTTTGGTAGTGATCAGGACCATGTAAAGTTTCTCCATAGGCTGGTAGACATATCTTACGCTCTCTGTTTCAACAAACGTATGCTGTTTTCCAGTGTTCATAAGCTTTGGAAAAGCTGCTAACAAGCCCTCAATCCGAGTTCGGGTCATCTCTACAAATTGTCGAGAAACAATAGCCTTTCCTGCTTTTGTGCAGACCGCTGCTGCCAACAGCACCTGCCAGGAACATTATGTATAAAGAAGTAGTAATTAATCACTTTTTCACATCTGTTTTCCCAACAGTCCAGGAGAAAGGGATATTACACTTCATAGGACACATTCAGTTATTTAGTGATATGGCTACAGCATGCTGACTTTCAAACTCTACTTTACTGTTTTTAATTATAATATGTAATTCACAAGACAAAGCTAAAGTAAAGTTGAGGAAAATGAAGCCATTATTCTTATTTCTTGATAATCTACCTAAAGAAAAAACTTTTTTGGGGGAAAACAAGTTTTCTAATAATATGCTTTGGAAAATAAAGAAAAAAATTTTCCCCAAATTTATATATACATTATTAGTGGGTCTCCTTTTATTCAGAACTGGGCTGCTTCTGGTTTGGCATACCAAAAAAGAATAATTTAGATATATTTTTAAAAAGAACAGAGATTTCCACAGCCAAAAGAGAGATCTGACCACGCAGATTAAAAGTTCACAAGAAGTCCCTGGCCTTTCCTTTCCACCTAGAATATGGAACCAAGCCAGTGCATCTAAACTTATCTTCTCCTCTTTGATTAACCTTACCATCCCCACATTATCCTACCCCAGACATGCAAACAATCTGGAAGATAAAAATCTAATTGACCCAATGTTGCACACAGGCTTTGACAGTGGACAATGATCAAGACAAAATAAATAAAGCACCAAAGGAAGAAGGAGAGATCTCATATGCCATTAGCTTGGAAGTAAGGAAATTAAGTACAGTGTTAACAGTTTCTTTAGTGCAGGCATGCAAGCGTTCACAAGTACAATTAACAAAAAAATAATTTACACATTTTAGAAGCTACAATGCTGAATACAACCTCTGAAATATCAATCCCCAACTGATCAGGCTTCTCAGCTTTACAGAAACAATAGTACCTGCCCCCCTACTCATGAACAGCTTGGGGAAACAGCCTGAAGGGGAAAAAAAACAAGCTAGTCTTTAAATAAATATTTTTTTGCTCTAATAAATCAGTTTTATAATAATTATAGGAGAATACAAAGTCAATTTCCTTATCCATCAAGAATAGGTAATGCAGCACTATCTCTGATTTAGTAGGGCTTCAAAATTTGGATGCCCACAGAGGATGAGTCCTCCTGTCTGGAAGAATTATGGGGCTTCCTGATGAACAGCCTCAAATCAAAAACCTTAAGACAATTCCATTGTGGGTAGTGGGTGGAAACTGAGCCTGGGAGATAAGACTCCAAGGTTCTGGGGCCCAGTGACACTAAGCAATAATATCTTTTTTTTTTTTTTTTTTTTTTTTTTTTTTTTTTTTTATTTTTTTGAATGCTTTTTTTTTTTTTTTTTTTATTATGGGTAAAAATCAAAATTCTCACAATACATACAAACATTTGTAAAATGATATATAAATATATATGCATATATGTGTATTTGCTTACAAAAATGTTATTTTTTATATATATATATACAGCAATAATATCTTGATGATCTTCTTTCATAATTTGTAACAAATGTTCCACAACAATGCAAGACATTGTTGGTGGGGTGATGTATGGGAATTCTGTACATTATGTACGATTGTTTTATAACTCACAATTCTCTAATAAAAAAAATTATTCAAATAAGGACAAGGTTTCCTGTAATTTTTGGTACACAAATAATAATACCCCAAGCCCTTCAGAGATGAAATTGTCCTGAAATTATCACCAAGCCAGGGTGTTTCCTCAGAAGACCAAAACTTATTCAGGGATGACTTGATGGAAGAAATGGCATCTGAATTATGCTTATGTATTGGAGAAATTGAGTATGTAGATAAAGAAACAGTAGGATAAAATAGTAGGTTTCCAAGCAGGAGAACATGGGCCTAGATGAGAGAAATCTGTAGCATAGCTGAATTCTATTCTACAGGCAGTGGGGAGCAAGTGAAGACAAGTGAGCAGTACAGTAACAAAGAGACATGATCAGTGCTGTTTTAGGAAGAGCACTCTGACAGCACTGCATCTGCCACAGGGATAGGAAGAGACTGGAAGCCCAGAAATCACTTAGGTAGCTTTTCTGGGCAATAGCAACAGATAGGAAGGGGTAAGATATGTAAGATAGTGAATCAAAAGACCTGGGAAGGGAAACGGATGTGGCTCAAGCGACTGGGCTCCCGTCTACCATATAGGAGGTCCAGGGTTCGATTCCCGGGGCCTCCTGGTGAAAGACAAGCTGGCCCGTGCAAAGAGCTGGCCCAAGTGGAAGGCTGGCCCATGCAGAGGAGAGCTGGCCTACGTGGAATGCTGGCCCGCACAGAAAGCTGGTGCAGCAAGATGGACGTAACAAAAAGAGACACAGAAGAGAGACAATGAGAGACACAGCAGACCATGGAGCTGAGGTGGCACAGGAGATTGAGCGCCTCTCTCCACTCTGGTAGGTCCCAGGATCGGTTCCCGGTGCCGCCTAAAAAGAAGACAAGCAGACACAGAAGAAGGCACAGTGAATGGACACAGAGAGCAGACAGTGAGCGCATAACAATGGGGGGGGGGCGGGGAATGAATAAATGAATGAATGAATGAATGAATAAATAAATAAAGAAAGACCTGGGAATTAGATGTTGGAAGCAAGGGATAGTCTTCTGCAATGCATCTCCTTAAAGAAATAAGAATATTAAACATTGATTGGATTTCCAGTTTAGGCTCTATAAATCTGTTCAAATCCTTTGACAGACAAAGTAGAGTTAAAAGCAGCCCTAAGCCTATCTGATTCCTAAATTCATCTGAGATCAGCCCTAAATTGGGTTTGGAGAATGAAGTTGGACTAAGGGGAGACTACCTGGATAGTTACAAAAGCCCCATGGACAAAATGATAAAGTGGGATGAAAGAAAGGAGGAGCAATAACAATGCTCCTAGATCCAGAGGTTCTCATACTGGAGGTGAAAAGTAGACAGGAGATTCAAGAGCAAAAATAATCTAGAAACAGAAAGTAACAGCAGCAACTATATGTATACATGCACAGGTCATTTTTAAATTAAATGTTCAGGACTCAGAGACAGGTAAAGTGATCAAATCTTTTTTTATATTGTTGACTGAGTCATTCCTTTATCCAGATACAAGCAAAATAAAGCTCCCAGGTAGGACCAAAGTGTCACACATTAAGCCTGGCTCTAAACCTCAAAACCCTAGGACACCACAATCACAGGGTCCATGCAGTTGACACAAGTCTCTATTCACTATGTCACAGTTATTAACATTGTTGGAAGGTCGAGTCACTTCTAAATAAAAATTTATCCTATCTTAAAATAACATTTTTTTTCTTAAATGACTCAAAATAATAAAGTTTCTCTTTATATCCTACCTTTAACAATGTTTAAATTATTAAAATGTAGTATATAGGGAAATGGATGTGGCTCAAGCAATTGGGCTCCTGTCTACCATATAAGGAGGTCCAGGGTTTGATTCCTGGGGCCTCCTGGTGAAAGGCAAGCTGGCCCATGAGGCAAGCTGGCCCGAGTGGAGTGCTGGCCCGCACAGAGGTGCTGGCCTGCATGGAGAGCTAGTGCAGCAAGATAACACAACAAAAACAGACACAGAGGAGAGACTATAAGAGAAGCAGCAGACCAGGTAGCAGAGGTGGTGCAAGAGATTGAGCACCTCTCTTCCAATTTGGAAGGTCCCAGGATTGGTTCCTGGTGCCACCTAAAGAGAATACAAGCAGACACAGAAGAACATGCAGAGAGCGCAAAACAACGAGGCGGGAGGGAAGAAATAAATTAAAAAACAAAACAAACAAACAAAAAAACAATAAAAAGGTAAGTTAAACAGTTTTCCCTTCTGTTAATTTGATGTGATTTTCTTTGGAAAAGATGGAGAAGTATGATCTCTATAAAGCCGTTTCATTTTATTTTTAATTATAAAAAAACAAAACAAAAACATTTTAGACCTAAAAAGAACTTTCAGGAGGCCCTGACTGTTTCATAGATGTGACAACTGAGGACCTAGAAGTTAGATGATCTCTTCAGGATTTTTTAAAAAAAAAAAAAAAAAAAAAAAAAAAAAAAAAAAATCCACCATTAAGATGAAATTTGTCTAACAACTTTTCTCTCAATAATACTTACCATAGTTTTAGCATGTTTTTTTTTTTTTTTTTATCCCCGCTCCCCACCCCCTTGCTGCCTGTGCTTGCTGTGTCCATTTGCCTTGTGTTTTTCTGTGTCTTCCTGTCTCCCTTTGTTGTGTCATCTTGCTGCGCCAGCTCACCGAGCTGGGTGGGCTGGCTTGCCTTCACCAGGAGGCCTCAAGAATCGAACCCTGGGCCTCCCATATGGTAAACGGAAGCCCAACCAATTGAGCCACAGCCACTTCCCTTTATCATCTTTTTGAATTAAATAACAACCCTTTCTACCCAGATTTAACTACACAGATCAGGAAGTTCCTTGGGTAAAGAAACCTGGAGAATTAGATTTCTGTCCTGCCATTAATTCTGTGACCTTAGGTATGTCACTTAATTGCCTTTTTAAAAAAAAAAGATTTATTTACTTTTATCTATGGCCCCCCACCCCAGTTTTCTTTTCTTTTTTTTTTTTAAGATTTATTTTATTTACTTATTTCTCCCCCGTCCCTCATTGTTTGCACTCACTGTCTGCTCTCTGTGTCTATTCGTTGTGGGCTAGTCGTCTTTTTAGGAGGCACCAGGAACCAAACCCGGGACCTCCCATGAGGGAGGGAGGCATGCAATGGTTTGAGCCACCTCCACTCCCACTTTTTGTGTCTCTCAGTGTGTTTCCTCGTTGTGTCTCTTTATTGAGTTATCTTGTTGCATCAGCTTGTTGTATCAGTTTGCTGCACCAGCTTGCTGTCTTGCTCATCTTCTTTAGGAGGCACTGGGAACCAAACCTGGGACCTCCCATGTGGTAGGCGGGTGTCCAACTGCTTGAGCCACATCTACTTCCCAGAACTTCATTAGTTTTTATGGCTGATAATATTCCATTGTACGGATAGAACACATTTTGTTAATCCATACATCTTTGATGGACATTTGGGTTGTTTACATTTTTTTGGCTATTATGAATAATGCTGTTATAAGCATTCACGTACAAGTTTTTATAAGAACATATGTTTTCAGATTTTTGATGTATATTTCTAGGAATGGAATTGGTGGGTCATATGGTAATTCTATTTTTAACTTTTTTAAATGTAGGAAAAATACATATAACATAAAATTTGCCATTTTAAAGTGTACAATTATGTGACAACTATGTTCAACTTTTTGAGGAACTTCCAAACTGTTTTGCAAAGTGACTATACCATTTCACATTCCCACAAGCAATATATGAGGGTTCCAATTTCTACACAACATTGACGTTTGTTATTGTCTTTTGAGTTATAACTGTCCCAATGGGTATGAAGTAGTATCTTATTGTGGTTTTGATTTGCATTTCCCTTTTGAGTATTGATGTTAAGAATCTTTTCATGTGTTCCCCATTTACTTTTTTTTTTTTTTTTTTTTTTTTACATTTCTCAATTAAATGTAATGGATACATATAAATTTTTTTTTTTTAAAGATTTTATTTATTCATTTATCCCCCCCTTGCTGCTTGTGCTCGCTGGGTCAGCTAACCATGCCGTGCGAGCGGGCTTGCCCTCATCAGGAGGCCGCGGGAACCGAACCCGGGGCCTCCCATATGGTAAACGGGAGCCCTACTGATTGAGCCACAGCCGCTTCCCTAAATTTTTTTTTTTTTTTTTTTTTTTTTAAAGATTTTATTTATTTATTCATTTATCCCCCCCTTGCTGCCTGCGCTCGCTGGGTCAGCCAACCACGCCGTGAGGGCAGGCTTGCCTTCACCAGGAGGCCCCAGGAACCGAACCCGGGTCCTCCCATATGGCAAACGGGAGCCCCACTGATTGAGCCACAGCCGCTTCCCTAAATCTTTTTTTTTTAATCGAACAATATGTATTTTTTGTTGCTGTTTTTGTGTCCATTCACTGGGCAATTCTCTGTGTCTGTTTCCTGCCATCTCTTCTCATCCTCCTCCTGTCTTCACTGGGATTCAATCCTGGGAACCTCTGATGTGGCAGAAAGGCGTCCTACCACATGCGCCACCTTAGTTCCTGGTTTTTCGGAGCGTCTCCTCTTGGCTCTCCCTTGTGTCACTCACTCTCCTGTTACATCATCTTGCTGCGTGGCTCGGTGGGGCCTGGTGGCCTGCGCCTTCTATATTTTTCTTTATTTTTACCGGCAGGTCCTGGGGATCGAACTCAGGTCCTCCATATGGGAGACAGACACCCAACCATTTGAGCCACATCCGCCCCTCTTAACTGCTTCTTAAAATATCCATTTAGTTTATATGAATCAAAAGTACGTCTGTGAGGTGGGCTGAGGGAAAAATACACCAAACGTAAGATATGGACTGTAGTTAGTAGTGATACGTTAACGATGCTCTTTCATAATTTGTTACAAATGTTTCACAACAATGCAAGGTATTAGTGGTGGGGATGGGAGCTCTGTATGATGTTATTATTGATGTCTGTTTTGTAAGTTCACAACTTTTACTATACACTTATTGTTTATGTATGTTCATGTATGAATGATATACTTCAATAAATTGTTTTTAAAATGAAAAAAAAAAAAAAAGATTCTATAATTCTAAATGTGATGGTTAGGTTAATGTGTCAACTCAGCCAGGTAATTGTGTCCAGGTGTAAGGTCCAGCAAGCACTGGGCTAATTGTACTACAAGAACATTTATGGACTTTGATCACCAGTGAGTTTACTGCATGGATGGCTGATTACATCTGCATCAATCAGGGAGACTGAAGCAGCAATGGGTGACGTTTTTATTCAATCAGTTGAATGTCTTAAAAGGGGAAGTGATTTCAACATTCAGAAAGAATTTCCCAGTTTGGACAGCCACCTTCTCCCAGAAACTCATCAAGGGCCCTTCATTGGACTTTCATCGGAGCCCCTGGCTTGCAGCCTGCCTGCGGAACCTGCACTTGTGCATCCCCACAGTTACGTGAGAGACTCATAAAAATCTCATATTATTGACAGATATCTCCTGTTGATTCTGTTTCCCAAGAGAACCCTGACCAATACATTAAGCATATGAAAACTTCACAGCAACAGAAAATGCACAATACCTCATTTCACATCTACTGCTCCAGTTGTAACTACTTTGGAACCATATTATCACATACTAAACTGCTAGAAGGCAAATTGCCTAGCCAAAACAAATTGTGTATGCATGTGCATGAGAGAGATTTAAGAATGACAGGTGGTAATTCAGCATTACATATGCACAATTCTCTAAAAAAAAAAGTCAAGGTCTCCCTTGAACCTCTAAATGCTTCAGTATTCTTCCCTTTCAGAATGAACCAATTACTTTCTTCTTCATAATGATGATACACATAGCATTTATGGTCATATGAAGATTAGTTTCTACAACTGTCAGAGGATTATTTTGTCTTTCTTATTTATATGAAGTAATTACAGATAAAATCAGAGGGAAGAGTATGATAAAATCTAGTACACAAACAAAAACCTGGTATTTAGAGGGAAAAACGTATTAAGCGAGTTTTTTTCTTCCCTTTCCTGTTTCTGTTCTTTTTTTTTCCCCTATTTTTTATTCTTTTTTTTTTTTTTTTTTTAAATGAGTGTTTTAAAGCCCACACAAGCTTCTATTCCAAAACAAAAGCTTGTCATGAACAAACAAGAATGGATAAAGGTAAGGCCTGAATCTTTGGCAGAATGTTTGTTCCTTTTTATTTTTCTGCTCTAAAGATCTCAAAGCCATTTATTTTGAAGCTGAAGCAAAAATAAAGTTATCATAATTTTGCATGACTTTTCTATAAACACACAAGTGCTCCAAAAAAAAAGATGACATCATCGTTCTCAGTTTTCTGCAGTAAAGTTTCTTTTTAGAGATATAAGCAGATGGCAAAATAATGTTAACTCAAGAAAATTGTTTTCATTCTTTGCTGTCCTCTAAACAACATTCAAAAACAGATATATAAAAAAATACAGTAGATGTGGCAGATGCTGTATTGAATATGAAAAGGGAGAAAAAACAAACAGGCAATAATAATCCCCCAATTGGGACCTGTTACTACTGTGTAGGATTTCAGTTTCTCCCCCCAGCATGTGTAAGATTAGCCATACAAGGTCCAAATCTAGCTTTCCAATTAACTAATGACTTTTTGGAACTGAATTTACTGTGATTATTTATATTTAATGTGACTAAGTTTATTTATTGCCTATTCTTAGTAAGGAAAGAACAATGCTCTGTAAATAACCAGGTTTTATAGAAGGAGGGATACTATGACAGACCTAATATCAAGCTGATACATTCAAAATCTAAGTTTATTAAGAAAAAGAACTGACTAACAATATCAGACAAATGTTAGAATAGTTTCTCTTTAATTTGCAGAAAACTAGGAAAAAGTTCAATTCCAAACATGCCATTTTTTTCTACTCATTCTATAACGAAGTCATAAGGTCAATTTTACATTTGTTTATTTATCTGTTGGGACCATGTAGTCTAGGACATTTTGAGTTTACTTCAGTAACTAAAGGCAAATGGAACATTTTTCAAAATCAACTTTCATGTACTGATATCTGCAACTTACTTTGTAATGCCTCAAAAAAAGAGTAGATGTGTGATAAAACAAGTAAAATGTTAAATATAGAGGGAGCGGATGTGGCTCAAGGGGTTGAACACTTGCTTCCCACATGGGAGGTCCAGGGATTCGTTCCCAGTGCTTCCTAAAAAACAATAAAAACAAACAACATGCAAAACAAACAAAAAAACCAACTCAGGGGAACTCATGTGGCTCAGTAGGAACCCAGCTTCCCACATATGAGGTCCCGGGTTCAATCTCTGGCCCCTGGTACCTCAAAAAAAAAAAAGAAAAGAAAGAAAGAAAGAAAGAAGTTAATTATAGAATATAGCTGGTGGCTATATGGGTGTTCACTATAAAGTTCTTTCAACTTTGCTATATATTTGAAAATTTTATAATACATTGTTAAGGGGAAAAAAACAGGTTTTGGAAGTGTGTGTGTGTGTGTGTGTGTCCCATTCTGAATACACTGCATTTCTGTTTTTCCTTCCTTCCTTTATTTTTAAACAGTAGAAAGTTATTGTCTCACAATTAAAACTTTTAGAAGTTTTGATACAACTGAAGTCTTACATAGCACAAAATTTCACCCTATTTGGACATTTTGACTGTCCAGGGATCTCTCTAAAGAGGTTGGCCACCAAAACATTACACAGAAATAGTACCAATGTTTTAGGTCTCTACAGAACAAGGTGTATTGAGATAAGTTGTTCTCCAGAATATACAAATCTGTGGGTATCTGGATCATGCCAAGTGCCAAATAATTCAGAAATATATACATTATTAAACATGATATAACTGTGTATATACATACATAGGCCAAAATAACAAAAGCATCACTCAACAAGGGCCTTGCCATCCCTCAGTTACTGATGAATTAAAAATACTAAGTTCCAAGAATCTTTTAGCAAAGTTTTTATAAAGATTATCTGCATTTGGCTTATATAATACAACACTTTACTTTTGCTAATAAAATGATATGCTCTTTTCACACCCACTGGAATGGTTGCTATTAAAAAAAAAAAAAAAGGAAAATAATAAGTGTTGGAGAGGATGCAGAGAAATAGCAAGACCCATTCATTGCTGGTGGCAATGTAAAATAGTGCAGCTGCTGTGGAAAACAGTTTGGTGGTTCCTCAGAACGATAAGTATAGAACTTCTATATGACCCGGCATATACCCCAAAGAAATGATAGCAGGGACTCGAACAGATATTTGCACACCCATGTTCATGGCAGCATTATTCACAATTGCCAAAAGATGGATGCAACCAAGTGTCTGATGAATGGATAAAATGTGGTATATACATACAATGGGATATTATTCAGACGTGAAAAGAAATGAAGTCTTGATACATGCGACAACATGGATGAACCTTGAAGACATCATGTTGAGTGAAACAGGCCAGACACAAAGGACAAATAGTGTATGATTTCACTGATTTGAAAGAATTAGAATAAGCAAACTCAGAGTCAGAATCTAGAATATAGGTTACTGGTGGACAAGGTGGGGATAGGGAATGAGATGTTAAGGTTCCTATTTGGGATGATGGAAATGTTTTGGTAATGGATGGTGGTGATGGCAGCACAACACTGTGAATTCAATAAACAGTGCTGAAATATATAAGTATGATTAAAAGGGGAAATGTTATATTGTATATATGGTCATAGAATAAAAATTAAAAAAAAAAAAAAAAAAAAAAAATCCATGGAACTACACTACACGGTGAACCCTAAGTTAAACCATGGACTTTAATTAATAGTACAATTATAAAAATGTGCTATCATCAATTTTAACAAATGCTCCACACCAATGCAAGGTGTTGGTACTGGGTGGTGTATGGGAATCCTATATTTTATGCATGATAGTTCTGTATACCCACAATTTCCTTAACTAAGAAAACAATAATTTTTAAAAACGATATGCTCTAAGATGCACTAAGGATACTTTTAGTGTGTAAAAGGAAAAGGAGTTTAAAAATCACTACCCAAATACCTCCTAGCAGAATTGAAAAAGTAAGTTTCAGGAAAGTTTATGTCTAACACTGAAGTTGCATGAGGCACATCGCTTGATGCAATTAATATATCTGAAACTGAAAAAAAAACACAAAACTTTTAGTTGTTTAAATCTTCCCACCATCCAAGTTCTCATCTAAAAGGTTGTCAACCATACTTAAAATGATTGGCACCAAATTATATTGTCATCTTCCAAGCGAGTAGGAAGACGTTTTAAATCAAATTATTAATCTATTGGCAAAAAAAAATTAAAAAGAAAAATACTATTCAAAAGACTGAAAGGCATAAGGTGCATTAAAAATTTTATTACTAGCTACTTCGAATAGTACAGTTTTTTCTACATCATGAACGTTCACAACTAGGTAGTGGTAAAGCAAGATTTAGCGGAGTCAGCAGCAATTCTGTGTTTTGGCCTCACCTGCATTAATTTTTCCTATCACTACAATGAATGCGAAGACAAAGAAAATGGATCTGAAGGCAATATAAGAGGTCTCAAGAGTACGACCCCACCCCTCTTACCCCTCCTCCTAGGACACATCTCATTACGATACGCCACACACATTTTACCTCACCTGAACAAGAAGTTCCTTGTAGGCAGCCCTGTCTCTTCTATAACTCGCTCACATCTTCCCAATGCTCTGTACACAGCGTACACTCAAACAATGACAAGTGGATACATTCAAGTACTACCGAAGTAGTAGATTTCAGGACGCTTGGGTCCTACAAATTAGTGTTAGAAGTTACTGCTCCCTGCTCTATGCCTTCATTTCCCCCTTTCAAACAAACAAAAGAGAAAGTCCTGACCACCATGGATGTGGATTTCGAACATCAAAGGTCTACCAAACACCCTGGGTGGGAGATGAGCTGAATACAGAAGGAAGGGAACCCCCTGAAAAGAAACCCACCCTGCCAAGCGGCGCTCGCGGAAGCAGCTGGACATTAGCGTCGGGGTCCGCGACATCCTCGACGAGGTTCTAGCAGAGCTAAGACCCCAGCCCCGGCGCCGTCCCAGGAGCCGCGTATCGACAGGGGAGAGAATCCAGCTGGTAGGGATGGGGGGGGCGCGACCACAGAAGGAATGGAGTCGGGTCTCCCAGGAGGCCGGGCGCAGGATGGGGCGAAGGCACACGACTCCCCGAGCCCCAAGAAAAGCACCTGGCTCGAGGCCCTGGGGCGGGGCTCCCGTGGCCCCAGGATCAAGCCGTCCGGCAGGGACAGTGAGCGAGCGAGGCTCGACCCCAGGAGTTCGGGCCCGGCTCGGATCTTACCATGGTGAGGGTGTGGGGGGAGCGCACTCGCCCTCCGGCTCCAGTGGCGCTAGGGCTGGGGTCAGGGGAAGGGGAGCACCGGCCGCTCCGGACCTGCTGCCCCCCTGACAGGAGCCGCTGCCGCTTTGCCTCCTGCCAAGATGGCGGCCCCGAGCCACGTCTCCAACCGGAAACTGTGCGGGTCAAAGGGCGGAGGGCGGGGCGCGGTGGAGTCGGGGTGGGAACTTGAGAGTACCCGGCTGCGCCTCCCGTGCCAAGGACGCGTTAGCTGGCTTGCTCCCGATGGGGTCTTCATACCTCTGTCACTTCACTGTCATCGCCTTTAATTTATTTTATTTTATTTATTTTTTATGCATCACCTCTTACAACTTATAAAGCCTCTTTCACAGCCACTATGTCATGTAATATTCAAAATAACCTGTGTCCATAAGGGACTAGTATCCAGAATACATAGAGAACTCTTAGAACTCAGTAATAATAAAAAGATAAATGACCCAATTTAAAAAACGAGCAAAAGATTTGATAGGCTGTTTCTCCAAAGAAGATATACAAATGGCCATAAGCACATGAAAAGATACTCAACATCCATAATCATTAGGGAAATGCAAATCAAAACCAAGATATGCCACTTCACCCACTAGGATGGCAAGAATTAAAAAAATAGTAACAAGTGTTGAAAAGAAGGTGAAGAAATTGGAACCCTCATGGTGGGAATATAAAATAGTGCAGCAGCTTTGGAAAACAGTTTGGCAATTCCTTAAAAAGTCAAACAGATTTACCATATGACCCGGCAATTCCACTCTTAGGTATTTATACCCAAGAGAATTGAAAGTGTATGCCCACTCAAAAATTTGTACATAAATGTTCATAGCAGCATTATTCATAATAATTAAAAGTGAAAAGGACCCAAATATCCATCAACTGGTGAATGGATAAACAAACAAGCTGTGGTATATCCATATAATGGATATTATTCATCCATAAAAAAAGAATGAAGTACTGATTACAAGCTATAACATGGATGAACCTCAAAAACCTTATGCTAAGTGAAAGAAACCAGGCACAAAAGGTCACATCGTATATGGTTCCATTCATATAAAATGTCCAGAACAGGCAAATCCATAGAGAAAGTATATAAGTGGTTACCATGTGCTGGGAGGAGAGAAATGGGGAGTGCCTGCTAATAGGTATAAGGTTTGTTTTTGGAGTAATAAAAATATTCTGGAATTAGTGGTGATAGTTGCACAACTTTGTGATACACTAAAAACCACTGAACTGTACATTGTAAAGGGTGAATTTTATGGTTTGTGAATCACATACCACTCAGTGAATTACTGAGTGCGGGTAGCAGGGCAGTTATTGTGCTTATGTCCATTTTGCAGATGAAGAAAATGATACACATTTAAGCTATTTACCCAGTTTCCAGTATATAATGGAACCAGGACTCAAAATCTCATCTTCTGACTCTCTTGGTAGTTCTCTCACGTCCAATGTCAATTTCACAGAATATACTTGAATCAGCAGTTCTTAATTTTATCCTATATACCTGGCTCAATCTTACAGCACTCACCCATATTAAACTTATATGTCTACAATAAAAGCTAACTAATTTTTTTTTTAGGAGGTATCGGAGATCGAAACAGAGACCTTGTATATGGGAAGCAGGTGCTTAACCACTGAGCTACACCTGCTCCCCAACAATTTTTTTTTTTTTTATGCTTTATTTTATTAATTTAATTCTCCCCACCCTCTGGTTGTTTTTCACTTACTGGTCTGTTTGTCTTGCTTGTTTTTTTAGGAGGAACCGGGAGCCAAACCTGGGACCTCTGATGTGGAAGAGAGGTGCCTAATCACTTAAGCCACCTCCGTTCCCTGCTTTGTTGTGTTTTTCATTATGTTTTTTCCTCCCCGCATCTCTTGTTGCATCATCTTTTTTTTTAAAGATTTCTTCCCCCCCCCCCCCATTGTTTTGGGCTCACTGTCTGCTCTCTGTGTGTTCTTCTGTGTCTGCTGGTCTTCTCTTTAGGTGGCACGGGGAACCGATCCTGGGACCTTCCGGAGTGGGAGAGAGGGGCTCAATCTGTTGCACCACCTCAGCTCCCTGGTCTCTCCACACGGGCCAGGTCTCTGTGTGGGCCAGCACTCTTGCACAGGCCAGCACTCTGCGTGGGCCAGCTTGCTGCTCAGGCCAGCTTGCCACGTGGGCCAGGTTGCTTTTTCGCCAGGAGGTCCCAGGAATCGAACCCTGGACCTCCTATATGGTAGACGGGAGCCCAATCACTTGAGCCACATCCACTTCCCTGTTGCGTCAGCTTGCCACGCCTGCCCATCACATAAGCTCACTGTCTTGTTTCGGAGGCACGGGGAACCTCTGCTCCCTGCTTTGTTGTGTCTCATGTTTTTTCTTTTTTGTGTGTCTCTTTTTGTGTCAGCTAGCCACGCCTGCCGTTGCGCCAGCTTGCTGTCTTCTTTAGGAGGCACCGAGATCTGAACCAGAGACCTCCCATGTGGTAGGCAAGAGCCCAGTCGCCTGAACCACATCCACTTCCCCAACAATAATCTTCTGAGTGCTTATTTTGTATCAAGGACTTTACATATGTTGTCTCTAATCCTTTACAACAATCCATATAAGTACACTGAGAACTAAAGAAGTTAAGCAACTTGCTCAAACTCACACAGCCAACAAGTGAAAGAGCCTGGATTCAAACCCAGCTTTTCTCATACCTCCTGTGTATTCTTTAAGTTTTACTGAATACTTGCAATGTAATCCTTGCAACAATTTTCTGAGATAAGTACCATTATTAACCCTGATTTTAAAGGTGAGAAAGTCAAGGTACAAAGAGGAAAATTATTTTATCAAAGATCTCATGGTTAGAAAGTAGCAAAGCCAGAATTTGCACAAAGGCTTCTTGACTTCAGAGCCTGTTTTCTTAAGTGCTAAGACTTCTCACTCTTACCAATATCAATTCTATCTCAAATGGCCTTCTAACAGAATCTTTAGAAAGCTAGCATATTTTTAAACTTGGCATTAGGGGAGGAGAGATGTCAAATTGTATTGTTTATTTTTGTTACAAAAAACACACATTTTAAATAAGATTGACAAATTCTGAACTTAAAAAAAAAGTAAAAATCCTCTTTGGAACTACTGTCTTATTGTGGCAGCTTCCTGAAGCCTGCAAAATGGGCCTCAGAGCTCAGCAAAGACCAATTGATGCTGATTCTTTGGAAACATGACATTTGCCGAATTAAATTGCAGAAGAAAAAGCATCCCTGAAGCATGTTTCAAAAGGAGTGCCTTAGAGGCAGTATACCACCGTAATGGTTAAAAGCAGAGACTTAAGAATCAGACTAACCTGTGTTTAACTTCTATTTCAAGCATTTACAAGGTGAGTGACTTTAGACAAGCTACTTTAACTCTCTAAGCCTCAATTACCTAATCTATAAATTGGTAATAGTATCCACCTCCTAAGGTTGTTAAATTAGGTAATATATTAATAAATTACATTATATATTCTAAGGGTTTCTACATATTAAGTGCTCAATAATATGCAGCCATTATTAGAAGCAATAACAGATCACATAAATTTAAAAATTTGCAGTGCCATTTTTCACTAGAAGTCTCTCAAAAGAGGTGTATCTTATTTTTCTTTCTAAAGTTGCTTTTATGCTTTCATCTGAAAGGTTTTCTGGGTCAAAATTCCAATATCCTTTTCTTTGTTTCTCTTTCCATGGATTCCCAAATTAGTTATGTCTGTTCTTATATCTTCATTTACTCATTCCTCTATTCAGCCATCCAACCAGCATTTGAGCATTTTAAAATGTCTAATTTATGCAATGCACTATGAAGAGTTTAAAAATTAACTAGACACGGACCCTACCTTAAAGTTTACCTAAATTCTGATCAGATTGATCTAGCAGAACTCGCATGCCCAATGATCCTTGTCCAGAAAAAATATGCAAGCTGCATTTCCAGATTGGAAGGCCCTCTCTTCATCAGGCGGCTTTGCGACCCACAGCCGCTAGATGCCACCACAGACATATATTCTAAAACCATAGACAAAAAGGAGACTTAGCCGCCCAGAGTGACTTTATTCGAGGCCCTCTAGGTCCACTCTCCCGCGTACAGATCCTTCGCTGGAAGAGGCTTGACGCATGGGTGAGGGGCGGAGCTCTCACGAGAGTGACAGCAACTCTCGCGATGCGTGTTTTGCCTGGCGACGGACAACGCGCCGGTACCTCCGAGTGGACGCCCTTACGTGGCCAGACCTGAGATTGGAGTGAGACCCCAGTCCTAGGCTGGGGTTCTTTCCAAATAGAGGAGACGGATTCAGAGGGGCTACAGGTAATTCCTACTCACCCTAGCAGAAAGGGAACTACTTTCCTCCCTCCCAGAGGACTTTAAGAGGACTCAAGTTCCTTTACTCCCCGCTCCCTCTCCCCATCTCCATGACAACTGTTCCTCCCCCCCGCCCCCATCAACCCCGCTGCTTACTTTATTCCCTTAGACACTTAAGTGGGATCCAACCTGCAAGACAGGGGTGGAAGATGAGGGTGGTGCTTTGGAGATTATTGGATGGGACTGAGACACTGGAGTGTACCCTCTGGGGAGACCCTCCCAGAGGTGACCTCAGAGACAGAACTCTTTGTAGAACCCTTACAGTCTCCCCTGAGAAACTCTGGTAGCTTTGGGAACAGTGACGGAACCCTGCCCTTGCGCATGTATCTTACAGCAGTTTGGGTAGCTGCGGCAGAAGTTGGTTCTTTTGCCTGCAGGATTCCCCCGTTCTTCAGGCGGTCAGCCGGCAATTCCAAAATAAAGACTGCAGCACAGTGACTTAACTGCCTGACCTAGGCCATGAAACCTCGAGGAAAGTTTGGTTGGAGGTGAAAGTTTTAAAACTGTGCCTTGGGGAAGGAAGAGGAACCAGTAATTTGAAATGTCACCTCTTGGCAGAGAACTTACGTCCCATGATTTGAGCGTGTAATCATGTCTCCTTTTGCTTAGACCAAAATTGTTGAAAACCAGACATATGATGAGCGTCTAGAGATTAACGACTCTGAAGAGGTTGCAAGTAATTATACTCCAACCCCAAGACACCAAGGTAAGAGAAGAACCGAGAGGAAAGAAGAGAAATGGTTCTCAGAACAAAGAGCAGGATGGATTCGTGGCTTTTCCAAGAAGTTCCTATTTTATAATAGTAAATGTTGGCTTTCAGAATTAAGTTACATCACTTGCCATTGTTTCTGTTTTCTATCTAGTTAATGGGGAAGAAAACTCAACCTCCCAGATTGCAGGATCTTCCTCCAACCTGAGCAATGTTCCCTCTCAATGTCGATATCATGATACTGTGCTGCTCATCATCTTAGAAGGGTCCACTGTTCTGTTTTTTTTTTTTTTTTAACCTGTCAAAATCATGTTTTGCTCAGCTTTGAGGATGCTTCATAACCTGCCCATAATCTGCAATCCCAATATTTTCTTTCTTAGAAAGTTGTGGGTTTACAAAACTACATGCATATAATACAGGATTCCCATGTACCACTCACCACCTTGCATTGTTGTGGAACATTTGTTACAATTGATGATAGCACATTTTTATAATTGTACTGTTAAAGACAGTGGTTTAATTTAGGGTTCACTGTGTAGTGTTCCATGGATTTTTTAAATTTTATTTTTATTCTGTTACCATATATACAGTCTAACATTTGCTCTTTATAATCATATTCAGAAATATATTTCAGCGCTGTTAATTGCATTCACAGTGTTGTGCTACCATCATCACCATCCATTTCCAAAACATTTCTGTCATCCCAAATAGGAACCTCAACTTCTCATTCCCTATGCCCACCCCGTCCACTGGTAACCTATATGCTAGATTATAACTCTATGAGTTTGCTTATTCTAATTGTTTCAAATCACAGAGATCATACAATATTTGTCCTTTGTGTCTGGTCTGTTTCACTCAACATGATGTCTTCAGGGTTCATCAATGTTGTCACATGTATCAGGACTTCATTCCTTTTTACAGCTGTATAATATCCCATTGTATATATATATACACCACATTTTGTTTATCCATTTATTGGTTGATGGATACTTGGGTTGCTTCCATCTTTTGGCAGTTGTGAATAATGGTGCTATGAACATGGTTGTGCAAATATCTATTTGAGTCCCTGCTTTCAATTCCCTTGGGTATATACCTAGTAATGGGATTGCTGGGTCATATGGTAGTTCTATACTTAGCTTTCTGAGAAACCACCAAACTGTTTCCCATAGCAGTTGCACCATTTTACATTGCCACCAGCAATGAATGAGACTATTTTTCTGCATCCTCTCAAACACTTTGTTTTTTTTAATAGCAGTAATTCTAATGGGTGTGAAATGGTATCTCGTTTTGACTTGCATTTCTCTGATGGCTATTGATATTGATCATCTTTCTTTCTTTGTTTTCTGGCCATTTGTAAATCTTTGGAGAGACATCTGTTCAAGTCTTTTGCCCATTTTTCAATTGGGCTCTTTGTCTTTTTGTTAATAAGTTGAAGATTTCTTTATATATACTGGATATCAGTCCTTTATCGGATACATGGTTTCCAAATATTTTTCCCCCATTGTGGAGGTTGTCTTTTTACTTTCAGATAAAGTCCTCTGAGTAACAAAAGTTTATTATGATGAGGTCCCATTTATCTATTTTTTCTTTTGTTGCTTGTGCTCTGGGTGTAAAGTGTAAGAAACCATTGCCTAACACAAGGTCCTGAAGATGCTTCCCTATGTTTACTTTCTTTTTTTTTTTTTTTAAGATTTATTTTATTTATTTACCCCCCCCTTTCTCCTTGTGCTCACTGTGTCCATTTGCTGTGTGTTTTTCTGTGTCTGCTTGTCTCCCTTTGTTGCATCACCGTGCCGCACCAGCTCACCGCGCTGCATGGGCTGTCAGCTCACCGCACCACGTGGGCAAGCTTGCCTTCACCAGGAGGCCCCGGAGATCAAACCTGGTACCTCCCATGTGGTAAATGGAAGCCCAACCACTTGAGTCACATCCGCTTCCCCCCCTATGTTTTCTTCTAGCTCTTATATTTAGGTCTTTGATCCGTTTTGAGTTGATTTTTGTATATGGTGTGAGGTAGGGGTCCTCTTTTTTTTTTTTTTTTTTTTTGAGGATTTTTTTGCATCTATGTTCATAAGAGATATTGGACTATAGTTTTCTTTTCTTGTGGTATCTTTATCTGGCTTTGATATGAGGGTCTGTTTGCCTTTCTTTGTTCTTTCTTCTGTTCCTCAGCCTGACTCATTTCAATTGTCTTGTCTTCAAATTCACTAATTCTTTCTTCTTCCAGCTCCATACTGCTCTTGAAACCCTCCTGCGCATTTTTCAGGTCAGTTATTTTGGTCTTCAACTCCAGTAGTTTTGTTTGGTTCCTTTTTAAAATTTCTCTCTCTTTATTTAGACTCTCATATTATTCATTCATTGTTTTCCTGATATTCTGTAGTTCTTTTTCTGTACTTTCCTTCATCTCCTTAATCATTTTTAAGATCATTATTTTAAAGGGTTTGTTTGGTAGGTCTACTATTTTGCTTTCTTTGTTGCTGTTTTCTGGATTTTTATCCTCTTCCTTTGGATGGCCCATCATTTCCAGTTTCTTTGTTTTTCTTGGATTCTTTTGTTGCACACTGTACATTTTAATATTTTGAAATGTTAACTCTGGTATTTACTCCCTGAGATGTCTTTCCTGGTTTTGTAACCAGCTGGTGATAAGACAGAGGTTTTCTTGAGCTTTAGCCTTCCTATCAGGAAGGTCTGCCCAAGACGAAAGCACTGTGCAGGGTTTTCCCTGTTTAATTGGGCCTTTGCTCGTTAGTAGTTTTGGAGTTCTCCTGTTTACAGAAGTTTGGTTGTCCCCTCTGTTTTCCAGGGGACAAACCTCTCTCCCACGTATCTGAAGCCAGTAGGCCTTTGTTCCAGACTGTGGGCTTCTTTTGTTTTTTACACCCCTTTAATTGTCTCATGTGGCTTTTGCCTGGAGGGCAAATTTTGGGAGGAGAGTCACCCCGGGGAGGACTTTCCCAGTTTGGTCTTTCCCAGCCAAAACAAGGCCAGAGACCCATGAAGAGGGTACAGACTGGCTCCAAAGTGCCCTGTGAAAAGGGGGTCAGGAAGGGTGCCAAAAACTTCTCCAACATCTCCCCAGAGCTGAGCTTTCCTGGCCTGCCCAGCAAATGCAGCCCTTCAACTAACTTTTCCCTGCAGCCCTGCATCTTTAAATCTCCACTGCCTCTGCCTGTCCAGAGAGGGTTGGATCAATGGCTGCCACTACCTTTGTCTGGGGCAAGTTGAAATGATAGCTGCCCTCAGAGCCAGGACCTAGAGATCTGAACTTGCTAATTAAAAACCAAGATCAGTCTGGAGTGGGTGTAGCTCAGTGGTTGAGCACATGCTTCACATGTATAAGGTCCTGGGTTCAATCCCTGGAACCTCCTAAAAAAAAAAAAAAAAAAAAAAAAGCCGAGATCAGTGATCGGCTATACACACCATCCATGTTCTTGGGGAAGACGATTTTTATGTCCCTTTCTGTCAGCAGCAGCTAGCCAGGGACTGGAACCCATGGCAACCTGCAGCAAGAGTGGGAGATGGGCACGTGTAGCTACTGCACAGAGAGAACAACTTATATTTCTTTACGGTAATTTATCAGCCTCTTCCTTTTGCTCTCCCATGGATGCCATACAGTGTTCTTCTGGCCTCTGGAGCTTCAACATAGTTGTTTCAGATAGTTTCTGCCTGTTTGATAGTTGTTTTGGTGGAAGGACTTGAGTCCCAGAGCTCCCGACTCTGTCATCTTCCCTGGAAGTCCTGGCAATAAAAATCTTAATGAAATATTTCTAGAGAACTCGAAACCCACTTGCTTATTCAGGAAACATTTTTTGAACACCTATTACATGCTCCCATCATGCCCGGCCACTGGTATACAGTATTAACAAAAGAGGTATTGTTTCTGCCATCCTGATGCTTGTAATCATGGGTGACAGATGATGCATGAATAAATAAGCGTAATTACCAACGTGATAGTTGCAATAATGGAGGTAAATAGTTTGCTGTTGTGGAGAAAATGGTGAGGAGGGGACCTACTTTTGATAGGGTAGTCAGGGAAGACCTAAGGAGGCGACAAATTGAGACTGAAAGATGAGTAGGATCCTGACATTGAGGAAAAGTAGGTGTATTCGTCAGCCAAAGGAGTGCTGATGCAAAATGCCAGAAATTGGTTGGTCTTTATAAAGGGTATTTATTTGGGGTAGAAGTCCACAGATACCAGGCCATAAAGCGTAACTTTCTTCCCTCACCAAAGTCCATTGCCACGTGCTGGAGCAAGACAGCTGCTGACATTTGCCAGGGTTCAGGCTTCTTGGGTTCTTCTCTTCCCTGGGCTGCGTTTCTCTCCAGACTTAGCTCCTCTGTTTCCTCCACAAGGTCATCTGTGGACTATGAGGTGCTCTAGGCTTTGCTTCTCTCCACAAGGCCAGCTGTAGACTATCAGGTGAATGGCTCGTCTCTATCCCGGGGCCTTCTCTTCATCCTCACAACCAAGCTCTCTTACCGGGGATCCAGCTCAAGACTGCCAACATCAAAAAACTGCTCTCTCTGTCCTTTGCCTTGCCTTTTATATTTGATTCCCACCCCACCAAGGGGTGGGGCTCAACGCCCTACTGATGTGGCCCAGTCAACGCTGTAATCATAACATAATCATGCCCAGATTAGCAAACCAGTTTACAAGCATTACCCAATATCTATTTTTGGAATTCATAATTACATCAAACTTCCAAATGGCTATCGTAGGCTAGGAAGAGGGAACAGCACGTGAAGTGTAGAAAAGTCTTGAGGACATAAAAAACATAGGTTTGTTTTTGGACCTAAAAGAGGACTGGTATGTGGTAGCTAGAGTGGAATGTGGTGAGATCAGAGAGGCAGCAGGAGGCATAACAGGCAGAGCTTTGAAGGCCATGTTGCTGTTGTGTGTGGAATGGATTAAGAGGTGCAAACGTGAAAGCGGGGAACCAGTTGGAAGGACTATTAAAATGCCTTGGACTGTGGTGAGGAAGTTGAGAATGGAGAGGAGAGGCAAATGCAAGATTTATTCTTGTATTAGGATCACTGAGACTTGTTAATAGATAGGGTTTGACTATAGAGTTAGGAATCAAGGATGCTACCCAGGTTTTGCTTTGTTTTGTTTTGGGGGAGAAATCAGGGATTGAACCCAGGACTTGTACATAGGAGGCAGGCACTCAACCACTGAGCTACATCTACTCCTCAATGAGAACTGGTTTTTTCATTTGTTTGTTTTGTTTTTAGGAGGTACCGGGAATTGAACCCAGGACCTCGTACATAGGAAGCAGGAGCTCAACCGCTGAGCTACATCTGTTCCCTGCTGCCTAGGTTTTTGACTTGAGCATGTTTAATGATACTCTTGCCAGCTGTGGATATTATAACTAATTTTCAGTTTTGGCTAATTTAGTAGGCCAAAAAAAGTATTTAATTTGATATAGAAATAATTTTATATGTTTTTATGCCAGTAAATACCTTATATCAAATATTCTTTTGTTTAGAATATTTTTATTCCTATCTTACAGGTACTGATTCATAGTTAAATTTGTGACTATTATTTGCCATGTGCTGGGTCAGTTCCTTGTACATATGGTTTCTTATTTGATCTTTTTTTTTTTTTTTTAAGATTTTATTTATTTATTTATTTATTAATACCCCCCTTGCTGCTTGTGATCATTGTGTCCATTTGCTGTGCATTTTTCTGGTCTGCTTGTCTCCCTTTGTTGCGTCATCTTGTTGCACCAGCTCACTCACTGCGCCGTGCAGGCCGGCTTGCCTTCACCAGGAGGCCCTGGGAAATGAACCCAGGGCCTCCCATATGGTAAAAGGGAGCCCAACCAATTGAGCCACAGCCACTTCCCATAGTAAATATGTCTTGAATTGGGTTGATTTGACAGAGCTATGACTTAAAATCCAGTTTCTTGTCCGTTAGCTAGATGTTCTTATAAAGCCTGTTCTATCAAATGATTAGAGAATACAATATCATAACCTAAAAATATTTGTCTTTAAAAATAATTTTAACAATAACCTAAAGGAAAAACTTTTCTTCTAAGGACTTCCTCGTTCTGCCCGTCTTCTTAACAAGACTATGGCTGATAACAGCAGTGATGAATTTGAAGAGGAAAATAACAAGGTGCAGTATAACTTGCAGCTTGAGGAATTTCTGCTTTGAGTTTTTAGTAGTTAGTTTGAGATGACATCAGTTCAGCAGTAAACATTTTTTGAACACTCACCTCAGAGGGTAGGTACCTTTGAGCTCATCGAGAAAATTCAGGGGTAAAGAGCCTTAAGATTTTTACTCTTCTTCAGGAATAAAGCCTACTATTGTAGCTGACTTTTTGGGGGAGGAATTTCATATAATATAGGCCATGTTTCCCAGAATTTACTGATAATAAGAATCAACTAGGATACTTATTTGAAAAAAAACAACAACAAAAAACTAACAAATAGTACGGTTGTTGTTTTCTAACAAGTAGTACAGTTAATTTTTACCATAAAGGAAATTTGGGAATTACTGGTTTAGGCATTTTTTTCATTGTCAATACTTGTGACACTGCCAGTACTTTGTGGAAGAGATTTTAATTTTGAGGTCTTAAGATCCAGAAGCCTTTTTCTGTTATTTTGTGAACCTAGAGAATCACCCTGTTTCCAAAAGAAGATGGAGGGCTGCCTATGGCTCTGGCCTGTTAGGACCTTAGGGGTGTACTTGTATTTTGCCTACCAAGGTTCTTTGGCCTTAGCACATGATCCAATGATTTTGTTTTAATTGCCCTTCAAGAACCAGAGCGTTGGAAACTCAGGTGAAAAAGAATATTTGAAGTTTTGTAGAAATCGATTATAATATAGACAGATTTCTTAAAAAGCCTAAAAGGTAACATTTTCAGGAGGTCCTACTTGATGACCAGTGTGTTGTTTTACTTTACCTTAAAATAGAATATAGAGGGGAGAGAAAATGGGGCTATTAAAACTTTGATTTCGGCATTTCTTGAACTTGGACTTTTATTTTCAGTACTTATGATGCAGCAGATAAGTATCTATTTTTAAATATTTTCACATCTTATGCAAAAGGTAATTTTTTAGGCATTCATCTGTGGTATATAAAGTCTTCTGCCTTTATATCAGGGGTTTTACAAAGCATAACTTTGATGAAGCAGACAAAAGTGAACAATTTTCCTAAATTGACCTCCTAATTTTGTATAGCTATCCTAAATTCTTTAGTCTCATCATGCTGTGACCAATATTCAGGGCTCATTCCATTTTAGAGATGGGGTGCACCTAATATTTACCCGGAATCAGCTGAAAGAATCTATTTTTGAATAATTTTTAAACTGACAATATTCTTAGAAACTCCCTTTGCCAAAACTGGTTCCTTTCTGACCAAGGATAATTTTAGCAAATTTTGAATTGCGAAAGAAGGTTCTCATCAATTGTATACCGATAAGGCATAGTCACTGAATAAATTCTGTAACTGTATGTCATTATCTGTAGTACATTGTTACCAATTAGACTCTATATTTCTCTGTGTATAATAAATTTGTGTTCTTTTTAGAGCAAAATGTGACCAAAGCAGTTTTTGATTGTCCTGTAGTATGTCACAGTTTTATGTGCCAATAACTGCTTTACCGTTAAAAGAAGCAGATTAAATAATTTAATCTTTGTCAATATTAAGATCCTCTAATGTTTGTCTTCCCTGCTTCATCTTCCCCCATTACCTCCCCAAATAATTATTTAGAGTTGCCATCCTCTACCTCAAAAGTCCCTCAGTTTTAGGGTTGCAGCTGACTGTATAAAGTTGATGCCGATGTCTCAGGAGCTCTAGTGATTGGTGCAATAGATATAAATCAGATAGAATTTATATGCAAGCCTTGAGGAGAGAAATAAGTATGATTATAGAAAGTGGGAAGCAGTGTGTTGCTGAGCAGGAACAGAAGGCTCTCAAGCCCGTTCTGGAAAGTGCCACCTCCTTCTGGTTTCTGTTGACTTGGTGCCAGCTGGTGGGGTATTGGTTGGAGTAATAGGAGAGAAACAGGCATGGGTACACTGAAGTTCTCTTTATGTGAAACTTTCTATGCCTATCCTCCCCCATCTCAGGAGAAGAAGAAGCCCTCGCAGTTGACACCTCAGCGGGGCTTTAGTGAAAATGATGATGACGATGATGATGACGACTCATCTGAAACGGATTCCGATGAAGATGATGATGATGAAGAGCATGGAGCCCCTCTGGAAGGGTGAGGACAGACTCCTAGCCGAGGACACCTGGGGAAGGGGAAACACCACCTTTAAAAAACTGAGCTGGGAAGGCATCTGTTATAAGCAAAATGCCAGCATTTCTTCTGATCTCCACATAGGATTTTCAGGTGTCTCAGAAACCCATCGTAATGCGTTTTCATTCCTCTCGGGCTTCACTGCCTCTTGGAGTCCTGTGATGTCACTGGTACTGTCTAAAACATTTGTTGGCTTAGGGATTGCACAAGGTTTTGCTGAGTAAATCTAAAAGATAGTCTCTGCCTTCAAAGAGCTGGGAAAGAGAAAATAAATTTATATGTATACCAAATCATTTCTGTTTAGCAAGAAAAAATATGTACATGTATACAGGCCTTTCTGTTTTAGGCTCAGATTCTTTTTTTTTTTTTTTTTTTTTTTCTTACCAGGAGGTACCGGGGATCGAACCGCGGTCTCTCCATATGGTAGACGGACGCCGAACCTCTTTTTTTTTTTTTTTTTTACCGGGAGGTCCTGGGTATCAAACCCGGGTCCCTCCATATGGGAGACAGTCACCCAACCATTTGAGCCACATCTGTCCCCCAATGCCGAACCTCTTGAGCCACATCCGTTTCCCAGGCTCAGATTCTTTTTGGACAGGGAGATAGGAGGTCCTTTGGGAGCCATATTGAGGCAAAGTGTTCCTGGATGATGCTAAGTGAAAAGTCTCCTCAACCTTTTCCAGCCCTGGTGCTAGATTAGTCATGACCCACTCCTATAGGTTTTCATCAAAATAAATTCTAAGGCCCACCCATTTAAAATACAATGACTGGTTAAGTAAATAATGATATAGCCAATCAGTAGAATCCTATCCAGCCTTTCAAAAGTATGAGGCATCTCTTTATGCACTGGTATAGAAGAATCTCCAAGCAATATTGTTACATTTAAATATATGTGTATATATATATAGAGAGAAGAGAGTTTATAGTGTGCTACCATGTATATAAAAATGTATTTGAAAAAAAATTTTAAAGTTTAAAAAAAAAGAAAAAAATGTATGTGGCATAGAATATCTCTGGAAGGATCTGCGACAAACTAATAACAGTGGTTACCTTTGGGGAGAAGAATGTGCTGGCAAGGGGAGAGGGGTAGGAGGGAGACAAAAAATAGTTTTTACTGTATTCTCTGTGTACCTTTTGAGTCACGTGCATGCATCAGTTATTATTAAATAAAATAGTTTAATAAAAATAAAAAAGAGTTACCTTTGGATTATATACCTGAGAGTAAATTAGGTAAATGTTTAATCCCAGACTGACTTCCCATGCTTCAACTTACTTCATGGTCAGATCATACTTCCATAAGTTGTATTCTAGGGAAATGCAAATTTTGTCATTAATATCTTTAATTTTTTTGATTAAGCAACTCCCCCCAAAAGAAAGCTTATTAATAACCCTTCACTTGGGAATCATCCTGAGTGACGTTGCAATGACAGATATAGGCCATTTTATATCATCATATAACATGCAGAACTGTGTGGGAGAGAGTGTAGACTACAATGTGAACTATGGTCCATGCTTAATGGCAAAGCCTCAGGATGCGTTTATCAATTGCAATGAACATGCCACGCTAATGAAGGATGTTTATGTGGGAGGGTGTGGGAGGTGTGGGGAGTGGGGCATAAGGGAATCCCTATATCTTTTGTGTAACATTGATGTGATCTAAGTATCTTAAACAAACAAACAAAAAACCTTAATACATTTGCTAGTGATGATCACATTTTACTTAATTATAATTAATGTTATGCCATTCTACTGTTTTTTCACTGTAGACATTTTTATATAGCAACATAATTTGCAAGTAATTTTTAGATTTATTTTTATTTATTTATTCATTTATCCCCCCCCTGCTGCTTGTGCTCGCCGGGTCAGCCAACCACGCCGTGCGGGCGGGCCTGCCCCCACCAGGAGGCCCCGGGAACCGAACCCGGGGCCTCCCATATGGTAAACGGGAGCCCTACTGACTGAGCCACAGCCGCTTCCCTGCAAGTAATTTTTAATAACTGTTTATCAGTTTGACATACCTAACCATCTCCCAAATAGTGGATATTTTATTTATTTCCAATTTTTTACTATTATAAATAACAATTAAAAACACCTTTGTAAAAAGTACTTTTTTTCTTGTGGCAAACTCTTTTCATGTCAGAAATTAAAATCTCTTATTTCGCCTTCTTTCTTAATCTCTTATTCAAAAAAGGGACAAAAATTTATGCTACCTTTTAAAGTCAAAGAAAAATTATGTTTTGGATTTTCTGCAGTTGTGTACTTCTTCATTGTCAGAGGTAATTGAGAGTTAGCTTTTAAAGTAGCCGCACAAACAGGAAAGACAGACATGAGAGGAGGCAAAGGGCAGGTTCAGGGCCATTTACCACGTGGTCCGAGTAGCAAGTGGTCTGAACCAGCACTGGGCCGTATCCACTCTTCCCTGACAACCTTGAACGGTATTTTCTTTTCCCCAGGGCTTATGATCCTGCAGATTACGAACATTTGCCAGTTTCTGCTGAAATTAAGGAACTCTTCCAGTATATCAGTAGGTGAGTTAGTAGGACCTCCCACCCTGCCCCAGACTTTTCTGACCTTCTGGTCTGAAACAGGGCTGTTCACCTCAGGTTTTTAGCTTGAAGAATATAAAATCATTTTCTCTGACTGTTCCTTTCTACCTTCCCTTGGCAATATCTCCTAGGTACACACCTCAGTTGATTGACCTGGACCACAAACTGAAACCTTTCATTCCCGATTTTATCCCAGCTGTTGGGGATATTGATGCCTTCCTAAAGGTACATTCAGTACATCCTAAAAAATGACTCCTTGGGTGTTTCTTCTGACCTCTATTACTCTATCAATTATACTAACTTCCTTGACTGCAATTGGCTACCTCAACATATATTTTCCATTTCATTGGTAGCTCTTAACCTTGCTCTCTGTCCCAAATTATAACCTCATATTAGTTTATACTTTATCAGCTCCTTATACATCAAAAATTTGTCATATAATTGCCTCTTTTTTTTTTTTTTTTTTTTACCGGGAGGTACCGGGGATGGAACCCCGGTCTCTCCATATGGTAGATGGATGCCGAACCTCTTGAGCCACATCCGTTTCCCAATTGCCTCTTAATTATCCACAACTTCAGCCTTATATTTAAGCTTTTATAGATCATGTATTTTTTTTCTAGACAGTATTTAGCATAAGAGTGCTTTTTTTTTTTTTTTAAAGATTTTATTTATCCATTCATTCATCCCCCCCTCGCTGCCTGCGTTCGCTGGGCCAGCCAACCACGCCGTGCGGGCGGGCCCGCCCCCACCAGGAGGCCCCGGGAACCGAACCCGGGGCCTCCCACATGGCAAACGGGAGCCCTACTGATTGAGCCACAGCCGCCTCCCATAAGAGTGCTTTTTAAAAACGATTTATTGTGCTAACATAAATACAATACGAAATTTCCCATTTTAACCATTTTTAAATGTACAATTCAGTGGAATCATTATATTCAGAATGTGCAGCCATCACCATTGTCCATGACCAAAACTTTTTCATCATCCCAAAGAGAAACGTTGTACCCATTAAGCAATAACTCTCCATACCTTCCTTCTCCTCACCCTTGGGAACTTCTAATCTCATTTCTGTGTCAATGAATTAGCTTATTCTAGATATTTCATGTAAGTGGAACCATATAATATCTGTCATTTTGTGCCTGCTTATGGTTGCTGCATATATTAGCACTTCATTTCTTTTAATGGCTGAACAGTGCTCCATTGTATGGATATACCACATTTTGTTATCCGTTCATCTGTTGATGGAAACGTGGGTTGCTTCCACCTTTGGGCTCTTGTGAATAATGCTGCTATGAACATTGGTGTTCAAGCATGCTTTTTAACACTAGTAATAATAATGAACCAGAAGAATTCTTTCCCTTCAGCTTATTAGAAACAGCAGGTGTGGCCCTGTTACATCCCTACCATTTTTCTCTCTGCTTTCTTACCCTTCCCTTACGCAGGTCCCACGTCCTGATGGAAAGCCTGACAACCTTGGCCTGTTGGTATTGGATGAGCCTTCTACAAAGCAGTCAGACCCTACAGTGCTCTCACTCTGGTTAACAGAGAATTCCAAGCAGCACAACATCACAGTAAGATGCTAGCCTATTACAGGCCCTGCTGGAGAGGTCTGAGAGCAGAAGCCTCACTGGCATTTGTACAGCTAACTTACTGCCCATCAAAAGGGATGGCTATGGGGAAGTGGATGTAGCTCAAGTGGTTGCACACCTGCTTCCCATGTACGAGGTCCCAGGTTCGATCTCCAGTACCTCCTAAAAAAAAAAAAAAAAAAAAAAAAAAAAAAAGATGGCTATGGCTTCAGTCCAGCCCTATTTTTGGTATCAGATTTATTGAGATACAATTTGTATACCATAAAATTCACCCTTTTAAAGTGTACAGTTCATTGTTTTTTAGTATATTCACAAAACTATCTACTTTAAGAACATTTCCATCATTCAAAAAGAAACCCTGTACCCATCAGTAGTCACTCCCCATTCTTCCTTTCCTAGCCCCTGGTAAACATTTCAGTCCTTTCATGGTTGAATAATATTCCATTTTATGGATATAACACATTTTGTTTATTCGTTCACCATTTGTTTCCATTTTTATCAGTAATGCCACTATGAACATTCATGTACGAGACTTACGTTGACATATATTTTTATTTCTCTTGGGTATTTTTGTAGGAGTGGAATTACTGGGTTGTATGATAACTCTATAGTTAACTTTTTGAGGAACTGCCAAACTGTTTCCCAAAGTGGCTGCACCATTTTACAATCCCACCAGCAATGAATGAGAGATCCAGGTCCTCCATATACTTGCCAACACTTGTTATTCTCTGTCTTTCTTATTACAGCCATCCTAGTGGGTGTGATTTGGTACTTCACTGAGGTCAGTCCATCCCTATTGACCTCCCCCCTCTCAGGGCTCCAGCAGATTTTATTAGGGTTTCCTAAAACCTTCGTTTGGCTGCTATCAGGCGTCCCTTTTCATCACCTAAAATAGCAGCAGAGATGATGAGCCTCTCTGAAACCAAGACCACTACTTCAGTGACTTCAGCCAGGCTTCCGCCTTATTTTTCTAGCAACATATGAAAGTAAAGAGCCTGGAAGATGCAGAAAAGAATCCCAAAGCCATTGACACATGGATTGAGAGCATCTCTGAGTTACACCGTTCTAAGCCCCCTGCAACCGTGCACTATACCAGGTAAAGAGAGACCACGTTCTTTACCACACTAATCCTCAGTAACCTTCACCACCAGGAAACCAGCGTTCCTGAGAACAGACCCAAAGGCTGGGGATATATTTGATTATCGAGGTCCTCTGGAATCTGGCAGCTACTGGCTCAGATTGTGATTTATGGAGTATCCTCCCTTAGCCACTTCCTCCAAACTCCAGGCCCTAGGTTCTTCTGGAATCCTAACATATCAGATTGAGAACCTCTCCTTTATCTTAGAATATCCTGATGCAGAGGTTGCCCATATCAGTCCATGTTTCTTGTTCATGTTTACTTTGATACTTTTAGGCCTATGCCTGATATTGACACGCTGATGCAAGAATGGTCCCCAGATTTTGAAGAACTTTTGGGCAAGGTAAGTGGAAGGTATCAGGAGCTAAGAAAGTATGGCATTTACTCCAGGGCCCTGTGTCCCCTCTATTCTTGTATTATTATTATTAGTCTTTACATTGAAATTCATAACATACACTCAGAAGTGTACAGCTTGATCAGTTTTTACCAACTGAACACATTTGTGTAAACAGCACATCAGATCGAGAGACAGAATGTTGCTAGTACCTCATGCCCCCACCACCCAAAGTAACCACTATCCTGATTTCTAACAGCATAGATTAATTTTGCCAAAATTTTTTTTTACCTATGTAAAGCTAATCATACAAAATACTCTCTTGAGTCTTGTTTCTTTTGCTTAACTCTATTGGCTTGTGTGGTGGTGGCTCATTTGTTTTTATCACTGTGTGATATTCCATTGTTTGAATATATGACAATTTATTTACCCATTCTGTGGTAGACATTTGGGTAGTTTCCAGTTTTGGATTACTACAAATAGTGCTACTGTGAATATTCCATTACAGGTCTTTTGGTGAACATTTGTACATCCTTGTTATTTTAGCCTCCACCTTCTCCATAGGAGGTATTTATACTAGTTTAAGAAGCTCATGTCCCAAGCATAATTATCCCAGATTTTAAAAAATACCCAGGAACAAATTTGATAAGAAATTGGTAAGACTTTTTTGAAATAACTTTAATGAAGGGCATAAAACAAGATCTGAATGAAAGGAGCCTAACTTTGCTCCTCAATGGGAGGATTCAATTTCATAAAGCTGTCAGTCCTCCCCAATTTATTATGTAAATATAATGCCATTTCAATCAGAATTTTTTTTCCTTGAAATTGATAAATTGATAACAGTTTATCTGAGAGAATTTTCAAGACTAATCATGGCAATTTTAGAAGAAAAAATAATGGAGGATTTGTCCTATCAAACAACAGAAACACATTATAAAGCTATAGTAAATAAAACAGTAAGGTACTGGCCTAGGAATTGACAGTGACACATACTAATCCAGAAACAAACCCATGTATATATGGGAATTTGGTGTGTAAGAGAGGTAATATTTTAAAATGATAGGGGAAGCAGATGTGGCTCCAGTGATTGGGCTCCTGTCTACCATATGGGAGGCCCGGGGTTTGATTCTTGGGGCCTCCTGGTGAAGGCAAGCTGGCCTGCTCCCACAGAGAGCTGACAGCCTATGCTCATGGAGAGCTAGTGCAGCAAGATGATACAACAAAGGGAGATAAGCAGACACAGAAAAATGCACAGCTAATAGATACAGAGAGCAGACAGCACAAAGTGGCGGGGTGGGCAATAAATAAATAAAATCTTTGAGAAAAATAAAAAATGAAAAATAAAATGATTGGAGATAGAATGAGGTTGTGATAAGACAATTGGCTATTCATATGAAAAAAAATAAATTAGGTCTGTGTCCCAACCATATACATATATGAATTCTAAATGAATTAAAGAGTTAATGTAAAAATAAAACTATATAAGTACTATAAGAAAAGACAGGAAAAATAACTAATACTGTTAGCATGGTTAGGTGTTTGTAGCATAGTAAGAAATGTAAAAGCCTTAAAGGAAGAAATGTGGCAGTCATAAAAACAGAAAGTTCTCAGTACCAATAGCTACCATAAACAAAGGTAAGACAGTGACAGACTGAGAAAAATTATTTGCAATATAAATTAAAATGTACAAACGGTTATTATCCATGTATAAAGCTCTTAAAAATCAATACGGAAAGAAAAATGAGCAAAAATGTGTAACAGGTTCTTTCTGACCATCATATATAAAATTGTTACACCAGCCCCTTCCTGGTGCCTCCCACCTTCTTTCCCTGCTTTTTCTCCAGAGCACTTATCTTCTAACACATTATATACTTATCTTTTGTTTCTCTCCGTACTCAGATGTAAGCTCCATAAGCCAGGGATTTTTGTTTGTTTTGGTGTTTTTTGAGGATTGATTGTAAAGGAAAAAATGTGGCAATAATCTCTTTCCTCATAGCATTTAAAGCTGTTGCTGAAGACAAATGTTTGATTAGGGGAATGAATAGATAGATTGCAGTATATCCATTCAGTGACATACTCAATGTGGAGTATTATTTGGCCTTAGGAAGAATAAAGTACACCAATATGGAGACATGTCAATGCTATGTTGTTAAATGAAAAAATCAAGTTACAGAACTATATGCACTCTGTTTTGTTTTTGCAAAAAGAGGAAAGTCTTAAGCCAGTGGTTTTTAAACTTACACACTGGCTTGTTTAGGTCTAGAGCCAGTCACCTGAGTAAGAGCTCATGTCCATTTTTTCTTTTCCCATCATATCCTGGGGTCATTAGACATTATAGCACCAAGTAATTATAAATACTTGGCCAATACCTTGGGCCAGTGTCTTTTTCACAGGTCCATGCAGGAAGACAGCATGGCAGTATATTTTAATGATAAAATCTTTTGGCCTTGATAGATCATCTGCTATTTTCGTGGTTAATAAGCATGACTAATTCCATCTTACTGGTCAAAAAACAAGCAATGTCCTATGCCAGGAGCTCTTTTCCTTCAGAGAGTAGTACTGGAGACCAGTGAAATTTCAGCCTTTTGACTTTGTTCCATGCTGTGCCCCTTCCAGGTGAGCCTGCCTACCGCAGAGATTGATTGCAGCCTGGCTGAGTATATTGACATGATCTGTGGTAAGCTCCCCCATTCCTCTTCCACCCCCAATCTCTGGACAAATACATTTTAGACTTTTGAAAAGGCTGTTTGCTTTGGGAAGATAGCATCTTGAGTTAGAGCCTTCATTTTAAGCCAGTTGTGCTGTTAGGCAGCACTCGGGGTAGTGTTTGGCCTTCTGATACTACCTGCTGTGGGTATATAACCCCCAAAGTCATGGGACCTCATCCCTTCAGGATGAATGAATAAATGAAATAGTTAAATGGTTAAACTGACCCCAAACAATTCGTGTTTCTCTTTCAGGGAAGGGATTGACTATCCTAAATAGAAATGCCCCATAATTCCCAGATTTAGTTTAGTTCTGTTCATGGGAGTTCTTTTTCATTTCAGCCATTCTAGACATCCCTATCTACAAGAGTCGGATTCAGTCCCTCCACCTGCTCTTTTCCCTCTACTCTGAATTCAAGAATTCACAGGTAAGACTTAAACCTGTGGGGTTGGCTTAACCTGTACTGAGGATCCCTGGAGTCTCCTCTCTGGAGCCCGTTGTGATTGCATCCTGTGGCATTGGAGGCTATCTCTGCCTGCAGTTACAATTGCCCTTCTGATAGCCCCATAATTACGAGAGCAGCAAAGAAGGTAGGGCTCGAGCTTTCAAATGAAGGCAAAGGCAAAAGAGATGTGGGCCTTTATGTGGCTAGGTGAGGAGCTACAGAAGACACTCATTCTTACAGGATTCTTCTAGAGATTGTTCTGCTAATAAAGATAGGCATTGGTTTTGAGAAGTATGGCCAGGATCCCTGAACTTAGACCTCCTCTGTTAGAGACCCCCAAGGAAAATATCCCAAGGCTTTTTTGAGTCTTAACATTTTTGGTGCCAAGTGGTCTAAAGAATGGAAGCAAGAATGAAGTAACAGAGTTCATTTTTGAAGGAGGTGAGACAAATATCTGGCTGTTTTCAAAGAGAACCCCAAAGAATTGTTTTGGAAGAAGTAAGGGGAGAAAACTAGAGCTTAAAGCATTGTAAAGACCTTTGTAAAAAGGTAGTAATTAGTAAATCCCAAATACTCAGTATTGCCTCTCCTCTTTCCTCACAGCATTTCAAAGCTCTAGCTGAGGGCAAGAAAACATTCACCCCTCCATCCAACTCTACCTCCCAAGTTGGAGATGCGGAGACATTAACCTTTAGCTGAGACACCTCCCAAGTCACTCTGTCTCAAGGCTGAGCTGGATCTTTTATCCCAGCTGAGAAGAAGAGATTGTTATCAGCCCGCCTGGCATCTTTGCCTGAGTCACAACTGGACACAGGGAAAATGCACCTCCTGCTGCTCTCTGCCTGAGAGCCCTGCAAATGTTTGTTAAATGGCTTCTGCCTGTCTCAGATTTTCTTCCCATGGGAGTTCTTCATCTACACCACTGTGGGAATTTGAGTTAGAAGAATTGGAGTTTCGGGGATCCCAAGGAGCTCCGATTGGGAGGACAGCTTACAAGACGGGTCTCTCTGGGATGGGGATGGAATTATTTTCTTTCATTCTTAAAGTTAGTTGGCAAAGATTTTATAAATAAAATGCTCTATCTTTCAGATTATACTCCTGTTCTGTTATGTGGCAGAGAAAATGCTGACTGAGCATAAGGCAGAGACAAGGAACTTGGCCCAGTAATGGGCATTAAATGAACAGCAGTTTAAGTAACCCAACTTTGTGAAATAAAATCACCCCTGTTATCCAGGGTTGGCAGTAGAGGGAGATTTCTTTTTCTCCTGGAATTTAATTTTTCTAGGGGTCTCTCACCAGTTAATGCTGCCTGCCTTATGGTACACCTGGTTGTGGTGTCAGGGGGCCTAGCATTGCAGTCATCTGAGTGAGGGATGCTTGTGGCTTGGATGAGGGTGGTAGTAGAGACAGACAGATTTGGGGAAAATTTTGGAGGTTATATCAGTCACGCTCCAGTTAGGAAATCAGAAACCATGTTAGTTATGTCTAACAAAAGGTGTTTAATACAGGAAATTGGTTGCAAAAGTGTTGGAAGGGCTGAAGTAGCCAAAGGGACAATGG
This sequence comes from Tolypeutes matacus, assembly GCA_026826555.1. NCBI lineage: Eukaryota > Metazoa > Chordata > Mammalia > Cingulata > Chlamyphoridae > Tolypeutes > Tolypeutes matacus. The sequence continues at coordinate 23,384,784 of JAKSZT010032012.1, read as the reverse complement.
AGGGTGTTGACGAATGAAAAGGACAAAGGGGTGGTACCCACTTCTGGTGCTGGATGCAGAAGAGGTGCCACTGAGGCCAAAGAGGTGCCTCACTGCAGGCCTGGGGAAGTCTGCAGCCCCTTACCCAATCCCTGCAGCAACTGGGATCAACCCTGCTGCTTCCTTTCTTCCACATTCAGATCTCCTGCCAGAAATTAACAGCTGGCCAGAGAATCTGGAAGACGTAGCTCTTAAATTCCTAGCTCCAGCAGGACAAAGCAGAGTCCAGAAGGGAAGGGGATAGGGGGAGCTGAGACACAACAGATTAATAACCAGCAGAGGTAGAACCAACAGAACTTGGTGGCAGATTGGATGCGACAAGGGAAGGATGACTTCCAGGTCATCCTTGAGCAACTGAATGGATAATGGAGCCAAGTACTGATATGGGGGAAAAGTGGGGCCAGTGTTGATTGGAGGGGGAAATTACATTAAAATACTCCACTGTCAGCCTAACATTTACACAATAAACAAACAGGAGGGAAACTGTCTTCTTAAGCTATTATGTTCACATCATGCCTGAATTGAAGAGCAGGAGCATCTACATCCCTGAGCTCAGGTCTCACTTTGTCATCAGGCCCAGGTGCTCACATTTAACTTGTAGGGAAAGAAGGCAGGCAAAATGAGATGGGAACCCAATGCTCCGCTGGGTCTCCAGGGAGTGTTCAGATGCCTCCTTGGCTAGAGCTGCAACATGCTCCAAGCCTTCCACCAAAGCTAAGGGTGAATGTGCCGTCCTCTGTGCTCATCACCCTGCTCGGGCACATTCCCCCGGCTCTTCAGGCGCGGATTTCATCATATACTCCTCTGTCATCGTCAACCTTCTATAGGTATTCCCTTTTAGCTCCTCGCTCTGTGGCCCTAAGAAAAGTCATTTAACTTCTGTGCCTCAGATAACCCAGCTGGGAACGTTATACCTCACAGACTTGTCCTGTGGATAGAAATATATTTCATGAAAAGATTAAGTGTCACAAAATCTAAGACCTCATATTTATGTTATTGAGTCTAAATTTTCAACTTGGCCTTTCGGACTTCCCATTTGCTACTCTCCCCGTCCCTAGAGCCTCATTTTCCATCATCCCCCAATGTGAACTGTGCTCCTGCAGAGCCGTGCTCCACACGTAACTCATGAGTGCTCTCTTCTAACTCAGCCTTCCTACTGGCTGTTTGCCTTTCTTGAAATGCACCCCCTCTGTCATCCTCGGCTCTCAGCACTTCCAAATAAACTAAGACTGAACACATGTATATATATATTCACTTCCTCCTCAAAATTTACTGAAACGACAGTATACGGGAAAAAAAAAACACATAAACCACCTAGGACAGATAATAGGAAAGGTGATGACAATTGACCAGATAGCAATAAAAGCTTGGAAGATGGACAGGTGGTATCTGATTTGCAGGGGGGGGAGGGTGTTCCCTGAAATCTGACTGTAGGGGGGAGGGCTGAGGAAGCCGATAAGTAAGCCATCTCACACTGTACAACCCTGGAAAGGACCAGGAATTGAAAGTAACGTATTTCTGATGTGTGTAGGGTAGTGCTTGTAACAGGATTGCTTGAAGGTTTGTATAAGGAGTAGATCTCCAGAACCTTCCCACAACCTTTGCAGATGCTTACATGCAAAATCAGTAAAGAGGCCAGAATTGGGTTTCTCTCAGGAAGCTGGAGCAGCTCCAGTGAAAGATCCTGAAGCAGACAAAGGGGAGGGGAGGACATGGGCCAGAAACCCCCAAAGGTATGCAAGCCAAGCCAATCTGTCCCTAAACAAAGTAGGACAGAAACTTGTCCTCAAAAAATCCATCCCATTTCTAGCCTTTTGTCCCCTCATGATCCCCTAATTTTTTGGGGAAAATCACAAGCCTCCTCTGAGCCTTCTGCATCCCTGCTCAGGACAAAGCTACAGTCCTGTATGGGGGATGTGTCCACCACATGAGAAGGACCAAGTGAGAATCAGGTGCTGGTACAGCCCTGAGTCCCACCAGGCACTCCCGATATGGGAAATGCCAGCCCTGCCATTGGGAACTAGGTAATTAAATGTTAGTTACTTAAAAGATCTGAAGCAAATACGGTAAAATGTTAAGATTCAACAGAGTTGGGTAATCAATAGACAGGTGTTTAGTTTTTTCCTACTGTGTGATTGGAAAACATATGAAGAAACGAAACAAGACATGTGAACTCACTCAGTCACGTTTATTGAATTTACTGTGTGCTCAGCACTGACCTAAGCAGTAACATGAGATAATTACAAAACAAGATATCCAGGAAAAAATAGACTCTGCACTATAATAATTTGCAATCATATCCATGTGGCTCTTTAAAGTTTTCTCAGGTCACTTTGGGGGTATATGGTTTCCCTCTCTCTCCATGCCCCGCCCTAAAGCTTCTGGCACTGTTGGATTCTGTGCCCACTGTGACCATCCTCAACAGATCCGAGGGTGGGGCAGGAGCAATGCCAGGGGTGCTCGGGGCCGGGGTCCCATGGTGGGGTGGGAGTGGGGGAAAAGTGTAGGGAGGAAAACTGTCAACCCCAAGGCCTCAGGGTACTCACAGTGAATCCTCGGAAGGCCAGTCTCAGGGAAGACACAGAGGGGGCCCTGGGGCCCTTGCTCGCCCCTTCCCCCAGGGGATGAGCTTAAAGTGCTAACACTGTAAAAAAATGATGCACAGCTATATGCTGTCCTGGGTCCCCCAGATTTCTCACCACCTCCTTTTCCTTTCCTACTTGTGCAGACACCAGGTGCTGGCACCTCCAGGGCCCAGGCCAGTGCGGGAAATCTAAGGCTAATCTAGGATGCCCAGGAGGAGGCAGGGGCAGAGAAGGGCTGGGAGTTATGCAGCAAAAGGGACTGTTTGTGCTTGGCCAGTGCCCCTGGGCCAGGGATTGGTTCCTGTGCAAAGGGCAGTTTGGGTCTCTACAGGTAGCAGGGGCCTGAATTTTCCCTGAGGGAATGAAGCTGCAGAGCACGGGAAGGAAATACAAGACATGCAGGGCCCTCCCTGCCCCCACCCAGGCATGCCCATGCCTACTGTACCAGGTGCTGAGAGTATGACGTGGGGCGGATAGCAGGCCCAAGCCAACCAGGCCGTGCTGCCCGGAGATGCGGGATGACGTTTGAGCACACCAGGCCGGAGTGCCGTTTGCCTGGGCACAGGGTCATCCCATGCAGGCCCCCAAAGGCCAACCTGAGTTAGAATGAGGATGAAAGTCCAGCTGGCAGCCTTGCCAAGGATACCTGTGCCCCTGAGGATTAGATCCTGGTGAAACTCATCATGTGGATGACATGGAGGGCATCAATGCCAGGAGGGCAAGCAAAAGTGGCAGTGGCATGGCCTCTTCACGTTGGCAAGGAGGGAGAGGATGCCTTGGAGGAGTGGGAGAGTAACCAGGGGCCAAGAGGGCACCTCCTGTCTTGCCCGGAGCTCACAGCCAGATCTCATCGCTGCTCACGCTGGATACTCGGTAGATGTAGCCTAGCATTGGGAGGCGGATGAAGCCTGCGGGGTCAGAGATGCACGGGGGTCTCAGTAATGCTAGTTCCCTGGAAGCTGGGAGACCTCCTCTGCCCCTAGGGTTTTAGAGGCCTCTGGCACCTAGCACAGGGGCTGGGGTGCAGAGGAGGGTGCAGGCCCCTGCCCAGTACCTCGGCTGGTGAGGAGGCCACCGGGCTCTGGGTCCAGAAGCTCTGGCCGGCTGTTGTTGCAAGCCGTCGATCGGTCTGCTGGTTTCCCTGCTGGGTGACAAAGGGGGTGGTGCCCAGGGCAAGGAGCATGCCTGATGGCCCTAACCCCTCCTCAGTACACCAGGGTGTCTTTTTTTCCTCAGGCACGGCTCTGAAGATAAAGCAGGGACAAGCAGCAGGGTCCTGGGTGTACCTCTGGAATCTGGGGTGAGGTCGTTGAGCTGAAGGTTGGACGGGAGGGACATGTTCTCCCGCGGCAGGCGCACATTGTTGAGTTTCAGGTTGTTGGAGTCACTACAGGGTGGACAAAGGCTGGGCTATGCCCTGGCACCAGGAGGCCCAGGCTCTGGCTTTGGGGCACATTCCAGACCTACCAGACACGCCAGGTTCCCACCTGTCCCCCTCGTGCATTTCAGTCCTGCCCATCCCCCAGTCCTAAGGGGAGTTACCTGGAGATCAGAGATGGGCGGCGGGAGGGGCCTGAGGAGAAAGAAACCATGCCACTCCCCAGCCCCACCTGCTCAGCCACCCCCTGCTCCCCGGTCCCCTGGCCCCTCTGGCCTTACCTTTGGTCATTTTCTCTTTCCTGCAGACCAGGCAGGCTACCAAGGTGCTAAAGCCCACCAGGGTGCCCAGGGCAAGCCCTCCAGCCACAATGATGCCCAGCAGTGGTACTTCCACCTGGGTGGCCAGGAGCCCTGCAGGGCATCCCTTGGTTAGGTCCCAGGCGGTAGTGCCTCCAACCCAGAGATGCCACAGTCACCACTCTGTCCTTGCCAACAGTGGCTGAAGAACTCATCCACAAGATGCACCCAGAAGGCAAAAAATCCTCTCGTTTCTGTACCATGTCCCCCTGTGCCCACCTGAGGCTTTGATGTGCCAGTTGCTGGCAGTGCTTACCTGGGGCTGGAAGGGAGGCACTGGTGACACCCACGTCGTTGGTGGCCACCACTGAGAGGTTGTGTGCCAGGCTGCGGAGCTGCAGCTGCACGGTGTGGTTGGTGAGCCAGGGGTAGTTCTGGGCATCCAGCACCAGGAAGTCAGAGGTGTTGACAGTCACCGGCCCATCCTGGTCTATCCAGGTAACGTTGGCAGGAGGGTTGGCACGTACCAGGGCAAAAAGAACAACCAGGAGCCCTGGGTCCTGAGCTTCCTGGTACTTGGCTCCAACCTGCGCAATCTCCGGCTTAACTGGTGCAAAGCAGAAAATATGCTCTCAGCACCGTCCCTCGGACTGCCCACCCTTTCTTCCCAGACCCAGAAGGATGCCAGGGGCCCAGACTTCTCCTCAGAGTGAGCGCTGGGAAACAGGATGGCTGGGTGTCAGAGGCAGCATTTCGTAGCCATCCAGAGCACAAACACCAGGGCCAGATCTGAATCCTGGCTCTGCTACTTACCAGCTCTATGGCCTCAGACAAATTGCCTAACCTCTTTGTGCCTCAGTTTTCTCATTTGTAAAATGGGGATAACAATAGTAATTAACCGACAGGAATTGTTGATTGAGTTAACATTCCAAACATGTTTAAAAAGTGCCTGGCCAGTGGTCCATGCTCAGTCAGCGTGTGTGACATGTCCTGCCGGGCCACGAGCCCCCTGGCTGCTGGGAGTCCCTGGGCAGAGAACCTCTCCCTGCCCACCTTGGGGCACTCACATTGCACATTGAGGATGACAGAGGCGTTGGCTGGCCGGCCACTGCCCGGCTCCTGCAGGGAGCAGTTGAGCTCATGCTGGGCCCGCTGGGCAGTGACAGTGAAGGTGCTGGTGCCTCCGGAGAAGGCCTCCCCGCCCACACTCAGCAGTCTTGAGGTGCTGGCCTCCTGCAGCTGTCCATCCAGGTACCAGGCCAGCCGAGGGGTGCCAGGCCCCCCTGCCACCCGGCAGGTGAAGGAGTGGCGCTCATTCTCCCGAAGTGCCTTCTCAGCCCAGATCTGACCATCAATTTGTGGCGCCAACTCCCCCCAACCTGGAACACAGTAGGGGGCCTCTGGGGAGGGCCGGTGCTGTTCTGTGACCAGGGTGAGGTCCAGTGACAGAGGGGCGGCAGGACCTCGGGCAGGTGGGTGAGGGAAGCCTGGGGCCTGAAGTGAGAACTCAGAGAAAAGGCGGGGGCAAAGAGGGGAGAGGAGGCTCTGGACGCCAGAAGGGCTTGGCCAGGAATGAACAGGGGCGTACCTGAGCTCAGAAGGGCTGGCAGGAGCAGCAGTGTGTGCGGGAGGGCAGCACGGCCTGGAGGCTGCGCCATGGTGGCCCCCGCCTCAGGCTGCTGAGAGAGGGCGGCGGGCCTTGGTGCCAGCGCAGATCGGAGGAGGCAGGCCTAGGGGCCTCCTCCTCCAGGAATTTACTCTCCAGAAACGAAAAGAGCCATGCGCGGAACAGACGCAGTGACCCACAGTGGCGAACCGCAAAGCTCAAAGGCAGAGCCCCCAGCACCCCGGACACCCTGCGCGCGCAGAACCGAGCCCTGACTCCCGCCGACACCCCAAAACAACGAGCGGCCGTGCAGCCCGCACCAGGCACACGCACACACACGCACACACAGGTACTCGGCGCACGCGGGCCCCTCCCTGCAGGGGACCGTCCTTCTCGCGACCCGGGCCTCTGTGCAGCCCCATCCCTCCCGTCTCTCGCCTTACTCCCCCTGCCCAATCCTTCTGGGGGTGCAGGTGCGTGCTGCTGGGCCTAGGAGGAGGGGCCCGGGAGCGAGGGTCGCCGCAGCATCCCCGCGCCGACCCCAGGGCAGCTCACCTGGCTCCTCACCCGAGCGCTGCCCGGGCGACTGCTCTGGTCTGACGAGCGCGGCGGCAGCAGCCGCGGCCCGGCTGCGCCAGGCAGGGCCAATCGACGGCCGACCCACGGCGCGAGGCCCCGCCCCCAAGTGCAGGGGGCGGTGCTCCCAGCCCCCGCCCCCGAGGGCCCGTCCCCGGCGAGGCCTGCGGGCCGGCCCCGGGCGCGAGCGCGCGCTGGACGCACGAGAGGCGAGAGTAGGGGGGCGGCGGGGCAGCTTTATTGGCTCGGGGCGCGCGCCCTCCGCCCGCGGCCCGCCCGCGCCCCGCGCTCAGCGCCCGCCGCGGGGCCCGCGCAGCTGGGCCAGCACGTCGGCCAGCATGCGGTTGCACAGCGCCGCGTAGGGGTTGAGCAGCACCAGCTGGCGCCGCGCGAACGGGCTGCCCAGGCGCGCCGCGCGCTCGAAGTCCCTGCGGGCGTCGTCGTCCCGGCCCTGCAGCCGCGCCAGGAGCCCGCGCTGCACGAAGCCCTGGCGGGCCGCGCGACCCCGGCCGCCGCTCAGCGCCACGGCGCGCTCCAGGTCCTCCAGGGCGCCTGCGGGACGGCGGGGCGGGGGTCAGCTGCGGCCGGAGTCGCGGGGCCGCGGGGGTCACAGTAATCCGGAGTCGTAATTGCCATTTCCACCCCGCCGGCTGCGCGTCCTCGCCCACTTGATCCTTGCGCTAGGTATTTTATTCCCGTTGCATAGTTACATAGTGGACGCCTGGGAGATCTGGCAGCCGTGCCCTGGCTGCACTGCCAGTTGGTGGCAGAGCTGGGGCGAAAGCCCAGGTCTCTCCTTGTTCCTGGTATTTCCCCACCATCTACTACACCGTTACGTGAAGAGTTGTGGGGAGGGTTTTGAAGGCACCTATTATAGCACACATGCCAGCACGTAGCAGGCAGTTCATTCCATATATAAGGTATTAAGCATCTCCCGTGTGCCAGGTGACCAAATCTGAATTCCAGGGTCCAAAAAATTGTAAGTATCTGCACAACCATTTCTTACAATAAAATCAATTTCTCCTTTTCCCTTTAAGGGTTTTTCTCTCCTTTTCCACTGTATGCTTTAGAACAGCTACTTTCTCATCTGTTTCCTGGACTGACCTGTTGGTTCATTTTTTGGTTATCTCCATGATCTTCATTACTTGGTATCCTAATTGCATTTATTTATTTATTATTATTTTTTATTGTGGGTAAAAATCAAATTTTTCACAATACATACCAATATTTGTAAAATGATATATAAATATATGCATATAAATGTTATTATATATATATATATATATATATTTAAAGGTGCTTAGATTACCCCTAATTGCATTTAAAGGAAGCCTTAGAGCCAGAGGTGGCCTGCACCATTTTTCATTTTTATCATCCTCATAAAATATCTGTGTTGGTCCTCAGAACTGTGAAGTCGGAACCTCCTGGCAGCCAGGCTGCCTTTCTCTGGGCTCTGCCTCAGTTCGCTGAGGTTGTCTAGTCTCCTAAAGAGCCTGACGGGGCACTTGGGGAGCTCCAGCTCCAGCCCTATCCTGGAGCAAGGCTAATTTCAGTCCTGGCACTAGGTATGTTTTGATCCTCAGAACTCAGCATGGGCTATACCCCCCACCTCACCCAGAGCATTGTCATGTGATGGAAAAGCCAAGGAACCCCAAAGTTTGCCAGCTAGCCAGGAGATACTAAGCCTGGGAGGAAGCAAGCTTGTGGTCTCTGAAAGTGTGAGCCGATACATTCCTGGTGGTAAACCAGCCCATTGTGTGCTGTTTGTTGCAGCAGCCCAGAGACTAAAACAGCTCTTGGAGGGACTGAATCGTGGGGCTTACCACGCTCTGGAGCCCTACCACCTGGGTTCAAGTCCCAGCCCTGCCACTTCTCAGCTGTGTGACATTGGGCAAGTTACTTAACCTCCACCACGCTTCCAGTTTCCTCATCTGTAAAATGGGAATAAGACTAGTACATGCCTTTCATAGGTTGTGAGGCTTAGACAAGCTGCTACAGTTTATTTGTACAGTATTTACGGCATGCCTGGCACATAGTAACTGCTGTGAAAATAGTGGCTCTCGTATCCTCAGCCCCTAGCCCACTGCTACACCAGAGGCTCTTGAATGTTTGTTAAATGAGGAACTGGAATGCAATCCCTGCTGACTTGCACAATGGCCCCATGAGACCAGCCGGGCCTGCTAACATAGCCCATATTTTTATAGATAAGAAGCAGGCTCGGGAAGGGTTGGGTGAACCCCCACCCACGCCCCAGCCCCTCAGCTGCTTCACTCTGGTCTGCACACGCGGGGGGCTACTGCAGAGACCTGGGAGCATGTCCTCTCACCTGACACATCTCCCTGCAGTCGCCGGGCCTGGGCGCGGTTGTTGTACGCCGAGGCCCTCTCAGGAAGCAGGCAGATGGCTCGGCCAAACCTCTCCAGGGCTGTACTGAGGTCCCCAGACTCTGCTGCCATCACCCCCTGCAACTCCAGTGCCTTGGACTGCTCCAGCTGCTCTTGAGGGAAAACTCTGTCTGGGCCAGGGAGGGAGTCAGGAGGGGACAGTGTGAGTTTTGGAGCAAGAAGGAAAAGCCGCCTCAGGCTTAGGGAACCTGGGAGCTGAGCCAGAGCTGACTGGGCTGGGGTGGGGGTGGGGGCCACAGCAGGGGTCAGTGTTTGGGGCAGGGGGAGCTGTGACCATCAAGGCTGGGAGCTAGCACTGTCTAGTGCCAGAGGCTCCCCACTGCTGAGAATGAAGCCCAGACGCTTGAGCCTGTGTTCCCAGCACTCTGCTTCCACTCTACAGCCTTCTCACTTGTGTTCTCGTCAGGAACATCTCATTGCCCAGACATACACATGTGCCTTCCCACCACTAAAGCCCCTCCACCGACTCTGTCCCTCCCTTTCTCCACTTGGCTCCTACAGACCCCTTCTCCAGTCCCAGCTCCCACACGACAGGGTACGACAGTGTCCACTAGACACTTAGGCAGCCAGGGCGGCATCTGTGCGTGTGATCTGGGCTCCCAGCTGTCAGTGAGCTCTCTTCTTAAGGGCAGGGAGTTTGTACCACACATCACTATCCCCAGCACCTAGTGTTGGGACTCAATAGGTATTTATTGATAAATGGCAAAAAGAGGGCAAGTAAACTTTTTAAAAAGGGCCAGAAAGGGCATTATTTTTGATTCCACAATTCAGTGTCCCTGAGTCATAGATGGGGTGATGCAGAAGTTGCCGAGTAGGGACTTGAATCCAGGTCTTTCCAGCTCCTTAGCCTGTCCTTATTTTGCTCTACAATATGCCCCCTCCACAGAGGCCACCATGACATATCAAAGTCATGAAAATCACTCCCAGTGTAGCCCTCAGCTTTTCAGCCTGAAGTCTCAGTTAAGCCCCAATGCTGGCTTTGGCTTCACCAGTCTAGAAGCAAAGAACATTAAAAAAAAAAAAAAATCCTCCATTAGGGACTGACAGAAAGCCGGTGAGTGCACTCACTCTATGTAAGAGCTCAGTGCTTGCTTATAATAGTGCCTTAACAAATGCTGGTTCTGCTCGTTTATGCTGGAAGCCACTCAGCTGAATCACCCCTGCCCTATTTCTGTCTTCTATCCATGTGGGGTGGTATTCTCTGTTAGGACAAAGACGTTGAAAGTTGAGAGTTTAAAACCCCCTTTCCCTCACAATTCAGCAATGAGGCTGTTAGTGTCCCAAGTTAAGCTTGGATCATGGGGTGAATTAGTGATGAGGTAAGTTCAGAGTTGTGAGGGCTGAAGGACTGAGAGACAAGCCCTGGCTTTCTCCTCTCAGCAGAGTGACTTGCCAACCCCTCACCAGTGTACTAGCCATCAGCCAGCCTCTCTGATTTCAATCTCAGTCATAATCCAAGGGTATAGAACAAGGGACCTTTTAAGACCACCTCCCTCTGCCACCCTGGGGAGGCCAGTGGGTCAAACTATGTGGAGAGCTGTGCTCCCAGGTCAAATGCTCACCTTCATCTACTTCCTCCTCCTCTGCTTCCTCTCCTAGGTCCAACCCAGCAACGTCTCCGAACGGGGTGTCAGGGTTAAAGATGGCCTGCAACACTGCCTGATCATTTGGAGCGGCCATGGTGCTCAACTCCAGAATCTCTATTTGGGCCGAGAGAAGAGGCAGGAAGTTCTGTTTGAGGACCATCCCTCACGAGGAGGAGTGTCTTGGCAGGAGAATAAGCTCAACCCCCTTCTGCCTGGGGTCAGTGACCCTGGTCAGGCAGAATATTTACAAATATTTCTCAAACTGTACCTCTCATTCCAGTCCTAGGAGAAATACAGAGTAAACGAATCCAATTTTGGCCTTAAGGTAGAAGAAAGAGAAGACACTCCTGCTTCTGCATTTTATTATAATCACAGATTGGGTGAATATGATAAATATTCACCTCCTTTCGCTATGGGAGGTCAAACAGTGGCCCGTTACTCACTTCTTAGCCATTATCTGACCTCCGATGGACAGAGGGGTGGATATGTAGAAGAAGAACTATTCCTGCATCTTCTTGACCCCTTCCTCATATCCAAAATTAATTAGGTCCTGAACCTAGATTACTGATGGATAAGGGAAAAAATAGGGTTTAAGAGAGCCCGTGTGGAGTGGGGCCTAAAGGAAGAATGTAGAGTGTGCTTTAGTGGTTCCACCTTAAAATAAAGGACTGTGGAAGGTACTTTGTAATCAGGTCACAGGCCACCCCCACCCCCAAGTCTCTACCCCAGCCATGGCCAAAGGAAAGCTCAACCATCTGCAGCAATAAACTTGACATGTTTATTAATTAAACTATCACTTAAATAAAAAAAAGTGCATAGAAAATAAACATGTTTAAAAACTCCTTTTTTTTTTTTTTTTTTACAACTATGTACACTTTTTACTTTTACATTCAGTCTTTCGTAGAGAGCTTTCAGCATTATTATTTTTTGAACTATTAATGTATTTTCCTTCATCCCTGTCACAGGGAATTAACACTGATGGACTTTAGACACATTTTCCTTTTTTTTTTTTTCTTTTTCTCTAACCAGAAGCTTGGAAGAACACAAGGAAAAAAACAACAAAAGATCTGTTATACATGATAAAGTTGTTGAGAAATGTCTTATTTCTAGAAAAGAAGCTTGTCATCTGTTGAGCTCTTGAAACAATTATTCAACTACCTGTATTTACTAAAGAGACTGTTAAAAGTTCAATAAAAGAAACACCACAAGTCTATTTTCTTGGTTGAAAGACAGAACTAGAGTACCTCGGAACAAGATACCAGGAAAGCACAGAACACAATTTTCCCCTAAATGCAGGTGGTAACCCCAACATTCATAACCAAAAATAGAGAAACAAGGAGTACAGGTACTGACTGGCAACATTCATGAGCAGAAAAAATCCAGGTGACACCATTTCTGCATTTCTCTCTGACCCCGGGAATGGCCTATCTGGCCATCCCTTCATGGTTCGGGTTATCCCCATTTTGGGAATCAGAGGGAAGCCAGATTGACATTCTCCTGCCCCTACTAGCAACTGTAACACAATCCTTATCTATAGTGTTAAGAGAATTAAAAGCCATGGACTGAACTAGGCTTTGTTACATGGTGCATTACTATATTAGTTCCTATATATATCATATTTATATTTATTTGAAAACCAAAACAAACAAAAAAGTTGCAAGTTTTCAGAGTGTGAGACTTGACTGGTATTCATGATTCGGCACAAAACCATCTGCTCAATAACCTTGTATTGCTTTAAAATGAAGGAAATGAAATAAAATTACACCCAGCCCTTTGCAATGACCCGCTTTTCCTTTAACAAAACAAAACAAAACAAAACTTGATTTCTAATAAAGAAAACCCCAAATCAAACTTAAAAGTTAACATCTGACAAGGTTTTGACCTTTAGTATTTTCAGATATTTGATTGAACGTCAGTCCTTTAGAAAGATACATTCATTAAAAGATTTTTTTTTGTTTTTTTTTTTCTTGTAGTTTTATTTTTTTTCATTTTTTATTTTTTTAAATCAAGGGAGCTGCATGGTGCTCACTGCATTGGCCGGGGATTTGACAGAGGCAAGCAGGGTGGTGAACTGGATCCCGGCAAAGGATTCTGGTTGGAAACTTATAGCTGCCAAGGCTTCCCCCTTAATTCTTGTTATTGGTTTAAAAATAGGAGGGGCTGTGCTGGAGGTGGTGGGTGGCAACGGAGGGAGCCAAGGGACCAAGTTCCGGCCAAAGGGTCAGCGCCATGCAGCTATTCTGGTTACACAGTTTTCACTGGCCACCAGGAAATGCAGCCACAACAGGTTCTAGCAGCAAAGCTATTAAGTGAGCTGGCTCTCACTGAGAACTGGCCAGGTTTGCAGCTGTTATTCCTTAGGGATTTGGGATGCCCCTTGGGGGATCCTTGGGAATGACCCACTGCAATTCCTTGGTCTGCACATTTGTGCGGAGATTCCCTTGGTCACTTTCAAAACAAACTCAGAGGTGTTTTGGAGATAGCTATGCCATTTTTGCCTTCTTTCCCTCTCAAGGGAAACCTTAGCTTATCCCCCAAGTTGCTGGCAGGTATGCTGAATTTTGGCAATGGACTCAAGGCTGCGCTATAAGAGGAATTTCTCATTTCTGTGGTTGACAATTGGGGGTGGAAAGGCAAGGCAAACCATCTGCAGCTGGCAGGAGAAGGAAAGATGTGGCTTCCTCCCCTGGCCTCAGGGTTTGGTACTGGTAGAAAGAGAATGAGGAGGGGGCTCACAGTACAGCATGGCCTAGCAGGGCAGTAACTAGGTCTATTTAGCTGAGTTTCCCCCACCCCCTGACTGGCCTTTGGGTCTTTCTCAATGTGAATTCATGACCCATCAGTGCATTAATCATTTCAGTAACAAATGCAGCTTAAGTTTTTTTTTTTCTTTTAAAAAAAATAGGAATAAAAGGATTTACAAAAAAACCTCACACAGTGCAATAATAAAGGAAACCAGACACTAGTGGAAGCCCGAGGGCCACTGTATCTTGTTCATGGGCAAAAGGAGGAAGGGAGGTGAGGTCTGGGTAGAGTGCTTTTCCCCAGTCCCCTGCTGGCACTTCTCCATGATGACAAGGAAGTCTCTGCCATCCTGGCCACAGTGCTGGGCTCCCTGCATGACAGTGAAAACAGTGACAATGTTCCAGCAAAGCCACCAGACAAAGTTCTTAAGGTCACGGGAGAAAAGGGAGCCCAGGATGGAAGGCACAGCAGAGCCATGAGTCCTGGGGCCGAGAGTGCTGGGCTGAGTCGTATTGCTTTGCTAGACTTCCAGAGGAATGGGCTTCTTGTGGCAAGAAAAGGGTGCCCCACCCTCTCCTGGACTACGCTACTCTGAAACCTTGTGGCAGAGGCAGAGAAAAATCTGCTTTATCATGAGTGGTCAGACTGTGCTTCAGTTTCAACGGGCTGCCCCAAAAGAGGGCACAAGGGGATCGGTGGGTTCTTTGCAGGCATGAGTACTTGGTGGGCAGAGAGAAAGGGGGCTACGAGGCAGATGGTGATGGAAAAATGTCAAGTTGCCATTCAACTTGTTGGTTGCTAACTTCTGAAGTAGGAAAGATCAGGGACGTGTAGATTACCACCTCTCGCCATTCTGGAACCAGAGCCGGAAAGGAGAGAGACAGTATGGGAAGGAAGAGGAGAAATTGTTGTATCAAGATGCTATTATAGCCTTATTTTTTTCCCCCTACTATAGCCTTTTGAGGAGCTTCGACAGGGGAAGGAGGGGAGTGCCCAATAGAGTTGGGTGACCTTCCTTCTCCATTTATTGTCAAAGAGCAAACCCAGGGAACAGTTTCAATGTCAACAGGGCACAAACAAGCTACACATTAAACAAAAAGTACACCTTCCAGGGGGAAGTTGGGCAGGAAAAACCAGACTTCGTGTGTACAGCTGAATATTTTCTCTAACTTCATCCTATGAAAATAAAAAATTATTAAAAACCGATCTTCTTTTAAATTAGGATAATACCGCGGTTTAAAAAATAGCCTTGTCATAAGTGCTTCTCCCTATGAAGTGCTTCTCATAGAAAAATATACAAAATATATTTACATTTATAAAACCTTAAATAGTAAACTGTAAACAGAACAGAGTAAAATCCAATGACTTAATTTAACAGGTTCAGGACACTGTCTTGGGGGAAGGAAGAGAAAAAACATGTGATGCTGTTTTGACCACATCCTAAGGAGTACTCAGGGCAGTAGTGTCATTGAATTCGCTTGATCCACAGATTCACACCGGTGGCAGAGTTCCCTCAACATAAGGTGGCCTAGTCCCCAAGTTTTGGGCTTTGAAATCTGATTAGTGTTCTGCCTTCAACTGGACACTGACCTTTTAAAAATTAAGTCTTCCTATGTCTTACCTTAACTAGGGGAAAATGAAACAAACTGTCTCCTAGGGATGGGATCCAGGGGTCATCCTGGTTTGATATTCTGGTCGCTGCATGATTCAGATCCTATGTAAATAATCTTTTTCCTCTTCTAAAAAAATCATGCTACAGATATTTCTTTAAAACTCTCAGTGGAGCTTTATGAAAACGTTTCCCAATTCTGTCTGGTTCTGCCCAGTGGCTCCTGTACACTTCCCCACCTGGAGTGCTCACAGGCTCCTGGAACTGTTTCAGGAACAGGCTATGCCCGACAGGGAGTATCCTTGAGCAGGGAGTCAATCTCCCCAACCACCCAGAAAGGAGAATGGGAAAGCAGTGGGATGGAGGACAGGGGAAACGAAGACAGTGGAGTGAAGAGAAAGAATGGGAGAAGGAAGCCGCTCCTATTGTCAAGAAAGGTAATTGGCTGAGATAAGGCTCACAGGGATAACACTCCCACCTAAAGCCCACAGGCTCAATGTTTGCTAATTAATTGGCACAACCCCAAGACAGCTTTTTGTCACCAAAGGTGCTAGGAATCCTGTCTCCCAACCAGAAGTGAACTCGCAAGTGGGAGGATACTAGGGAAAACCACCAGATCTTCTCTGTTTGTTCAACAGACGGTTACAGGATGGACCTGGCTGGCGGACCATCGTGTCCCCAACCAACCCTTTATTGGAGCCTTGTCTGACCCCTCACTTATAGTGCTTGGGAAAGGGCCAAGCTGAGGCTGGCAACTTCTCTCTGAGGCCAGGCCTGAGTGCAGGCCCATCTCCCAACATCACTAACCCTCTATAGGCTCCATCCAGGCAAATCTGCCAGGGACCTCGTTTCCCACTTTTTAATGGCATACAATCAGAGAGCCTCTCTCAGAGGGGCCCTAAGAGAAAGCTGATCATGGATCTTTTCTTTGAGACCTCCTCTCTCTCTCCAGGTCTATGATCACATGAATAATGTGAAAATAGGACATAAGGGAAGGAGCTTAGCCACCATGGAGGCCCCTCAACTGTGCCCACTCAATCCTGGAGCTCCTAGCTGTTGCAAAAGGCCCTCAGCGTTGCTTTGAACGGCCCTGGGTCCTAGTACTCCAACACTGGGGGAGAAGAGCAGCTTTAGTTTAAGAATTTCCGGCATTTCTTGGCGCCACAGTTGCAGGGAAGCTTGTTGCTGGCATCCTCAATGGGGAACTTATAGTCATAAGTGAGTTCCTCCCCTCGGTAGATCTTACGCATGGCAAAGATGACAATGTGCTTCTGCCCATCGATATTGATGACCCGAGAGTAGCAGTTAGGCTCACATGAGTGATTGATGAAGCGTGCAGCATTTCCGTGCATGGTGGCATCCACTACCTCTGAGTCATCGATTCGGAACATGTAGCAACCAATGCCCTATACATGGCAGGAGAAAGGAGAAGAACTTGTTTATTATAGCTCAGGTTTGAGAATATTGCCAGACCCCTTTCTGATAAGAACTACAGATGCTGATGAACAAAGTTTCTTTCAGTATGATTTCCAGATTTCTCCTAAGTAACTCTTTCAAGAGACTTTATAAGGAGTCCCGTGTACAGGTGCTAGACTAGAGGTTTCTTAATGTCTCTGCAGGAAAGGGACAGCTAAGAATTGTGTAGCTATGTGTTTTTGATACTGGGTTCCACTCAGACAAACCTTCAAAAAGTATCATTGTCTACCAATCTTTAGAGTGGATTCTGAACGTTTATTGGGTTCACCACAAACTTTGGAGAGGGGTGGGGAGTGTTTTTGAAACAGTAAAAAATACTATTTCTTCTGAGATCCAGGCATCATATTTATAGTGGATGGCCACCTTCTATAGCAAAACAAAAAAACTGGAAGAGTGAAAGTGTGGTACTCACCTTGCTGTCATAGTACTTCTCTCGTTTGTCAGTCTGGATGGAACGGATGACATTGCCAGCATACTCAATCACCATCTCCCCGGCATCAATGTTTCTCTTACAGAAAAGACCCCGGCCATGGATGGGAGATCTAGGACAGAAAGATGGAAAAGGTGTCAGCCACAAATTTTGCAAGTGAAGTTAATTTCATGAATAAAATCTCCTGGTCTGTTGTCCCCTGGGAGAGAAAGACACTTGAAAAAAAAAAGTAAATTAATTATTCTAATAAATGGCCAAGGATTAAACAATTCTCCATTCTGTAGGCCACAAAAAGTAGTAATATGTTAATGCTTATTGTGTTAAATTCCTTGTTCAACACAAGGAGTTACAGGATCCCAAGATATTGGGTTCAATTAATAATATAAATGTATAGATTTATAAACCTCACTTACTGAATGAAGGAGGTCACCCCAGCATTTGGTCCACTTTAATTTTGGAAAACTTCATTAGTTTTCTATAATTCTTTCCAGAATTTTAGCCATACCTGTAGACACCAACTGCCTCCTTAGAAGTCTTTTTTAAGTGCCGGAAACGCATGGGCATTGGCAGATCCATGCTAGTTGCCCTCCTAAAGAGACAAGGCATATTATTAATGAATGCTCTTCAGGAAATAATTTGTTTTGAGTCTTGGTTTGAAAGTTCCTAGAGGATATGACTATACTATTCTCTTTGTTCAATGCCAAGCATAATAAGTGCCATATAATATTAGGACTATTTTTAAAATACATAGTTGTTTCTGACCATGATGACCTTGGTGGTACAGTCAAGGCTGACAGAGTATATACTATGATTTAAAAAAAACATATCTTACAGTTATTTAAATTTCTTCGCTATAACTTGTATTTTTTTTTTTTTTTTTTTTTTTTTTACCAGACAGCAACTGCTAACTTCAACACAAACTATATTTCACCCTGAGTAGTCAGAACAATTTTGAAAAAGAGGAACAAGTAGGAGGACTCACACTTCCCAATTTTGAAACTTACTACAAGGCTACAGTAATTAAAACAGTGTGGTACTGGCATAAAGACAGACATATAAATCAGTGGAATAGAACTGACAGTCCAGAAATAAACCCATTCATCTATGGCCAATTGATTTCGACAAGGATGCTAAGATCATTCAACAGGAAAAAAATAGTTGTGTCAACAAATGGTGCTGGGAAAACTGGATATCCACATGCAAAAGAATGAAACTTGACCCCTATCTCACATCGTATGCAAAGATTAACTCAAAATGGATCAACAACCTAAACACAAAAGCTAAACCATAAAACTATTAGATGAAAACGTAGGCAAAAACCTTCATGACCTAGGATTTGACAAAGGAGTCTTAGATATGATACCAAAAGCATGATCAACAAAAGAAAAAAGAACAGAGAAATTGGACTTCATCAAAATCAAAAACTTTTGTGCATCAAAGGACATTATCAGGAAAGTGAAAAGAAAACCTATAGAATGAGAAAAAATATTTAATATCCAGAATACATAAAGAACTTCCACAACTCAACAACTAAAAGACAAGCATCCTAATTTAAAAGTAGACAAATAGGGAAGTGGATGTGGCTCAAGCGATTGGGCTCCCATCTACCATATAGGAGGTCCAGGGTTCGCTTCCTTGGGCCTCCTGGTTAAGGCAAGCTGGCCTGAGAGGAGAGCTGGCTCATGCAGAGTGCTGGCCCGTACCAAGAGCTGGCGCGGCAAGATGACACAACAAAAAGAGACACAGAAGAGAAACAATAAGAGACGCAGCAGACCAGGGAGCTGAGGTGGCACAAGAGACTGAGCAGCCTCTCTCCACTCTGGAAGGTCCCAGGATCGGTTCCCAGTGCCACCTAAAGAGAAGACAAGCAGACACAGAAGAACACACAGAAAGCAGACAGTGAGCACAAAAACAAGGGGGAGGGGGGAGGTGGAGAAAGAAAGAAAGAAGTAAATCTTAAAAAAAAAAAGAGACAAATAGGACTTGAGTAGACATATCTCCAAAGAAGATATACAAATGGCCAGAAAGTACATGAAAAGATGCTCAACATCATTAGTCATTAGGGAAATACGAATAAAAACCATAACTAAGGTATCACTTCACACACTCTAGGATGGCTATAATAAAAAATAAAAAATTTAAAAATGGAAAATAAATGTTAGCAAGGATGCAGAGAAACTGGAATCCTCCTTGTCCATTGCTGGTCAAAATGTAAAATGGTGCAACTGTTATGGAAAACAGTTTGGTGGTTCCTCAAAAAGTTAAATATAAATTACCATAGGAGGTAATTCCACTCCTAGGAATTTACCCCAAGGAACTGAAAACAGGTATTCAAACAAATAAGTGGACAGAGAGGCAGGGTATACTCATCCTCCAAAAGTGGCAGGAAGACAGGCAGACCTGCTGGGCGTTGGGGGAGTGGTGTGGGAGGCCCATGAAGAAGGTCTTGCTGGGCATAGGTGGGCGTAGGCCAGCGCAGGGGGCAGCCAGACAGTGGTGCTTGGATTCCAGGGGGCTACAGTACAACATGAAGGAAGGAGTAGGATGGGGAGATTGAACTGGCTCTTTGGAACTGGTCTGTGCTCTCTTTGTGGGTACCTGGCCTCGTTTTTATCAGTTAAACACAGGCAATTCTAAAGAATTAGAATAAGCTGAAACAAGTGCCAAAGAAGAGCCCTATCACAAAGCCAAACAGCAATAAAATTCTAGACAAAACAGAGAAACTGACCATCAGAGTAGACTCATCAAGATTAGCAGATGCCTAGACACCAGCAAAAAATCACAAGCCATACTAACAAACTGGAAGATATGGCCCAATCAAAGTAACAAACTAATAAGTTGGAGAAGACCCAGAATTTGTAACAACTAATCAAAGATGCCCATACAAATTTCCTTAACCAATTTGAGGGAAGAGATAAAAGATATTAAGAAGACACTGGGTGAGCATACAGAAGAAACTGAAAACATACATAGAAAAATAACGGATCTTATGGTAATAAAAGGCACAATAGAAGAGATTAAAAAAATATTAGGGGAAGCGGTTGTGGCTCAATTAGTTGGGCTCCTGTTTACCATATGGGAGGCCCTGGGTTCGATTCCCGGGGCCTCCTGGTGAAGGCAAGTCGGCCTGCACGGTGCGGTGAGCTGACACAGCAAGATGGCCCAACAAAGGGAGACAAGAGGACACGGAAAGATGCACAGCAAATGGACGCAGAGAGCACAGGCAGCAAGGAGGGGGATAAATAAGTAAATAAAAATAAATCTTAAAAAAAAAAAAAAAAAAAAATACACACACACACACACACATTAGAATCACACAACAGCAGAACTGAACAGAGGAAAGAATTAGTAAATTAGAAGATAGGACATCTGAAATCACACAGAAAGAAGAACAGATACAATAACAATGGAAAAAATTGAGCAAGTTCTCACGGAATTGAATGACAGCATGAATCGCACAAACATAACATGTTATGGGTGCTCCAGAGGGAGAAAAGAAGGGAAAATGGGCAGAAGGAGTGTTTGAGGAAATAATGGCCGAAATTTCCCAACTCTTATGAGGGACATGGATATACATGTCTAGGAAGCCCAGCATACTCCAAACAGAAAAAATCCTAACAAAATAAATCCTAACAAAAGTACTCCAGGACATATACTAACCAGATTGTCAAATGCCTAAGATAAACAGAGAATCCTGAAAGCAGCAAGAGAAAAGTGATCCATCACATTCAAGGGATGCTTGAGAAGATTAAGTGTTGATTTCTCATCAAAAAACCAGGGAGGGAGGGAAGCAGATGTGGCTCAAGCAACTGAGCTCCTACCTACCACACAGGAGGTCCCAGGTTCAGTTCCTGGTGCATCCTAAAAAGGAAGATGAGCACACAATGAACAGACACAGCAAGTACAAACAACAAGGGGATGGGGAGAAATAAATAAATAAAATAAATCTTAAAACAAAACAAAACAAACAAACAAAAGAAAACCATGGAGGCAAGCAGATGTGGCTCAAGCGATTGAGCTCCCACCTACCACATGAGAGGTCCCAAGTTTGGTTCCCAGTGCCTCCTGGAGAAGACAAGCAAGACAGCAAGTTGGCATGATGGGCAGGTACGGTGAGCTGATGCAACAAGATGGCACAACAAGGAGACACAAAGAGGAAAGACAATGAGAGACACAACAAAGCAGGGAGCTGAGGTGGCTCAAGCAATTGAGCACCTCTCTCCCACACAGGAGGTCCCAGGTTTGTTTCCCGGTGCCTCCTAAGGAGAAGATGAGGAGACACAGACCACAGACAGCAGACAGTGAGCACAAACAACAAGGGAGGGTGGGAATAAATAAAATAAATCTAAAAAAAAAAAAAAAAAAGCATGGACGCGAGAAGGCAGTGTTATGACATATTAAAGGTACAGAGGGAAGCGGCTGTGGCTCAATCAGTGGGGTTCCCGTTTGCCATATGGGAGGCCCCGGGTTCGGTTCCCAGGGCCTCCTGGTGAGGGCAGGCCCGCCCGCACGGCGTGGTTGGCTGACCCGGCGAGCACGAGCAGCAAGGGGGGGATAAATGAATAAATAAATAAAATCTTTAAAAAAAAAAAAAAATAAAATAAAAAAAAAATAAAGGTACAGAAAGAGAAAAAACTGCCCACCAAGGTTTCCATATCTAGCAAAACTGTCCTTCAAAAATGAGAGAGAGGGGAGCAGGTGTTGCTCAGTGGTTGAGTGCCTGCTTCGCATGTATGAGGTCCTGGGCTCAATCCCCAGTACCTCCTAAAAAATAAAATAAAATTTTTAAAAGTGAGGGAGAGATTAAAATATTCACAGATAAACAAAAACAGAGAATTCATCAACAAGTGGCCTGCATTATAAGAAATATTAAAAGAAGTTATGCAGGATAAAAGGAAAAGAAAGGAGAGCAGGGTTTGGAATAGAGTATAGAAATGAAGATTATTAGTAAGGGTAACATAAAGGGTAAAAAGAGAGGCAAAAATAAGATACAGCATATAAAAGCCTAATGATAAAATGGTTGAAGCAAGTACTGCCTTCACAGTAATAACATTGAATGTTATTGGAAGCTCCCCAAATAAGACACACAGATTGGCAGAATGGATGAAAATATATGATCCATCTAAATGCTGTCTGAAAGAGACTCACCTTAGACACAAGGACACAAATAGGCTGAAAGTGAAAGTTTGGAAAACGATATTACACACAAACAGGAACCAAAAAAGAGCTGGGGTAGCTATACTAATAACAGACAAACTAGACTTTAAATACGAAACTAATATAAGAGACAAAGAAGGACACTATATATTAATAAAAGGGGCAATCTACCAAGAAGAAAGAACAATCATAAATATCTATGCACCTAACCAGGGGGCCCCAATATACATGAGGCAAACACTGGCACAACTGATGGGAGAAATTGACACCTCTACAATTATCACTCTCAGCCATAGATAGAACATCTAGACTGAGGATCAATAAGTTTTCTGTTTTTTAGGAGATACCTAACTACACATCTGGAGGAACTAGAAAAAGAACAACAAACTAATCCCAAAGCAAGCAGAGGGAAAGAAATAATGAAGATTAGAGCAGAAATAAATGAAATAGGGAATTAACCAAAAGCTGGTTCTCTGTGAAGATTAATGAAATTGACAAACCCTTAGCTAGACTAATAAAGAAGAAAACAGAGAAAATGCAAATAAATAAAATCAGAAACAAGAGAGGGGATATCACCACTGACCCCAGAGAAATAAAAAGAATCATAAAAGGAAGCTATGAACAATTGTATGACAATAAATTAGACAATTTAGATGAAATGGATAAATTCCTAGAAACACACAAACAACTGACTCTAGAAGAAATAGAAGACCTCAATAGACCAAGCATAAGTAAAGAGATTGAATCAGTCATCAAAAACCTCCCAACAGGGAGCAGGTGTAGCTCCGTGGTTGAGCGCCTTTTTCCCATGTTACGAGATTCTGGGTTCAATCCCCAGTACCTCCTAAAAAACAAACAAAACAAAACAAAACAAAAAAAATCTCCCAACAAAGAAAGGCCAAGGACCAGATGGCTTCACAGGTGAATTCTACCAAGCATTCCAAACAGAACTAATACCAATCCTGCTCAAACTCTTTGAAAAAATTGAAGAGGAAGGAAGATTATCTAACCCATTCTATGAAGCCAACATCACCCTAATACCAAAGCCAGATGAAGATGCTATAAGAAAAGAAAATTACAGACCAATCTCTCTAATGAATTTGGATGCAGAACTCCTCAACAGAAACTGACAAATGAAATCAACACATTAAAAGATTATACACTAAGATCAAGTGGGCTTTATCTCAGGTATGCAAGGGTGGTTCAACACAAGAAAATCAATTAATGTAATACGCCACATTAACAAATCGAAGGAGAAAAAATCACATGGCTAACTCTATCAATGCAGAAAAGGCATTTGACAAAATCCAGCATCCATTCTTGATAAAACCACTTCAAAAGACAGGAATAGAAGCAAACTTCCTCAACATGATAAAGGGTGTATTTGAAAAAACCCACAGCTAATATTAATCTCAGTGGTGAAAGACTGAAAGCCTTCCCTCTACATTGTTGCCACTCTTATTCAACATTGTTTTACCAATTCTTGCTAGAGTAGTTAGGCAAGAAAAAGAAATAAAAGGCACCCAAATCAGAAAGGAAAAAGTAAAACTTTCACTATTTGCAGACAACATGATCCTATATATAGAAAGTTCTATAAAATCTACAACAAAACTCCTAGAGCTCAGCAAAGTGGTGGGATATAAGATCAACACAGAAAAATCAGTAGCATTTCTATATACTTGTAATGAGCTGAGGAGGAAATCAAGAAAAATTCAATTTACAATACAACTAAAAGAATCAAATATATAGGAATAAATTTAACTAAAGACCTAAAGGACTTGTACACAGAAAACTATACAAAATTGCTGAAAGAAATTAAAGAAGACCTAAGTAAATGGAAGGACATTCTGTGTTCACTGGAAGACTAAATATTGTTAAAATGTCAATTCTACCCAAATTGATTTACAGATTCAATGCAATCCCAATAAAAATTCCATCAGCATTTTTTGCAGAAATGGAAAAGCCAATTATCAAATTTATTTGGAAGGGTATGAGGCCCCAAATAGCCAAAAACATCTTGAAAAAGAAGAACAAAGTTGGAAGACTCACACTACCTGCATTTAAAGATATAGTGCTCAAAACAGCATGGTAGGGAAGCGGCTGTGGCTCGATCAGTGGGGCTCCCGTTTACCATGTGGGGGGCCCCGGGTTCGGTTCCCGGGGCCTCCTGGTGAGGGCAGGCCCGCCCGCGCGGCGTGGTTGGCTGACCCAGCGAGCGCGGGCAGCAAGGGGGGGATAAATGAATAAATAAATAAAATCTTAAAAAAAAAAAAAAAAAAAAAAAAACAGCATGGTACTGGCACAAGGACAGACATATTGACCAATGTAATCGAATTGAGAGTTCAGAAGTAGACCCACATACCTATGGCCAACTGATATTTGCAAGGCTGCTAAGTCCACTCAACTGGGACAGAACAGTCTCTTCAACAAATGGTGCTGAGAGAACTGGATATCCATATCCAAAAGAATGAAAGAGGACCCCTGTCTCACACCCTATACTAAAATCAACTCAAGATGGATCAAAGACCTAAATACAAGAACCAGTACCATAAAACTCCAAGAAGAAAATGTAAGGAGGCATCTTCAAGATCTTGTGGTAGGCAACAGTTTCATAAACTTTATACCCAAAGCATGAACAACAAAAGAAAAGAACAGATAAATGGGACCTCCTCAAAATTAAAAACTTCTGTGATTTAAAGGAGTTTGTCAAGAAAGTGAAAAGGCAGTCTACTCAATGGGAAAAAATATTTGGAAACCACATATCCGGTAAGGGTCTAACATACAGCATATATAAAGAGATCCTACAACTCAAAAATAAAGACAACCCAATAAAAAATGGGCAAAGGACTTGAACAGACATTTTTCTAAAGAGGAAATACAAATGGCTAAAAAGCACATGAAAAGATGCTCAACATCATTAGCTATTAGGGAAATGCAAATCAAAACCACAATGAGATATCATTTCACACCTCCTAGACTGGCCACTACTGAAAAAAACAGACAACTATCAGTGTTGGAGAGGATGTGAAGAAATAGGAACACTCGTTTACTGCTTGTGGAAACACAGAATGGTGCAGCCACTGTGAGAGATAGTGTGGCAGTTCCTCAGTAAACTAAGTATAGAACTGCCACTTGATCCGGCAATCCTGCTACTAGGTATATACCCAGAAGAACCGAAAGGAGGTATACAAACAGATCCATGCACACAAATGTTCACAGTGGCATTATTTACAATTGCCAAAAGATGGAAGCAACCCAGATGTCCGTCAACAGAGGAATGGATAACAAAATGTGGTACTTACATACAATGGAATATTATTCAGCTGTAAGAAGGAATGAAGCACTGATGCATGCAACAACATGGTTGAACCTCGAGGACCTTACGTTGAGTGAAATATGCCAGACACAAGAGAACAAATACCGTATTATCTCACTAATATGAAGTAATTATAATAAGCAAACTCATAAAGGTAGAATCCAGAAGATAAGTCACCAGGAGATAGAATGGGGGTAGAAAAGGGGGAGCTGATGCTTAATCTGTGCAGAATTTATAATTAGGTTGATTGCAGTGTTTGGCAGTGGACAGGGGTGAGGGTAGTATAATAGTGTGAATGTACTTGGCAGCACTGAGGCATGTGGGTGTGCATGGTTCAAGGGGGAGGTTTTGGGTCATATATATAACTAGAAGGAAAGCTAGAGGATAAAACATGGGATTATATAACACAGTGAATCCTGTGGTGGACAAGGATTGTGGTTAATAATATAAATATAAGAATGTTCTTTCAGTATGTCACTACTACAGGGTGTTAATAATAGGGTGGTATATGGGTGAAAATACACCTAAAGCAAAATATGTACTATTTTAACATATTTTACATACAAAATATGTAACATTTTAACATTCTTGCATTAATTGGAAAACAAAGGTACCACAACAATGTTAAGTGCCAACAAGGGGTGGGATGGGAATATTGCATATTTTATTCTTAGAGAAATGTTTTATGTCACAGAAACAACCAAATTTCCCTGTAAGTTATACGTTTTATAATGTCTAGACAGTCAGGGCCTTTTAAATAGTTTGAACATTATATAACTACATATTTCTTTGGGATATAAATGTATCCTTGTTGCTATAGGTAGGTGTTCCTGATAGATGGAGGCCTGCACAGTAGCTAACAAGATATTAAACTTTCCCTCCAGAGTCCTGCTACTTTCTCAGATAAGATGGCCAAAAACTCCAAAATATATAAGCCTTGCCTAATAAAGGAAAACAGGCTAATTAAACCAAGCCCTTGATCTTAATGACTGCACTTATGAACCTTATTCTTGTAATGAAACTAAGCCTAATCACAATTAACGCCTAAGAGTAACCTCCTAAAAACTTCCTTGTTACTCAAATGCGACTCTTTCAAAGCCAAAATCTGCAAATAAACTTACTACCTCCACTGCCTCCCTTGACATGATGGGTCATGACTCCCAGGAATGAGCCTCCTTGGTACGGAAGGATTATTACCAAGTGTTAATCAGAGATGCCATTTGAAGAAAGACCTTGATCAAAAGTGGGAAATAGTAAATAAAATGGAGGTTTTATGGCTAAGAGATTTCAAAGTAAGTTGGGAGGTCATTCTGGAGACAAAACTTCTGCAGATCTGTCAGACTTCACAAAATGCCACAGTAAACAAAGCCACAAATAAAAGTGCTCCTAAGGGCCCTAGAGACATCTGGACACCATAGGCAAGCCACACGGCCACATGAAATCAACACACCCTCGGAAGGTCCTATCTGGGAATATATGAAAAGCTATCTACCCGATATAACATGGTTACACTCCTCTGTAGGTCACATAATCATGATCCTTCTCCTTCTTTTATTTGAACCTATAGTTTTCAATATATTTGGTAAGTATACTTCCCAGGGACTTAAAGCCCTTGGATTCATCCTATGCTAGTGAAGCCCTGAAACCCAGCAGATATGCAGCCAACTCCTACTCTTTTCGGATATGCTCTGGACAACTAACAAAATAAATGGAGAGGGACCAGTCCCATCCCAAAAGCAAGGAGTGTCTTCAGCTGCAACAAAACAATTCCATTCCTCTGCCTCATAATAACTCAGTCCCTTCTCAGCCTGATAGTCAGAGTGGACATGGTCCCAAATCCCTCATGACTGAGTAATAAACAATAATAAGGGGAAAGTAACTGCTGACTAAAGCAGATTTACTGTTACTGTAGTTATTATCTTGTGATAACTGAATAACTTGTAACACTGATATAAAAAAATAAACTTAGTAAAAAAACATTATGCAAAGTGAAATAAGCCTGTCAAATATTTAATGATTCCATTTACATGAAATATCCAGAATAGGTAAATTCATAAAGACAGAACTCAGACTGGAGGCTGCCAGGGCTTAGGGAGTGGGATAAAGGGGGCAACTGTTAAATGAGTGTTGGATTTTTTTTTAGGGTGATGAAAACGTTTTGAAACTAAATAGAGGTAGTGGTTGCATAACATTGTGAATGTAGTAAATGCCACTAAATTGTTCACTTTAAAATGGCTAATTTTGTTACATGACTTTTACTTCAAAAAAAAAAAAACGAAAACAAAAACAAAAACCCACAACAACTATCTCACTCTCCTTAAATGTTATCCAGAAAATTGTGATCCAAGCAAAACTACATATTGCCCCAAAGAGCTGGAGTAGAGGGAAGCAAAGAGTATTTCTAGTGACCCCTCTCCAGGCAAAACTTACCTAGCTGACTTCAGCTGTACCTCCTCCTCTTCCTCATCATTGGGGTTGTATTCAGGAGGCTGTCGATGTTTAGAAGCCAGGAAGTTAAACATGTCAAATGCTGACTTCCTGGAGCCAGAAGATTAAAACACAGTAAGAGAAATGTTTTGATAGAAGCAATGAAGGCCAATGTTAACATTGGAAATATCAAAGGTATTATGGGAAAATAATTCCATCATTAGATAATACAACCAGGACCCAAAGCTGTTTACAAAGAAGAATGGAACTTGCCTCAGGTGGACCTCAGCCCTGGCTGAGCCATGAGGATTAAGGGGGGGTTCATTGGCCTCCTCTGGTTTGTGGAAGCGGAATTTGTAATTCCTACAGTGCTTGGCACCAGATAGCTGCTCAATCAGGAACACAACTGCATCGTGGAGAATCCCCAGCATCCTCAAACCATTAACACCTGTAGGATCAAAAGTACCAGGGTGGTGAGAGATGCTGCCAACAGGAAATTGGATAGGAGTAAAGGAATGCCTCTGTTAGAGAATGACTCTGCCAGAGGCTACTCAAGGGCGAGTTATATTAAATACTAGGCAGAAATTAGCATTAGGTAGCTATGAAAAGGATGTTGATAAAGACTTAGCAATATGGAAAATGTTCATGAAAAAGTGAAAAAAACAAGTCACCAAACTGTGGACTGCTTTCTATGAGCTCTATGTCTACAGAAATACTACAAGCATCATTTCCTTTCATGCTCATAAGGACCACATGAGGCAGGACTTCCTAGCTGCACCTTAAGGGGACTAGACCTAGGCTCAGAGAATTTAAATAACACTCCCAAGGCCACATAGCTAGCGTGACAAGATGTGAACCTTGGACTGTGACTTCAAAAATGATCCCATATTTGTTAATGGGTAATGTAGTACTTGGTTCTGCAAGGTCATACTCATTGACATTTAAAAGGAATGCTAGTACACCCAAAAACAGAACTCCTTCTGTTGTTACGGTGTTCTTTTTTTTTTTTAACGGGAGGCCCTGGGGATCGAACCCGGGTACCTCCATATGGGAGACAGACACCCAACCATTTGAGCCACATCCGTCCCCCTGGTGTTCTAATTAATGTTTAGGGTAATATACTCAATTCCTGCTTTGTTTTATGCACTTTATCTCAGGCTATTAATGAGTACTTTTAATTTTTTTTAATTTATAAAAAAAAAAATAACATTTTTATAAGTCTGCTGGCATAGACAGTGAAAGACTTCCTTAAATGGCTTTTTTCCTTACAGGGGCTTTGTAACAACTGCCATGTGTATATATACATATATATATATATATATATATATTTTTTTTTTTTTTAAAGAGTGAACTACGCTTCATTTTATTGGCATTGTCAATCTAGGAACAAGACAGGTTTTTTTCCTCCATGAAGCCATAGATCGCTTTCAACATGCCATAACATATACCCATACAGCTTCACCTTGAAAATGTAGCATTTCAAGCTTTAGTCAGGGTAGATTATTCCTTTTTCACTTTCACAATTTTTATGCTGCTGCCAGAAGTCTTCTCAGCATTTGCTTTGAATTCAGCCTTCAATGCATCTCTTACTGCTTTTTGCACAGATCTGGGAGTATCGGATGTAGGTGAGCCCAGCCTGTTGCCAGTATGCCACCATGATGTCGCGAGAGCAGAGCAAGTCGGCCAAATGGGGGTGCGGGGGGTGGGGAGTGTCAATGTCGGCTCAGCCCTGCGCGGCCCAGCGTCATATCTCTTTTGACACTAGCAAACACCTAATATTCTTTATATTTAATTAAATAAACATTTCATTGACAGTAAGAATGATAGTGTTTGCTGTGGACAAAATGTGTATTTCACAGACATAATTATGTTTGGATCACACATGCAATTCCAATAGATATATAATTTGTCTAATGAAGCATGTTTAGAGACATAACCTCCATGTAATTTGGAGATCACCTGCTATATCTGGAAAGATATCCATATTTAAAAGTTACTTCTGGGAGTCAGGACCTCCTTCACCTTTGTTTTTTTTCCTCTCCCACAGTCATCTCATCTTTATTTAGGTACTGGACTCGTGAGGCTAAAAACAATATTACAAATATCCACAAATTGGCCCCACTGGCTTCCAAAAATGAAAACATTTTTAAAAATTGAGTCCGTTTATAGACTCATGAATAAAACCAAGTTTGATATTTGGAATTCTTAGCCTCTTCCTGGGTCATATAAGTCTCTTGTGTATCCCTTTAGCTACAAAGCTTACCTGAGAATTCCAATTAAGCTTTTAAAAAACTCCTACTACAGGAGGAAGTGCACACTGAATAGGAACTCTTAATTACTAGCATAAAAATAGTTTCTTGTCCCTATTCAAAACAGCTGAATAAAAAAAGTAGGAATATATTCCCTCTACTTGCTAGGCAAGGGAGTAAAGAGTTTATTAAGAAATAAGTAAATGAGAAAAGTACATGGTCCAAGGCATGGATATGGGTGTACTGCAGAGTGAGTTGTCTTAATATATATATATTTTTAAAGATTTATATTTATTTCTCCCCATCCCCCCTCATTGTTTTTGCACTTGCTGTTTGTCTTCCTTGTTTCTTTAGGAGGCACAGGGAACTGAACCTGGGACCTCCCATATGGGAAGTTAATAAACTTCCCCAAACACAGGTTACTAGTTCCCGATGATAGTCTGCTTTGTTGTGTCTCTCATTATGCTTTTCTTCTTTTTTTTTTTTTTAAGATTTATTTATTTATTTATTCATTTATCCCCCCCTTGCTGCTTGTGCTCGCTGGGTCAGCTAACCACGCCATGCGGGCGGGCTTGCCTTCACCAGGAGGTCCCGGGAACCGAACCGGGGCCTCCCATATGGTAAACGGGAGCCCTACTGATTGAGCCACAGCCGCTTCCCTATGCTTTTCTTCTTGTGTCTCTTGTTGCATCACTTGTGGCACCTGCCCATCTTGCCAGCTTGTTATCTTCTTTAGGAACCACCAGAACAGAACCAGGGACTTCCCATGTGGTAGGCAGGAACTCAATCGCTTGAGCCACATCCACTTCCCTCTTAATATATATATATATTTTACAGATTTATTTTTATTTATTTATTTATTCCTCCCTTGCTGCTTGTGCTCGCTGTGTCCATTTGCTTTGCATTCTTCTGTGCCTGCTTGCTTCCCTTTGTTGTGTCATCCTGCTGCACCACCTCACCGTGCAACTCAGAGCCAGCTTGCCTTCACCAGGAGGCCCCAGGAATTGAACCAGCACCTCCCATATGGTAAACAGGAGCCCAACCAATTGAGCCACAGCCGCTTCCCTTTATATATATATATATATATATTTTTTTTTTTTTTTTAAAGAGTTTATTTATTTATTCATTTATCCCCCCCTTGCTGCTCACGCTCGCTGGGTCAGCCAACCACGCCGAGCGGGCGGGCCTGCCTTCACCGGGAGGCCCCGGGAACCGAACCTGGGGCCTTCCATATGGTAAACGGGAGCCCCACTGATTGAGCCACAGCCGCTTCCCATCTTAATATATTTTTAAAAGTTTTTTTTTAAGCATACCTATTTATCTATTTATCTACCTATCTGTCCATTTGTGGGGGAGGCTCTGAAGTACCACAAGAGAAATGCCATCATGTAACTTCTTGGTACATAAGCAGAGCCTTCATGCATCCTTCCCTAAGTTACTTCACATCAGGTGTCACACACAGCGCCCACTTCAGGGGGGTGGGGGGTGGAGCCTCAAAGGGCATTAATAAACTTCCCCAAACACTGGTTACTAGTTCCCGATGATAGTCTGCCCAGGCCTTATGCTAGTTACTACAGATGCCGTGTGCCTGGCTAATTTCTGATTCTCTTTCAACATCCCTAGCTAACTGTTGCCTGAAAAACAAAACAAAACAGGAATGCCAGTGTCAAATGAACTTGCTAACTATTCCAGACCGAAAATGCTCCCCAGTTCAGCTTTGCGTCCTGATTTCCTCTATCCAGGGGTTGCCTCATTTGGGCCCACTGCGGAGCGGCCTCAAGGCCCGGTGGGCTTGTCACTGGAGGCTGAGCACGAACTTCAGGGCCTCCTTGTCCCGCTGGGGGTTGCAGATGCGGCCCACGGGGCGGTGAGCTGGTGCTCCGCATGGCGGGCGCGTGCACCCTGGGCATGTTTCGTGCTCCAAAAGCGGAAGTTCTCCTCCCCGGAGATCACAGCCAGTAGACCTCGAGCAGACACTTGGGGTACCTCGTGGGGTCGTAGGAAATTCTGCAGGCCCAGGGCCACACGCTGCGCAGGTAGGCCACGTACGCAGGCGCTGGTCGGAGGGCCGGGCCCAGTCGGGGGCCGACGGGGAGCTCGTGTCGCGCCCGGTCACGCGGGCCCAGCTGCACGGAGCACGCCGGCCGCCAGCCGCGCTTTCAGGGCTCCAGGAGCTCCTGTGACCGCTCCGCGCAGCTCCTGGGCACCCCCGCGGGTAACGCCAGCAGGCGGCCGACCAGCAGCATCCAGGCCTCGGGTCGCGTCATGCCTTCAGCAGAACCCCCTCGGCGCGCCGCTCCTCCCGCGCAGGCTCGGACCCGCGCCTGCAGCAGCTTGCTCGCCTCCAGTCCCTCCTTCACCTTTTCATGTTGTGGTGGTTTGCTTTTTCGTATTTATTAATTCTTCAACTTATTTAATTTTTTTTTTAGAAGAGGAGAAAAGTTATTAGATGCCTGATTGCTATTTTACTTAGAGATGATTTGGTTTCAGTGACAAGCAGAAAGTCAAGTCTTCAGATAAGCAGCCTTCTTAGGAACACAACCAGTGGTCCATCAAAAACTCAGAACCTAAGTACATAATACCAGTGTACAGTATAAGAGCTTATAAACCACAGAAGGTGATGGCAAACTCTTTCTACAGCATACAGACTTTTCCCAAGAATTCTTTCCTGGTAGTTTTAGATTGCTGTGGACTCTTATGTAGAAATAGATATTGAAAAATATACCAAATATTTAAGTATATTTTCATGGAAAGCTCATTTTCATATTTAGGCTGAGTGTTTAATTCAACATTCACTGGAGGGCTTACAAGGAGATTAGGTCCTGGTCTGATAATGAGAAAACAATGATGAATTATGCATGGTCCCTGATCTCAGGGAGCTCCAACAGAAGAAGGCAGATGTGTACACAGATGCTTACACAAACAGCACAATGTAGAAAGTATCCAAATAGAGGAATAGTGTAAAGCAGGGGTTCTTAACCAGGGGAGAGGGGGTCCATAAGCTTGAATTGAAAAAAATCAACTTATTATCTTTATTTTCTCTGACCTCCATTCTGAGTCGGAGTCTGTGTTCTTTACCTGACTGGCAAAGGGGTCTGTGGAACAAAAAAGGTTAAGAACCCCTGCTGTAAAGTACTGTGGGAAAGGAGGGAGTAATTTATTCTGTTTGTGGGGTTTCATTTACTTTTCAACAAATACTTATTGAGGGAGGCGGCTGTGGCTCAATCAGTGGGGCTCCCGTTTGCCATGTGGGAGGCCCGGGGTTCGGTTCCCGGGGCCTCCTGGTGAAGGCAGGCCCGCCCGCACGGCGTGGTTGGCTGACCCAGCGAGCGCGGGCAGCAGGGGGGGGATAGATGAATAAATAAATGAAGTCTTTGGGAAAAAAAAAAAAAAATACTTATTGAGCACCTACTATACTCCAAGCATTCTTTCCAGGTCTCCACTGTGCCATGAAGGATCTCGGGAATAGAGAGGTAAAAAAAAGTTACCTGTATTCATGAGCTTTTATTTAGTATAGGAGACAGACAATAAACTCACCCAAGGTATTCCCACATCAGGGTTTTTTTTTTTTCATCTGCTGTTTTCTCTGTGTTGAAGACTTTTACTCTAGATCTTTACACAGCTGGTTCTTTCTCATCATCACCAGGGCCTCAGCTCAAATGTCACCTCAAGAAACTCCTTTCCTGACCACTTTTTCTAAAAGAAGTTCTTCTACCACCCACTACCCACCTTTCTGTCACTCTCTCATTTATACTCTTCTTAGTATTTATTTGTCTATATCCACCACTATAATATAAGGTCCATGAGGACACTAGAGATAGAGAATTGTAGATTTTGGAATGAGGAACATATTGGTCATTGTTGCTTATCCCCAACATCCATTCCACCCCAGATGATTAGTCTAAGCCAACCATGGGAATCCCAGTCCCCTTCCAAGTGATTAGTTGAGGAATGGACATGGTACCAAATTCTGCTCTATGAGGGGAGCGGATGTGGCCCAGGCAGTTGAGCGCCTGCTTCCCACATGGGAGGTCCTGGGTTTGTCCCAGTGCCTCCTAAAAAAAAACAACAAAAAAACAAAAACAACAAGCAAACAAATGAAAAAACCAACTCAGGGGAGCCAATGTAGCTCAGTGGCTGAGTGCTGGCTTCCTATATATGAGGTCCTGGATTCAATCCCTGGCCCCGATACCTCAAAAAAAAAAAAAAAAAAAAATTTCTGGTCTATGAGATGTGAAATGTCCGTTGTTTCTAACAAAGAGACAAAGGTAGAAACAGGCTTTTCTGTTCCTCTGAATGTGACCCTGGGAACTGCTGTAGCCATCTGCTGTCAGATGAAGTGTCGTCATGGACAGCAAAGTGGAAAGAAGGAAACAATCTAGGTCTTTGATGACATTGCAAACTCCTCTATCAACCAACTGTGATGCCTGTCCTACCTGTGCACTTTCTGTTGTGTAAGAAGATAAATTACCTTACAGTTTACATCACTGAAAGTTGGGTTTTCAGTAACCTGAGGCCAAAAGCATCCGAAGTGATAAGGTGGTATGTACAGGGGACAATGGTCAAAAGAGGTTAAAGAGGGGGACGGATGTGGCTCAAATGGTTGGGCATCCATCTCCCATATGGAGGAACCTGGGTTTGATTCCCGGGACCTCCCGGTAAAAAAAAAAAAAAAGAGGTTAAAGAGAAGAGGCAATTTAAAGCAGGACCTTGAAAGGGTTAATAGGAGTTTGTCAAGTAAATAAGGGAAACTGGGGAGCAAGAGGGAGAAGATGGAATAAAGCAGACTATTCCTGGTAGAGGGATTGAACAAACTGTGATATGCTAATGTGAAAGTACATGTAATACAAGTAATAAGAAATAGTTGGGGCACATGTTTGTAAAATTTACATTTCTCAACTCCAAGCCCAGAGATTCTGATTCACATCTATAGACTACACTTGAAGACACACTGTTGGATCTGGAACAGAAAATAGTGCAGTGTGGCTACGGAACAAGCAATTTTGAGGGGTGAGGAAAATGATGCGAGCTGAGGCTGACCAGATGAGCCGGTGTCAGACTGAACAGGACCTTGTCATGTAAGGGATCCACAGAATGGAAACCTCAGGAGAGCAGGGCTGAGTCTGCTTCTACTCAGAGATTATATCCTGGAGTGTTTAAGATAGTGGCGGGTACTTATAGCTGCTCAGTAAATATTTACAAATGACAAACATTTAAGGATTGAAGATTTTATTCCACAATTAGAAGTCAACAGAGAGCCTTTTTTTTTTTTTCATGAGAGAAAGCAGGTTCATTAACGGTGGAAGGACAGGAGATGGAGTGTCTCAAATCTGCCTTCCCTGAACCAGGGGCACAGGAGTTTTTATGGATTCAAACAGGGGAGGGTTGAGCAGTTAACATCACAATAGCAAGTGTACACAAGGGTGAGCCTAGTACTGAAATAATCATAAATAAAGGTAAGTTCAGTCTAGAATTACAAGAACAATAGCAGGTATAGACAAGGGTGAGCCTTGTAGGTTCAGTTTAGAATAACTATCATAATCTCTCTGGACACTGAGGATACACTACAAGGAGGAGATAGCTTTTTAATATAAGTGAGAGCACAGAGAGCAAGACAGCAAGTGCAAAAACAACAAGGGGGGGAATAAATAAATACATAAGTGAGAGTAACAAGGGCTAGGTGTGAGGAAGGAGAGAGAGAAGAAAGGGATGTGACAGATACTTTTGGGGGTAGAATCAATAGCAGTGACCAACTGGATATGTATGATGAGGGAAAAGAAGGACATCAAGATGTACTGGATTTTTTAAACCTGAGTAATGAGGAATGGTAGGGCAGAAGTGGGGTTTGAAAACAAAGATCTGTGACTTGTGAGTGTGTAATATGAGAACATGGGAATGGCTGAACCAGCCAAAGGAGTGAGAAGACTGAGAAGGGAAAAGGCTGAGTGTAGAACCTGGGAGAATAATAACATTTTTCTTTTTTACTTATTAACCATCTGTTCTTTTTAAAACAATATATTTGAATTTACTAGTTTTGTTTTTCTTTTTAATTAGAAAAGTAATTAGAAGGACTTGGGGGTTGTCCTGAGTGGCGCTGCGGCAACGGACGTAGGCCATTTTACATCAGCATATACCATGCAGAACTGTGTGGGAGAGAGTGTGGTCTACGATGTGAACTGTGGTCTATGGTTGGTGGCAAGGCCCCAGGATGTGTACATCCACTGCGGGTGATGGGCCACACTGATGAAGGATGTTTGTGTGGGATGTTGTGGGAGGTATGGGAGGTGGGGAACATGGGAATCCCTGTAATTTCTGTGTAATATTTGGGTAATCTAAGCACCTTTAAAAAAAAATATATATATATATATAAATAACATTTATGTAAGCAAATGCACACATATGCATATATATCTATATATCATTTTACAAATATTGGTATGTATTGTGAAAAATTTGATTTTTACCCACAATAAAAAAAAAAAAAAGTAATACAATGCCCATGGTAATAAAGTGAAATACAATGGTTAAAATGGCACATTTTATATATATTTACAACAAAAAAGTTTTAAAAAGAGGCAATTTGTGAAAAATTTTTTTTAAAAAAAGTGAAATTGTACAGAGAAATAAAATAAAGGTGGCCCTTTCTAACTCCTGACCCCACTCCTCAGAGGTGACCACTATAATATATGTAATAGAAAAGTATTCAAAAGGAATCATGATCATTCTAGATGCATATTGTTATAATTGTTTTTTTTCCTCTTAATTTACTTCGGACAACTTTCCAAATTCCCCTATTGAGGAGTACTTGGGTTGCTTCCAGTTTTTACTACTACCCGTTATAATAAACATTTTTAAACATTATGATGTAAGATACCTGTATGATAATTTCCTAAAAGTAGATTGTTGGACAGTAGGGCATGTGATTTGAAAATCTGGATATATTGCTTATTGTTCCTCAAAATAATTTCTTAATAATTTAAATACCCATCATTAATGTAAAAGAGAGGAGTCCCTCTCCTCAATCTTTATCCAGCTTGAAATTCTGAATCTTTAGCTAATCAAGGTGGAAAATATTTATCATTGTTTTAATTTGCATTTTAAAAATCATGAGTGAGATTGAGTAGTTTTTCATATGCTAGTAGCCATTTGTATTTTGGGGGATGGGGATAAATCACCTGTTAGGTTCTTCCTTTGCCCTTTTTTTTTTTTTTAATTAAAAAAAAAAAAAAACTCTGAAAATTTTAAGAATATAGAAAAGTACATTCACTGTTTTAACAGGCATACATGTACCTGCCACCTAAAATGAACAAATATTAGTATTTTGTAAAACCACAATGAGATACCACTTCACACCCCCCTGGGATGGCTATAATAAAAAAGACAGACAATGACAAAGGTTGGCAAGAATGTGGAGAAATTGGAACCCTCAAACATTGCTGGTGGAAATATGAAAAATGGTGCAGCTGCTTTGAAAAACAGTTTGGCAGTTCCTCAAAAAGTTAAACACAGAGTTGCCATATGACTCAGCAATTCTATTCCTAGGTAGTACCCAAGAGAAATGAAACAAGTCTATACAAAAACTTGTACACAAATGTCCACAGCAGCATTATCCATGATAGCCAAAAAGTGGAAACCATCCAAATGTCCACCAAATTGATGAGTGAATAAACAAAATGTGGTATATATCCATACAATGGAATATTATTTGGCAATAAAAAGGAATGAAATATTGATGCATGTTATAACATGGAGGAACCTTGAATGCATTATTTTAAATGAAAGAAGCCAGTCACAAAGACCACATATTGTATGATTCCATTTATATGAAATATCCAGAATAGGCAAATCCATACAGAACGAAAGTAGATTAGTGGTTGTCAGGGGTTGGGAGGCAAGGGATAGGGAATGACTGCTACTGCTAATGGATACCGGATTTTTTTTTTTGGGTGATGAAAATGTTCTGGCATTAGATAACAGTGACAGGTGCACAACTCTCTGAATATGCTAAAAACCACTCAATTGTATACTATAATGGGTGAATTGTATGGTACATAAATTATAGTTCAATAAAACTGTTAAAAATTATTAAAAAGAAGAAGAAAGTTGATTCACAAAATGACCTCTGTGGCTTAGAGCAACAAGTTACCAAACTATTCGGAGACATAAGTAAAACAACAGTCCCCAACAGTCCCCGCCATTACCTGCAAATGAGAGCTGCTTTAGGCGGGCATTTGATCTAGCTTCCTGAACTTTATCTGTCAATGACTTCCAGGCATCTGTAAGGAAATAAAAGAAAACTATAGGCCAGAAAATATTCAAGCCAACATCTCTTAACACCAATGGCCTGCAGAGGTATTATGATTAGAATTCCTATAGCATGAAAACATATCCTGGTAGAACAGAACAGAACAATCCAACCATTAAAGATTTTTTTTATTTTTTGTTTTTTTAAAAGATTTATTTATTTATTTCTCCCCATCCCCTTGTTGTCTTCATTTGCTGTGTCTGTCTGTTGTGTGCTGGTCTTCTCCCATTAGGAACCGAACCTGGGACCTCCCATGTGGGAGGGAGGCACCTAATGGCCTGAGCCACCTCCGCTCCCTGCTTTGTTGTGTGTCTCATTGTGTTTCCTCGCTGTGTCTCTTAGTTGCATCATCTTGTTGCATCAGCTCACTGCACCAGCCCATCATGCCAGCCTGTCGCATCAGCTCACTGTCTTGCGTGTCTTCTTTAGGAGGTACTAGGAACCGAACCTGGACCTCCCATGTGGTAGGTGGGAGCTCAGTCACCTGAGCCACATCCGCTTCCCTCAAGCATTAAAGATTTAAACACTGTGGGGAGTTCTTAACCTTTCTGTGTCTCAGTTCCTTAAAATTAAGAGGTTGAACTATAAAACTTTTTAACGTCCCTTCCAGCTCTAACCTAAGAGTATATACTTACTTATTGTCTGCTAGACATGTAGAGTTGAATTTCTTAGCACTATTCCACTCTCAGTATGTCTTATGTGGAACTCATATTCTCAAGCTAGTTATTTTTCTGTTCTCCTCATGTTTTGTTTAGTTACCTTTATTTAGTTACAGTCATCTTTGACTCTTCCCTCTCCTTTACTCCTCATATCCAGGCAGTCACCAAGTCTGGCCATTTTCTTTCCTTCCCTTTCCCACTGGAAATGGACTTTATTACCTGACATATCTCCTGCAGCAATACTTTCACTAGTGATCTCTTGCCCTCTAGTGTCTCCAATCCAATTTATATTATACAGAGCTACCACATTAATTTTCTTGGAATTCTGCTTTTATTCCATATCCC
This sequence comes from Tolypeutes matacus, assembly GCA_026826555.1. Classification (NCBI taxonomy): domain Eukaryota; kingdom Metazoa; phylum Chordata; class Mammalia; order Cingulata; family Chlamyphoridae; genus Tolypeutes; species Tolypeutes matacus. The sequence goes on along the minus strand of JAKSZT010032012.1, from coordinate 23,345,592 downwards.
CAAACTTTGAAAGGCCCCATGGTTTGGCTCTCCAAAGCCTGTGCCCAATCCACCTTCCCCATTTTCTCTTTCACTACTACTTGACATGGGCTTCAATGTCATTCTTCCACCTGACACTGCTCTAAACATAGTGCCTTAACATAGTACCAGATGCAGTCTATGACTTTGCTTACATCCCTTCTTAGAAAGCCCTACCCATTCCTCTTTGCTTAACCCAAATTTAGTATCTCTTTTTATGCCCAGCACCTTCATGGGTTTTTGATAACCCTAGCCTACCTACAATGATCTTCCTTCTTCTGAACTCCTTTAGCACTTAACTGCCTAGACAACATTCACTAGTCCTTCAATAGCTGATGAGCAAAATGAGTAAGATGAGTAAGAAAATAAAATTCTAGCCCTTTTGGGAAGTTCACTGTGAATAAGTAAGATATAAAAGCATATATGTACAAAACAAATTTTCAGCTATGAGAAAGAAACATATAGGATTCTAAAAGAGCAGAAAGGAGGGAATGGGAGTGCTACTGCCTCAGAATTCAAAGACTTTCTGAGCTGAATCTTGAAGAATGAGATGGCTTCACCAGGTAGAGGGTACTCCAGGCAGAGGAACAGCATGCGTGAAGGTACAGAAGTGAGAAAGAATGGCATTTAAGGTACAAAAAGAAGCGGAAAAGACAACACTGGAGAGATAAGCAAAGACCTCATGTGCTATCTTAAGTTATGTGCAATTTTAAAATATAATCTGTATCATTAACTTTTCATATAAATTATGGAGTATTTCTCCAACAAGACTAACTTCTTAAAGACAAAGAAAGTATATAATGTTTCTAAGTATCCTCCATAAACTAGCACAAAATTGCCCACATAAATAGTACTAATAAATATAAAATGCAGATCTAGCTGAAATGGCCTTTGCTGCTGGGTCGGCCTAATTTTTAATCTACTCACCTTCAATACTTTCTGCACAAATCTGAAAGCCATCATCACTTGAAATTTCAAAAACAAGTCCTTTCTTTGGCTTTTTCTCAGCAATGCTTTCCTTCCGCTTTTGTTCTTGCTGGAGCCAAAGCATCAGTGGAGAGCTGAAATTATTTTCTTCTTCTTCCACTGTTTTAGCTTCTACAAGGGAGAAAACAGAGAGGGGCCAAAGTAGTTGAAACAGCAAATGTTCACTGAGCACCAACTATGTGCAGAGTCCTTTTCAGACTTGTCTCAAAGTCTAACAACATTCCATAGTTGGTATTATTACTATTTCCATTTTATAGACGTCAATACTGAGGCTCAAAGAGGTGGAACAGTTTGCTCTAGGTCATAACTAGAAAGTGACTAAACTAGAGGTTTTTTGTTGTCATCATTTTTGTAATTTTTGTGTGTGTATTTATGCTGCCTCTGTGGTAAAATTTCTCTTTCTGGAATGATAATTTGATAGTTTTTCAATAAGTAGTTGTCTTTAATAGGGTAAAAGCCAAAAAATAATTACGATTAATACTGTATGAAGCACTCACTATTTATGAGCACTATCCTAGGAACTTCACATATTTAAACTTTATTTAAACATCACAGCAGTCCACTGAGGAAGGTGTTTTTATTATCTCCATTTTATAGGTGTGAAAACTGAGGCTGAGAGAGGTTAAGTAACTAGCCTAAGTTCCTACAGCTAATAAGCAGTAAAGCTGGGATTTCAGCCCATCTAGCTTCAGAATTTGAGCTATCAACTCCACCCTTCACTGCACGATGATATAAGAGAATGTTATCAGGCCTCTTGAGGAATAAACAAATCAGCAGAATGTGATAACAGCCCAAATCTGATGCCTAAGCCTTTTCTTTACCTGGTTGTCTTTTGGGAAATTCCCTCTATATAAATGGGTAAAGCCTTATATTCAGGACTCTCTAATCTTTAACTGACCAGTCGTTAACTGATCAAATTCATTAGAACAGGTGGAAGTGCAGTGATGCTGTATCTGGGGGAACAAAATTCTGACTATCTTACATAATAAAAATGGTTTTCTTCAGTGACAATTGAAGGAATAAGTCAGTTCATCACCAGCTATTTTTAAATCTCACTGCTCTTAAATCAAGCAGAGCAGAAGAGTAGGTTTTAGTCTGTGTGTCTTTTAGATAACAGATGATTACAGACCATGAAGTGGGAGAGCCCTGGACCAGGAGATAGGTGCTCTGAGTTTCAGTCTGCAACTCTGGCAAATCACTGAACTTCTTGGGAGCTTAGATTTTTTTTAATCTAGAAAATCAGGAGGTAAAGTAGCTGATTTTTATAGTTCTTTTAGCTTTGAAATTCTCTGTACTTTCAAAGTACATACCTGTACTTTCTTGTTCATTTGCTGGATTTTGCGTTGCCTGAATCTCTGGAAGAACAGCCACTTGCCTAAAGGAAAAGAATACCAAATGTGAGATATAACATCAGCTAGTTCTTCAATTAAAAAATAGAGATTGTCTAGAATCTGCTGTACAGTCATGCCAACTATACAAAACAACCACTAGAAAATGAACCTGAGGGTGCTTTCTGTAGAATCCACTGCATAAACACTACTACCCACTACTGTACAGAACACAACATAAAATTATATTTTATGAGACATGAAGTTTGCTTTTGAAGTTATAGATTGTGTCCTTGAAATTCTTCTCATACCCGTAGTATTAGGAAAAAATGAAAGGACACTTGGACAGAAACTGTTCAGTACTTACATAAGTTAGCTGCTTAACTAAAAATAAAAGTAAACATGATCTAGTAACCCACCACCAATTCTCACTTTTAAAAATTAAATAAATCCTGGAAATATTCCAAATGTATATCAATTGGGCACTGGTTAAATAAATTGATTCTACAATAGAATAAGAGGCAGGCATTTAAAAAAAGAAGTATTATGGGTACTGGTACAGATAGATATGTACAATAACAAATAATAAGTTAAAAAAAAAAGCAAGTATAGAACAATATATACAGTATCATACAGTATATATTCCTTTTATGTAAAAGAAGTATAAACATATTCATACATACATTACATATATTTGTATTTACAGGGAGTTTTTACTCATTATTTCATATAACTCTATGCTATAGTTTTTTAAACAACATATATATTAATTCCATTAAAAAAAAACTCTTGACAACAAAATAAAAGTCAACCCAAACCAGGAAAAAGTATTTTTAAAACAAGATGGAGGGAAGCGGCTGTGGCTCAATCAGTAGGGCTCCCGTTTACCATATGGGAGGCCCCGGGTTTGGTTCCCGGGGCCTCCTGGTGAAGGCAAGCCCGCCCGCACGGCGTGGTTAGCTGACCCAGCGAGCACAAGCAGCAAGGGGGGGATAAATGAATAAATAAATAAAATCTTTAAAAAACAAACAAACAAACAAACAAACAAACAAACAAAAACAAGATGGACAGAGCTGCAGGCTTAATCCCAGAGAAATCATTTTTGAGCTCACCCTGCAGGCTGCCCACACTCCTTCTGAGGTGACTGATCCATATTGGCTGTGTCCTGTGGCTCAGCCTCTGCCCCTGGAGTCCTGGAATAGAGTCATTTATGTCTTTTCAAAAAGTGTCACCAGTTAATATGTGTCAAATTAAATCTGGAGGTCAATGTGAAGAAAAGGCTCTATGAGGATCTGACAACACTAACCAAGGTGAGACGAGTTACAAAGTTACCTTTGAGGAGTGCTGACTGGGAGACTGAAGAGAGAGCCTCCTGGCATGCTAAAAATGTTTCAGATCTTGATCTGAGTGGTGGCTACATGTGTGCACACATATGTAAACATTCACTCATGCATTTCATGGATCTTCTATTTCAATGGTAAAGTGTTAAAAGAAGGACACCATCAGGATCAGCAACAGGAAGCTCTGCTCTCCAGAGAGGAATGGTCATTCCTAGCTTCTTAAACCCTGGCCAAGGAGAAACAGGAGCCAAGGGCAGCACTATTTCACATCAGAGCAGAGTCAACAGAAGTGTGCTACTGTCCGAGAGACAAACTGCCCAAGAAGGGGACTAAACATTTCTCTATAAATCACTACTAGGTGAGAGGAAAAAAAAAATCCAAGTCAGAACCCAGAAAACCCCCGAGTAATGCAACCTGGGCAAAGGACAGCTTCTATTCCAGAGCACAAAATCACACAGATCCAGCACAGTTAATATTTGGATTTCTTACCCTGTGACGGAGGTCAGGGATGTTGTGTTGGCTTCTTGGTCTGGAATGTGTGCTTCAGAAGAACTGGTCCGCAAATGGGAAACTTTGTGCTTCTTGCCATTCCCTTTGTCCAAAGGCAGCTGAATCCGTTTGATTTTTGGTTTGGGTTTAGTGGGACCCGGCACTGAGGGGCTTGCTGACTGCTGTCCAGAGGATGGGGAGCCCCCAGGAGAGGCAGAGCTGGCTTGCATAGCTGAGGCTAAAGCCTTGTTCTGCTCTAGCCTCACGCTATTAGGAGCATCTGCTGTCTGGGTGAAGTTGGATACTTGAGTCCCTGAAGCAGAGTCAAGATCATGCTGGGAAGAGAGAATCCCAGTTTTGCTGGCAAGGAGCTGGTTCACTTGCTGAAGCTGATAGTGTTCTTCTGCTTCCCCAGAAGGTGAAGCAGCTGTTATGCCTGAAGTCTGAGTAGAGGGGAGCACACAGATGCTAGATGCTGCTGTCATTGCAGCAGTAGAGGGAGTCTGCGTGGTCCCCAGCTGTGGAAACATTCCTGAACTTGGTGGCAAAGCCACGGGCTGGTCCTGAATCCCCAGGCTCTGCTGGCTAGCTTTGATGAGAAGATTGCTTATTGAGCCAATATCTGGGGTACCAAGCAACCTTGGGTTGGTTAATGTGACATGTCCTGGAATCGATGCACTACTTGCTGGGGTTGTTGTCGTTTGCATGGATACAACATTCAAAACGGAGGAACCAGATGCCAAGCCAGACACAGGCCCTGATGAGAGGTGGCTAGTATCCTGGCTTATGGTTGATGGGCCCACCGCTGTGGCAGGAGTTCCTCCCACACTCTGTGGCAACAGGGGTGCCTGTTCAAAATACATGATGCCAGATTTAGACCTTTTTATGATGTTGGGGACGGTTCGGTGAGATGAAGTATTAAGTGACCCCAAATCTAATAGATTGGGATGATTTGAAAGCTGGGAAGGTGTGAAGTTAATCAATGTCATGTTAGAAACCACATCAGAAGGGGCAATGTTTGAAGGGGTACTAGAGGGAGCAAGTTTTTTATTCTTTCGGGTCAGCAGACGAGATATGGGTCTTTTCTTGAGTCCAGAGGATGGAGTGGCTACTGTGGTACTGACGTCTGTCCTCTGGTTGGCTTCTGAAACCAAAAGCTGGGGATCTGGAGGAGGCTGAACCCCAATAAGTAGGCCTGAAGGAGGACTGTTGATGTTGGGTGGGAAACTACTTTGAGTAGCTGCAGGGAAGGAATGTAAGTGCTGGTGATGAGGCATGGGGAGCAATCCTTTGCTAGTAGGAGGGAACAAAGACTGAGAAGTTGGCAAGCTTGGATTTAGTCCTGTGGTTAGGGTGAGACCACTTCCCATGGGCCCCAATACTGAAGTATTTGACTCCATTACACTGGGTGTAGAACTAACAGAAGAGGTCAATTGGATTTTTTGGGTCACTCCATTTGGAAGAGTTTGGAGAACATAAAGTGGCTGCATGTTCTGGTTAACAACAATGAGTTTCTCAGTGGCTGGTTTCAGGTGGGGTGGAGTGGTCTGGACAGCTGCATTAGAAATCTGAGATGGGCCAGGACTATCAGTAGAATTGGGCACATATTTCTGGTTCTGGATAGGAACAGTAGGGGAAACAGGTACCTGAAGGCTAGGGGTGCTACTGTTTCTAGTTAAATCCTGATTGTTGCCATGCCCTTGTTCCACTGAACCACAAGGAGGGCTGGAGATGTGGTCTGTATCCATGTGTCCTTGGATAAAATGATCAGGAGTCATGTGCCCTTCAGGGGTTGGATCTACTCCTGGACTCAAGAGGGCTGGGTCACCTTCAGAGGAAGCCACAGCTTTTTCTGTGATGGTTACTCTCTTCTCCCCTGAGTCTGAGATTACAGCTAGTCTGCTAGGATTCTGGCTAGGGACAGTGGGACTCCGGGTGGTCAGGACAGAGAGATCAGATGGTAGCTCTAGAGGCAATTCAAATTGCTCTTCTGCTGAGATAGAGGAAGACACACTACTGTCCACAGGTTCTGTTGTCGGCAGCTGCTGAGAGAATACTTCAAAAAGACCCATGTCTTTTCCACGGTTACTGTCAAGACCCAGACCTTCACCAAGATTCAGGAGTTCTGATGAAGATGATTCTGGACTCTCACCCAAAGCCTGCATGGATGGAGTATTCTTTAGTACAAAGTCCATAATGTCTGAAGGCAGGATGTTCCCACAGTCATCACTATTGTTATTGTCTGAATCAGATTTCAGGAGCTCGGTATTATAGGTGTCCAGTAAATTTTTATCCGAGGGGGTACTTGTGTGGACTCTACGACTTGACTCCAGTGAGCTGAGCTGAGCTTCTAAGGACTCCTGTCCCTGTGTTTTCACTCTACTTACAGAGTGGCAGTTATCCATCTTTGGCTCATTTTTGTGGCCAGCAGAACTCTTAATGACATGTTCTTTTTCACCAGCATCTTCAGGTCGGTCGATCTTTATGTTCTCTGTCCCATTTTCTTTACCATTTCTTTTTGGAATCTGGCTGCTTTTCCTTGTTGTGGCTGTAACACTAGTATCACTCTCTGTCCCATCATCAACACCATCCAACTGTGAAATTTTGGGAAGATCACATTGTTCCTCTTCCCGAAATAAATTATGGGATGCCAGCCGTTCTTCTCCACTTGAAGAAATCACTGTTCTAGTGAAATTATAGTAGTATAAGTCGTCTTCGTCTGAAGTGCTTAAGTCATCAGCCCCATCCACCTGTCCTTCAGCTGATCTCTTGCCTCGTTTCTTTCCAGTTGAGCTGCTGTAGAATGGAATGTCTTCCTCACCATAGGATCTTACTCCATAGAGTGGGGTGAGACCAAAAAACATGTTAGAACGTGCCCGGGCACTGCGGCGGGGATACCTCCTCTTAAAAGAGCCATCCTCTTGAGGTTTGGGGCCATCTGGAAGCATTAGGTTTCTGTCCTGTACTGGAAGATTCTGATAGTTGTTACTGTGAGACTCCTGGGATGAGGTATCATTGGGACCTGGTTGGGCCACTGGACCATCTCCTAAACTTTCAGAAGCTGAAACTGGTTCTGTTGGAGATGCTGACTCTGCTTCCAAAGGGGAAGCAGGATTACTTTCTTTCAGGGTGTTTTTGGACTGACTTTCACCTTCCATTTTTAAAGGTGTCAGTGTTACTTTGACTGTGCGTTTCCGTGGTGTCTGTAATTCCCTGGCAGATCCTTCTACTTGCATGGATGAAGCTTTGGGTACTCCAGGAATAGTAAGGATCTTATCCCCAATCTTATCAGAAGAAATATTATTACATGGTCGTTGCCCCATAAGCTCAGGAGTCAAAACCTCATCAACAAACTCTGGCTTTAGGTTTCCTTCCTCACCAGTTGTCACCTGACCAGGTTCCAAAAAAGATTTAGTAGAATGCTTTTCTTTGAAAGTTTCTTTATAAGACTTTTTCCCTTTTTGTCTCCTATCTCTGGAACCAAAGCCCACATGTTCATTGATAATGGATGACCTGTTGCTCACTCCAGATAGCTTCAAAGTTTTGACTTCAGTATCTTCATCTGGAGCGGGGTTTGCTGACTGGGTAGATTCTATGTGTTGGTCTCGTTCATTCCTTTGCCCTCTCAAATGGAGTGGTGGGAAGGAGAGGGCCTCTTTAGAAGAAAATGGCCCCGAAGAGTGTTCAGCAAAAGGGCCGATTTTACTCACATTTAGTTCCCCAGATGTCGTATTATGAACCTGTGGGGCCAATTTAGCAATTCCAGGGTAAGCCACATTATGTACAGATCCTTCTGAACTCTTGGAACTCAGCATTTTGGTCTTCTCTCCCTTCAAAAAGGAGCTCTTGGATGCCAAGTCTGAAGCACTGGTATGCTTCATTTCTGAAGATGAAGATCCATCCAAGTTACTGATCTTAGTGCCTGCAGTAACCATTGTCCTTTGTGAATTTGAAGAGATGGGAGTGTTTTGCCCTAAATTAGTACTTGAATTAAGTGGCCCTAAGACATGATCAACTGCTTTGGCACTTGACTCAAGATCTGTAGCAGTCCCCATGGTGGACACTGAGGAAACACTGTTCCTAGTGTAAGTATTTCCAGTCCTCATTGGAGACATTATTCGGAGTCTGGACTGCTGGGGTGACAAAGAAGAAGTACTGTGACGCCTGGAGCCAATGCTTCGAAGTCCAGAGGAGAGTAAAGGATCACCCACTGTGACTATTTCATGAGTGGTTGGGGTAGGACTTCCTAAACAAGGAGAGAAAAGATAGTAAAGTCTCTTATACATATTTATAGGTAACTGAAAATCTACATTTTCAGTTAGCAAAAGTCACCAAGATAAAGTTGCCTGAAAGAATTACAAACTAATCTTTGGGCTGGCCTTCCTGGGTCAAGAGGGTCAATGAAGTCCTTTACCTGCAGAAGGCAATGGCCGACAGCCAGGGGATCTCTGTGTTGGAGAATAACTGGGTGTTCGAATTCTAGGGACCTTTGAGATGACATGATAAAAACAGGAGCTGGAGGTTTGCGAATGAGGAGGTCGATCTGGTGATGGTGGATTTACAATTTCAGCTGTGTTCTGACTGTCTTTAGATGAGATTTCTGTGGTAGGCAACAAAAACTCTTATTTAAAAAGTCCAATTAAAATATCGAACAATGAATCAATAAAATCCAGCTGTTAAGTAAATGTTGAACTCAAGATAAATGAGACCTCTCAAATAAATGATATTTTCCCACTCTTCAATCACAGTACTCCCCAAAATCTAATGCAAGTTGATTTTGAGACAGACCTGTAAAAGACATTGGACTATGAGCAATGGTCCTATTTTCATCATGTTCAACAGTGCTGTTGATATCTGGCTCTACAACAGGAGGACGGCATTCCACTATTTTGCATGTATACACACAGCGCTTGCGAGCATCTGTGGTACTCCAGTATACCCTGGAACACCTGGCAAACAGATTTGTAAAAATCACAGTAAGTGCAAGTATAGAAGCAGAAACTAACATTTGTTGAAACTACTTCTCCATCCTCAGTTCCTTGGTGTCCTCTATTTACAGAATTTAGCCATCTTTCATGGATTTTTTTTTTTAAACATGGGAAAGCTGAACACAGCCCGCCATTACCACAAATTATGCAGTCGAGTTTCCCACATTTGGGGGAGATCACAGGAATCAGCACATCCAGAGTGCAATGGGTAAGCCCCACCCTGGGAAAACCACCTTCGTGATCATGGTATCTCCCCTACCAGGTCAGTATCCTTCATGGATTCTTATTATAGATTCCCTTAGTTGGGTGTTCCAAGCTTTTTGAAGTCTTTGGTTTTTCCTAGCTTCTCAGAAAATAGCATAGGATATTTTTTTTATTGTATCATAAACAGGGGCCAAGAATAGTAAATTATTCTAAAACCCAGAAGAAGAAAAATACTAAATGCTACAGAAATAATTTCTGGCCTTCAGGAGGGGATTCCTGCCCCACAATGCCCTAAAATAGAACAAAGGGCAAACCCAAAGTGCTTCCTTGGAGGAAAAACCCCATGAGACAAGGGTAATACAACTGCTTCAGATTTCCTGGATGCTGGTAGAGCCTGGTTTGTACAAAGAGCTGCCAACTAAATGTGGAGTATAGACTGTATTGTCAGAATTGGAATGCTGAATAAATTGGAGTGTATGAAGCAAAATGAGATTCCAAAAAGGGAGAGGTAGAAGGGGAATTTTGAATTTATACCGTCAACTTACTAGAAGTTTCAATAATTTGCTTCATAGATTCTTACTGGAGAATCTGGTTATTATTATTGTGGGGCTTTATATTATTGTTGTGGGGTTTTCTATTTTTAGAAGGACCTATCAAACATAAAACTGGGGGCAGAGGCATGGGGTGTTTGAGCCATGACAACAATCTGGATTTTTGTATCCAGATGAATGAAATTTATAGGAATCTTAAGCAATTGACCCTATGCATTTTTGTGTTTTCTCTTTAGATTTTATTTGGAAGTATGCCAAAAATACTTTCCTTCTGTAAATGGATTTAGTTCATGTAAAATGCTGCTTTAGTTCCACTCTACAAGCTGACAGAAGCAGAGAACTAGCAAAAAAAAGCAGTTAATTTTTAGTAGTCGTTCAAAGTAGCCAACAAGTATGACTGCATTTAATAACCTGCTCGGCACTCCAGGGTGCTCAAGTTGTGGGGGCTCCTGTCTTTTCTGGATAGTGCTACTTACTGATATCCAATAGGAAAGAGCTTGTCTTCACAGTCCGAAAGATCATTCAGAATTCCTAAGCAGTCAATTGTCATGGAGCCTGACCAAGGAAAGAAACACCCATTAGAGGAGAAAATGAGAAGATTCATATCCTAACTAAGGCTAGAAGGTGCCCTAATGATACACACACAGCCTTCCCCAATAACCAAGGCCTAGGCCATACCGATCATCATGTGGATATTTTCTGGTTCCAAGCCGTTGAGAAACTTCCTTCTCAAGCTGATTCCTTCAAAGTCTACAAACACTCTTCTAAAAACTTCAAATCCATTCTCAGGAACCACCTTAAATAAAAACCCAGGGTAGCTTTAATACGTTGCCCCTTTACACACTATACTCATGATACCGACTCTCTTAGAGGGAAAATACAGAACAGATCTCAAATCACCATTCTGTTTTTTGTTGTTGGTTTTAAATAAATCAATTTTATTGATACATATTAATAGAGCATACAATCCATCCAAACACCATTCTGTTTTACTAGCAGAACTTCTGTACCTCATAGAGGTGACTCAAGGATCACCTAATAGAAGGCAAAACAGGGTTTACCATCTTGATATTTTTCAGTCTATTTTTCCTGAATTCCTAGGGAATTCAAAATACAGCCGAAGCTCTCTCACCTCGCCTTTGATCAAATCCCGATGTCGTTGGCAATATACTTTCTTATCATCCAGAAAAACACAGTTCTTGGCTCGGGAACACATGAAGTGATAGTTGCTGGTGCAGGATGTGAGACAGCAACCCACAGTGGCTCCTGGCTTTTGGCAGAATTCACATCTCTAAAAATCCAGAAAGAACAGAGTTATATTCAGAGTCAGATGTTTTAAACTGCTTAGCATCTCTTTATAATTACCCCACTCTGAGTTTCCTATAATATATTTTATTGGTAATCTGCCAAATTACAGAGAAATGATATGAACCACAAAGCCTCCTCTACAAATCCTCTCTCCCATTGATCAGGGAACCCTGAAACTATTAAATGTAAATAATATGATTTGTTTTAGAACTTGGATGAAAAAAAATAAATTCTTTTTCTAGGATGAGGTATTGATTTAGAGAAGATGAAAGTTGGAAGATCAATACTGAAAACATTATCCTGCTAGAAAACTATTATAACCCAATGAGAGTCAGTTCTAGAAAGATTATACTGGTCAGAGACATTATGGTTCTTTAACTATTAGACTTAATAGTGACAATTCAAACTTACTGTATGATTGAAGGATCTCCTTCAACCAGCCCTGTATGCCACCACCTTATTTTGTCATGATCACAATCTGGGCTCCTCTCTGCAAACTTTTTGTTTGTGTTCTCCACACAACTTAATTATACTTATTTTCTTTGCATGTGCTATTTTCTTTTTTATAAATAATCCTTCATCTTCCTCCCTCCTACAAAATATATCTTTTAAAATTGTATTCCTACATGGCCTTTTTCGGATCAACACTCCATTGATAACTTTTAACATCCTCTCTTCTCGTATTTATTTATGTGGGTTTATTCTATGGAACCACAGAGTGATTCAACTGGGATCTCTGAGATCATTTAGGCTAAGTCCCTTAATAAATGAATACTTTTCTCACACATCTGAATTATTTTTCAAACTGGATTTTACTTCATTTTTTATTTGTTTTGCATCTCTACTCTAAGGGTCAAAATAGTAATCTGCCTACAGTGGACACACAGTGCCTGTTGTTGGCTAACTTTTCTAAAGGCACTATGAAAAACATCAGCAAGGCAGCCTTTAACCACAGAAAGAATATCTGAAAACTGAGACAGAATCTCTTTCACAGCATTTACCCATTGGTTCTTACCAACTGCTTGCCCCTGATCACAGCCATGTGCACATTCTTCAATGAGCCATCATCATCTTCGAACACTTCTGCTGACCACAAAGCACAATTTACATGTGTCCACTCATTCTGGCCAATGTATAGCAAACGGCCAGCATCCTATGAAGTAAAGATAGGTTTTCCTTGGTATTAGCTTTACCTCAATCAAGATGACCTCAAGAATTCAACTATAATCATTTAACTTAAGGATGCACACAAAAATCACAATTCATTTCCTCAGTGTTTCCTCTGTCTCCATTTTCCTCCATCTAGACTACTTTTTCCATATTCTAGAACTACTTTATAAATCTAAAGAATAAATAATATGTGATAAGTTTATAAAAATGTGAACTGACTTCTTTAAAACCACACTTCAAAGTCAGTTCTCGGGAGCAGATGTGGCTCAAGCCATTGAGCTCCCACCACCCAAATGGGGGTCCCAGGTTTGGTTCCCGGGGCCTCCTGAAAGAACAAAAACAAGCAAAACAAATGAAAAAACCAACTCAGGGAACCCGATGTGGCTCAATGGTTGAGCTCTAGTTTCCTGCATACGAGGTCTTGGGTTCAATCCCTGGGCCCCGGTACCTTAAAAATAAAAAAAATAAAAAATAAACACACACACACACACACACACAGTCAGCTCTCTCAGCATGCATTAAAACCGTTTTTAAAATTTAAAGCTTCCTAGGGGGGCGGATGTGGCTCAAATGGTTGGGCGTCCGTCTGCCATATGGAGGCACCTGGGTTCGATCCCTGGGACCTCCCGGTAAAATAAAAAAAATATATATAGAAGGCGCATGGGCTGCCAGGCTCTGTGTGCCGCTGAGCTGTCGGGCCCCGGGAGCCATGCAGCAGGATGATGATGTAACAGAGGAGAGACAAGACGAGATGCTCCGAAAGCTCCAGAAGCCAGGAGCTGAGATGGCGCAGGCAGCAGAATACCTCTCTCCCACATCGGAGGTCTCCAGGATCGAATCCTGGTGAAGACTGGAGGAGGAGGAGGATGAGAAGAGATGGCAGGAAACACACACAGAGAATTGCCCAGCAAATGGTCACAAAAACAGCAAATGGGGAAGGGGGGTTTAAAACGGATAAAGTAAATAAATAAAATCTTAAAAAAAAAAAAAAAAAGAATTGACAAACCTTTAAAAAATAAATAAATAAATAAAATAAAATAAAATAAAATAAAATTTAAAGCTTCCTATGCACCGGGCACTAAATACAGCTTTATGTATATTATTTCACTTAATCCTCACAACCACTGTGAGGCAGGCATCATTATTATCCTCATCTTAAACCTGAGAGGGAATAGATGTAGCTCAGTGGTTGAGCACCTGCTTCCCATGTACGAGATCCTGTGTTCAATCCCCAGGCCCCGGGACCTCAAAAAAAAAAAAAAAAGATGCACCTGAGGCTCAGAGAGGTTAAATAACTTGTCCAAGATCAACGAGTAGGCAGCAAAGCATAGAAATGAATCCAGGCAGCCTGCCAGAACTGGGACTATCTTAACCAGTCTATTATACTACATTAAACACAAGCTATTTTATATGCAAATTATATTTTACTGACTTTCACAAAATCTTTTTGAGGAACTTCTAGTAGAAGTTACCAGACACCAGCAGATTAATTTAAGGCAAATCAACTTTTTATTCTTTTTTTTTTTTGAGGTACCAGGGCCGGGGATTGAACCTGGGACTTTGTATGTAGGAAGCCAGAGTTCAACCACTGAGCCACATTAGCTCCCCTGAGTTGTTTTTGGTTTGTTTGCTTGTTTGTTTGTTTTTTAAAGATTTTTTATTTATTAATTTCTCTCCTGCCCTCTCATTGTTTGTGCTCACTGTCTACTCTCTGTGTCTGTATGTTACGTGCTTGTCTTCTTTTTAGGGGGCACTGGGAACCAAACCCAGGGCCTCCCATGTGGGAAGCAAGCACTCAACTGCTTAAGTCACATCCACTCCCACAAATCATCTTTTAAATCAAGTAAATCAGTTATAAAAACAAAAAACAAACAAAAAACTCCAAGTGAAAAATAAACATGAATTAATAAATAACATCCAGGCATCAAGTCAAAGCAAAAATAACAGTCCATTTTGGGAGTTTATTAACCAGGTCCTGTATTACAAAATACTTACATTAGCACTGTCATCACCATATGTCAAACATAATGCACATTGTCTATTATCTTCTATGCCTGGGGGTGGGTTCAGCTCTGGACTGTCTTCTCGGCTCCTGTCAGTACCTTGGAACCCAAAGGACATCCAGTTAAAATTGGCAAACTATGTCTGATTTTCAGGGAGAAAAGAAAACAATTCAGCTTAAATAGCCTATTAAAATAGACACTTTCAAAAAGTGTTCCAAGTTTTGCTATCTCAGCATCTATGTTACAATACTCGGAGTATTTATGCCAAGTCCTTGTTAACATCCAAATGAAGCAAAAATAATGATTTTATTACTTTTAAGGCTGACTTGAAAATTCCTTTTGGTATCCAAGTGTATTAAATTCAGATTCACAAAGACAGTCATCTGCATGTAGAGGGAAATGGATAATGACTCTTCATTTGGTGCCTTACTCAAAATTGGTGGTGTAGGAGGATGTAGAGGAGTAGGTGAGTCTGGTTCTCCAGGCCCTTTGGGTTTAGGAGCTGGAATGATTTTCTTCATTAAAGGAGGCTGCTCAGTGTGGCTGTTTTCCTCTCGCTCCTGCCACTGAGCATAATTATGGTCAAGTGAAGGTGGAAGCACTGCGTTTGGTAACATCCCACTGCTGAAAATAATTGATTCAACAAGTATTTATTGCACTCCTACAAAATACCTAGAACTGTATAAAATAATCCAATTCTTTGCATCATCAGGTCTTGGCCTGATATACAAGCCACTCACAGAATGTATAAACAAGGCAATTTGAAAACTGCCCAAATACACAAGACTTACTTTTTAAAAATATATAGTCTTAATACAGGATTCTTGGTTAAACTTCCAGAAACAAATGATAACCCTATCAAACAACCAAAAAGATTTACTAGAATGAAAATTATAAGCTAAATATGGAGACTCCAAGAGCAGTAGAGAGCACCATTTGAAATAAGTAAAATGGAGCCCATTTATAACCAGGCCAATTATATGACTGTACTGCATATGTATTATACAAATGCCACAAATTAAACCAAGTTCCCTAACACATAGCAAATACATAAAATAAAAATAGGCAACTACATATAACAAACATTAAATGTCTCTAGCCCGTACTAAAAAAAGCATTTCAACCGATTCATTTTTAAATATATAAAACCTAGTCTAAAAAAAACAAAACAAAAAAAAACCCTCAGTCTAGTAATGAAAACTCTCAGATTTCTAGCTGACGAAAAGAAAAAAAGTACTACTGAATTTACTTACTTGCTTGATACTTTATTTGGCTCCCAAAACCTGGACTTTTTGACACTGAACCATGGAAAAACACGTTCCATTTGCTAAAAGAAAAACAAACAAACAAAATGTAAGCATGTGACTATTCATTTGGAAGCCATATAAAAACCAACAACTTCACATCAGTAGAAGGATAATTCCAGGCCACCAAGGGAAAAATCCACCTACTCTGGCAACTCCGCAAACTTCCTCCCAAAGAATCAGAGAAATGAATTAAACCAAAAGATGTTTTATGCACATGGCAAAGCAAAAAGTAGAAGAGAAAAAGTCCGTTCTATTCTGGGGGTAATTACTGATACATAAGCATTAAAAACATGAACTATCAATATTATTCACCCGGATAAAGAAGGACTTGACCATGCTGTTTGCCTTTTTAATCTCCGGCTGCCCTCCATCTGAGTTAATGGCTGCTTGAATGATCTTCACGATGTCATCACTGAACTCCAACTATATACAAAAACAAAGCATTAGTTATTCACAAAACAGTATGCTCTCAAAACCACTTCCTCTTCCTTCGGAAATCAACCAGCACAGAGACCCAACAGAAAACTGACGCCTTATTTTAATACAGTACAATTTCTCAAAGACTTAAGCTTTTGGGATTTGGTTCAAAATTAACTTGTGGCAGTTAAGAGATGCCAGTATAATAAGGCAAGAAATCAAATAAATTAGCTATATCATGGTAAGTTCTCCAGAAGGTCCACAATTTTAAAATTTGTATTAAAATGAATAAAAAACCAAGAAGAAAATATGGACTATGAGATAATAGATGACCATTTCCTATACATTCTTAAAACCCTAAATCTACAAATGAATACCCTGTGAAGAAAGATACACTATTCTGATCTAATTTTAAATGGGGCAAACTAATTAACTTCACATTAGCATTTTTTCCATAAACTGTTCTCTTAGTACTTCCTCTTAATACAAAAATAATTTTCAGAGAAGTCAAATAAATGCCACATTTAAAACAAAGCAAAATATTTTAAGACACTGCCTTTCCTATGATAATCCATCTTCTGAAATACAGAACTAAAATTACTCATATATTTTTAGGGTCTAAAGCAACAAGACATTTCTAAATATAACACAGATCACCTTTTAATTTACTTATCTCCAGCCTCATTCCCACAAGACCCAAGGAAGCTAAATTGGCACTTGGAATGTTGGTACTCTGCTCTAGAGACATACCACAGATGTGTAGTTCCCTTGGTCCATTTTCCTCTTGACTCCCTCCAGATCTAAAGGCTGCTGATCTTCCTGTTTGCTGACCTCAGTAAGTACCGGTGGATCAGGTCCTTCTGGGGAGCTGCGGGAGGGTATACTCTCCTCTGTCTCTGGATTTAAATCCGGAGGCTTGGCAGCCTGTTGCCAGGAAAGATATGTTTGTTTTATCTAACACTGAAAATGAGGCATCCATGTAAATTCTATTAAAATTAATAAAGATGATACTGAATTGATTCAGATTTTAAAACCCATAGATCATGAAAATAATCAGAGATTTTCATATAATAAAAAAGGAAAGTCAAAATAAACCTGTTATCTAATAATCTGGCTAGGTTAGCTTGCCTGGTAATTTCTAAATCTAGTAAGAAGAAATCCAAACTGTGTCCAGTCCCTTTGATTAAGACAGATAGCAGCATATTTTCCTAGTCAAAAAATGGAGCTCTATGAAAAAATAAAATAGCAGCCTAGCGCTGAGTTAAAATTTTCTTTGTCGTTCTTCCAACATTATAACTTGTGTTTCCTATGACTACTTTATAGATGTATAATTCTTAACTTACACATATTAAAAACAGTGGCTTCAAACTGTGTCCTGAGGAGCCCTAGGGACTTCCCAGAGCCAGATGGTTCTCTAGTCCCACTATTACCATTCTTGTTCCTGGAATAACTATAACTGCCTCCTAGCCACTGCTCCTGCCTCTAGGCTCAATTCTCTTCCATTCACCCTCTCCATCCCAATCAGGATCACTTTTTTCCTAAAGCTCAGTTCTGTTCAGGTTACTCCTTTGGGTGAAGTCCCTCATTTGCTCCCCATGGCCTTCAGGGTATAAAATAAATTTCTTATTCTAACAGCAAGACTTTTGAAATATGGCCCTTTCCTATTTCTTATCCCAAAGAAGCTCCTACTTTTGGCTCTAAAAATTTTCCTAATGGTTATGACCAAAACAAATAACTAAGAAATGAAATCAAAGAGTGGAAACAAAACAAAAAAACAAAACAGAACAGAACAAACAATGCATTACTAAATAAAAACCACCTCAGAACAAGTTCTCAGAAAACAAAATGAGACTTGGACCTACCTGTCGGTAGCGTAGCAAGTGGCTAGTGGTCCGAGAATTCAACAAGGCTGTCAGAACTTGCTTCAGAGAAATCTGTAGCTCTTTTTCAAGGGCAAGTCGCCACTCTGCAGGGTGCCGCTCAGTACAATTTACACAAGTGTAAGCCACACTTTCTGGCAGATTAGATAGAATCTCATACATCTCATCTAGAAAAATAAAAACCTTCAATGACAAAGTGCTCTGAAGACACGGGAGAGAGGGAACAGAGGAAATTACTCCACTGAACTAACTATAAAGATGTATGTTAGCAATAGCATTAAGACTCTACTATCCCCTAGAAGCGTGCACATATTGATCTTCAGAAGAGATATTATTAATAAACACTAATCTAGGATTTGGTTTTTGGAGAATCAGTAAATTATGTTACTCAAGAAGGAAAGCAAATAAATATTTTAAAGGATGTGCTCAAGATAAACGAGCATGAACTTAACATAATACTTATTCTACAGACCAAAAATAAACTTAAAAAGAAAGGACTTCAAATAAAAACACTACTATAATTTTAAGTTTATATTGCTTTGGGGGCAGTAAATGTAGCCGAATTCTCTAGAAAGAAAGAAACTATAATAAAAAGATTCCAACCTTCTGTACCTGAAAGATTCTCACATTTGGAATGGACCCAGCGATCACACTTCCCACATTGCATCATCTTACTCTCATAGTCATCATCATCGTAACACTTGTCACAGAGAGGGCAGAAGTTTCCTGAAAGCAAAGCAAAGCTTTCAGCTGTGCTTTTGCTCATGTACCAATACCTTTAATGCTTGTGACTCATGTATGCCAACACAGATTAAGACGCCAGCTACTATATTCTTCTGGAATCAGTGACAAATGCCAGAACGGACCTACTTTGGAGTCTTCATGCATCTGCAGAGTGTCAAGACTATTCAGAACTCCTAGAAATGCTTCCTATATGCCACTAGTTCTGTTCTTTAGACCCATATATAAAGGTCATGAGGGAGGTTTTACAGATAAGATGATAAGAGAATGGAAGAAAACTTTCTCTCTTTAACATTCCAAGAAATGTTTACATTTTTTCAAAAAGGTGGTGATATGAGGGAAAATACAGTTAATTTAAACTTATTCCTTATTCCTAGTGCTTTTACATTAACACTTAAAGCAGTACTTCCTAAAATTCAGTACTATGATGAATCTTCATGAATTTCCTTTAGCTGTGTAACCCCTCCATTATTTTTCTTTTTTTACTTAATAGATTCCTTTAAATTTATTTGCTTATTTTATTTAAATAATTTTAACAGTGAACTTTATATCATCACTACCCTAAGTCAGTAAAATAATAAGTTTAGTGTGTTAGTTGTAATTATTTTCTAGCATAACTATTAAAGATAAAATGTTATGACTGAGTACCACCTGAAATAACCAAAAGTATATGTACCACACTCTGGGAAATACTGGCTAAGAGTATTTCGTTTTAATAAGCTATTATAGGGAAGCGGCTGTGGCTCAATCAGTAGGGCTCCCGTTTACCATATGGGAGGCCCCGGGTTCGGTTCCCGGGGCCTCCTGGTGAAGGCAAGCCCGCCCGCACGGCGTGGTTAGCTGACCCAGCGAGCACAAGCAGCAAGGGGGCGATAAATGAATGAAAAAAAAAATAAAATAAAATAAGCTATTATAAAAAGTCCCCTTAATTATTCGCATACAAGCTAACCAAACATTTCCAGCTGCTATAATCTCTACTCAATGTGAACAGCAAGATCAGAAATTTACTAAATGTGTCCAAAGTCTCTCTGACAAGATGTATAAGACTTTTCATTTTATTCTATTGGAGTATCCAAGTATAACCTCTAAAAGTTGACAAAACTGTTTTGTTTGTTTGTTTTTGGGGGGTAGGTACCTTTAGCAAAGAGTTTGGCACAGTCATGGCACAGTGAGAAATCGTGAGACCACTGTGCATCCCACCCTTTGCCTGGAGTTGTGGATCCACAGCTCTTGCAGCGAACACACTTGGTACAGATCTGGAAAAGGCACACAGAAATTCAATAGAAATTTCTTATTTTTACTATGACTTCTTATTTTAAAAGATCTCAAATACAATCCAATTCTTGATCTGATTTCTTCACTAGGATGGCTTTCCCTAATAATGAAGCAAAATAATTGTTTCACTGACATCCTCAAGCAAGGATATTCCTATTATAAATATAGGATATTCCAACAGTCACCTGAAAATTCTCTTTGAAAAAGTGTAATGCGTGTACTCACCCAAACTTTCTTTTTCTTCGTGGGTTTGGTGGGGTAGTTTGGTCCCAGGCACTCAGGGTGATAGCTGTTTCGGCACTTATTACATTCCAGCAGCTGCTATAAGAAAATATAATAGCAAAAGGGTAAGCATCACATCAACCTCACTAAATTCTGATTACTTAGGTCCCATTTCATATTTATCGTCAAGTAGGTATATCACATCATTATAACAGTTTAAATTTCTTCATAAATTATTTACTCTCAATTAAAACAGGGATTTATCTCCTGTCAAAGGCACTTGTGTTGAGTATTCTAATAAAGGAGATTTGATTTAATTTTCAAATCTTACTCAATGCCAATCTTCCTGCTATACTCCCAAAATTAAAACACAAAAACAGGCAATTGATTACACTCAAATTAAATGTCAACACAGACTAAGTCAACAGAGAAAAGAATTTGGACACAAAAATTCTAACAGGTCTTAATAAATCATTAGAGGGCAGAAATAGAGATAAAGAGCAATACTCTAAATAGTTCTATTATTTAGTTTTATACCTTTGTAGCCTGATGTTGTCTTCCACAAACATGACAGAACTTGCAGCGACGACAACACCAATTTTCCAGCTGGTCCTCCAGAGGGCGCTCGTTCTCCTCTAAGCAAAACTTGTGGAAGGGCTCACAACAGACTTGGCAATACACAAACTGTCGAAAGATGGGAATATTGAAGTGTGTCAAATAACGTGTAGAAATATCAACCAAACCCTACTAACGTACTTTGGGTTTCATTACACAACGACTATGTAAAGAAAGCACAGTATCTCAGGCATTGTAGGAGATTCAGCGGACTAAGGACTAACGTGGTAATAATAGAATTATAAAGTAACAAATATAACCCAAGATGTAACAGAATGTGCTAAATACCATAAGAGAGGTATAAACAAAGAGCTATGGGACTGTAAAGGACTGGGGTAAGGGAAGCAAGGGAGGAACAGACAGAGAATGGTGAGATGAGTAGGGGAGAGATCTTGTTGGATGCAGAAGAGATAACTGAAAAGACTGCATGAAGAAGGTGGCATTTGAGATAGGTCTCTCAGGTCTGATACTATGCTGACAAGGGAGATGGGAAGGGGATGGACAGAATCTCAGATATAGAGAAAGATGTTTATGCAGCATTCTTGCATTCTTCAAACATTTTAGTGATTGTCCATTAAGTGCAAGGCAAAGGGGTGCTGTTTATACCACTGCTTGGGGTGCATGAGTAGGCAATGGGTGTGAAACTGGAAAGAGAAGGGTAAGGGCTATGCCACAGAGCACTAGGGGTGTGAGAAATCAGTACTTCATACAAAAGGCTTTGAAAGTTTTTGTACACTAGACTGAATAGTTGCTTGTCTTTTCCATCTCTAATTCCAGAAATAATGAGGATAACCTGGAATTTTCTTTTGCCATAAAAGAATTATTGGGACAAATGGTGAAATCTAAATAAGGTCTGTAGACTATATAAGAGTAATGTATCAATGTTAATTTCCTGATTTTGATAATTATACTGTGGTTATGTAAGAGAATGTCCTTGATTTTAGGAACTATACACTGAAGTATTTGGAAACAAATGGGCATGATGTCTGCAACTTGCTCTCAATTTTAGAAAAAAATCCATTTCTATATAAAATATATGTGTATATTTTATTTCTTATTTTGTAAAATATATGCACACATACACACACACACAAAGAGATAAAAGGACAAAGTGAATGACATTTGGGGAATCTGGGTAAAGGATATATGGGAATTCTTTGTACTATCCTTGCAACTTTTCTGTAAATCTGAAATCATGTTAACATAAAAGTATGGATACAAAGCATTAGATTATGGAGGAAAAGAGATACAGTAGACCCCTGGCACTTGTAGACTCAATATTAGTCTCAATGATATCTGAAGCAACCCCAACACTTAGAGCACTATGTTGTTCTTAATAGGCACTAAGAAAATATTTGTTTAATAAGTATCAGGTAATAAACTGTAATTTTGATAATGCATAATTTAAAAGAGCAAGTGGGCAGGACTAAGAGTAAGTCTCACTCACTGCTCGGCATCCAGATTTCAGCTTGCATTTGCATTTTCTTTACAACCTGCTGAATCCTATATGATAACGAGTTATTCAGGAGGTAAGGAGATATTCAGGAATTTGAGAATTGTAGAGATCTTGAGATACATCCTTTGTGAATATGAAACTACTGCTGCCTACTTAAAATTGTGCTACCTTTTTTTTTTTCCTCAATGTAAAGGTGGTACATACTTTCTCAAAAAACTCAAAAAGATAAAGAAAAATATAGAGAAAATAAAGGTCATCCATAACCCAACCATACTCTTAGTATTTTGGTAAAAACCCTTCTGGAAATTTTTCTACATGTGTTCTAAAAACATTTTTCCAAACCAAAATGGGATCATACTTTACTGACCATTTTTATCCTGTTCTTTTCACTTAGTGATATATTACAAACATCTTTTCATGCCAATATTAATATTAACGTTAGGACTTCATATTTTGCCATTATATATATGATAACCTATAATTATTTTAACCAAGGACCCTATTGATGGGACTTTTAGGTTGTTTTCAATTTTTTATCATAAACAATGCTGAAATAAAACCTTATTTAAATATACAGATTTGCCAATTTACCCCTCTTAAAAAGAAATACTATAATTAATTTATATTTCCACCAACAGAAAATCACCATTTCTATTCCATCCTTGTTATCGTCGTGCTTTACTTTTTAGTTTTTTGTCATCAGAAGGCTTAACTTTTTCTCCCTCATGTTTACAGGCAATTCTATTTCTCATTTTTGTGAATTATCCATTCTTGTCCTTTGCCTATACTTTACTATACTTTTCTTTTTTTCTTATTAATTACTAAAAGCTCTTTATAGACAAAGTGGTTTTAATATGCAATATAAAACAACCATCAACAGCATCCTTTTTTCTAGAACACTGTATCATTTTTTATGTTTGGACATCTACCAGAATAATCAGAACTCTAAATTATCTGGTTCAAACCAGGGCTAGTATCTGGTAAATAACAACAAAGTAGACTATAATGATTTCTTTCATCCAGAGCAAAATAATCTACTACTATACTTTCTGGGGAACAAAGAAGCGAAATAGCTTACCTCTACATGCCCACTACTGGCACAGAGAAAGCAAACTACCCTGGGTGTTATAGGAACAGAGGTCAGGATACCTAAGCCTCCCATCTCCCACACATTTTCTGCTTCACAATCCTCCTGTGGAGTAAAAGAAAGATCATTTATGAAATCTTTACAATGGCACAACTTTCAATTGAAAGTAAAGACAAAAAGCATAAAATTCGAGGGGCACCAGTATTTCAATAAGTTCAAAAATAACTGCTACTTTAAAATTTTTTCATCTCCAAAGCAAACTATTAAAAGGCTCATCTCTTGGTTCAATTCAGATTAAATAAATTGCAAAAATATACTGGAATTGAGTTTTGCTGATTCAAGGAATCATCATGGTTTGATGATTCCTCTGGGAAAGAATTATTTCCTCAGATACTGTCCTCACCTAAAGGCAGTTATTGCCCAGGATGGGTAAGAAAGTTTCAAAGCCTACGCTCTTCAGATGACTCTCAGACAGCGACCCCACAACACTGATCAGTGCTCTTGCACCCCTGAACTCTCCTGCTAACAGTAGTTCTTATTCACTGACACAACCCCCCCACCGCCAACACTTTTGGTAACATCATTTTCTCTATTTAAAGTCCACAATGCTCAAAATACTAAGTGGTCACAAAACACCTTTACCTTAAAGTCCACTCTGATCCTGTGGACTCCATCGGCTGGGATTTTTTGCTTAGAACCATTGCCATTGGAGAGAGTACTGAGGATGTTCAAAGTGCCTGCATTCTCCTGCTTACTGACCGGAGGTGGTTTTTCCTATGGAGGCAGAAGATGAATATAGAACAAAACAACATTCCACTCAAAAAAAAAACAAAAACATGACACCCCTCTTGCCTTCACTTTTGCAACAGATAATAAAGCAAATGACATTTTTTATTAATAAATATGGAAAACATGTTCCAGTAGAAGTATCCTAGAGAAACAGAAAAGTCATCTTCAGAAGATCTTAAAGGCCTCTCTCTACACTTAAGAAAAATAGTGGACACAGGAAAAGTGAATGTTACAGACAGATACTGCTAAAGGATGTTGAGGGCAAAAAAAAAAAACATTATGCCAAGTGCCCTGCAGCATAAGCAGATTCCTAGTCTAAAACGTGGGGCACAAAGAAGGGCAAAGCAACAAGGGGAAGAGACAAAAACAGAAAGGGGCTTAAAGGCTAACTCTGAAGTTATGTATTAATTTAAGAAATCCTGCCATCTACATAGAAGCAGAAATGCAGTTTCCAAGGAAAAGGCTATTTTCCTGCAGAACTAGAATACATCCCTGGAAAATGGCAGGAAAACAAATGTCTCCTCACCTTTTCTTTTGGTTTTTGTTTTACAGGGATACTTGGGCGGGGAGCCACTTTTTTCTGCTTGCTTTGCTCTGGACCTAAGAAATTCAAAATAAGTTTAAGTAAGATGTTATTGAACTTACAGTTAATGCTAAATAACAACAACTACTTTAGGAATGATTGGCCTGTGAAGAAAGGGGCATTAGAAGAAACAAAAAAACTACTTGAACTTTAGGTTTTAAATAGGAAATTAAGACAATATCTCCATTTTGACTGGTTTTTGCTTCTATTTCTTTATTATTATATAGTAGTTAAAAAGAGAGCTAATTTTCTTGAACCCAAGATTTAAACATATACATTTCAGGTTTCCAAATGCTGTTTAAGACAGGAGTGCTTCTTTGTTGGTACTTCTGGTTCAGCAATTCCTTCTTGCCTTCCTCACTCACCTGATTCTAGTGGTGGAGGCTGCTTTTTCTTGGGCTCACTAGGAGTGGTCTTGGGAACTTCCTTTCTTGGTGGTCCGGTGCTAGGTGGCTGTGGGGGGATGACTGGCGCTGGCTGGGAGACCTGTTTGCTGGACTTCCTGGAAGCCGGAGTGGTGACTTGTTTGGATTCAGGCCCCGGGACTGAGGCATTCACTTCTTCGCTCTTTTCCTCAATGGGTTTTCGTGAAGGAGGTTCACTGCTGCTTTTCTTTGGGGCAGGATCCTCTCTAGCTGATGGGTTAGGTTTCTGATTAGAGTCCACTAAATTCTTGACAACATTGCTCTCTTTGCTCTCTTTCTTTTCACTGGTCTTAGATTTTTTCTCTTTCTTTTTCACAGCTAGGAAAAAAAACAAGCAGGGAAAGATCACCTAATCTTAAATTACGCAGAATAATTTTACTTAAAATAGAAGCAAAGAAATGTAATATAATCCAATTCTCTGTTTCCTGCAGCTAAACTTGGCATTGAAAGGCTCAAGAAAGTTAATGCCAAGTGATCAGGTGAAGAAGGTATATTTTTATTGCTCTAGGAAATGGAATGGGCTGACATTTCTATATGAATTTTTAAAACCTTTTACTATGGAAATTTTCAAACATATCCCAAAGTAAAGGGAATAGTAAAAAGAACCTTCATGTACCTATCACACAGCTTCAACAACCATCAACTTCCTAGGAAAGGGCAGCACTTTTT
The DNA here is from genome assembly GCA_026826555.1 of Tolypeutes matacus. Taxonomy (NCBI): domain Eukaryota; kingdom Metazoa; phylum Chordata; class Mammalia; order Cingulata; family Chlamyphoridae; genus Tolypeutes; species Tolypeutes matacus. The sequence goes on along the minus strand of JAKSZT010032012.1, from coordinate 23,319,740 downwards.
AAAAAGCTAGTATTCTCTTTACTCTGTATATACATGACCATACAGTATTAAAGCAGAAAGTATCTGGGGAAAGGTCTTTTAACAGCACTACCTTTAGCTTGCTTCTGAAGGTAGGCTTTGGAAGGCATCCATTGTAGATTCTGGCATTTTCTCATCCTAGGATAACAAGGATAAACAAAAAAATAAGTACATTTAGAAGAGAAGCCATTGAAACAAGTGTTAAGTTGTCTGCAAGAACCAGTGAACCTTTCCTTAGGTTCATTTTGTCATTTGAAAAGAGGGACTGCTCATCACTCATTAAATCTGAGCCTCTGAATTCTTGGATCAACCCTTTTATTTACCTTTAGGATCTAAAAGGAACAAATTATTAGTCCATATTTCTTATAATCAAATCAGTCCTGTTTCCTTAGAGATTAATAACCTCGGGAGGCAGCTGTGGCTCAATCAGTGGGGTTCCCGTTTACCATATGGGAGGCCCCGGGTTCGGTTCCCGGGGTCTCCTGGTGAGGGCAAAGCCCTCCCGCACGGCGTGGTTGGCTGACCCAGCGAGCACGGGCAGCAAGGGGGGGATAAATGAATAAATAAATAAAATCTTAAAAAAAAAAAAAAAAAAAAAAACCTGAACACAGGGAGGCAGCTGTGGCTCAATCAGTAGGCCTCCCGTTTACCATGTGGGAGGCCCTGGGTTCGGTTCCCGGGGCCTCCTGGTGGGGGCGGGCCCGCCCGCATGGCATGGTTGGCTGGCCCGGCGAGCACGAGCAGCGAGGGGGGGGATGAATAAATAAATAAAATCTTAAAAAAAAAAAAAAATAACCTGAACACAAAATTGACTAAAATTATCCAACAAATCCTCTGTCTGCCCCTACAATACTACAAATGTATCTCATGGCTTTGATATATATTTCACTCCTCAATTTAAATTTAATGAAACTCAAATATTACTTGAAGTCTAAAAACTGCACTGAATCTATTCCAAATCCTGAATTTAGTGCCGTTTTATCTTGTGATCATGAATCTTTTTTCCCATTTGTGAATTGCCTCACTTCTTTCCACTAATGGGACTGAAACAAGATTACTACTTAGGGCAAGACAAGACCAAAGCACAAAACTACTTATTGTCTCCAAGAAACTATCTCCCCTGAAGTAAATAGCATAGCATTTCTCCCAACTATGCTTTATAAGTCACTCTCATGTTATTCATTCATTCATTCATTCAATAAACATCATCATATTTCTTCCCTGTGCCAGGTACTTATATGTGAGATGCTCAAACACCAAAATTTCTATTTATGTACCTCTCTTGATCTACTTTAAACCAATTATCCCAGATGGTATTTGAAAGAGTATCCACAAATTGACTAAGAAAGGGAAAGAAAGAGTAACAAGAAATCCCATATCGGGAAGCTGATGTGTCTCAAGCAATTGAGCGCCCGCCTACCACACATCAGAGGTCCCTGGTTCAGTTCCTCGTGCCTCCTAAAGAATACAGCGAGCTCGTGCAACGGGCAGGCGTGGCAAGCTGATGCCACAAGAGACACAAGAAGAAAAACATAATGAGAGGCACAGCAAAGCAGGGAGGGGAGGTTCCTGGTGTCTCCTAAAGAAGACAAGCAAGACAGCAAGCTGATGCAATAGGCAGGCGTGGCAAGCTGACACAACAAGAGACACAAGAAGGAAAACGATAATGAGAGACACAACAAAGCAGGGAACGGAGGTGGCTCAAGTGATTATGTGCCTCCTTCCCACATCGGAGGTCCAGGGTTCGGTTCCCGGTGCCTCCTAAAGAAACAAGGAAGACAAACAGATGCAGCAAGTGCAAACAGCAAGGGGGTGGGGAGAAATAAATAAATAAATTAAAATAAAATAAAATAAATAAGAAATCTCATATCAAGTGATAATATGCATAAAGATAATCTAATGAGAGAGCCAGAGGGCAAAAAGACCTGGATTCTATAAAGATAAAAATGATTTCACTTAATCTAGTAAATATTATTCCTATATCTGTCAGTTTTTAAGTAGAAACCACCCAGAGCTGTGCTGTGCAATACAGCAGCCAGCAGGCTATTTAAATTTCAATTAATTAAATTAAATTAAATTAAAATTACAGTTCCTCAGTCACACTAACCACATTTCATTTTTTTTTAAAGGATTTATTTATTTATTTACTTGCTTTTATCCATTTTAACCACCCCCCCGGCTGTTTTTTTTGTTTGTTTGTTTGTTTTTTTTTTGTTTTTTTTTTTCCGGGAGGTCCCGGGGATCGAACCCAGGTCCCTCCATATGGGAGATGGACGCCCAATCAGTTGAGCCACATCCAACCCCTCCCCCGGCTGTTTTTGTGTCCGTTTCCTGCCCTCTCTTATCAGCCTTCTCCTCCTGACTTTACTGGGATTCGATCCTTGGAACCTCCGATGTGGAAGAGAGGCATCCTACCACCTGCGCCACCTAAGTTCCTGGTTTCTCGGTGCATATTGTCTTGGCTCTCCTTTGTGTCACACTCCTGTTACATCATCATCTTGCTCTGTGGCTTGTGGGGCCTGGCTGCTCACCTGTGCGCGGGGCCTGGAGCCCATGCGCCTACTATATTTTTCTGTTTTTTTATTTTTACCAGGAGGTCCAAGGGATCGAACCCAGGTCCCTCCATATGGGAGATGGATGCCCAACCATCCGAGCCACATCCGTCCCCCTAACCACATTTCAAATGTTCAATAGCCACATCTGGTTAATGGCTATCATATAGGACAGAGCAGATACAGAATATCTTTCCATCATTGCAGAAAGCGTGACAGTGCTGCACCAGAGTATTTTTTTTCTCCACCCTGAGATGGCTCCCTCATCTGTCTGCTAGTTGTCTGCTCCCTATGTCTACTCATTGAGTCTACTCATTGTGTCAGCTTGTCTTCTTTTAGGAAGCACTAGGAACCAAGCCTGGGACCTCCCATGTAGGAGGCAGGCGCCCAACTGTTTGAGCCACATCTGCTCCCCCAGGTTATTTCTTATTTAAGCACAGCCTAAACCTACCCACATCACAAAATCCAAACTTGCAACTAATCCTGTAACTGAAGGAGATTCAATACAACCACATTCAGTTTCCTGATGCATCTTTGCAATTAACCAGGAATAAACAACTTTCAATGCTGAGAGTTCAACACCTTAGAGTAAGACACCAACTCACTTGCAGCATTGCTTCTTGATATTGCGGCCACCAAACTTGGGCTTGTCTAGGCAATTAGTACAAATGCCACAGTCCTCAGGCACCTGGCAGCCGGGACACTGCCCACACCGCCTTGATCGCCGTCCTTTCTTTACTGGAGGTTCCTGAGGCGCCTTGTTTCTGGTGACAGGTTTAATTGGTTTGATGGGTGGAGCAAGAGGTTCAGCATCTTCTGAGCCAGCAATTGATGACTTGTCTGTTAAAGAAAGAAATATATCATTGGAGTAGCTTAACCCCTTACTAGGAGCAGAGGCGGGACCCTCAAAATCCATTTATATTATATACATCCAAACATCATTTTTTAACTTTTTTTAAACTTTATTTTGTACATTTAATTGAAAATATAAACAAAAATTAAAAAGAAAACACAGGTGAATAAAAACATCCATTTCTCAATTAAACAAACATCATTTCAATTGGAACTCCAAAAATGAAATATATTGTAATAGAAATATTCATGCACAGAACTCGGAGCCTGTTCTTTTTTTTTAGAGATTTTATTTATTCATTCATTTATCCCCCCCCTGCTGCCTGCGCTCTCCGGGTCAGCCAACCACACCGTGCAGGCCCGCCCCCACCAGGAGGCCCCGGGAACCGAACCCAGGGCCCCCCACATGGCAAACGGGAGCCCCACTGATCGAGCCACAGCCGCCTCCCCGGAGGCTGTTCTAAATAATTATTTAACTGTTTAAAAATGCCTATAACTTTCAATTTGATGAAAGCAAAAACCCAAAGACAGAAAACGAAGCACTGTCTAACCAAAAATTAAAAACGGTTTTCTAAACCACTAAGTTTTATATGAGCAACTGTTTAGCACTTAAGGACTATATGGCAGCCATGAGAATGTGCTCCACACACCTCCATCTATAAGATGCATAAATGACCCTAGCACTGCTCTGAGAGACAAGAGTCTCCTCTAGCAGCCAACTTTTGCTCAAGGAGTCCCCAAGAACCTTGACCAGACCTTCTTTTCACTATTACAGAGCAGTCTAGGACACTTCCACCCAACCTTCACTCAGGTCAGGCTTGCATTGCAGTCTGACAAGCTCTCCCATCCTTCCCTGGCTCCCTCTCCATTTTCTCTCACAGGCACTTTCTCTGGTAAAATCCTTGCACATTTAATCCCATTTTGTCATCTGCTTTTGAAAGGACCCAGACTAAAACATATTGCTATGAAGAGCCTCCTGGGTGTCCCCCAGCATGACCAGTAAACAAAGGATCTGTCTGCTCAGACTACAAGGTTGACAACTCCAACCTACCATCATTCCCCATGGAAGACAAAATCTTTTCTCTTTCTTCCCATGGTAAGGCACTCAGGGTGGGCATGTCATCAGGAAACACAGCTCGTTTTCGGCCAAGGGCAACAGCAGCTCTTCTGCAGACATGTTTAATCCGGGGTCCTCGCACAGAAGTCTCTGATGAATCACTTTCTTGACCCTGAATACGAAGCAAGCAAAAACAAACAATAACAACCATACCATGTTGAAATTATAATTAAATGATGCCAAGGTACAGCTGACTAACTTATTATGAGCTAAACTTGAAACATACAATTCTAGTTTTTCCAACTGATAGGCTACATTAATATGCACAAATTAACTACCGCTGTATCCTAAAATTGGTGGCAAAAACGGTCTCTAATCAAAAAAAGGATATCAACTAAGCTTATATTCCCAATTTTTAAAAATTCCCCTCAAAAGTCAAACTGCCAGTCTGTGTTATCAAAAAGTTCAGTCTGGGGTAAATAGGGCTTATCTAACCACAGGCTTTTTTTTTTTTTTTTTTTTAAGATTTTATTTATTTATTCATTTATCCCCCCCTTGCTGCTTGTGCTCACTGGGTCAGCCAACCACGCCGCACGGGCGGGCTTGCCTTCACCAGGAGGTCCCGGGAACCGAACCCGGGTCCTCCCATATGGTAAACGGGAGCCCCACTGACTGAGCCACAGCCGCTTCCCCAGGCTATTTCTTATATCTCCTTGATCAACAAAGGGGTAGGGGGAAATGACCTACCCATGGAAGTATAAAAGACCATGGCTCCAAACAGAAATGTCCCACATTTTAAAGAGCCACTATTCCTATTACTAGGAGGTTAATCAAAACACATCCAGCTATGGTGTCAGAAATAAGTCCCATCAGATTCCTGCTCGAACTCTGCCAGTAGTTCCTAGCAGAGCTACTAAATGCAAATATGGCCCTGGTAAGCTTATGGCTGTCTGAAACTAACTTGATAAGTTGGCATAAATATGCATCTATTACCTGACAATTTTTTTTTAAAAGAACCTAAAAATCAGCAAGTTTTCTCAGGAAAGGATAGTGCCTAGCTCACTCTGCTTAAGCCATGCTATTCTTTGTAAAATTTGTCTTAACTTACTGACTTCTTAATAAACTATCTTCATAAGTGACTTGTTCAGCTTTTCTGTCCCACAACTTGTGGCGAAGTACTTCTCATTTGTGTTCTGCACCCTATTATCTAATGCTCTCATCACTCATTACTCAGAGGGAGAGGTTTCCCTCCAGTTTTCTATTCTATCAGGGATAACAAAACAATTTGACTACAAAAATAGGCCTTCAAAATTAAGTCACAGATTCCATTATACCAAACCCATTAAGTACAAACAACTCAGCATTCTTTATAATAGGGCCCCAACCTAACTTTCAGCCTTAGCTCACCACTTTCCTATGTATACTAATCTAGCAACTTACTGGTCCTCCAATGTTTCCTACTTTTCCATCTCCACGCACCGTTCCCTCTACTTAGAATGCTTTCCCCTGCCATTTTCTACTTATCAAAAGCCTATCTGTCTTTAAAGAACCACTGCAAATGCCACCTTCTCCACAATACTTTTCCTGACTCCCATAATTGGACGTAATTTAAACATTTAGCCTAGAACTTGCCCATAGATGGGGCTAGTGATTTTAATAGGCAAGGTGGAAAAGAGTACCTGTGCTTTGGGCTGGTCGGTTTGCTTAAGACTCTTACTCTTCTCAATCTTGCAGAGCTGAGCTTTGGCCTTTTTTAGGAGGCTGGCAACCCTCTTGTCAGTCATTGGAAGCTTGTCTGCCTGAGCCAACATGGAGCCTATGGAGGAAGTGGAATGTTTAACAGTGCTAGATGAAGGAGTGGAAAGGCAGAGGGTTTTCTCCTTCTCCAGGGATGGGGCAGTTGGGCCGAGGTCCAAGTTGTTTTTTTCCAGATTTCCTCTCCCTTTCTTTATAAGTATTTTGGTTTTGACAGCTGTTGTATCCCCAAGAGTCACAGAAGCACTATCAGTCCCAGAATCAAGTGATGAAGACTTCTTCCGCCCTGTTCCTTTTTTGGCAGAAGATGAAGTGGCAACATCTTCACCAACAACCTTCTCTTTGGAAACCCTACCCACAGGATACAGAGCAGAACTACTCTGAATTTCTGATCCCTTTTTCCTTTTCTCTTTCCTTGACTCCCGCTTATTCTCTTTTTCTCTCTCCCGGTCTCTCTCTCTACTCTTGTCCTTCTCCATGCTCTTGTCAGCATCTCGATCTTTGGACAGCTCCTCGGGGGCCTTGTCTTTGTTTCTCCCTCTTTCAGTCTGAGAGCCTGGGGTAAACCACGGGAAGAGAGGAGTAGGACTACTTGATGAAAATGGCTCTGCTGGAGCACTAGTTTGCTTCCTTGGTCTCTGATTTTTCTCTGCAGAGTCCCCAGACTGAGTCAGGGAATGAGAAGGAAAAGTGAAAGTTGGGTTTAAGGCACTAGTGGCAAGAGGACTAACAGAAATGCTTAACGAGGAAGAGACAGAAGACGGTGGGGTGAGAGGTGATAGCTCAGAAGTACTAAGCCTTCCACTTCTTGTTCTCATGGAGTGAGAAGGAGATCTTGGTTCAGATCGAATAGGACTAAACACTTTTCTTTTCCTTTTTCTATTAGATACTCCTGAAGATGTTCCAGCAGAAGTTCGATTACTAGGCAAGGTTACTGACTCAAATATTCTAGAGTGAGCCTCACTTGGAGTAAATCTTGGAGCTCTCAGAAGAGGACTCCTTTTGTGCATATCAAACCTTGTTCCAGAATGGAGTGGTGAAAACAACCGGGCTGAAGCAGCAGTACCAGATGCAGAAAAACCAGACGCGAAGCCAACATCCTCAGGAGTCAGTGGAGGGGGTCGGAAATTATCAAATATTGGTTTGCGAATAAGACCTTCTTTGGCATACTTTGCTGAGGAAAAGTACTGTGGCTCTGACCTAGAATGCTTTAAAGAAGTCCACCTAAACGTCGGTTCTCGCAAAATAGATTTTCGCTTCTCTTGCATGGGAGCAGCAGAAGCAGGCAAAAATGGTGATGCTAAGGGGATTGTTGGAGGCATAAGCCAAGGTGTGTGGTCAGAGATACTGGAGGCTGGCTGCAGTGGTGGGGGTGGAGTGAGCAGAGGTGGAGGTGGAGAGGAAGAGGTCTGCTGCTGAGGGGCACTTTGTAGAGCTGACAGTTTTTTAGTTGTTCGAGATCCAAAACTTCTCTCTGACACTGAGTATCTTCTGCTTCTCCTATCATTACTACTGTTTTCTGGGGACTGGGAAATAGGCAGTGGAGTATGAACTTCGGGGGTATCGCTCCGTTCCTCAGGAAGTACCTGAATCTCCTCAGAGGCCTGAGAATCTGTGGAGGTATCAACACTGGGGCTACTAGATCGGGAGGAGTCTGAAGACATTTGAGAGGAGTGCTGAGAAGCTGCACTTGATTTCTCAGAAGATCCACAGGACGTGGCACTGAATCTACTATTCGGGGTAGACTCTAGTCGGGCAATTTTAATCGGAGGGTCATAGTCTTCATCCTCTATAAACCGCCGAGGGGTTTTAATGATCCTTGAGGAGATAGCACTGACAACAGGCATGATGAACTGCCGAATATTTTTGACCTGTGTTTTCACCTTTCTTCCTTGCAGCTGAGCTGCTTCTTTTTCAATTTTCTTTTGAGCCCCCTTTTTTGCCCTTTGCAAGAGTTGCTTAGCAATTGTTGCATCTGTCCTTTTGGAAGAAGGAATAATCCTAACTGGTTTAATCCTTCGAGGGCTTTGTCTGACAACTGTCTTATCTTCTTTTGTGAGTGGAGGTGTACCTTCCTTGTCTTTCCGGACCTTCTGGGGCTTTTCCAGTTCAGAGTTAATGAGGAGACCCGAAGGGGTCTTTATCCTTTCTGTTGACGGAGGCCTTCCTCGCCGTCGTACAATCTGTACCCCCTTCCTTCCTATTTGAAGCTTCCCTGTCTTAAACTTAGACTTGAGAGGAGAGAGTTTACCTGCTCTTAATTTTTTAATCTTTGTGGCTTGCTGAAATGTAGCAGAAGGTGTCCGTTTAATTTTTTTCAGGCTATCTTCCTTGTTTGCCTTTGGTAACTCTGAAATGTCCTTTCCATGGGTTATTTTGATTTTTACTCCAGGGAAGGTGGGAGGTCTTCCTCTCTTCTTTTCTATACTTTTAGAATCTTTCTTCTTGATCTTATCTCCAGATTTGGTCTCTGATTTATTTAGAGGGGAAAACACAGATGGATCTGAGAGGATAGCTGAATTTCGGTCAGAGCCACTTCTAGGTCTCCCACGAGGTTTTCGAGGACTAGTTTTAACTGTGTACAGAAATTAAACAATGAAGAGCACATATTTAGCTTTGTAGTTCAGGTCTTAACTAAGCTGAATATAATTTAGCACAAGCCATTCTGTACTAAACTCTACATGGATCTAACGAGCCAAAAAATGTCTTAATTACGCTTAGTTTCTTTTCACCAAAAACCTGTCTCAAAGAAATCAAATAACATTCCACCTGAAAAGTACATTTATCTACTTTTTGATACAAAAATCAATTGAGCAATTCATCTACAAAACTGATTTTCCTACAACTTTAGATGAGCAAGAAGTTTTTTTTCTGAATTCCAAAGAATTATTTAAAAAAATATTTGAGAACATGTTTATAGTATGTCATCACACCTTCTCAATTCAGAATTTTAGCTCTGAATAAATTTGAACAAGGTGCTATATAGCTTCAACCTAGTAACACACCAACTCCCATAGGAAAAGGCTCCTGGGCAGCTCAGCTTGCTGTATTTTCAATCTGTTTTGCCAAAGTATACTCAAAGTTTTATTGAATGGAAAAATATTCATTCATGAGATATCAGAATAAAAATCACTGAACTCAGTGGCATGTGAATTAACCAGGGAAGAGACATGATGATATGTCCATTAATCTCTTCCCCTACCTAGAGATCCCTAAACTAATAGTTAGTCTTAAGTGTCAAAAAGATTTAACTCAGGGAGTAGATGTAGTTCAGTGGTTGAGCACCTGCTTCCCATGTACGAGGTCCCGGGTTCAATCCCTGGTACCTCCTAAAAACAAAACAAGCAAACATACAACTTTGGGGCAAGGATGTAGCTCAGTGTTGAGCTCCTGCTTCCCACGTATGAGGTCCTGGGTTCAATCCCCAGTATCTCATTAAAAAAAAAAAAAAGATGTATCCCTAATTAAAGTCAAGAGTAAAGTCAACACCCTTTCCGCCATCTTGGAACCTGTGGAGGCCTGCTGGGAACAGGACTTCTAAAATGGCAAATATGTCTAGAAGGCTGTGGTCCAAAGCCACTTTTGCTGGCTATAAGCGGGGGCTCCGGAACCAGAGGGAGCACACAGCCCTTCTTAAAATTGAGGGCGTTTATGTCCGAGATGAAACTGAATTCTATTTGGGCAAGAGATGTGCTTATGTGTACAAAGCAAAAAACAACACAGCGACTCCTGGCGGCAAACCTAACAAAACCAGAGTAATCTGGGGAAAGGAAACTTGTGCCCATGGAAATAGTGGCATGGTTCATGCTAAATCTGAAGCAACCTTCCAGCTAAGGTCATTGGACACCGAATCCATGTGATGCTGTACCCCTCAAGGATTTAAACTTATTGAAAAGCAAATAAATAAAATTGTGGATTTTTCTCTTGTAAAAAAAAGAGTAAATCAACAATATACTAAATCAGAAAATGGAATTTGCCAATTTATATATCAGCTCAATCTGCCTACTTATCAAGAGATTTAAGAAATCAAGACTATTTCCTAAAACACTTTGTATAAGCTTGTATTTTTAAAATGTATTAAGAGTTACCTTTTCTACCTTATCTTCTCTTCCCCCTTGACCTCTCAATGTTTTATATGACTCAACATTCTTCTGAGACTAAAACCAACCTTACCAGGCACCAAAAGAGATTTATGCCATTACGATGCACACTGAAGACTACAGAACCAATCATCCAACAAAACAGAAATCAACACAGGTCTTACTGTGGAGCTTTCTAAATATAAATGCTTTTCTCACCAATTAACTTATGAGACTTCCTTAACCAATTAAGGATTCACATATTCATTCTAAATATATGCTAATTACAACAAAAGTAAGGACTGAGACAGCAGAGAAACTCACATTTCTTAAATAATGCATTATATCCAGATGGTTAATTTTATAAAAATTGAGACAACATTCAAGGTAGACTGACAGCCAAAAAAAAAAAAAAAAAAAAAAAAAAAAAGAATCCTAAGAGAGATTCACAAATCTATCATGAAAGTCTATCATGAAAGACTTATGAATTAACAAAATGAAACTCCTACCCAGAGGTATTCACAAGATTCCTTATTATTGTGGTACACTTGAACCTGGCCACTCAGAGTACTTTATCAATTCTGAAAATCTCTTCTATCCAACTTTTAAAAGAAGTATTTGGTGGGCAAGTAGAAAAAGCAGAACAGAGAAGAGTTGCAGCTCTGCTACTAAATTCCATAATCCACAATGCAGTCAAAGAACTCATAAATCAGTTATAAATAATTGCTAACCATGTATATTCTTGTTTTTGTCAACTATAAATGAAGGGTCAGATAAGATTATCTCTAAAATTACTTTCTATGAGAAGTTTTAAGATTTCATCACATCTTAAAGAGAACATTGCTACTGTCTAAATAGCACAGATACTGGTACACACTGTTGGCTAACTCCTCCCAACTAGAATGGCAATATTGGCACCATTTGGAAAAAGAAAAGTTGTCAAGTTAAGTGTTCAAATTAGACAACTGTGTAACATATGATGGCACTCTTCAAATGAAATCCAAACACTAGTGAACATCACAAAGTCAACGTCAAAGAGCCAAAACACTGCTAACAATATCATATTTAACTAGATTGTCTATCCACATAAAATCAAAGAAAACACCATAGAAGAAATTAGAATGGCAACCCAGATGGGGAATATATATTCCATCAAAACAGCTATAGTCCTCTCCTTTATAGAATTGAATTCTTCAAGCCATTATATGTTATTTCCACTGAGGATCTTCTCTTGTAAGCTAGCTTGCAAATCTAGAATTTCAAAACATTCTAAGGCCCCTTTCAATCAGAAACAGAGTAGGTATCACCATCCCAAAATCCTCACGATTGAGGAATGAACAAACATAAGAGGAGAATGCAACTATGAACTAAAGTAGACTTATTATTATTTTAGCAATGGAAGAACTTGTATCACTGATATAAAGGCAGTGGCCACCAGAGCTTCTGAGGAAAGGGAGAGGGAAGAAGAGATGTAACATGGGGCATTTACAGGACAATGGAATTGTCCTGCATGACATTGCAATAACGGATACAGGACATTATACATTTTGTCAAAACCTGTAAAATTGTGTGGTGCAAAGTGTAAACTATAACAAACTGTAGACCATGGTTAGTAGCAATGCTTCAATATGTGTTCATTAATTGTAACAAACACACTAATGAAAGATGTTGTTAACAGGGTAAGTGGGGAGGGGGAGGGGATGGGGGGTATATGGGAATCCCCAATTATTTTTGATATAACATTTATGTAATCTAAAGCTTCTTTAAAAATAAAAAATAAACATTCTAGGTGTTTTGTTGGTGCGATCAAGACAAATATGGCTAATAAATGGAAACAGTCCCATGTCATTTTTATTTTCTTTATTTAAATACAGCCTTCCAAGGATCAGGTAAAATAGTTTCATATAGTGGTAATTTCAGCTGTTAAAAATACTGACCAAATTATTCCCAAAGGCATATATACTGCCATATAATATAAAATAAGTAAATCTGAGGATGCATTTAGTAAGTTACCTTCAATTTGCCTACCAGGTTTTCCCATCATTCTTTGGAAACCCACCTCCGATGTCCCAAGTGGCTCGCAAAGAGAAACATACTAAAGAATAAACCAAATGTGGCCTTACAGAGAAGAGTCCCATAAAGAATTCTAATTCATAAGCCTTTTCCTACTGTATAAGGGAAGGGAAATGATATACAAAACAAAAAACAAAAAAAACAACAACAGTATTTTAGATCATCCTTTACATGCAAAGAAGGCGTGGGAAAGCCACAGTCACCTAACAAACAAACTTGAAGGCACTACGCACTTCATTGGCCATACCTGAAGGAGACCTTGTGGGACTTCGCACTCTGACTTCTTCATCTGAGCCAAAACCTAAGAACTGCTCATCCTACAACAAAGGAAAATTATTTTAAAATCAGAAGAAAAACATGAATCTGAACACATCCCAAAGAAACGCCCAGAGGAGACACAAATGAATTTGGAAAATTAGCCTCTATATATTAATCATCATCATTCAAATGGATACTATTAATTAACTAATATTGAAATAAATGGATCCAGCCATACAGCTTCATTACAGACAAATAGGAGCTGTGTAGTAACTGAACAATACATTGAAAGTCATCTTTGGTGCATAGTACCCAAGGGATAGTCCTAAATTTCAAACTATAGATGCAGCCCAAAACAATTAAAGAACAACTTTAATTCAGGTAAGCAAATCAGTACAATGGCAGAAATACACAGCCCCAATAAAACAAACAAATGCTTTTCAACAAGTAGTTACATCTACAGACACATAAGGAATAACATAAACAATATCATAATCTCTTGCCTACTAAATATTAATAGAGACTGAAAGTGCCATAATTGTCAGTTCCTTAACTCAGGAATTGACATTTAGATGTGATTTCTATACATTTGAGATCCAAAGATTCTCAACATGCATTTTATGGCATCATTTAAAAATGCCCTGTGATAAGAGACTTAATGGTGGGCAGCAGCATTTATGAAAGGGACCATGACTTGACCACACAGAGGGTGAAATCCTATCACTAATAACTTAGGGAAACAGTTTATTTTCACTTATACTTGGAAGAGACAAAAAGCAAACATTTCTCCTTACCTCTAACCTTTTTCCTGCCCTTTGAAAAAAGCCAAGTAACTAAGGATTCATTTAACCTACTTTGGACAAGTTCTCAAGAAAGATGGTCTATTTAAGCAAACTGATTAATAGAAATTCACTGGTTCAGAGACTAAGCGTCCTTTCTAGGGATAGAGACATAGAATTTCAGATTCCAGAAACAAAACCCACATAACAGAGCAACAAAATAAGGAATGAAGAACAGATTTTCTTGAACGTCCAAGTTATACTGATAGGCCTCAGGCTGAGTTCCAACCATTAAAGCACCAAAAATTTCCTCTCAAAAGCTGAGACTACATGTTTGTGGACAACAACATCTGTGGGTTTTCTGCTGAAGAGCTGTTTACCCAGCTAAAGCTAGAGTTGGGTACTAATCTGTTTAACTACTTTTCAACCAGGAATATATTAAAAGGTAAATGCAAAATGCAACTTGTTAGAAAGATTAGCAGGCTCCTGTCTTTTTTAAGTTGACAAAAAATTGAGGGCCAAGCCTTTACATACTATGCAACAGAGAGACAACTCCTATTAGAATCTAAAAGGGTCTTTGCACTGAGGTTGCTGAAATTATCAAAGCATTTAACTATGTAAGAAAAAGGTGAAATTCTCCTCTTCAAAGAAATTTGTTTGAAAACAGATTATAAATCTAAGAATGTGTTAGCCAAATACATCTAAATCTAAATTTAAGAAATACACACTAGAGTATTTCTTACACAGTCTCTGCTTTTATCACTAAATAAATCCAAAATTGTAGCATAATAGTGGAAACTCAATGGCTGTTAATTTTTAAAATGTACATTTGGGGGGGGTAGTTATCTAATATAGTAATCCTAAAATCTACTTTGAGAGAAAGGCAGTTTAATAAAATCAGTGATGGTAAATTACCCCAAATGCTGTTAAAAATTCTTTTTCATAGAATCTTAGAATTTTATGGGGAACCAGGCCAATCCTCAATCCTCTCATGCTTTGTCATGTGACACCACTGAGGAATAGGGGATCTGGAGAGAAAAGGGCTGGTTTAGGATCCTGGCTCTAGCACTTGCAGGCTATGTGATCTTAGACAAGTCACTATCTTTGTATCTTAAATTGTTTATTGGAATGTTTTAAGGAGTAAATGAGGCAATTTACGTAAAACTACTTGGAAAACTATAAGGTAACATACTGTTGTGTTGAAGAAATTGAAGCACTGAGAGGCCAAATGACTTGCCTAAGATTATACAAGGCACCTACATATGTAAATCGGGCATACAGTAATCTTTCTTCCAAAATAGTTACCATTTTAAAACTAAAGGAATTTAAAGGAATCGAATAAACCATTTATGGCACACAAAAAAAAACTAATATTATTTCAGTAACTATTAAGTAACAGCCTACACATGTTCAGATCCTTCAGGTTTCCAATTAATTTAATCTTTTCCTGCATTATCCTTATGGAACAACTTGATAATCTAGGCATTTCACGAAGACATTCGGGAATTTCCCAACACTTACTAAGGGAATACATTGCTAGGTGCATGAAATTTTGTGAACCAAGTGTTGCAATGACAAACAAATCAAGCAACTATACATGTAACACCCAACATGTAAGATAATCAACAGGTGAGGTAAGAAGATTTTATTGATTTTTAAAAGAAATATAAAAGATCACACTGCTATGTTCATTATCAGCATCCTTAGTGGGTCACTTTTCTATATTTCAAAATTTCACAAAATGTAACTATACCATTCTCACTGGATGTACTCCAAAAAACAACAGAGTACTATTGAGCTATCAAGAAGTAATTTAACTCTGCCAAAGTTTAAAGTTTGCAAGAACTTTCCAAAATGATGGAAAGCATGAAATCTTTTTCCCTTCTGGTCTTGCAGATGGAAAAAGGAATGAAAAGAATGAGTAGTCAAAGAGAACTACACTTCTACCCAAGAACTTTCTTTTCACTTGAAAGATCGGTTAACTTCTTGAAGCATGTTTAAAAAAAAAAAATAGCATCCATTGTTTAAAGAATCCAGACAGCTTAGCCAAAAATAAAAGCCTTCATTGTTATGTTAAAGAACTATAGTCTTTTAACTCTGAACTTCCAATTCAATGTAAGAGCCCTTAAAAAAATAAAAATAAAAAAATCTAAGGAAAGCCAAGGGGAGAAAAAGCACTGGGAAAGACTGCTGCCAAAGGCTGCCACAATGGAAGTCTTCCCCGTGGCACACAAGCCCTGGCATCAGCACCAGGCTTCTACCACCTTCATGCCCAACATGTCCTTTAAACACGTGGGGACCCTTGAGGATGTAAACAAGGTAACAGTGCTGGCTCCCCAAGGATTTGGACTTGCGTAGAAATCAAAAGACAAAGGGAAGAAGTCTACAAAAAAGACAACAAAAGGAACTGCAATGAAATCCATGTTTGGCACTGTCACATCTTAAGCCTGGACGGTCCTGAAGAGAGAAGTTACGGGAGATGTCACACCACACGTGACCAGGTAATTCCTGGGAATGGGGCCCAGACAGCCAGGCATCACACAAACCTCTCTTCTCTGATGAGCTCAGCATTCTGACACAATATCGGGAGGAGCCAGTAAAGTTACTCCCTCCTGACAATGATGTCCTTGGAGACTAGATCGCTAAGTTTTCAACATTTTCTTCCTGCAAAGAATGAAAACTACCCTTGTCAAGCTGAGCACTATAAAATACTGTTAAATCATATTTAACTACCAGTGATTAAGGCTGCAATGAAGTTGTGAAGTTACCAAATGTCACTTTCTAAATGAAATCTAATTGTAAAAATAATAGACTTGTAGAATTTCTTTCTTAATATCCTTATCTCTAACTCTGGTTAACCAATAACTTCCAAACATTTCTTTCTAATAAATTCTACTTTATGCATAAATATTTTAACATTTGAGGTTTTTTTTTTTCCAATGGCAGAGTTTTAATTCTTTAGTGACTGGTTATTTTTTTAAGCCATGAAGGAAGAGAAATATTTTTTCCACAAGAGAACCTAAGTGAACCCAAAACAAATATTACAGATAATAATGTTTACATATAAAATATAATGAAAACATTTAGAAAAATACATGAAATTCTGTGTTTCAGGGGATTATGTACTATTAGGACAACTTTTCAAAGCACCATTTCATATTCTTGTTCATTGAAAACACATTTATATGCTTGCCACAGGGCTATATGTTCCAGATGCAAAGATGAGTAAGACATGATTCCTGCTCCCAAGAAGTATGGAAGGCAAAGGCAGGTATGTGCACTATTTCAGCTTTCCTTTCAAAAACCAAATTTATATTAAAATATCACTAGAGGATAAATACTATGTAATTTATATTCTGGAATTAGAATTTGCTTTAATCTTAGAATGCTCCATTCTTTCTCATACATTAGTATTTGGTGGGTGGAGAAATACTCAATACATTTCAAAATCCCTCCAAAGAATGGCATTCTATATCTCTATCTCTTGGTATTGTAACTAAGCACCAATCCAGTGTTAGAAATCAGAGTTTAGGTAATTGAGACCTAAATCATCTGCAGTGATTAGATGTGACACGGCTCCTAGGAATACTCACGATCTGATAATATTTCAACGGACAGACCTCAACTCCCTTTCCTCCCTCTCCCCAACTAAAATAAAGAGATTTTAGTTCCCGCCATAGATTTTTCCCAACTTAGCGAAGTCAGAGCAAAGATCATTCACCTGGAGTTCTTCATCTCCCAGGCTAAGGTGGAGGTTCCAAAGCTACTTTGAAAACAACTTTATTAAACAAGCTTGGCCTCTCCTGGCCTCAGAGGAACAAGGCCAAAGATGACCCTCTTCATACCCTTCCGCCTTCTTTTCTAGCAAAGGAGACTCAGCATGTCAGAGCACTCAACTGAGAGGTATCTCAGACACGCTCTTTAGCAACCCTATCTTAGCACTCTTCTGTCTCTGAAATCTTCAGGATTAAAGAGTTGGAAAAATCACACTCTTTCAACGACAAAGGTTTACAGATGAACATCTGAAAATAGCATCCGTAACCACAGTCAATATCAAAATCAATCCTGATGCTCTCTTTTTTTGCTTTCTTTGTCTCAAAGGCTCCAAATTTTGGGTATCATCATATTTGGTTCCATCATATGAGGAGACCACAGTAGAACTCTGAGAGTTACTGAGAACAAGGAAACTTGAAGAAACATCCAGGAGGCATATTGCGCATCTCAGCAGCGATAGCGAAAAAAGAGTAACACTTCCCCTGTGGGAATTTATTCCACAGTTAACTATCACTTCTGCTGGCACATTTCCCTTTGTGTCTACTGCTACAAGCACCAAAATACCAAGGTCTTGATGTTGCATTTTAAAGACATGCACACATAATTACTAGTACATAATTAGCAGAAGGGATTTTAAAAATGTGTTTACATGTTTGTCTCCTTCTCTAGAGTGTGCACTCTTTGAGAATAGGGGCAGTTTCCTTATTCATTTTTGTATTTCTAGTATATGCCATATATTGGAACCCAATAAATGTTTGTAATATAAAAATAAAGGTAATACAATCCCTAACTGTTTAAAAAACATTAAGTAGCTACTGTAAGTAGAAAATACTGATGGATTCCAAAGAATCAGACAATATGATTCTTGTTTTTAGGAATGCATATACACATTAGGAAAACAGAATAAACCAATTCATTCATTTGTTCATTAAAATATATGTGAGCCCACTACTGGGTTAAGGGATGAGGACAGAGATAAAAGTAAGCTTCTACTTTCAAGGACCTGCTAGTCTGTTGAGAGAACAGATGAGTAAATTAATGGATTACTATGTGTTGCCTGCTATGCTGGAATTGTGTATATCATGTATATGGGAGCATAGCAAAAGGCAACTAATCCAGTCAAGGAGAAAGAATCAGGAAAGCTATCAGAATAGAGAGAAGGAAAACTTGGTCTAACTTTGGGTGGGAATGGGGGAGTACATTCCAGGCAGAGAGAATAACACAGAGGCACAAAAGAACATGGCACAGAGTGAAATTACACAGTTCAGTATGACTGAAGGCCTGGCTGATGATGGGAAAGGGGCAGAAGGCATTGGGGTGGGGGAAGAGGCAGGGGCAGATCATGAAAGTCTTATATACCTTCATGAGTTTGAAGTTTATCTTCAAGAAGTGTAAATTTTTTCCTGAAGGCTTTAGCACATCAGTGACTCTTTCAGGCAGGAGAGAAGCATGACTAGATTTATATTTATATTTTCAAAAGATCACTATGATAGCAGTGGGGAAGTAGACTGCCTTTAGAACCAGAGGCAGGGAGAACAGTTATAAAATCACTGCAGTGGTAGTGGGGATGAGGGAAAAGGACAGATTTCATAAACCTTTAGGAGGCAAAATGGACAAGGTTTGAGGACGATTTGGATATAAAAGGATAAGGGAATGGAAAGAAGAGACTTGAAAGTGTCTGGCTTAGTTTGATTTGGTTTATAGTGATATTTACCAGGGGTGGAAATACAGAAATAAGACAGGATTTTAGGAGCGGAAAGGGAGTTCTCTTGAGACTTTTGCATTTGAAATGCCTATACAAGTTATCCATGAGATACAGAGAAACTACATCTGACTCAATAAATATGTGACTGCTGAAACTGTGTTTGAATTCTACCACCCTGGGAAAGAATACTGAGAAAACTGGAGAGTCATTGGCAAAGCCCTGAGGAATACCTACTCTTACCAATGTACACGGGGACGTGAAGCCAGGGAAGAAGGTGAAGATGGGATGGGATGGCCGAGGAGGAAGATCCCACATGGTAAGTACAAAACAGTAAGGGCAGAATACATACCAAGGAGTGGTCAAGCTGCATAAGGATTGAAATGTGTACGAAAGGATACTGAAATGGGGAGGTCACCTGTGACCTACTAAAATGAATTTCAGTGCAGTGTTACAGACAAGAGGAGCCAAACTGCAGTGGGTAACATGCAGCATGATCAGAAAGTAAGAAAACGGAAATGAGTATAGACTATTCTACTGAAAAACCCAGTATTATGGAGAAGGGATGGGGTTAGCTTAGAAGAGTAATTTTTTTGAGCTGATTATGTTTATAGGCTGAAAAGAACATAGAAGCAGGGAAGAAGAGATTGAAAATCCTGAAAAGCAAAGGGGTAATAAAATGCAAAAGGGCAGAGGTAAGGGACGGAGGAAAACAGTGGGAGGGAATGTATACCAAGCCCAAGGAAGGGGAATTCTCTTCTTGTCCTGAGAAAAGAGGGAAAGGGCTAAGCATAGATTTAGCTGCAGGAAAGTTTACAGACAAGAGTAAGTATAGAAATTTCTCTGAACTCATAGGCAAAATTTTGTGTATATGTGCCTCTGTCAGGTAAGAAATTCAACAGAATTCTTCAGATTCTTAAGAAGGCTTAGAACTTAAAAGAAGTTTTTAAGAATTAATCTCTGAAAATACATACATACATACATACATAATAATGAATCTCTGAAGGAAATAAATCATGAAGAAGATAATGAACGACTAAGAATAATGAGGAAAAAAAAAAAGAATGAAGAAGTAGAAAAATTAGATGCAAGGACTAGTAAAAACTGATTTGATTGGAGCGGGGTGGCCACAGCAGGGCCAAGATAAGACAAGTAAGATATTAGAAGCTCACCAATTCTAGGACGGTATGGTCAAAGCTGGTATAATCAACAGCAAGGAGCTACCAAAGGTTCCCAGACAGAAAAGGTGTAACTGTGTTGAAATTTATTCTGGACAAATTTCTCAGGAAAGTTTCTGCATAAGGGGAAACAGGACAGCAGTCTACAGTCCTAACTCAAATGTGACTGGCATTCAATCAATCAACATTCAATCATTCAACAAGTATTTACTGAGTACCTACTATTGACAGGCACTGTTTTAGATTAAAAATATACACAGGTGAAGAAGAAAAAAAATCCCTGCCCCATGAGGCTACAATCTAGTGGACAGAAACAGAAAATAAATATATAACAAACAGAGAAAAGAAACTAGGGCAGTGAGAAGGACTGACAGGGGCAATCTGGGGGGATTATTTTCACTAGTGTGGTCAGGAAAGGCTTCTCTGAGGTGATGCCGTTTGAGTTCAGACCAGGGATTGGCAAACCATGGGTGGCAAGTCAAATCTAGCCCAGCTGTTTTTGTTTGGTCCATGAGCAAAGATGAAAATTACATGAAATTCAAATTTCAGTGTCCATAAACAAGGTTTGTTTCCTTGCTTATTGGTTTACGGATTGTGTATGGCTGCTTTTGCATTACAATAGCAGAGTTGAGTAGGTGCAACAGAGATCCTTTGCAGAAAAAGTTTGCTAACCCCTGAGTTAGAACTAAACGGTGAGAAAAGTAAGGCATATAAAGAGATTTGCAGGTAGAGTAGCATTCTAGCCTGATGGCAAGTGCAAAGGCCAAGATAGCCACAAGCATGACATGGATGAAAGTCAAAACAAGGCATGCATGGCTCTGTAGCAAAATGAGTCAGAATGAGTAGAGATGGTGCTCAAGAAATAGGTTGACCAGAAGCCAGATCATGTATGGCCTGTTGGCTTTAATGAGAAATTTGGATTTGTTCTGGCAGTGGAGAGACACTGATGAGTTTAAACTAGGGAATAATATGATATAACTGATTTACACTTGGACTATGTAGTTGCCGGGTGAAGAACATGCATTTATAGTGAGGTAAGAACACAAGCGGGGAGAGGCAAGAAAAGTCCAGCCAAAAGATTATAATGGATAAGCCTGGGGTTTTGGTAGTAGGGGTGATAAGAAGAAGTTGAATTTAGGATATATGTTGGAGGTAGTGCAGACAGAATTTGCTAATGGGTTAGATTTGGGATGTGAATGAAAGAAGGAAATCAAAGATGACTCTTCAAACTTGAAAATCAAGCAACTAGGTAAATGGTGGCATCACTATCAGACAAGGAGACTGGGAATGGAAAAGGTTTGAGGGGAGAGTGCAAGATACCTATCAGACATCCAAATGCTTCAATGTATACTTGTTTTCTTGTCTATGAAAAGGCAATAGTAGTGCCTACCTTAGAGGGTAGTCATGAAGATTAGGTGAGAGAATACATGTGAAGGGAAGCGGCTGTGGCTCAATCAGTGGGGCTCCCGTTTACCATATGGGAGGCCCAGGGTTCGGTTCCCGAGGCCTCCTGGTGAAGGCGGGCCCGCCCGCACGGCGTGGTTGGCTGACCCAGCGAGCACAAGCAGTGGGGGGGGGGATAAACGAATAAATAAATAAAATCTTAAAAAAAAAAAAAAATACATGTGAAGTGCTCAGAAGAGTGCCTGGCCCACAATAAACACTCAAAAAATGTAAGCCACTCTTGGATCCACGTGGAAATGTTAAAAAGACAATTGGATATGTAAGTCTGGAAATCAAAGGAGAAGTCAGGAGACAAAGTTTTAATAGTCCTCAGGTTATAGATGAGGCCAGAATGAGAAGAAAAGTATGTAGACAGAGAAGGTTGTCAAAGGATACATTCTCAGTTGACTCCAACATTCACAGGTTAAGCAGAGGAGAGAAGCCATACAGGACACTGAAAATTAATAGCCAATGAGTAAGAAGAAAAGCAGTTATAGTGCTAAGAATCCAAGAAAAGTGTTTCAAGAATGGAATAGTTTGCTGGTTCAAATGCTACCAAAAGGTTTAATAAGATGAGGACTGAAAAGTATTTATCCAATCAGGTAAGGTGGAGGTCCTTGAGGACCTTGATAAGAGCTATTTCAGTGGCACCATGGGGCTAAAAGCCCAATTGGAGTGGCTAAGGAAAGGTAAGAAAGTGGAGGCAGCAATTACAGACAGCACTTTCAGGGAGTTTCACTGTGAAAGGGAACAGAGAATTAGGTGATAGCTAGAGGAGGATGTGGGGTCAAGGGTTTTTACAAAGATGGATTATATTAAGATACTTTCATATGTTGCTGGGACTGATCCAGTTGTGAGAGAAAAACTGCTGATAGAGAGAGAGGAGATAATGGCAGAACAACCCTGAATAGAAGAGGGGATGGGATCCAGAGCACAAGTGGAGAGGTGGGCCTTAAGATAGGAGAAGGGCACTTCTATTCTAGGAGGGAGCAGAGATTGTAGTAGTAACTAAATTTCCTTTTTACAGAAAAGGAAAAGCTATTAAAGAATATTTAAAATATTTTGATCCATATATCACACTTTGATATAATTGACTCTCAACAATCAATAAGTCATTAAATGAAGAATACTAGCTAAATTATTTCCAAAGATAATTCTATTAATATTAGTTTTGAGAGTTTCAAACTTGAAATTATCAATTTTTAAAGTATCGTACAAAGTACTACAATTAATTTTAGTACTTAAATTGATGTTACATTTTAAGTTGAGCTCATTAGATAATAAGTTCCATGAAGGTAAGAACTTATTCGATGCTAAAGCCCCAACACTTAGTCATCTCCTTGACACATAAAAGATGTTCTTTGAAAATTGAGTTAGGTTTCCAATCTCTCATCCCTTATTTTGTAAAGTGCTATATTTGGGAATGCCATTTAGGAGGAAGATGAGCCTTTCTTTGCAAGCAGTTTTTCATCATCTGCCATTGAATAAAATGTGACACCTGTAAATCATTTCCAAAGGTGGCACATAACAATAATGCTGCTGAATCTATAAGAAGGGGAAAGTATAATATGCTCAAGCATTGTCAAATACCCAGACATCAAGGGGTCAACTTCTTAAACCAAGATGGTTACTGAAATTCAACCAGTTAAGAAATTTATGCAGTTACTGAACTGACTTAGACTCTTGTGAACAGACTGTCAGAGGCATGGGCAAGAGCAGGTTCTCTCTGCTTATTGGTGAATAAAAGAGAACAAGGGTTGTTTGGATGCATAACAGATAGGAAGAAATTTAAACTGTTTTAAATATGATCTCTGCCTGATATCGAGAAACATTAACAGAAAGGTCATATAGATTAAAGAATGCAAAGACAACATATGCTGCTCTTCAATAATAGTAGGTAAAATTTTCATCCACCCAACAATCAACACCAGTTTTCAAATACTTAATTCAATTCTACCAGTAGCTGTCACCTAAGAAACAGAAATGCTGCCCACTTTGTAATTAAAGAGGTAGTGCCCCTCATTGCCACTCAATGTCAAGACCAAGAAGCAAAGATGCTCAAAAGAGCTAAACAAATGTGACAGATGAACTCTATCCCAGCTTCAGAAAAAGAAGCCATCATAAAGTAGCTCAGCGATCTTTAGAAAAAAAAAGAAAAACCAAATGGGGAACTGGATGTGGCTCAAGTGATTGGGCATCCATCTACCATATGGGAGGACCTGGGTTTGATCCCCGGAATCTCCTGGTAAAAAGGCGAGCAAGTGGGAAGCAGCTGTGGCTCAATCAGTGGGGCTCCCGTTTACCATATGGGAGGCCCCGGGTTCGGTTCCCGGGGCCTCCTGGTGAAGGCAAGCCCGCCCGCACGGCGTGGTTAGCTGACCCGGAGAGCACGAGCAGCAAGGGGGGGATAAATGAATGGATAAATAAAAATCTTTAAAAAAAAAAAGGTGAGCAAGTGAGCCAGACCCATGTGGTAAACCACGCAGCAAGATGATGACACAACAAAAAAAAGAGAGATGCAGGGGAGAGTCAAGGCAAGACACGCCAGAAACCAGGAACTGAGTTGGCGCAAGTGACAGGGTGCCTCTTTCCCACATCAGAGGTCCCTAGGATCGAATCCCAGTAAAGCCTGGAGGAGAAAAACGAGAAGGCAAGAAACAGACACAGAAGATCACCCAGTGAATGGACACAGACAGCAAGGGCAGGGGGGAACTAAATGAATACAATATTTATATATACTAAGTTATACAGATTCTTGGCAATGTCCCAAATTACTTTACAGGAACTTTAAAAAAAAAAAAAAAAAAAAAAAAATCAAGAAAGGTGTACTTCCAGACTCCTCAGGTTCCAAGTCTGAACTGGTTTATTTGCTTGCTGATGTGAAAGAAAAAAGTCCATTTAACTGATAAATGGTAGAAAATTAAGTTAATCTCCAAGAAATCCCCAAAAGGGAAGTACCACAAAATGACCAGATCCACTTGAGTAGTCTGGCAAAACTAAACAAACAAGCAAACACCAACACTGTTTTCAGAGATGGTTCTTTTTATTACACAAATACGCCATATGCCAACTTTAAGCAGTCAACTTCATTTTGAGCTATATCCTCATTATACTACATGTTTCTACTATTAGAATTAAGTTTTTCTCTTCTGCTTCTTGTCCTTTGCTGCAAAAGTCAGGTTGCAAGGTTGCATCTTTCCCTCTGGGAAGATGGACTGTTGAGTGATCAACAGCAACTGAGGAATCCACAACTTCCTTCTCTAAGGTAAATAGGGTTTATCTCTCCGTAAAGTCAGTTTTCTGAAGGAGCAATGTGAAGTTAGATGACAAAAGCGAACATTCCCATTGGCAAAACAACAAAACTACCAAGTTAGTCAACACAATTTTGACCTACTAAATTAATTTAGGAACATTACTAAATTAATGTTCAGGTATGTAAGTTGGGAAGTTTTGTGTTCTAAATATTTTGAAAGCCAATCAGTCTCTTCTGCCTACACTTCATATTTGGAAGTTTACCATCACATTCTGGAGAAGCCCACATTTAATAGGTTGACATTAACCTATTAAAAAAAAAAAAAAAAAAGTCCCTGGGATTTTTTTATTACTCCAACACTAAAGCCTCTCAAGTAGAATAAAGAAGCATAAGATAATTATTCTTTGCTTTTTAATCTGCTTCCTGAATTTTTACCTTCATAACTAGCAACTATAAATTATAGGAAAAGCAGTATGAATCTCTTATATTTCCAATTCCAAGCGTTTCTCAAATGACACCTAATTTTAGAATTAGGGAGTCAAACTGAGCTTCACTTTACCACCACTTGCAGCATTCCTGCGACAACCCAGCTTCACCTGTGAACTCCAGTCTTTTTATGAGACTATCTAACTGGTTAAGAATAGACAGCATTCACTGCATGAAGCTTAGGAAATATTATATTTATGTAACTAATCTTGAATAAACTATCAACTCACCTAAAAGGAGGAATTCATATACAATTCCAGTACAAAATGCAAAAGTCCCAAACCTACAATAGACCAATCAAGGTTTTGGAGCTAAGAGTTGGTAGGAAAACGGCCTGCTGTTAATATCAGCTCTGCCCAGACTTTTGGTAATCTATATGAACAATCCCAATTCACAGTTTTCATTCTGACTGTACAGGAAATGCTTTCTGCAACCCAACATATCTAAAAAAGTTTCATTCTGAGTGATGCAAACCTCTACACAGCCTCAAAAGCCAAGGGTCAGGGGACTTTGTAACACTAATTCACATGAAGCAAACTTGTATTAGATTGAAAAAGGACTTACAAGCACTTGTTCTAATACATCCACAAGCAGCAAAAACCATAACAAGGAATATTTGGAAGCTCATCTCTTTCAGTTGCAATTGAAAATCAACATAAAAGCTACTAATACTTATTGTTTCCTATATTGAGACAATACCTACTGTTTTCCCTGGTTTCTCCTAATGTTTAAGATTTCTCTCTTAGCTTCACTTAATGAATTTTTATTCTCTTATAAATCCACTACAAAATCATTATTTCATAAAGAGAACTCTCCAGAAGCTTACTCCTGAAAATTAATTATTGCCATAAATTGACAGTTCAAATCAAATATTTCTTAGGGAGCCAAGGAAGAATCCTAGAAAGTATAAAACATGATCTATGCCCTCAAGGAGCTAAATAAGAATATATTTATTGTGTCATAGAATGGGAAGATAGCTTGAGAGGTCATTTTATATATCTACAGGGAGGACTGTACTTTAAAAATTCACCTCTAGAGAAGAAGATAAAATTTATGTTGATAACCTTTCTACTATTGCTGTAATGACAACCTTCATTAGCAACAAGTTCTTTACACAAAGAACTTGCTTCAGTTTAAACCTGTTTTTTCTTATTCTAGAGTCAGGGGAGCTGGAAAATAGCTGGTTACCATTCCTAATAATGGATCCAGTCATACTTTTTGAAGAGTTATTAATTAAGTTGCCTCTTAACCTTTCATTTTCCCAACCTTTCCTCATAGGACTGACTTCCAATCATATAATCATCTTTTGAGTCTCCTCAGAACCGTCTCCAAGGTCTCCTCATCCCTTTTAAGTTGAGGAACCTAGAAATGGAAACAACACTCAAGTAAGGGGGTAGCCAGTGCTAAGTATTTACTACATAAAAGATAATACCAGCCCATCAGAATACTGCAACATCACTTTTAAAACCCCCATCATCTGAGTGTACACTTTGGATGGAATGTACAAGGCATGGGGCTATAGAACACAGTGGACCAAGTGGTGAGAGATGGACTGTGGTTAATAGTACAAATATGAGCGTTTTCTCTCATGAACTATAACAAATGTACAATTCTAATACATGGTGTAATAATAGGGGGTGTATGGAAAAAATATACCCAGTGTACGCTTTGGACCATAGTTAGTAGTAATAGTCTGATCGTATTCATTCATATTCTGTAATAAATGTTCTACAACAATGTAAAGTTTTGGTGGAGGGTGATGTATGGGAATTCTGCACATTATGCATTATTGTCTGTAAGCTCACAACTTCTCTAATAAAAAAAATGAAAAATGAATGAATGAATAAGGATGTGATATTAAAAAAAAAACAAAAAACAATCAGTACTTTTAACAAAAATGTCCTTTAATGGTTCCTGATGGTCCTCTGCCATACTTAAATTAGTTCAGTATTTTTTTAATTGGTCAAAAATTATCCTAACAGTCTTGTACAAACTACTAGCTTAAGTAACATGTCCTTGCAAAGTATTCCTAAAAGGTGTATATATATCAAATTTTCAATTTAACAAACATTCACTGATCACCTCCTATCTAAAATGTCACCATTGTAAACAATATAAAGCATTAATGAAGTCAATTCAATGGGACAAAGACAGGCACATTCACAGTTACTTACAACATATAATATAAGGTATCCTGGGACAAGTCCTTTAAGAGTAAAAAAAAAAACAGGAAAGGGGAAGCAGATGTGGCTCAAGCAGTAGGGCACCCACCTCCTACATGGGAGCTCCCAGGTTCAGTTCCCGGGGCCTCCTAAAGAAGATGAGTGGACACAAAGAGCAAACGCAACAAGCACAGACAATGAGCAGACACAATGAACAGACAGACAAGGGAGCCATCGGTGGTGGGGGGGGATAAATAAATAAATAAAAAAGCAAGCAACACTATAAAAAGAAGAAAAGAAAACAGGAAAGGAGAAATTAGGTTTCTACCGGTAGTGGTACCATGAACACTTCCTGGAAGAGCTGGGATCTGCACATCTGAGTTGAGCCATGAAAGATGAATAAGCCTGACGCAGGCCAAGATGGGAAAAAGGAAAGGCATTAGCAAAGGTATAAAATCAGGTACATCGATCCCGGGTTTTGACACCAAAAAAAAAAAAAAAAAAAAATCAGGTACACAAAGATTATGGAGGGCACCTAATAGTTCAGCAATCCAAAGTGGCAGAAGCATACAGGTGAGACTCTGCACTGAGGAGATAAGGTACAAAATGTAGAAATGAAGACCAGCTAGATTATGAAGGGATGAGAATTTTAAATCTTATCTTATAATCAGTGAGAAGTCAAAAGGTTTTAGGAATAAAGGGACACAATCAGATCTGTATTTAAGAGAACCACTGGCAACACTGTGTAGGATGAAAAAGAATGCAGGGAGACCAGTTAGTATATTTCTGCAATAATCCATGCAGAGGTAACGAAAATTTAAACTAAGACAGGAAAAACAGAAAAACAGGGACAGATTAAATAATCACTATATAAAAAAAAATTAAAAAAAATAATAATAATCACTATAGTAGGATAATGGACAAGACTCAGAAATTAATTGGACAGGGGTGGGAAGAGAAAAGAGTTGAGGACAGCACAGTACAGAGAACATGAATGAGCTTCATACAGATGCAGGTTTGTGTCTAAATTCTTGTTCTGCCACTTACTAGCCATATGACTTAAGGAAAACTATTTAGCTTGTCTGTGCCTCAGTTTCTTCATCTGTAAAAGAAGATGAATCTTTCAGTATTGAGTATTTTAGCAAACTTTTTAAAAAGAGAGGTATAGCAGAAATGTTATTTTTCCTCTTTAAGCATACTCTACCCTCTACTAGTCATTTCTAAGTTTTAATCTGTTTTTGACCGTTCTACTTGGGGTTATTTTTATTTGTCAAGAAAAGTTCCAGAGAGCGGATGTGATTCAAACAGTTGAGCACCCGCCTACCACACCGGAGGTCCAGGGTTCAGTTCCCGGTGCCTCCTGAAAAAGCAAAAACAAACAACAAGCAAAACAAACAATACAACCAACTCAGGGAAGTCGATGTGGCTTAGGGTTTGAGTGCTGGCTTACCCACATAAGAGATCCCGAGTTCAATTCTGGACCCTGGGTACCTCAAAAAAAAAAAAAAAAAAAAAGAAAAGAAAAGTTCCAGCCCCCAGACCTTATAACCTACAAGCTTAGCATTTCTTCTCTTTTTTTTTTTTTTTTTTTTAAAGATTTTATTTATTTATTCATTTATCCCCCCCTTGCTGCTTGTGCTCGCTGGGTCAGCTAACCACGCCGTGCGGGCGGGCTTGCCTTCACCAGGAGGCCCCGGGAACCGAACCCGGGGCCTCCCATATGGTAAACGGGAGCCCTACTGATTGAGCCACAGCCACTTCCCAGCATTTCTTCTCTAATGAAATTGTTAATTGCATTGATCTCTGTAGAACAACACTTATTCTCCCAAACCTGTAGCTTGAGAACAAAATGTCAAATAGTTACCAAGTATAGACCAATGCATCTGAACCTGGGGCCAAGAATCCTGAAGAGCCTTGGAGCAAGGGATCACCAAGTGCTCAAACTCATAAAAAGATTAGGAACACTAGTTTTAGAGACCAAGAGTAGCAACCCAATATAGCCATCTTGGCCTGATTAACAAGGCAACCCCTGGTGGCACTAATTTCTTGGTATCATATACCTGACTATTTACTTTCTTGTTCCCTTTCTGCTCCTTTTTTTTATTTGTTCCTAAATCATGTCTTGGTTGGATTCCAATGGTACCCACTGTTACCAAGAAGGGGGGCTGGACTTTAGTTTGGTTCCACCTAGCTTACTTGATAACCACACCAAAATCAAGAATCTAAAGTCAAGATTATAACACTCATGTCTTTTCAATCTTTCAGTCCTGATAATATTTAGGACTTCCTATATGTTAGGCACAGTGCTAAGTATCTTATATGTATGATCTTAATTAAGCCTCACAATCATCTTATAGTTTATAATTGCGCCTAATTTACTAGTGAAGAAACTGAGGCAGGGAGAGGTTAAGAAACTCTTCTAATTTTGCTCAGCTAATAAATGGCGGAGCCAAGCTTTAAACCCAGGCAGTCTAAATTCAGAGTTCACATTCTTAGCAGCTCTTAATTACTGTGCTATACTATCTCACATCAGTACAGATTAGATTATGAGACTTCCCCTCTCCTTTATGAAGATATTTATGTACAAATTAAAATTCCTAGCTGGAGAGATTACAAAAGGATTTCCTCAGTAACTAAGCTCAAAGAGATGTTACATATACATGGTTTCCACTGTTTATAATTAAAGGTAATAATCTAGTGATAATGTTGTAAATTGGTGTTTGATCTAAAAATTAGTCAATACTCATGGCTGGACAGAATTTGAATATAGGTTTGTGCAAATAATTAGTTTTACTAAACACCCCTATAGATGTGGTATTTACTATAGATTTTTGTGATTAGCTTCTCCCTCATTTTCAGAATTGAAATACTACAAAGGAGAGCCTTAAGAAAAAATTTTCTCTAAAAACACTCCTCAGACAATGCTACTCCCCTAATTCAGGACATAAAGTCAAAATTATTTTGATGCTGTAAAATGAGAATAAAACAATGATGCTTTAGCAAATCATGGATAACTGTCAATAGATCCTTCTAAGGCAGTATGAATTTTAGAAAAGTTCACAGTTCTTATTGCTGAAAGACATCAAAACATCTACATCCAAACATTCCAACAAAACACAAAACCAGAAATGCAAGAAAATAGACAAAATATATGGAAAGAAACTCCAACTCCTGAAGTAAATGCCAGTGTACCTCATATGGTATTGCTGTGAGCGATAATTAAAGGCAAGATATCTGGGGAAATCCCTTCAGTCTATTGGTCAAATAGAAAAACAACTACTCATTTCAAGGAAAGGGGAATTTTCATGCAGCACAGAAAACTGCCAACTAACTCTTATATTTGTACCTTTATTAACTGTTTCCCTAAAACTAAAACTTATTACGGTAGTATATTAAACATTTAAAAAGTAAAACCAAGTTTGGCCTCCAAGAAGTTTTGTACTAATCCTACAAGGGGACTTACAACATCCAAAACAACTACAGATCACAAACAGAATTCTTTCAAATGTCTTAGTCTTTAAAAGCAAACATTTGGCAGAGGCTGCAGCCTCAGAGTTGAATTCCCCTGGTGTGTAACCTGACAACTGACAAGGTACAAAGCTCACTGAAATATTTAAAAGTGGTGGTATGGGTTTCTTTGGACAAGTCAAGAAAAGCAACTCATCCTTTTTAAAAACATAATCATTTTATGGGATGTCATTCCTCAGTCCAAGTGCCTGTGTATTTCCTTGGGGCTTTCCCAGAAACCTTATTGAGGGGGGAAATGAAAAGGGCAACAAAAGGATCCTTTTCTCTGCCTGTTCCCAACATAATCCACCTCAGCCACAGGGCCAGTAGCATCCACACTGTCATAAATGTCGGCAATTAGAGAATTAGGCCATAAAACCACCCACTCAGGTATAAGAGCGCTGGGCCTCCAGCTTTATTTAATGCATGCCATAAAGGATCCTGTACTTCCTTCTTTCAGGCCTTCTTCACAATCAATGAAATGACAATAACAACAACAACAAAAAAGTAGCCCTTTGTGCGCCTGCCTCAGATTAACGTGATCAATGAAACCACCGGGCTCCAGGTGAAGGCTTTAAGATCCCTTTTTCTTAATAAGGCTGTATTTCTGCTGGTATGCCACATGTAGATCTACTAAAGGGCATGCTGCATTTTGAGCACTAATATAATGGGAACTAAAGAGACACTTTTTCCAGAAAAAAGGCTCATATTCTGAAACTACTCCAGAAACCTAGCCAATTCCTGACCTTCTTAAGAAAAATACTGAAGCCTTATCAGAGTATTCTTAATTAACTCAACAAGTTCTAGAACCTCCTAAAGTCTTTTCAAATAAATAAAAGTTAATTCAAATCTCAAAGTTAACTTTCATTCAGCCTGTTTCAAAATCTGGTACAATTTAGAAGCAATCAGTAATTTCATTTGATTGTCTTCACAACCTAATAGCCCACAAAATCACAAGTCTGTGATTTAGTCTACAATATATTTAGTCTACGATAAGATTTTATTTATCAAGCTTCATAAACCAGTCCAGATAAGATCCAAGGAAATACTTAACAGTGAACTCTTTAGCATCCTCTTTCCTAGTAGAACCTAAAGGGTTAAGAATTTTATTAAAATGTAGGTATGTCATGCCAGGCTCATTAGTAATTTAACCTTTCTTAATCCCTGAAAATAACATATAAAAACAAAGGAAGGTCCCATCCCAGCAATCCTAGAATAATTCTTCCCAAAGGCCCATGCCACTGGGCTCTCCACCTTGGCAGAAGAAGAATGGAAAGAGACAAGATATTCACAAAAGGCCTGACTGAAGGCTTTCGGGTAAGTGCTAGAAGGGGGCTGAAGTTCTGTGCCAACAGTAGTGGAATGTGGGCAGGCACAAAGAGATCTTAATTAGGAGACCTATAATTAAAATACAGTGAGCCTCCAAAAGAGAGAAGCACAGCAGTCTGTTATGCCTCAGAGCAAGCAAAAAACTGGTGCCACCCTCTCTAGGCACCAGGCAAGGAAGGCAATTGGTAGAACCTGCACAGCAGCTCTAGGCTCCAAGGTGAGCAAAGAGATGGGAATTAAGTCAGGATGGGAATGTTTTCTCTCCTCAACTTCCAATCAGAAGATAAATCACTATTTCGTGAACAATGATTTCCTTCAGGACCATGTGCCTTAAGATAATTAAATGGAAGGGAAAGATGGAATGTCATACAGTTTTCAGTGAGAGATTTAGAAAAGTTCTAAAAACTTCATTTCTGATGCTCAGTACAAGCCAAAGTACTTCATTTCAGAAATTAACAACTACCTGCAACATAGGAACTATCACTTTGGATTTATAAATACACTGGTGTATTGGATTGTTCTTTTCCATTTTTAAAAGCTCACGTAACTAAAGGAATGTATCACCCAGACTGAAAATACTTCCCTCTTGGACAGTCAAGAATCCACAACACTGAAAACATGAAAACAAATTTAGCCAAATAAGAGGGCCTCTAAACACCAAAATAATGCCTGCAGGTTAAGAGTCTCTCAGAGCTGTTTAAAATTTGCTTTTCATTTTTCTTATAAATGGAAACAGTCAACTTCAGCAAAGACCGTCTTCCATGTAGTAAATCCTTGTATTTTGTTCATACAATGAAAACTTCCCTGCCAAGTTGAAATTTCTCTTCCTACTAATAATGCCAGTTAAATGGGCAAATGTAAGATCTTATATTAAAAATTACCAAACAGGCCCACTGACTGACTCTTTAAATAAACTCAGAATAAGAAATTCCAACCTGACCAAAAAATTAATATGAAAAAGGAATAAGAACACAGGAGAAGAAAAGATACATAGTCCAACCCTCTCATTTTACAGATCAGAAGTAAGGTTAAAAGTGAATAGCCCAAGGTCACAGAACTGACTGCCATAGAGATGAGATGAGAGCCCATGTCCACTGACTTCCACTCCAAGGCTCCTTCTACTCCTCTTGTATTCTCTGCTTCAGTTTTTTTCTGTCAAGCTGAGATTTCACTGTGAAGGCAATGAAGGAGCAACTGCCATTTTTGAGACATATACCCAGTGAACGTCAACAAATCAATCAAAAAAAAAAAAAAAAAAATCACAATCTCCAACTACCTTTCAGCTCTAGGATCACCATCTTTTCTAAGCCCAACCCAAAAGCCCATGTTAGTTCTCCTCAACTAAACTGCAATTTCAAAGGAAAATAAGTACACACCAATGTTGTAATTCAGTTTCAATTTATATCTAGTTAAAGTCTGTCCTGTTATGTCCCGGGTAGAAATTTTGCTTTAAACATTTTGTGAGGTGGTAGGGAAGGTAACTTGGATTATGAAACGAATAAATAAAAGAGTAGGTGCTGATAAACTGTTTCTGCAGTTTATATTAAAACAGCCCAAATTCTAGTCAACAGAGAAAATGCTGTACTATGTTTATTGAGATGACAAAGTATAACAACATAACAACATGAACATTACCTGAGATGATCCTTAGAAAAGTGGGATACTGACAAGGGAAGGGAAGGCAGGAAACAGACCTCTGTGATTTCTTACAGTATTCTATAAAATAAAACTTTAAATCTACTTCCTAAAAGCCATGCAGAAAGCCCAAATAGGAGACCAGCAACACCTATTTATTTTTTTAAAAGAATCCCCTTCTACCAGAATTTTGTCACAAAGAACTCTTACATGTAGCTGCTACCCAGAGAGATATCCAATACAAGGAGTTAGAACCTGTGGCAGCAAAGCACAAGTTTCCTGTGGGGCTAAGGGAGTTCAAAGAGGGTACAAGTTCAGACACCTTTAAAACACCTTAGCTTACTAGTTTTATAAATATTAACTTAGGTTTTGTTATGGATGGAGTTACAGCCATTATTCACTTAAAGCAAACCAAAATTTAAAGAGGCAAGAATCATTTGGGGATCACATAACTATTTCTTCATGAATCCAGACAAGACTTGATAACAGAGCTGTGAGAGCGTTCTGAGAGGCGATCTTTAGAATTCTTTAAGGCAGCCCAGGGTGAACCCTAAACTTCCCTTCTGGAACTTTATCCTTGATTGTAAGACTATGTAACAAAATGCTTGGTTTCTACCCTGAAAAGTTACCAGTTCAGAGGATATAATCACTATGTTTAGTACTTAAGTACTAATCAACCCAATCCATCAACCCATACTAGAACTCATGCTACCCTGTATAAAGGTTAGCAATAGAACAACACAGCTCATTCGCGCCCAATTGAGAAAAAAATACTGAAGTTTAACTTAAGGAGTCAACCATTCCTCACAAATTAAAGTAGCAACTACTATTCAGGCAAAAGTTTTGAAGAGAGAAAAAAAAAAACAAAAACATTTAATATGACCTTATTTGAAATAACTGCAATTCCTTGCCAGACTTGACACAATATACTACTGTCAAGCAAAATAAATACACCAGTTTACAATCCTCTCTTGATGCCAGTGGTTAAGAAAATGTTAGCACCTGATTAAAACTTTCAAGGTGATTTGTCAAAGATAAAATATTCTGGTGCCCAGACATTAGGTCCCTGAATCCAGGTGGCTCTCTTTCTAACCAGTCTCTTGAAAAACTATGATTGGAAGCTGTCAGCATAAAACTTTGCTTTGGAATATGTGATAACATTTGGAACGTGAACACTTGGTCCTTCAATAAAAATACATATGCATGCTAAACAAGAAGAAAATGCTTCTTAGGATCCCCTTAAAATAGACTATCTTCTCCTAATAGAGACTTTCTTATTATACTCAAATATACATGGGGCTAAAATTCTACATATAACCAGGCAAGACTCAATTTTGAAAATAAGCAGGTAAAATGAAATGTCAGTAAGTCTATTTTTTTGCTGCTGTATCTTTTTAAAAAAGCAAAATCAACTCACATTTAAGCACCAACTCCATGCAAGTAACCTGAACGGTTCAGTCTTTTTGTCATGTATGAGGCCTTTGGTTCTCCAACTACATGGGATCTGTGTTGTTAGCTTAAAAAATACAGAATTGGCCTTTCAAAAAAAAATAATAATCTACAGCAACCAATAAATAGTCTCAAACAACCCTGCTGACTGCAGCTGCCTTCTGAAGGCTGGGAAAAGGAGGTGGAGATAGAGCAGAGAGAGGCAGGGAAGGGGACGCTGCAGCTAGCTACATAGCAAGGAACACGCCCCCATCATGTCCTCCTTGCTCTGTCAGAAGGCGGGTTGTTGTCAGTCTCCTGATCAGGCTGCCTTAGAAACGCTTTAAAAGACGAGGCAGGAAGACTAACAACTAAAAAATGCCAGCTCCTTGAAAGGAGGGGCCGGGGTCCCTGGGGTCTCCTCCCTCCCCTTCTCCCCAGGATCTTTTGCTAAACCTAAAAGGGTGCGGGCCACAATAGGGGCCAAGGGGTTTGCCCAGGATATTTTGTGTGCACCAACGGCAGAGCACGCAGGAAACGGCTGGTTGTTATCTTTCCCTTTCTGTTTCAATCGAGAGCACTCCAGAGCAGCAATCCCCTACCCCCCTTCGCTTCAGCCCCTAGCAGCTGCTCTTCCTCCTCCTAGCATCCCCCATCCCACTCTTCCCCCCTCCCCTACAATTCCAACTCCCCCTTCTGCATCCAATGGAAAACAAATGCGCAACGCCACTGGTGAACCTGAACTGAACTTCCCTTCCCAGGCCAACTTTCCTTTTTGCTCAAGGGGGCTGAATAAGGCTTATCAAAGCATCTCCCATTCTCGCCCCAGTACTAATGGGGAGGGGTGAAAGCTCTTGACCCTTCATTCACCTTGGGTCCCCTTAAAAGAATCAGAGAGAAAACCCCAACTCCTCTTTCTAAGGAATAACTTTGCTTCATAACCCTCTTCTTTCTCCCAACCAAAGGCAACCACCACCACACTAAAGTAAAACTGTCCCTTATCTACTCTCCTCACCCCAACCCTGCTTCCCCCACCCCTTCTTAAGCCCCAGGATTGGCCTAGGAAAAGGTGGATCGATAATGAAATGACGGAGAAAAGGAGAAGGGCGGGAGGGAGCTGGGGCTGGAGGCTGCGTGCTCTCAGGCGCAGTGGGTGGGGTAGGAGAGCAGCTGCTTCCCCTGGGAGGATGCTGCCCAAGTCCCCCCACGAACACCTCCCCTCAGCAGGGCCCCCTTCCCCGAGCTGGAGGGACAGCCTGCTCCCCTCCAGGGGGAGTGTGGCAAGCTGCTCGTCTCTGAGCCTGGGGGGCAGCGGACTCACCTTCCCCTCAGAGGTGCCACTAATCCTTCATTCTAAAGGAGGGAAAGGGTGGAGTGCAGGCAGTGAGTTCCCGCTACCGGCGGGCTACAAACTGTCGCTCAGTAAGATGGGGGAACGCTGCGGCCTGAGGACAGCACCGCTATCTTCGGAGGGAGAGGGGCCGAAGGGAGCCAAGGTGGGGGGGGGTGTCTCCCGGTGGGGCAGGGCGCGCTGAGGCGGGAGGGCTTGCTCCGTCTGGGCAGGGGGGTGGAGGCGAGGGAAGGAGGAGCGGTGGGAGTGGGTGGCAACGTAGGTACCCGGCCCGGGCATGGGGCGCGGGTTCTTTAGGTTTTCGGAAGCGAGGTGCTAGAAGGGACATCGGCCCCCAAGGGCCAGGAGAGGCACGAGGCCCTGGATGAGGCCAGCTCTCGAGAGATGCCCGGGAGGAAAACTGCCCTAGGAGTACAACATCTGCCCAGAGAGGGAGGCGGAGATGTGGCGGGATCAGGTCTCTAGGAGGGAGGGAGGGAGGAATCTTGCTCGGATGAGGTAATCTGTGAAAGGGAGGAGGGGTTCAGTCCCGGGATGGGAAACCCCGGCGAGGGGGTCTGTGCCAAGGGATTTGGGGAAGGGTCAGGGGAGTGAGGGCGGGGGTAAATGCCCTTGGCCAGATGGGTCCAAACCCCGGGGTGGGGGCGCCTGGGGGCGTGCACCCATGTGTGGGGGTCCCAAGGTGGGAGTGCCATTCGCCCCGGGTCAGGGACCCCAGGATGGTCCCGGAATTGGGATGCTCCGCAATCCCAGATGGGGGAGGGGGGGGCTCCGCAGAGGGTCGAGACCCCGGGCCTGGGGGGTTCCTCGCCCCCTTACCTCTCCGCTGCCGCCTCCCCCGCCGCTCTCCCCAAACACGGCCCGGAACCGGCGCAGGTTGGTGCCGATGGCGGCCGAGACCTGCAGCGCCGCGTCGAAGCCCGGGCCCACCCGGAGCAGGGCCGGCCCTGAGGAGGCTGAGGACGATGACGAAGACGAAGACGAGGCAGACGACGAGGAGGCTGCTGAGGCGGCGGCGGCCGCTCCCCCTGGAACCCCGGCCCCGCTGCTTCCCGCCGCCGCCGCCGCCGCCGCCGCGGCCGCCACAGCCGGGGGGGAGGGGGGCGCCCCGGGGCCGCCACCGCCGACCGGGGGCCCGGGGGGAAGCAGCAGGGCCGGGACGCGTTGCCGCGGGGCGCCCCCTAGGCCCCGGCGTCCCCCACCGCCGCCGCCCCCGGTGGTCCCGGGTCGGGCGGGGAAGCGCCACCGACAGCTGTGCGCCATGTTCGCCCCGTGAAGTGAAGCAGCGAGAGGGAGAGGCGACAACACAGGGGGGCGGGGAGGCGGAGGGGGGGGGCCAGGGCCCCGGAACCTGCCTGGCGCGCTCGGCGCCGCCCGGCCGCCTGCACCCTGCGGGCCGCTGTGCCGAGCGCGGGGCGGCGGCCGCGAGCCCCGCAATCTGGATACGGGGCTCTGTCCCGCGTTGCCGACGCCTGCACGCTTCTACTCCATCCCGAGTCCCGGGTCGCTCCCTTCTGCCCGCCCGCCCGCCCCGCAACCTGGATAACTGCATGCCCCGCCCTCCGGGAGCGGCACTGCTCGGGAAAAGGAGGGGGGAAGGAAGCCCAGGAGCCCGGAGCGGCGCGCGGGTTCCGGGGAGAGGGGGAGGGGGCGAGCACTGGCAGGGAGGATGGGGGCGGAGGGAGCCCGGGCGCCTCCAGCCCGAGCGCCGAGGCCGATTACACACGTTCCCGGGATGCGCTGGGACTCGAACCGCCGGGGCTTCCAGCATAACGCGGCTGCTAGGTCCGGGAGGAGTGAGCCTTTTTCATCCGCCCCGGGGCACGTATACAAGATGTGCTACCCCGAATTTAACGCTTCGAGAATAAAAGAGCCCTGTTCGCACTGCAAGCAAAATAGAAGCGTCGCCCAGTCTGTTATCTACTAAATGGGAAAGGTCCCCAATTAGCGCGCTTTAAAAAAGAGAGAGCCCCTCCCATTTTCACGCTGGAGCTCTCTCCAAAACGCACAGCCGAAGTGGCAGGTCTCCCGCCACCTCCCTGCCCTACTGTGCACGCGGGGCTTTCGGGCCCTTCTGCAAAGAGTTGGGTTGCGTTTCTCCAGCCGGGGTGTGGGGGCACACAGCGTGCTCCGCCAACGACGCGGCGTTACAACGAAGCTGAAGCTGGGTGGCTAACGGGGCCTGGAGGGAAGAGGCGGGCAAAAGGGCCCCCGCCCCTTCTTCCTCCGTTCTCTGCCAGCCGCTGCATGCAAAGCAGACCCTAATGTATGCATGGAGAGGGAGGGGGGCTCGCGAGCACGTTTCTGATTAAGAGAGGGGGAGGAGAGGAGCGTTGGGCATTATGATACGCCGGGTGGAAGGGGCCCGCCGGCGGCGAGCTCTGAGAGCGGGGTTAGTAGGCTAAGGGGGGAGGGAGGGCGAAGGAGGAGGGTTAGGGCAGGGGATGAATATCCACCCGGTTTACTTTATTGCGGGAAAGAGGGGAGGGCCCCTCAAGCTCGGCGTAAGAAGTCTGCAAGGCTGGGAAAGCAGAGGAGGGAGGGAGGGGGCTGTGCCCGGCGAACTTGCGTTGGCTGAGGTTCGGGGATCGATACACAGCCTGGAAGCCTGCGGGCAGCCCCCATCCCCCCAGCCGAGGAGGAGTTCGCTGGAAGGTCACGCAGCCTTCCTGGACTCCCGCACCGGTACTGCCTACTGCATGTTATATTACAGCCCGGAGCGGCGAATTTGGGGAGGAGGGGGAGGGTCGTGGTGAGCAGGTTGCAACCAGTTCTGGCCCTCTGGAGGGTGCGCTGCACGCCTCCAGAGAAAGTCCACGGCCTCCTGGTGCTGAAAACCTTCGTCCCTCCTCCGGCGAAATGTTTGTGCAAAGCGAATGATGGGGTGGGGGCTGGAGGGGAGCAGAGAAAGGGAAGGCAAGCTCCAACTCCCCCAAGTCGTCCGGGATCGATCGTCGTTCCAACCGCGCAGGATGGGGCCCAGATGGTTTGCAAAGCGCGCACACACAACGCACACACAGAACCAAATTCCGTTGTTACATCGCGTGGTTTACTAGGCGCAAAAAGGATGGGAGTAGCGGGACCGTCTCCTAACGGCAGCCCCAGGACGCTGCTAAAGACGTAGACACCCCATTGTGGACGGTTTCTCCTTTGCAATATTTTTAGCGTTGGGCGCTGGGGTTTTTGCTACAGTGTAGCTGCTCTGATCAGTTACAGATTGGCGACCACGTGGATTCCCCAAGCATCCTGATTTGTTCTCTCTCTCATCTCTCTCGCTTATATTTCTTTTGTATTTGCCGCCCCCCTTCTTTAATATGCATAACGGTCTGCAGAGGTAATAGGCAGGGGACTAAGTGACACAGCTTTATATAACTGTGTCAACAGGATTTCTTCCTGCCTCCCCACCCCCGAGAAAACTTAAACCGACAGGGTTCTGAGTAACCTCCTTCACTTCAAGCACACTTTATCACAGGTGTGAGGTCTGCAGTTTGGGTGGGGGACGGCAGGAAGGCAAAATGGTGTGGAGTTCCCAGACTCAAGGCTCCAGGTGGAAAAACTCATTGAGAAATCATCTCATAGGTCTCTTTGCCTCGAAACTAGTCCAGAAGGAGCCAGAGTAAATCAGAATTTGGTTTATTGTTGGAGGTTTTGGAGCAGAAATAATAGCTAACATTTAATGAATTCTCTTTATGAGCCTAAGTGCTTTATGTGCATTCAATTCTCACTACGATCTTATGAGATAATTCTGATTTTACAGAGGCGGAAAGTGAAGTTTAGAATAACTTGCCCAAGACCATAGAGCTACCAAGTAGCAGAACCAAAATTCACTGGGGTCTGACACCAATATCCACTAACTGTACTGCTGATCACAAAAATAAATTCTATGCCTTATTCGTAAGGTACTTAAACTGCAAATTGTGTTTGTTTTTCATTTTGAAATGTATTTTTCTTGACTACCTAGTACATTCATATGGTTAAAAAGTTTTAAGTGATGAAAGCCCTCACCTGTTCTGACCACCTTCTCCCCTCACCCCCAGCCATACCTTACCCTTTTGTAGGAGCAACTAATGTTATCAGTTTCTTGAATATCCTTTCAGAGATAGTCTATGCCTACACTAGTAAATACATATCTAAGTTTTCCCATAAATGAAAGCATATCAAAAACATTTCCTGGATCCTTCTTTCACTTAATATATCATGGAAGTCATTCCTATCAGTAGACATAGTTTCCTCATTCTTGGAGCTTTATCAAATAGATGTAGCATCATTTATTTCTTTATTGGTGGGCATTTGTTTCCAATCTTGTTATTTCAAACAATGCTGCAGTATATAATCTTGAACATGTGACATTTTGCAAATGTGCAAGTAGATCCGTAGTTGGAATTTCTAGAGGTGGAATTGCCAAGTCATAAAGTAAGCACGTTCATAATTTTGATGGATATTGCCAAGTTGGTCCCCCCAAAGGTTGTTCTAATTTATATATACTCCCACCAGCAGTGTTCAGGAGTGCCTGGTTCCCCATACCCTTCCAATAAAATAATTGAAATGCACAGATTTTAATTTTTTTTCCCAAATGACAGAAGGAAACTCTTAAGAAGAGAACCCCAAATTTTACCCATTTCTGCAAACTCATGAAGGGGCCTCAAGATGGTCACTCCCTTTTTCCCTCCTCTGGACAGATCTCTCATTGCAAACCAGTATTGTGATTCAACTAATGTGGGTTCAGATTCACAAAACTGGGCTTGAACAGCTGGCAGTCATTGCAGCTGTGCAATCTTTTTTTTTTTTTTTAAAGATTTTATTTATTTATTCATTTATCCCCCCCTTGCTGCTTGTGCTCGCTGGGTCAGCTAACCACACCGTGCGGGCGGGCTTGCCTTCACCAGGAGGCCCCGGGAACCGAACCCAGGGCCTCCCATATGGTAAACGGGAGCCCTACTGATGGAGCCACAGCCGCTTCCCTAGCTGTGCAATCTTGAACCAGGCACCTAATCTCATCACACCTCAGTTTTCTAATTTGTAAAACTAAGAATATTAATAGCAACTTCACAGAATTATTGTGAAGATTGAATGGCATAATCTAAGTGTCCTCTCTCATTTATTTTTCCCCCAAGGATTCCCTTAGTCATGGGTGAAGATACCCCTTTCATATCAGCAATTTCTTTGCTCCAAAGGGACCCCAAATGGACACATTGCATTAGCAGTTCCCAAGGTTCTTGAAATAAGGGAAGAATTGTAGCTGAGTCCTTTAAGCTTGCCCAAAGGAAGGCTGTATCACCAGTGAACAGAGGACTGCTTAGAATCCTTAGGTGCTGCTTTCTTCAGAGAAAGGAAAGGCAAGAGCCCCCAAGTTCATTAGCGTCCCACACTCTCCCGTTAAGGAAGCAATGGTTGCGTTTTGCTACTGCTCCTGAATCTGTGAGTTTCCATTTCTGAACTCCAAAAGAATCATGTATATCCACACTTTTGACTACAAGGACTTTAAATACTGGCCCCAACATGGACAGCTGTCCTTCTTAAAGGTGAGAAGGAAAGGACTAGGAGATTTGGAGACCATGAGC
This sequence comes from Tolypeutes matacus, assembly GCA_026826555.1. Classification (NCBI taxonomy): domain Eukaryota; kingdom Metazoa; phylum Chordata; class Mammalia; order Cingulata; family Chlamyphoridae; genus Tolypeutes; species Tolypeutes matacus. Next base: position 23,277,508 of record JAKSZT010032012.1, on the reverse strand, counting down.
TCCTTCAGGGCAAGAACTTGTCTTTGCCTCTCCTGTGCCAAGCACTGTGTGTACCAGCCCAATTAATATTTGCAGACTAAATGACCCTTCCCCACTGCACCCTTGGACCTTGGGGTTCACACCCAAGGGGACTTATTTTATCAGAGGATTTTGGCAGTGGCATGTGCTGGACTGTTAGTTTGTTGTTGTTGTTAACATTGTATTTTAAAGTATTTAAATTGTTTCCATTTGAAATTGTACTAGTAACCAAAGTTCATAATTTTCAAAGGTAGAAAAATGATAAGAATAATTATTGTTTGATCATTACTGTCTCACCTTGTAGGTGCCTGAAGGAAAATGTTGAACTAAAGCATTTCCTTTCCTTTATCACTAAGTTGTCCTCTTGTAGTAGTCTTCTGAATGGGGTCTTACCTTGAATCTCTATGCTTTCCCATTTTATTTTGTCCTTCTATTTATTTCAACAAGCATTTATTGATACCTCCTTTGAACCAGGTATTAAGTTAGAGCTGGAGATGCAAAGGTGCAATGACGCAAAACTTTCACAGGAACACGAAAAGCATGAGCTGTATGAGAAACACAGTGCTTCAGTGTTGTTGAACATAAGGTACATGTGGGAAAGTCTCAAAAGATGACTGACCAGATCATAGTAAGGAGAGTGGATTTTATCCTATAAAGGTTTGGAAGAAACTGAAAGATTTCAAGCAGGGACTGACTTAATATAATTTGTGTATGAGAAACATCACTGTGGCAGCTGAATGTAAGAAGGCAGGCTGGTGGTGAGATGAGAGGAAGAAAGAGCAGTTAAAATATGTCTGACCTCCTTCCGGGGCTTCAGACTCATATCTTCACCGACAGAAGTCCAGATAAAGGGTTAAGTGCTATGGCAGTGAAGAGGTAAAGATGAGGATAGACTCTGGAGATATTTAGCAGATAGAACAACTTTTGGTGTCCATTTAAATGTGGGGGTGGGGGTGAAGAAGAGGAGCTATTCTCAGTTGTCAGCTTGGGTCAATCAGGCAGATGATGGTACCACCAGCTAACATAAGGAGAACAAGGGGAAAAGATGCTTCTTCTTGGAAATGATGAGTTTGGTTTTGGAATCTTTGCGTTTGAGATGCTGAGATCTGCAGGTGGAGATGTCTAGTAGGCAGTTGGATCTATTGGTCTGGAGCTCAGAAGAAAAGTTCTTGTTCTTGGCTAAAAATGTAGATTTGGGATTCAGAAGCTTAGAGATATAGTTGAAGCCATGGGCATGGATGAGATCACACAGAAAGAGTGCGTACAGGTTGACAGAATGGATAAAAAAACATGAACCATCCATATGCTGCTTACAAGAAACTCACCTCAGACACAAGGATACAAGCCGGCTGAAAGTAAAAGGTTGGAAAAAGATCCTCCACGCGAATAGTAAACAGAAAAGAGCAGGGGTAGCTATACTAATATTAGACAAAACAGACTTCACATGCAAAAAAGTGATAAGAGATGCAGAAGGCCACTATATATTAATAAAAGGGACGATCCTCCAGGAAGATATAACAGTCATAAATATCTACGCACCTAACCAGGGTGCCCCAAAATATATGAGACAAACTCTGGCAAAACTGAAGGGAGAAATAGACATTTCTACAATAATCGTCGGAGACTTCAACACCCCTCTCACATCATTAGATAGAACAACTAGACAGAAGATCAACAAAGAAACAGAGAACTTGAACAATATGATGAATGAGTTAGACTTAACAGACATATACAGAACACTTCATCCAAACTCAGCGGGTTATACATTCTTCTCAAGTGCCCATGGATCTTTCTCCAGGATAGACCACATGTTAGGTCACAATACAGCTCTCAATAAATATAAAAAGATTGAAATTATACAAAGCACCTTCTCATATCATAATGGAATGAAACTAGAAATCAATAACAGACAGGAAAAAAGGAAATTTGCAAATGTGTGGAGACTGAACAACACACTCCTAAATATTCAGTGGGTCAAAGAAGAAATTGCAAGTGAAATCAGTAAATATATTGAGACAAATGAAAATGAGAACACAACATTATCAAAACTTATGGGATACAGCAAAGGCAGTCTTGAGAGGGAAATTTATAGCCCTAAATGCCTATGTTAAGAAACAAGAAAGAGCTAAACTCAAAGATTTAACTGAACAACTTGAGAAACTAGAAAAAGAACAGCAAACCAACCCCAAAGCAAAAAGAAGGAAAGAAATAATAAAGATTAGAGCGGAAAAAAATGAAAATGAGAAAAAAAAGTAATAGAGAAAATCAACAAAACCAAAAGCTGGTTCTTTGAGAAGATCAATAAAATTGACAAACCCCTCGCTAGACTAACAAAGAAAAAAAGAGAGAAGATGCAAATAAATACAATCAGAAATGAAAGGGGGGAAATTACAAATGACCTCACAGAAATAAAAAGAATCATAAGAGGATATTATGAGAAACTATATGCCAACAAACTAGACAACCTGGATGAAATGGACAAATTTCTAGAAACTCATAACCAACCTACACTGACACAACAAGAAATACAAGAACTTAACAAACCAATCACAATTAAGGAGATTGAATCCGTCATCAAAAGTCTCCCAGCAAAGAAAAGTCCAGGACCAGATGGCTTCACAGGTGAGTTCTACCAAGCATTTCTAAAAGAATTAACACCAATCCTGTTTAAACTCTTCCAAAAAATTGAAGAGGGCGGAAAATTACCCAACACATTTTATGAAGCCAACATCACCCTAATACCAAAGCCAGATAAAGATTCCACAAGAAAAGAAAATTACAGACCAATCTCTCTCATGAACATAGATGCAAAAATTCTCAACAAAATACTTGCAAGTCGAATCCAACAGCATACCAAAAGACTTATACATCACGACCAAGTGGGATTTATTCCTGGTATGCAAGGTTGGTTCAACATAAGAAAATCAATCAATGTAATACACCACATTAACAAATTGAAGGAAAAAAACCACATGATCATCTCAATAGATGCAGAAAAGGCATTTGACAAAATCCAACATCCTTTTTTGATAAAAATACCTCAAAAGATAGGAATAAAAGGAAAATTCCTCAATATGATAAAAGGCCTATATGAAAAACCCACAGCCAACATCATACTCAATGGGGAAAGGTTGAAAGCTTTCCCCTAAGATCAGGAACAAGACAAGGATGCCCACTCTCACCATTGTTATTCAACATTGTACTAGAAGTTCTAGCGAGGGCAATTAGACAAGACAAAAAAATTAAAAGCGTCCAAATAGGAAAAGAGGTAGTAAAACTCTCACTGTTTGCAGATGACATGATCCTGTTTTTAGAAAATCCTGAAGTATCCACAACAAAGCTACTTGAACTAATAAATGAGTTCAGCAAAGTGGCAGGATACAAGATCAACACGCAAAAATCAGTAATGTTTTTGTACACTAGTACTGAACAATCTGAGGAGGAAATCAGGAGGAAAATTCCATTTTCAATAGCAACAAAAAGACTCAAATACCTAGGAGTTAATTTAACCAAGGAAGTACAGGACCTATATGCAGAAAACTACAAAACAATGCTAAAAGAAATTTAAAAAGACCTAAACAAATGGAAAGACATTCCATGTTCATGGATTGGAAGAATAAATATCGTGAAGATGTCAATCTTGCCCAAACTGATTTATAGATTCAATGCAATACCAATCAAAATCCCAACAGCTTACTTTACAGATTTAGAGAAGGCAATTACCAAATTCATCTGGAAGGGTAAGTGCACCCGAATAGCCAAAAGCATTCTAAAAAAGAAGAGCAATGTGGGAGGAATTTCGCTGCCTGACCTTGAAACATATTACAAAGCTACATGGTCAAAACAGCATGGTACTGGCATAAAGATAGACATATCGATCAGTGGAATAGAATTGAGAATCCAGAAATAAACCCTCGCCTGTACAGTCAACTGGTTTTTGACAAACCTACCAAGCCCACGCTGATGGGAAAAAACAGTCTCTTCAACAAATGGTGTTGGGAGAACTGGATATCTATAACCAAAAGAATGAAAGAGGACCCCTATCTCACCCCCTATACAAGAATCAACTCAAAATGGATCAAAGATCTAAATATAAAAGCCAGGACCATAAAACTACTGGAAGAAAATGTAGGGAAACATCTTCAAGACCTTGTAGTAAGTGGTGGTTTCTTGGACCTCAAATCCAAAGCACGTGCAACAAAAGAAATATTAGATAAATGGGACCTCCTCAAAATTAAACACTTTTGCACCTCACAGGAATTTGTCAGAAGGGTGAAAAGGCAGCCAACTCAATGGGAAAAAATATTTGGAAATCACATATCTGATAAGGGTTTAATATCCAGGATATATAAAAGAGATGTTACAACTCAACAATAAAAAGACAAATGACCCAATTAAAAAATGGGCCAAAGAATTGAATAGACATTTCTCCGAAGAAGAAATACAAATGGCAAAAAAACACATGAAGAAATGCTCAACATCACTCATGATTAGGGAAGTGCAAATCAAAACTACAATGAGATATCATTTCACACCTACCAGAATGGCCACTATTAAAAAGACAGAGAACTACAAGTGTTGGAGAGGATGTGGAGAGATAGGAACATTTCTTCACTGTTGGTGGGAATGCAGGATGGTACAACCACCATGGAGGACTGTTTGGCAGTTCCTAAAGAAGTTGAATATAGACTTGCCACGTGACCCTACAATACCACTACTGGGTATATACCCAGAAGAACTGAGAGCAGTGACACGAACAGACATCTGCACACCGATGTTCATAGCTACATTATTCACCATTGCCAAAAGTTGGAAACAACCCAGGTGTCCATCAACAGATGAATGGATAAACAAACTGTGGTCTATTCACACGATGGAATATTATGCAGCTGTAAGAAGAAATGAAGTCATAAAGCATATGGCAACATGGATGAACCTGGAGGACATTATGTTGAGCGAAGCAAGCCACACACAAAAGGACAAATACTGTATGAATGCATTACTATGAACCAAATATATTGTGTAAAATATTGTTTGATTCACAAAAAAAAAAAAAAAAAAAAAAAAAATTTACATGTATCCATTACATTTAATTGAGAAATGTATATATTTATTCATCGGTGTTTACTTTTTAGTTTTTAATTGCTTATGTTTTCAATTATTAAATGTACAAAATAAAGTTAAAAAAAAATCAAAAAAAAAAAAAAAAAAAAAAAGAAAGAGTGCATAGCACACAAGGAAAAGGGGTCAAGAATAGAACCCAAAGAAACCCAGGTCTGTGGGGTGGGATAACAAAAAGCAGCCAATGAAACAGACTGAGAAAGACTATCTTCCTAGTTCACTGTGCTTTCATCTCCTTGCAGTGAGGTGAAAGGGGACAAAAGAGAAGCCAAAGGAGAAGGCCTTTCAAAGGGAGGAGCTAGAAACAATATCAAATATAGCAGAGAGGTCAAGAAGCAAAAGGACTGAAGGATGCCTGTTGTAGTCATAGGGAAGTCATAGATGATTTCAGTAAGAGCAGTTGTAGGGGAAAGGTGAAGTCAAAAGTCAGATTGTAGGGAAGCGGCTGTGGCTCAATCAGTAGGGCTCCCGTTTACCATATGGGAGGCCCCAGGTTCCGTTCCCAGGGCCTCCTGGTGAAGGCAAGCCCGCCCGCACGGCGTGGTTAGCTGACCCAGCGAGCACAAACAGCAAGGGGGGGATAAATGAATAAATAAATAAAATCTTAAAAAAAAAAAAAAAAAAAAGTCAGATTGTATTTGGTTAAGGAAGAAATGGGGGCGGCATGGAGGAGCAAGTAGAGAGGCAATGCTTCCAAGGAACTTAGCTGTACAGGGAAAGAGAAGGGGTCTTCAGCTGGAAAGAGACACATGGTTAAGAGTTTGTTTTTTAAAACCAATTTTTGGTTATAAAAGTAATATATGCAAGGTAAACATTTCAAATAATTTGGAAGAATATAAAGTAAAAACTGGAAATTCTTCCAACTATCATTTAACTCCCAAATGGAAGGTAGTCACTCTAAGCTTGTTGTGTAGTCTTTCAGAATATAAACAAACACATGTACATAGCATACATATTCATACACACATACTTTTAATCAACATGATTATTCCATATAAACTACTATGCTTAGTCCCTTAATCTCTTTCATTTAACAGTATGGCCTGGAAATCTTTCCATATCTTTCTGACCTCTCTCTCCCTAGTTCACTGGGCTTTGAGCTCCTTGCAGTTCCTGGAACACGCCAGGCACACTCACACCTTAGGCCTTTTGCACTGCTGTTCCAGTGCCTGCAATATTCTTCCCCCAGACATCCTCTTGGCTCACTTTCTCACTTCCTTCAGATCTCTGCTTAAATGTCACCTCCTTGTAGAGGCCACCACCACCTGTCCTTCACAAGACCTTCCGCTCCCGCATTTTTCTTCACAACGCTTATCATTATCGTGTATCTGTTTACTTGTTTAATGCGTCTCCCCCACTAGGATATAAGCTCTATGTAGGGGGGAACTTTGCTTCCTTGCTCTCAACCATAGCCTAGAACGGTGCCTGACCCTTCGGAGGTACTCAATAAAATTTGAAAGCACACGTAGAGCTGGCACGGTAGAATGTGATGGCCGAGACGTAGTGATTAAGAGTGCCAGCTCAAACTGCCTGAGTTCAAAATTTTATTTCTCAGTAGGTGTGTGCACTTGGGTAAGTGTAACCATTTCCTCTCTGGCAAAATGGGTTGTTCTAGTGCCTAACACCCTGAGGATTAATGTGGAAATATCTGTAAAATGCTTAGAACAGTCCCTGGAGCATAGTAGCTTAGAAAGTGTTAGTCGCTGCGCATACCAGCAGTATTCTATAAAGGCAATTACAAAAGCGCTGCCATCAGCGGTTCCACTTCTCCAGCTCTTCTGGTACCTCTTTGATTATTCCTTCTCTGCCTCATTTCTCTGACCTTTGCCCAACAAACACTGGTGTCTCCTGAATGCCTCTTATTTCTCACATTCTCTTAGGGTGAACTCATTCACTCTCGATGGTTTTAACTGCCACCCAGGCTGCAGAGTGCCACGAAGACCCCCCAAACCACACCATTCCTCAGAGCCTCAGACGCTTGCATCCAACGACCGTGCGCATTTCCATTCTAATTACTCCTCAGATTATATGACTCACTGCTGTGTGGGTTCCTCAAGAGCAGGAATAGTTTCTTGGTTATCTTTGTATGTTCTCTCCTCCAGGGGAGGTGCTCTTAGAAGGAGCACTTTGTAGGTACTCACAGTCTAGGAAGGCGAAAGAGACAGTAATAAATTCCACCATGAGTCAGTTGGTAATAAGGACTATGTAAGTAGGTTTAAGAGAGTAGAGAGTTGGAAGAGGCTGAGGTGTAGTTTATAAAGGATGGCCAGGGGGAAGTGGATGTGGCTCAAGCTATTGAGCTCCTGCCTACCACATGGGAGGACCTGGGTTCAGTTCCTAAGACCTGGAGAAGGCAAGCTGGCGTGGCAAGCTGACTCAGTAAGATGATGTAACAAAAGAGACACAAAGAGGAAAGATGATGAGAGACACAACAAACCAGGGAGTTGAGGTGGCTTAAGTGATTGAGCACCTCTTTCCCACATGGGAGATCCCAGGTTCGGTTCCGGGTGCCTCCTAAAGAAAAGACCAGCAGACACAGAGAACACACAGCAAAGGGACACAGAAAGCAGACACTGACTGCAAACAATAAGGGGGGGGAGGGAATAAACAAATAAAATAAATAAATAATAAGCAGTTTAAAATAAATAAAGCTGGGAAGCGGCTGTGGCTCAATTGGTTGGGCTCCCATTTACCATAGGGGAGGCCCCGGGTTCAATTCCCAGCGCCTCCTGGTGAAGGCAAGCCAGCCCGCGTGGCACAGTGAGCTGATGGCCTGTGTGGCGTGGTGAGCTGACCGCCAGCGCTGTGAGCTGGTGCAGCAAGATGACGGAACAAAGGGAGACAAGCAGACACAGAAAAACACAAAGCAAAATGGACACAGCGAGCACAAGCAGCAAGGGGGGGATAAATAAATAAATAAATAAAGGATGGCCAGGGAAGACCTTTGGGTCAAGGGGACCAGAAGGAAGTGAGAAAGTAAACCAAAAGATGTCTGAGGCTAGGGCAGAGTGTTCCAAGCATAGACCTGCAAATGCAGAAGCCCTGAGGTGGAATGTGTTTGGGGAAACTTTCCCATATGTACCTTATGTTCAAGCAACACTGAAGCACTCTGTTCCTCGAGAGACCAGTGTAACCAGAGTAAGGTGAATTTTGAAAGGAAGAGTGGTAGGAAATGAAGTCAGAGAGGTAATAGGGAGGGGGTTCAGACCATGCAGGGACTTAAGAGTGAGATGAGAAGCCACTGGAGGGTTCTGAGTAGAAGGCTGACGTTATACATATGACTTACTATTTGAAAGAATCACTCCGGCTATTGGGTTGAGAATAGACTAGAGCAGGGGTCCTTAACCTTTTTTGTTCCACAGACCCCTTACTAAGTCCACACTATACTGTGTATTATTTCATAAATATATCACACCTGCACCAACGCATCCCCACAAAAATAATGTTTTTTGAATTTCAATTCAAGCTCACGGACCCCTTGTTAAGAACCCCCGGACTAGAGAAAGGCAAGGGTGGGAGGTAGGAGGCCAGTCAGAGGCTATTGCAGTGGTCCAGGTGATGGCCGATAATGGCTTGGATTTGAGTGGTAGTGATGGAGGGGATGAGAAATAGATTCAGGGTATAACATTTTGAAGGTAGAGTTGAGGATTTGCTGATGTATTAGATATAGGGTATGAGAGAAAGAGAGGAGGCAAGGATGAATTGATAAAGTCAAAGAATAAATGCACTGTATATATATTGATATACAATAGATACAATATACAAGAGCTGCCTAAGTCAGAAAATAAATAAATGGGAATCATTAAGAGAACCAAAAGAAAAAAGAAGACTCAAGATACATTTCACATACTTCCATTCAGCACATAGAGAAGAAGGGTTATGAAAGACAGATCAGTAACTTGAGAATGAAGTAAAGGGAAGGTGTTTTGTTTTTTTTTAAAGATTTATTTTATTTATTTATTCTCCCCACCCCTTCATTGTTTGCACTCGCTGTCTGCTTGTCTTCTCTTTAGGAGGCACCAGGAACCAAAGCTGGGACCTCCCATGTGAGAGAGAGGCACTCAAATGCTTGAGCAATCTCAGCTCCCTGGTTTGTTGTGTCTCTCATTGTCTTTCCTCTTTGTGTCTCTCTGTTGCATCATCTTGTTGCGTCAGCTCACTGCACCTGCCCATCTTCTCCAGGAGGCCCCGAGAACCGAACCTGGGACCTCCCATGTGATAGGCTGGAGCTCAATTGTTTGAGCCACATCTGCTTCTTGGGAAGGTGTTTTTATTTATTTACTTAAAGATAGGGAGGGGGACGGATGTGGCTCAAATGGTTGGGCGTCCGTCTCCCATATGGAGGGACCTGGGTTTGATCCCCGAGACCTCCTGGTACATAAATAAATAAATAAATAAATAAATAAATAAATAAATAAATAAATAAAGATAGGGAGACTTGAATATATCTATAACTTGAGGGGAAGGATCAATGAAAAGGGAAAGAAAAAAATTGCTTAATGAAGATGCAGCCTAGTTTCTGAAAAGAATCATCTACGTTCACAGCTTCTTTACCACCTTCCATGTACTCTTCAAACTGCTACCATCTGACTGCAACCCTCATTGAAAACACCAATGACTTTCTAGTTGCCAAAACTAATGGACACTTTTTCATTCTTGTTGTACTTGACCTTTCTGCAGCATTGCTGATCTTCTGGAAGCTCTCCTCCCTTGGTTTCTGTGACCCCACTCTCTCCTGCCTTTCCTCCTACCTCTCTGACCTTTCCACCTCAATGTCCTTCACTGGCTTCTTTTCCCGTGCCCCTCCCTAGGTGTTGATGTTTCTTAAGAGTTATGTTCTTAACCCTCTTCTCTTTTCATTATTTCATTCATTTATTCAAATACTTATTGGATGCTACTGCATGCCAGGCACAGTTCTGTGTGCCGGGGATACAGTAATAAACAAAACCTACAAAAATGCCTGCCCTTCCCTCATGGAGCACATCCATTCTTCCTCAGCAATCTCACCTATACTCATGGCCCCCCAGTCGCCTCTCTGTGCTGTGACTTCCAAACTTAAATCTCCAGCACTAACCACTCCTTTGAATTTCAGATGCTTGTAACCAACACTGTTGGGCATCTTCACTTGCATGTCCTTAAACTGAATTCCTCTTTACACTGAAGTTTGCCTCTTTCTGTATTCCCTTTTATAACGGCATCGCCATACACTCCCAATTGCCCATTTATCTTCAGGACTACTGCAATAGTTCCGGGGTTTATCATCCTCTGATATAAGATTAAGCTTTCAGAAATGCAAATCTGCCCATATTACTTGCATCCTTAAGTTACTTTAATAATTCCCCCATCACTTTCAAGATCGTTTACTTGGGTCCCTCAACCCCCACTTCCAACATGTCTATTCTTTGTGTTTCTGCCTTCCTAAACTGCTTCTGATCCCTTGAGTTCTCTTGTATGCTCATGTTGTTTCTCTGTCTAAAATGCTCTTCTTCCCCACCCCCCCGCGCCCCCCCCCCTTTTTTTGGGGGGTACGGGGGGGGGATAGTGAGCCCAAGACCTCGTATGTGGGCAGCTGGCACTCAACCACCGAGCTACCTTGGCTCCCCATCTTTCCCCTCTTGTCCTCATGGCAAACTTCAGCTGTCGTCTCCTCCACTCCAGCCTTCTCCAACCTCTGCTGTGTCTACAACCACGGCATGATGAGCAGACCTCTGTTGTTGCTCTTTACAATATACCGTATTTTAAGTGTGTGATTTGTAATGATCCATTTTGTCATCTCCTCCACGAGATTGTGAGCCCCTTGAAGGAAGGAAATGCATCTTTTCTTTCAGTATCCCAAGTACTTAGTCTGACATGTGACAAGAATGTAATAAATGCTTGTTGAAGAAATAAATGACTGAACAAATGAAAATGGGGAATGGATAGGGAGAGATCACTGAAGAATGAAAAGGAAAAGGATCAAGAGCAAATGTAGAATAATAATTTTGGAAAGAATGTGTCCACTGTTTTCCTCTGGGACAGAAGAAAGAGGGAAGGGTGTAATCAGAAGTAGATTAGTGGGGCGGATGTGGCTCAAATGGTTGGGTGTCCGTTTCCCATATGGAGAGACCTGGGTTCAATGCCCAGGACCTCCCGGTAAAATAAAAAAGAAGAAAAATATAGAAGGTGCACAGGCCACCAGGCCCCCGTCTGTGGGTGCGCCAGGCTCCACCGAGCCACGCAGCAGGATGATGACGTAATAGGAGAGTGACACAAAGGGAGAGCCAAGACGAGACGCACTGAAGAACCAGGAACTGGGGTGGCACAGGTGGCAGAACGCCTCTCTCCCACATCGGAGGTTCCCAGGATCGAATCCTGGTGAAGACAGGAGGAGAAAGATGAGAGGAGAGGGCAGGAAACGGACACACAGAGTTCCCCAGCGAATGGACACAAAAAACAGCAAAAATGGGGTGGGGAAGGTGGGGTTAAAAATGGATAAAAGTAAAAAAAGCAAAAACAAATAAATAAATCTTTAAAAACAAACAAACAAACAAAAAACTATAAACAATGCACATGCCCATCAACAACTGAATGAATAAATCTTCATTAAAAAAAAAAAAAAAGAAGTAGATTAGTTTGGGGTAAAGGGGAAGAAATTGAAGGAGTTTGGCGTAGATGATTTCTCTTTTCTCTTTAATGTATTAAGTAAGGTGTTCCTCTTTCCTGGAAGACATTGCACACGAGTGAAATTACATAACAGCTTCTCTGATCTCAACTTTCACACCTGCAAAAGTGGGAGAATACTACTTGATTCTACTCTATTCCATCAAACTTATCTCTTGCAAAGTTGTAAGAAGATCATATAGGAAAGAGCTTTGAGCTCTTTAGATAAATAGCAATAAACCTGAAATCTAACTTTAAATAATCCATGAAGTTGAAAACGGCTAAATTCTAAAGTCCCTCCAGTTGTGTCACTTTTTCTTTCTGTGTATTGTCAATGCTGTAGAATTGGAAAATTTTGTTTGCCTCCAAACTGCTTTGAAAAAATTCACTAGGCTTAGCATTACCAAGCAATGTTTTTTATTACAGGGAGAAAAAGGATAAAACTGAGCAATTTTATCCCCCCACTGAGATGTCTAGCTTTGTTTGATCATGCTTAAGTCTAACTAAATGGTCTAAAATTGGTTTAGGATTCCTTTAAGCCACCAATGCCAATTTATCTTAGACTAACAAGACTAGAGTTGATCTAATTTAGAACAAAAATTTTTCCATAGATGGGATGGAAAATTTAGGTGAGGATTAAGATCATGGCCAAGGTACAGTAGGAGGAGGAAGGCTGAGTTAATTATAACCTAGGTTCTGCAGTCTTAATTCCAGGAAGATGTCCCTAGCTAGGTGGACAACTTGTTGATTGAGGAATATTCTCAGAGGAACTAGAACCAATTCCTGAATTGGTGAATTTTCACAAATGAGGATGTCAGTATTAGAAGACTAGAATTTCTAAGGGAAACATGTGATTTGAACAAGCCCCTTGAGTAAGACTTTTTTTTTTTAAAGATTTTATTTATTTATTCATTTATCCCCCCCTTGCTGCTTGTGCTCGCTGGGTCAGCTAACCACGCCGTGCGGGCGGGCTTGCCTTCACCAGGAGGCCCTGGGAACCGAACCCGGGGCCTCCCATATGGTAAACAGGAGCCCCACTGATTGAGCCACAGCCGCTTCCCTGAGTAAGACTTTTTTTTCTCACACAATCATGACTGGCCTGGAAGATTCTTCAAAGGCCAAGGTTCTCAAATTGGCTAAGATTCTCCAATTGACTGAGGTTGTGTTGACATTTTAATCTACATTATAATGGATGCATTGTGTTTAACTGTTTCTTCCTAAACTTTAAAAATACTCACTGAATATCTTTCAGTAGTTAACTAAAGTGAAAAACAAACAAGCCAACAACAAACAAAATCAGGAGAACACGGGCATCATTGTACATGGCAAAGACCTCTTACCCTCTTTCTGATACAAACATGTAAACCTCAGTTGAAAGCTACATTTCTTAATGTCTCTCATATGTGAAGTTATGTGAACTTCTGATACCAAGTTTAAAACCTGAGAATTTATTTAGAAACATTATGGGTAAAGACTAGGTGATTAAATGATCACTGGTTAGTTTAACTTTTAAGAAGATGTTTAGAATTAGGTATTAGCTTCTGCTCTTTTACCTTGTTCTCTTCTCCATTTGGAGCCCTCTCTACTAACATAAAACCAATCCTCTTGCTCAAGACCCAGGAAAAATCATGGTACCAAAGGCTCTGATGCAAATTATATATTATGAATCATCACTTGCTCCTGTGAAGTTGTAATGGGGTGCCTTACATGTGGGTTAGAGTTCAGATGTAAGTTTCTGAGTAAATACATAAAAAGCAAACCATCTCCCCTCCCCACTCCTGCCCCTCACAGTGTAATAACCAACTTAAATATCCAAGAGAGGAAGTGGTTAGAGTTAGGAAGCCAGGAATCAAGTCCTGCATTCCAGGCTTCTACCCCTGACTCACTCACTAGGGCAAATGGTTCCATTTCAGTAACATTTTGTTTCACATCTTAAATGAGTGCTTCCGCTAATCTGCCAGAGGCCTTTGCTATAGTTGATATGAATAAATAAGGAAAACATGCAACTACAGATATTGTTTTAAGAGAGAAAAAATGAATTTTATTGTGGATTTGTGTCCTTCAGATCTTTCCCTAGATAACTTTGAGGGGGTTACTACTAAGTCCTTATAAACAGCTTTCTTCTTGGATCCGTGGATGGGGGAGAGGGGAGATGTCACATGGTGATGACAGAGCAAACAAACTCAAAGTTCCCAAATCAAGGGCCATTTGGCTTCAGTGTTTTCCCTCCTTGTAGTAGGGGGGAGGTGGCAGGTGTGTGTGTGTGTGTGTGTGTGTGTGTGTGTGAAATTTGAAGCCCAGGATGAAGTAGAAATTAGTTTCCCCAGTGTAGTAATTTGGGTACCAGATAATAAAGCACACTTCTTCCAACATATTCAAGGCAGATGAAACCATAACAGGGTTCAAGGTAATGATGATCAAAATATCACTTCTGGGGAAGCGGCTGTGGCTCAATCAGTAGGGCTCCCGTTTACCATATGGGAGGCCCCGGGTTCGGTTCCCGGGGCCTCCTGGTGGGGGCGGGCCCGCCCGCACAGCGTGGTTAGCTGACCCAGCGAGCACAAGCAGCAAGGGGGGGATAAATGCATAAAAAAATAAAATCTTTAAAAAAAAAAATATATATATATATATATATAT
>JAKSZT010032012.1:23182824-23262993 GCA_026826555.1 Tolypeutes matacus | reverse complement strand
ATATATATATATATATATATATATATATATATATCACTTCTGACTTAATGTCTATTTGATAAGCATTGCTTTCATTTCTTTCACCAATCCTGGGCTTACATGGCTTTCTTTCTCCTGGTCCAGTTGAAGGTGACTAAAATTGGTAGGCACTTTTCCACCATCATCTTATAACTCACTGTATCACAGAACTATATTTATTCATTTATGCTATTAACTTCCCTACCCTCTTGAGACCCAGAGTGAGATGACATAAAGGTAAAAATGTAGGCTGTCCTTAGGGGAAACAATAGCTATTTTAACAAGTAGGTTATAATTCAAAACCACACAACAATGTTTAATTGCTTTTGGATTTGATAACACTGGAATGCACTAAGCCGTCGAGCCTTTGGAAGATAACCTTTCTAACTTTGTGCAAGAAGTCCAAGGTATAATTCTTATAAAAACCCCTCCATAGAAAATAACAAGTGTTGGAAAGGATATGGAGAAAGAAGAACACTCACTCATGGCTGGTGGCAATGTAAAATGGTGCAGCCGCCATTGAAGACAGTTTGGAGGTTCCTCAGGAAGCTAAGTATAGAATTACCATATGACCTGGCAATCCTGCTACTAAGAATATACTCAGAAGAAATGAAATCAGGGATGCAAACTACAATTTATAACCGATGTTCATAGCAGCATTATTCACAATTGCCAAAAGAGCTAAGCAACTCAAGGGTCCACCAGCCTATGAATAGATAAGTAAAATGTGGTATATACATACAATGGAATATTATTCAGCTGTAAAAAGGAATGAAGTCCTGATACATGCCACAACATGGATGAACCTTGAAGACATCATGTTGAGTGAAATAAGCCAGACACAAAAGGACAAATATTGTGTGATCTCACTGATTTGAAATAATTAGAATAAGCAAACTCATAGAGTCAGAATCTAGAATATAGGTTACCAGGGGATGGGGTGAGCATGGGGAATGGGAGGTTAAGGCTTAAAATGTACAGGGTTCCTATTTGGAGGGATGGCAGTGTTTTGGTAATGGATGGTGGTGATGGTAGCACAACACTGTGAACCTAATTAACAGCACTGACATATACATCCGCATGTGATTAAAGGGGAAATGTTAGATTGTATATATAGCAACAGAATAAAAACTTGAAAAATCCATGGAACTATACTACACAGTGAACTCTAAATTAAACCAGGAACTATAGTTAGTAGCACAATTACAAAAATGTGCTTTCATCGCTTGTAACAAATATTCCATATCAATGCAAGTTGTTAACAATAGTGTGGTGTATGGAAATCCTGTATTTTATGCATGATTGTTCTGTAAACAATCAAAGAAAAAAACCATCTATAGATTGCATGTGTAAATCCTATATGTGTGGTGCTATAAAGCTATGTATGACGTTTTTCTTTTCAGCTGTACTGAGAATGTGAATCCTGAAATGCAGACTTAGCAAAGAAAAAGGGAGCAAGGATGATCAATTCCTAAGGAATTTCTGAGATTTTCAGATTCCAGGCTAGGTCCCCCATGAAAGACCTGGTGCTGCCCACCCTCTCGTTTTGTGCTCCTTCTCTCCCAGCCCTTATGCAAAGGCAGCCCTGTACTAACCTTGCTCTAGAGAGAAGGGCTGCTAATCAGAGATCCAGGTCTGTTTCAGAGTCAGAGGTTGAGATGCAGGAGTGACTCAGCTGGCATCAGCTCCGTAGCAGTCTCAGGCTGCAGGCCTTCAGGAAATGAGTCCCCCAGGCCTGCATCTCCCTCTGTGGCAAACTGCCACTAAACTCCACTGTTTATCAATCCAAAACCAAACACAGAAAGTAGAGTCTGCTGTTTCATTGTTTGAAAACCTACTCTATACAAATGAGATAATTTGATAGGTTGGGACTACAAAGGTAAATTCGACACAGTACCTGCCTTAAGAAGCTTACAGTTTAGCAAAGGAAATAAACAAATCAAAATGTATTATTAGAATACTAGGATGTATGCTATAAGAGGCATCGACAGGAGGGCAAAGGGAAGCAGTTTGGGAAAGTCAGAAGACACTTTTGAGAGTGGACCAGGAATGTGGCAGGTAGAAAAGGCCAGGATGAGTATATTTATAAAGATAGGGATTCATTAATGAATAATTTATGATGAATATCACATTTTTATTGAGTGACTTCTCTGTGCTTAGAGTTTGGGATGTACCAATTACAAGAACAGATTTTTAAAAAATCTCTGCTTTTGTGGCACTTACTTGTTAGCAAGGGGAAACAAGTGAACAATAAACCTATAAATCAGTAAATTATATAGAATGTTAGAAGTCGAAAAATTGGGGGAAAAAGCAGGCAGGGTAAGGGGGAAAGAATTTGGAGAGAGGTTTCTTGCCATTTTAAAAAGGTTGGGTGGGGAAGCCCACACTGAAAACGTTGAATGAGGTGAGGGAGCCCTAGAGAGATCTTGGGGAAGAAGCTTTCAGGCTGAGGCACTAGCTAGACCTAAAGGAGTTGTCTGAGGAAGAGCAAGGGGGTCAATGTCCCTGAAGCAGAGTGAGCAAGGACAAGGAGGGGAGATGAGGTCAGAAAGGTAATGGGAAGCCGGATCATATTGGACCTTGTAGGCCACAGTAAGGGTTTTAGCATCTAACTTGAATGAAATGGGAGCCATTGAAGGGTTGTGAGCAGGGGAGTGACATGGTCTGACTTACATTTTGAGACCATCACTCCGACTGATGGGAAGAATAGACTGTGGACAGGCAAGCTTGGAGGCAGGGAGTTCATCTAAGGGGCCATACCAGCAATCCTGATGGGAGATGGTGGTGACTTGGTGGTAACAGTGCTGGTGTTAATGGCCAAATTCTGGAGATACATATAGTTTTTTGTAGTATACTTGTTTTTTGTTTTTTTTTTAACTTTATTTTGTACATCTAATAATTGAAAATATAAACAGATAAAAACTAAAAAGTAAACACAGATGAATAAATATATACATTTCTCAATTAAATGTAATGGATACATATAAAATTTTTTTTGAATCAAACAATATGTTACACAATATATTTGGGTCATAGTAATGTATTCATACAGTCAAATCCTGGATATATTTTGAAGGTAGAACTAACAGAATTTCCCGATGGATTGATGTGGGTTCGGTTCCCGGGGCCTCCTGGTGAAGGCAGGCCCGCCCACACGGCGTGGTTAGCTGACCCAGCGAGCACAAGCAGCAAGGGGGGGATAAATGAATAAATAAATAAAATCTTTAAAAAAAAAAAAAAAAAGAGAGAGAGAGGGGAGTCAAGATAAATCCAAAGGTTTCTGGCCTGAGCAACTGGAAGGATGGAGTTGCCATCAGCTGAGATGGGGAAGACTGTGGAAAGAACAGGTTTGGGGTGGGGATGAGGAGTTGAGTTTTGGACATGTTTAGTTTAAGATGTCTATTAAACACCCAAGTGGAGGTATCAAACAGAAAGTTGCATATACGTCTAGAGTTCAAAGGAGAGGTATGTACTAGAGACATAAATTTGGGTGTCATCAGCATAAAGATGATATTTAAAGCCACGTGACTAGATGAGGTCACTGAGGGAGTCAGTACAGATAGAAGAATGTCAGTGCCACATGACCCTGCAATACCACTACTGGGTATATACCCGGAAGAACTGAGAGCAGTGACACGAACAGACATCTGCACACCGATGTTCATAGCCACATTACTCACCATTGCCAAAAGTTGGAAACAACCCAGGTGTCCATCAACAGATGAATGGATAAACAAACTGTGGTCTATTCACACGATGGAATATTATGCAGCTGTAAGAAGAAATGAAGTTGTAAAGCATATGGCAACATGGATGAACCTGGAGGACATTATGTTGAGCAAAGCAAGCCAGACACAGAAGGACAAATACTGTATGAATGCGTTACTATGAACCAAATATATTGTGTAACATATTGTTTGATTAAAAAAAAAATTATATGTATCCATTACATTTAATTGAGAAATGTATATATTTATTCATCTGTGTTTACTTTTTAGTTTTTAATTGTTTATATTTTCAATTATTAAATGTACAAAATAAAATTAAAAAAAAAAAAAAGAAGAATGTCAGGACTGAGTCCTACCTTTGGGCTATTCTAAAGATAGGAAGAAGAGAAAAGGAGGAACCAGAAAAGGCAACAGAAGTGAAGAAAAAGAAAGAAGGAAGGAAAGCTCTGGAAGTCAAGCGTATCAAAAAGAAGGAAACATTCACCTGAGTCAAATACTGCTGATAGATCAAATAAAATAAGGATTGAGAACTGATTATTGCATTTAACTCATAAGAAATATAGATTTGGTGGAGTGCTAGGAGCAAAAGTGTGATTGGAATGAGTTTAAGAGAGAACAGGAGGGGGCGGATGTGGCTCAAATGGTTGGGCATCCATCTGCCATATGGAGGGACCTGGGTTCGATTCCCGGGACCTCCCGGTAAAATAAAAAAAATATATATAGAAGGCGCATGGGCTGCCGGGCTGTGTGTGCCGGTGAGCCGCCAGGCCCCGGGAGCCATGCAGCAAGATGATGACGCAACAGGGGAGAGACAAGACGATATGCTCCGAAAGCTCTGAAAACCAGGAACTGAGGTGGCGCAGGTGGCGCAGGTGGCAGAACACCTCTCTCCTACATTGGAGATCTCCAGGATCGAATCCTGGTGAAGACTGGAGGAGGAGGATGAGAAGAGATGGCAGGAAACAGATAGAGAAAATTGCCCAGCGAATGGACACAAAACAGCAAATGGGGAAGGGGGGGTTTAAAATGGATAAAGTAAATAAATATATCTTTAAAAAAAAAGAGAGATAACAGGAAGAAAGGAATTAGTGAGTACTGACAAACTTTCAAGTTTTTTTTGGCTATATATATATATATTTTTTTTTAAATGGGCTAAATAATAGACTATATACACTCACGGGAATTTTACAGAGTAGGGGAAAAACACTAATGATGTAGGAAAGGGGATAAATGCTGGCTCAGGACATTAAGGGGAGGGAGTGACTTTAAATAGGGGCATTAACCATGTAGGACAGGTAAGATGGAGTATACATATGGTTGCAGATAGTGATAGGTGGGTAAAGGAGGTTGTGGGAGTCAGTGGTAGTTCTCTGCTTTGATTTTCTCAGTCAAGTAGGAAGTAAGGTCATTTGTTGACAGTGAGGATTGGGGAGGGTTGGAGGTTTGAGAAGGGAGGAAATAATCATCATCAGGGGGTGGGGGTAGTGAATGGACCAAAGAAATAGAGAATGCTACGTACTATTAAGTGCTCTCTTAAGGTTCTGATCATGAATATAAAGTGAAAACTATAATGGATTGAGGGTTTCTGTTTGGGATGATGGAAATTTTTGATAATGGATGAGAGGTAATGGTAGCAAAGCATTGTGACTATAATTTAATACCACTGAATTGTATACTTGAAAGTGGTTAAAATGGCTATATGCTGTATGCATAATACCACAAAAAATTTTTTTAAAAAAGAAAATGTGAAACCAGCCACCTTGGTTGTTTTTCTCTAGCTATGTTGGTGCAAATATGGAGCAGGTGGACCGTTGGATTTAGCCAAGGATGTGGTTTTGGCAAATGATTACAATGAAGTCAGTGAGAGGTAAGAAAGCTGAGGATATATTCAAGAGTGATCATGATTGACCACAAAACATACACAAAGTTAGGTAAGGAGGGAAAAGTGTTTATCAAGGGGGTGAGAGAATGAAAAGACAGAAAGATCAGCTGATTGACAGTTATGGTGATTCCAAATTAATGTAGTTTGGATATAAGAGGGAATGGGCTGGAAAGTTAATGGGTGGTTGGAGAGATGCATGAAAATGAAACTATGGAGGGGTTGGAGTTATTGGTAATGACATGGGAATGAATGAGTGCCCATGGAAGGTGGATATAATCATTGCAGTTTTTCAGGGAACTGAGAGTCCAGGTTGTTGGATCACTTACATCAATGGTTCTCAAACTTTTACATGCATCAGGGGGAAGGATGTGGCTCAAATGGTTGGGCGTCTGTCTCCTATATGGAGGGACTCGGGTTCGATCCCGGGGACCTCCCAGTAAACAAACAAACAAACAAACAAAAAAACCATGTATCAGAGTCACATAGGGAGCCAATTAAAACACAGATTGCAAGATCCCACTCCTAGAGTTTCAGTTAGGTCTGGGGTAGAGCCTGAGAATTTACATTTCTTTTTTTTTTAAGATTTTATTTTATTTATTCATTTATCCCCCCCTTGCTGCTTGTGCTCGCCGGGCCAGCCAACCACGCCGTGCGGGCGGGCCTGCCCCCACCAGGAGGCCCCGGGAACCGAACCCGGGGCTCCCCATATGGCAAAAGGGAGCCCCACTGATTGAGCCACAGCCTCCTCCCGAGAATTTACATTTCTAAGTTCCCTGGTGATGCTGCCGCTGCTGTGGTCCTGGACCATGCTTTGAAAACTACTGATCCAGTGTATGTTGAAATTGCCCCAAATTAAGAGTAGTGCTGTAGAGTTTACAGTGAGCCAGGAGACAAAATTGTGAAGAAGTAAAGGAGCATGACTGACAATTGGTACAAAATGTCAACAATCAGGATTAGTGGGTATATAATCTGATGACAGGGGAGTGGAGGTAGCTCAAGCAATTAGGTGCCTCCCTCCCACATGGAGGCCCCGGGTTTGGGTCCCGGTGCCTCCTAAAAAGAAGACGAGCACACAACGAACAGACAGAGAGCAGACAGCGAGCGCAAGCAACAAGGAGGTGGGAGAAAAAGAAAAAAAAAAAAAAAGTAAAAAAAAATAATCCGATGGTATGATTTATTTTTATTTATTTTTACTTAAGCATTAAAAAAAAAAAAAGATTTTATTTCCTCCCCTCTCCCCATTGTTGCTTGTGCTCGCTGTCTGCTCTCTGTGTCTGTTTGTTGTGTGCTCATTTTTTAGGAGGCACCGGGAACTGAACCTGGGACCTCCATGTGGGAGGGAGGCACCTAATTGCTTGAGCCACCTCCACTCCCTGCTTGTTGTGTCTCTCATTGTGCCTCTTCATTGCGTCATCTTGTTGCATCAGTTCGCTGTCTTGCTCGTCTTCTTTAGGAGGCATCGGAAACCAAATCCAGGACCTCCCATGTGGTAGGCAGGCGCTCAATTGCTTGAGCTACAATCGCTTCCCATGACATAAGATTTAACGCTGGAAGTTTTTATGAGGACTGGTTAGAAATTGTGTGGCTGAAACAATGGTTGTTAAAATGAGATTAAGGCTAGGCTAAAGACAGATGTGATGGTCTTGTATGTATTTTACGAGTATCAGGGCCTTTTATTTGGTAAGCAGGTCTAGTGTAAGTTTCCTGCTAAGGTATTATCTCTGGTGGAACTTTTACTGTATTCAGCACAAGAGTGATCACAACCCTACAAATTCATATCCTGATAGAAATAAAAACCACACTATTTAGGAAATTTTAAGTCCCACAAAGCTATATAACACCTTACCTAAGATTAGGTAGACTGACATTTGATGGGACAATTAAGCTTCAGAGTAGGGCAAAGCAGGACTGAGAATATAAAGAAAGTAATGCAGAATGGAACTGTGAAAACATAAAGCACGGAGGTCCACAAGGAGGTGGTCATGAGTTAAATCAGGGCACAGACTACAGCATGGGATCATTACCTGAACCCAATTTGTGGTTCCACCACTTACTACTCATGGGATCCTAGCCAAACCATTTAATATTTTTGTTGCTCAGTTCCTGATTTGTTAAATGGTGTATCATTTATGCCATGTGCCTCAGAGGAAAGTTGAGGGCTAAATGAGATAGTTCAAGTGCTTCGAAAATGTAAGTGCTATACAAATATAAAACATTGAAAAATTAGTGTATTGAGCCACATTTACAAACAGAAGAAATACTTAATGTCAGAGATGGGCAGAAATGGAGAAACTGTTCTCCTAGGAGAACAAAGCTGAGGTGTACAGAACCAAGGATCAAGAACACAATGTGGACAGTTTCACATTGGTCTTGAAATTATTAGTCTTGCAAAAAGGCTTTGCTGTTTTGACATTTATGTCGAAGGACTTATCTTTGTAGATAGCTGTTTCCATAGGAATTATACCTTTGGGACACAGTAACTGGTATTTGTATAACTGGCTTGAACTTCAGCAACTCTACTCTTCCCTCTCCTCATGATGTATACCACTGCGTGCCTGTACTTTTACATATATAGAAAAATGCAGAGCCATGCATGTCTCTTGCTTAGCCTACCTTGCTGTTGGACTATACAAACTATTTGGAAGCAGGGGTTGTGCCTTGTTAAAATCCTCCAGCTACTTCCCATCCATTGCCTTTAAGATAAGGTTCAATACTTAACGTGGCCTAAGTCACTTCATGGTCCGGTCTCCACCACCTCTCTGCTTTTACCTCACTAATCCCCTCTACACTTGGTTAGTTGGTCATACTTAAATTCTTTGAGGACCTCCAGTGCACATTTTCTTTTTTTTTAGATTTTATTTATTTATTTATGCCCCCCCTTGCTGCTCGTGCTCCCTGTGTCCATTTGCTGTGTGCTTTTCTGTGTCTGCTTGTCTCCCTTTGCTGGGTCGTCCTGCTGCGTCAGCTCACCATGCCACACGGGCTGGCTTGCCTTCACCAGGAGGCCCGGGAAATTGAACACAGGGCCTCCCATACGGTAAACGGGAGCCCTATTGATCGCTTCCCCAATGCACCACTTTTACTGACGTGATAGCTTTTGCACAGGCTGTTCCATCTGCCCCAATTACCTCGAACCATTCTACTTGGCTCTTACTCTTTCTGGTCTACTTTTAGACACTACTCTGTCTGACAGCCTTTCTTGAACCCTCATGTCTGGGTTAGATTCTTTCAGGCATACCTTCCACTTCCCTCATTATAGCACTTCTCACATTACTATCGTTGCATGCTTAATTACCTGTCTCACTAGACCAAGCTGTAACAGGTAACATACAGTCTTGTTCATGACTGTTTCTACCATTTAGCATAGTGCCTGGAATTTGAAAGGTGCGTAATAAATATCTGAGTTACACTGAAGTTGCCAGTGGCAAACACTTGGCATGCACAAGTTCAATCAGTGAAAGATAACCTAAAGAGTTCTCTGCTAGGAGACAAGGCATTTGAGGTTAGGAGGGCAAGAAGAAACAGGCCTGGAGAAGTCAAGTGGCCACTTCAAAGAGCCCACTGCTATTTTAACCTAAAAAAATTCCGTACATGCACTATTAACCACAGGGGAGATGAGACGCATGCTGTATGGCAAAGGAGGAGGAAGTAGCAATGAAGTGAGTAGTAAATGTTTATTTTGAGGACTTTCTGATGACTGTGTGTGGTTACAAAAAAATCACAAATCAACTAGGCCTTTGTAGGTTCCTACTAGGGCTAGCTTATGTCATACCTAAAAAATTTTTTTGGTTAATTTTAATATTTGCTCATTCTATGAAATACAAAAACTCAAAAACCATTATGAAAGTAGTCACTATCTTTTCAGTCTTTGTTACACATATTTTTGAGTCCTGCATGCTTTTTGAAGAGGTAGTTTCAGTTTTGACCACCTGTGTTAACTGCAGATGCAGTTAAGTTGGGTATTACTTTATTTTATTTTTTTTAAAGATTTTATTTATTCATTTATCCCCCCTTTGCTGCCTGTGCTCGCTGGGTCAGCCAACCACGCCGTGCGGGCGGGCCTGCCCTCACCAGGAGGCCCCGGGAACCGAACCCGGGGCCTCCCATATGGTAAACGGGAGCCCTACTGATTGAGCCACAGCCGCTTCCCTGGGTATTACTTTATATTTCAGAAGAGCAGCAGTCTCTATGAGTAATTGAATAAATTCCTGCCTATCACTTAGGAAAGTTAAGCCCTTTATTAGGCTAAAGCAGCAGTGTTGTAAATGTAGTGGGTAAATTTGGGACTGATTGAAGATTCGATACTATAAAGGATCAACACTATATTGTGAAACATGATGATTTACAATGAACATGCAATCAACTTTTTTTTTTTTAAAGATTTTATTTATTTATTCATTTATACCCCCCTTGCTGCTCGTGCTCGCTGGGCCAGCTAACCACGCTGTGCAGGCGGGCCTGCCCTCACCAGGAGGCCCCGGGAACCGAATCCGGGGCCTCCCATATGGTAAACGGGAGCCCTACTGATTGAGCCACAGCCGCTTCCCTGCAATCAACTTTTGGTCATCAACAGCTGATACAGCAGGCTTTGCTATGACTGCAAGAGAGTTACAAAGGATTTTGAAATGTACCAAAGGAGCCAACCAAGGATCGTAAGATCCCCAGGAAAAGTCAATAAATGATTAGTCTCCCCTAAACCCTCAATAAAATGGCTCAAGAAGACAGACTGATACCAATCATCTATTTATTTCAGGACATAATATACTATTTAGACCCAAAGTTATAACTTTTAAATATTTATTGGATATTTTTTTGCAGACAGGTGCTAAAAATCATAAAGTAAGACCAATTAGTAATGTAAAATTACTATCAAAATTAGATTAAGTATATTAAAATATAGGTCATGACTATTTTTCACTCTGTACTGTTAAAAGATGTTACAAAGATACATACTTAGAATACCATCCTGCTATTCTCTTCAGAGGCTGCATTCAAGTTGACAAGAAGTACCCCCAATATTTATAGAAGTATTAACAGAAGGACCTTTCTGTGATTTTAGCAAAATGAAATAGTCCAAATTTTATTCTTTATGATGACTGACATGATTTAACTACATCACTCTGGTACATGGTATTATGATTTCTCCTAATGTAGCAAGCTCCAGTTTTCAAGGCCTTCTCTGCTACTTTTTTCGAAATAAAGCTTAAATAACATACTTCAAACCTTGGTCCCAAACTAAAATGTTCTCCATATATATATATATACATACACACACACACACACATATCAGGTTGATAAATTCACACGTATCATTTCCAATTTCAGGCTATGTGAAGACATGCATTTAGAGCTCTATTAAGGTATCCAAGCAAAAAGCACTTCAACTTCATATCAATTGTCATCTTTCATGTAGTGTTTGAGAGAGAAAACACTGAATTTCACACATTATCTTATTTATTCAGATAGCAGTCTGATCATACATGGTCCAAGAACACTCAAATAATAAACCAAAAATATCAGATGTTAAAGACTGGTCTTCAAACATCATAGCCAATGATGCCACGCTTGCCTATGATCTCGCCGATATAAAACCACATCCACACCTCTGTGGCCACCAAACCATTCAGAAGAGCTTCCTGAAAAAAGAAGCACACATTTTAAGATACGTTTCTTTCCTAATACACTTAAAACTTTTCTTCTCCAGGATTAAATGACAGAGAATATAAGGATGCTATTCAAACTAGAGGGCAATTTTAGTCAAAGTCAAGAATTAGCAAGGTTAACTTTTGTTCAACTGCCGAGAACCCATGAACTTTCAATTATGTAAGGTAAGTAGTCCAGAGCTTATAAATTCTTTCCAAGCATTCTCTAAAGACCTGAACTGATTTAACCCTTTCATTATTAGTTTATGAGACACTTTATGAGCCCTAAAACAACCCACATCCTGGAAAGAGCTGACACATTTAGACAGGGCATTCATATGAAAGGATGGCCACAGAAAGGCAAATCTCTGAATAGACATTTCTGTCTGGCTGAAGAAAACTGCTGAAAGATGAAAGCCTCTGTCTTCCTCTTTAGACATCATTTTTATTCATTTTATTATGTGGCTCAACTCTTTCCAAGTATTCAGTAGCTACTCAGTTTTCACAACCCAATGTCTTATTATGAAGAGAAAAAGTTCACATATGGTTCCAGGAAAGCACTGTTTCATGCAAGCACAAGCTTCATGGATCTCCATACTCCAGTTGAAAAATTACCTTCCCAAAACAAAATAGAGCCTTTTCTTTTTAACACTTCTGGAAGTGAATTTCCCCCTTCAAATTAGACAAGACGTTATTGGAAGTCTTTTAAAAAATAATTATATTCTCCATGGATATATATCTTAAAGTAAGTAATAATTTAGTTATTTAGGTTTATTGTATCCTGTGCTTGGGTCAAGCAAGTAAACATTCAAAGTTCCAATTCTTGTAGTCTTTAGGTTTTATCTTGGTGCAATTCAATATTCCTTCATATCATACTATATGTTGCCAGGTTTTGGTGTTTTTTTTTTTTCCTCCTCCACATGAATGTTAACTTCCTGATTGTGATATAGTCCAAGAGATCTTTTGGCCAAATTGGGGCTAATTCCAGGGCTACAGATAGAAAAAGGTACAGAATCAACAAAGCAAGCCATCCTATTTTAGTATACTAACCAAAATAGGAAAAAGGAAAAGAGCCACTCAGTAAAAATGCTTACTTCTTTGTTACAAGATAAATTTACCAGGAAAGTAAGACACAAAATGGCCCAATTATTTTTACCCAGATGAAAGATTAGTAATGGTAAATATCTTGGTAGGCAATCAAAAAAGAGATCATCTCTCATTATGTTGGGTTCAGCCTTACTGGAAAATACATATATTAATCAAAACAAACAGAAAAATCCCAAGGGAAAACATTTTCTGTTATGCATATACATTTTCATTTAGCCCATAGTTACCTTAACTGTGAGCTGTTTGAAGCTACCAGTCTGAGCACTTCTGACTATTTTTTTTAGGCTCTGAATAGCTGTAGGGATCTCAGCAGGGGTTGGAGGAACCAGCTCAACCTTGGCATAATGCCAAAATGTAGCCAATCGAGGCTTCGAGTAAGTCACAGCAGCTGGAAAACAAAACAAAACAAAAACAAAAAAAACCCAGGATGAACTCACTAGAGACGGAAAGAAGCAGATGTGTGGGTTGGACACAAATATTTATTCATGCATCACATTCATTCACTGCTTATACCAAATGTGCACCCAGTGTGAAAAGTCAAAGCTGCTCCCTGGTAACAAGAGGCTTTTAAAGATGCAGAACACCTGTGTCACAGGGGAAGTTCAACCAGGCAGGAAGCCTATAAGGCACATTCAATTATGCCAGGACTTCACTAATGGCCAGCAAGTACTGTTACTTCATTTATGAATGGCAAATCCAGTTAACTGTAAAGTTACTAGGAGTTGGATTCAAAAACAAGAAAATAGCAGAAACTTTACCATATTTTCTTGGTTGAAAGACCAGAAAATTTAGGAGTGAGGGGCAGAAAGTGAGGGAAGGAACAATGTGAAAGGAACCCTTAAGATTAAAACTTGCCACAATACTGGCCACAAATCCAGATGGAATTATACCAATTAGCACCTATTTTCGGTATCTTCATCAATATGTGCTGGATTAAACTGCTCTTTAACAAGAGCACAGCTGCTCCTCCTTCAAAAACACCATAAATAATCAAAGTAAAGCCTACATTTTATTGTTAGGAGAAGCCAAATCTCAAATCTATTACAAAGCTGAAATTCCTCAAGGTGTTCCTGTTTCAAGAAAAAAAATCCTTACCAAGAAAGGTAAATGTGAGACTATAGTAGTGATTTCAGCGAGAAAGGCATTTTATATTAAAAAAAAAAAAAAAAAAAAAAAAAAGTCAAGAGAACCCTAATAAAAATGAATGCATGAACATCCATAAAGTGTCTAATATTCAAAGAATGGTTATCCAAGGTTTTTGGTGCTTTTCCTATTACTAATTGGCTGTATTTGAGTATTTCACTAATTTCAGTATGACTATCTCCATCATCCTCTGTGCCTGGAGCTTTGAGTAAATCTTTAAGCCAACACAAAACTCTAAGATAGTTCTAAATAGAACTGCCAAAACCTGTAAGGCAGGGCAATCAAAAAGTACAAATCAGGAACGGATGTGGCTCAAGCAGTTGAGTGCCTGCCTCCCACATGGGAGGTCCTGGGTTTGGTTCCCCTTGCCTCCTGATAAAACAAAAACAACAAGCAAAACAAAAGAAAAATCCAAGTCAGGTAAGACTATGTGGCTCAGTAGTTGAGCACCAGCTTCCCATATGCGAGGTTCCGGATTCAATCCCCAGCCCCAGGTACCTCAAAAAACAAAAACAAAACACCAAAGTCTTGAGGAATAGTTAACCAACTGTCTTTTAAAATTTTTTAAAAATTTTTCTCCCCCCTCATTTTTTTTTTTTTTAAAGATTTTATTTATTTATTCATTCATCCCCCCCCTGCTGCTCGTGCTCGCTGGGTCAATCAACCATGCTGTGTGGGCAGGCCTGCCTTCACCAGGAGGCCCGGGAACCGAACCCGGGGCCTCCCACATGGTAAACGGGAGCCCCACTGATTGAGCCACAGCCGCTTCCCATCTCCCCCCTCATTGTTGTTTGCACTTGCTGACTGCTCTCTGTGTCCATTTACTCTGTGTGTTCTTTCTGTGTCTGCTTGTCTTTTCTTCTTGTCTTTTTTTTTTTTTTTTTTAAGGAGGCACGGGGAACTGATTCCATGACCTCCGGTATGGGAGAGAGGTACTCAATTGCTTGAGCCACCTCATCTCCCTGGTCTGCTGCGTTTCTCACTGTCTCTCCTCCGCATCTCCCTTTGTTGTGTCATCTTGCAGTGCCAGCTCTCCACAGTGCAGGCCAACTTGCCTTCACCAGCGGGCCCCAGGAATCAAACCTGGGGCTTCCCATATGGTAGATGGGAGCCCAATCGCTTGAGCCACATCCACTTCCCTAACCAATTGTCTTTAAAACTATCTTTAACATACACTTATTTCATTCTTTAAAAAAATGAATCAACACACTACACATAAACACTGTACTTTAGTTGGTAAATCTGTTTCTCAGGGGCACAGGTTAAAAAATTTGCAACTGCTTTACATGTTTACAGAATAAGAACAAAACATAAGTAAATGAATGGTGGATGGTGGGACCACATTTCTCACTAAAAGAGAGGGAAGTTGCAGATAAGCAAGAAAAAAAGCAAGAATGAACCCTGTGGTACTGGATTAGAGTTGGAGACACCTGTATGAACTCATGTTCAGCAATACACACATAGATGGATACAGACAGAAACCATTACAAACATATGTATATACATGGGTTAGTAAAAATACATATAAGTAGCTAGCTCTATCTGCTGAGAGAGCCTAGAAGCAGTGATATCCTAATAGCAAGGAACATACCCAGTGCCCAGATTTTACTTTCTAAATACCACTGTCCAGTTAAAGAAACCAGGGCTCCTGGGAGAACTAGCTGATTCTAAGGCTGGGGCAGGGAAAATACAAGCTGAGTGTGAATGAAGCATTTTGTGGTACCAGAAAGTAAGACTCAAATAAACAACCAACCAACCAACCAAACACAAAGTAAGGACTGGAGCATGTCGAGGGGACAGAGGTACCAACCTGAAAGCATTCCCAATGGCCAAGGCTGGGTCAATTTGAGCAAGAAAATGTACAAGTTCATACGATAAATAAATGGAGAAGAGGGAAGCGGCTGTGGCTCAATCAGTAGGGCTCCCGTTTACCATATGGGAGGCCCCGGGTTCCGTTCCTGGGGCCTCCTGGTGAAGGCAAGCCCGCCCGCACGGCATGGTTAGCTGACCCAGCGAGCACAAGCAGCAAGGGGGGGATAAATGAATAAATAAATAAAATCTTAAAAAATAAATAAATAAATAAATAAAAATAAATGGAGAAGAGACAAATCCGTTTCAGAGAAGATTTTCATTTAATATATTTAAATATTCCCTCCTATAGGAGATGGAATTAACCACTCCCCCCTGCCTCCGTTACCCTGCTAGGGCTAGAAGACTTACTTTCTTCTAAAGAATAGAGTATGGACAGGGAAAAATAGTAACTTTACAGTGGAGAAACATCAAATACTACTTTAACCAAGTAACGAAGATTACTATTACCTGTTATGTCATGTGGATATCATGTACCTCCCAATATAATGTGATAAGAGGGCACTTGACCTTGGTAGTATTCTTTCCAAAAACCTATAGCTCCAGTCTAATCCTGAGAAAAACACCAGACAAGTCCTGATTGGGGGGCGTTGTACATTGATATTTGGGCAGAACTCTTCAAGGCTATCAAGAACATGAAAAACAAGGGAAGACTGTGAAACTGTCACAGACCAGAGGGGACTGAGGAGACCTGACAACTAAATGCAATGTGGTATCATGGATTGGCTCTGGAACAGAAAGAGTAATAGGAAAAAAACAAAAACAAACAAACAAACAGACTGACCTCTCTAAGGATAGGTTGATGATAAAATTGCTTGTCAGTTTCTTTGATCCCCAGGGGAATTAACAGATAGAGACAGTAATTTTCTTAGGCATTTAAAGTTCACATTTAATACAAGGAGTTATGTTATAAAGCAAAATATATTTCCACTTTGTTAGCATTCTGGCAAGTGATGACTCCTTTCTGAATACTTTTGGAAAAAGTTAGCTTTCAATTATACAGTTAGCTTTCAATTATTCATATTAGTGGAGGTAAGGATTTATACAATGTAGTCCATAACAAGTTATTTTGATATTACTTTTGTTTTTTAGTTTTCTCATTTAAATTCCTTTGCAATTCCCCAACACACACCATCTAAAAGACATGAGAGCCATGTTATGAAAAAAATCCATTTGAAAATGTAAAGATTTGCTTCAAATCATCCACAAAATCTAAAGACTGAAGCCTCTAATATTTCTCTTTTTATTTATATAAAATTGTAGAGCTTTAGCATAACAGATACCTTGATGACCTAAGGTTAAGTAAAAGCTGCAAACCTGAGAAATCCTTTGGAGAAAAATGTGCAAAATGTCTTTACTAGACTATGGGTTTATGGAGGAAAAGAGAATCAAGTATCTGGCACTCTAAAGCCTTCAGTAACTGCTCATTGTTTGGCTGCTAATGGAAATGAGGTGAGAATGAATAAGAAAATACCAACCACACAGTGAAATAGGTTAAAAAACATTAGACAGGGAAACGGACGTGGCTCAAAGGTTCGGCGTCCGTCTACCATATGGAGAGACCAGGGTTCGATCCCCGGTACCTCCCGGTAAAAAAAAAAAAAACAACAAAAAAAAACATTAGACGTAATTTTTTTTTACATGTACTTTAAAAATCTGCTTTTTATTCACATTTCATAATCAAATTTGCACTAATGCTATTTAGAGAGATCTGCCCTTCAACTACTTAATGGACTTTAGCCCATCTAATAAAGAAACTTAAAAGTCAATTTATCTCACATGGTGAGAAAAATGAATAGCTTGCTATCTAGCAGACGCTTGAAATACGCACTAGCAGAACAGACTCCTATTCAGGGCTATGAAAGAGCTTTCCAGTGAGGCTTTGGCTCTTCAAACGGGAAAAACAAACAGACAAAAAACAAAAACACAACTCCAAGAATGCTAATCTATAATAATTAAGATTAGTGTTTATACGCATTCTTTTCTATGCTTATTGGAGACCAGGGACACTCGCCCATAAAGTTCAATTCCACCGATTCAAGCGGAAGGATCTCAGAATCTGGCCAGGGCAGAAAGCCAAGTCAATGTTCAGAAGCTCATCCATTTCTGGAGACATCCGAATACTCCATAGAGAACCAGACAACCTGATGAGGCCGAATTAGTGTTCTTGCAAATGACTCTGCCCTACCTTTTCCGAGCTCTCCTAAAAGGGCCAAGCTTTGCATATTCCTATTCCCAGAGATCCAAGGGGGCGTAATGGCGGCGCCTGCTGACCAACTCCGGCTCCCTTCCCACTACCTCTCTTTATCGTCCCGGTCAAAATTCAGGAACTTCTAGGCTGTATCGAGCCTAAGCTGCAGACCAGGAAAGCAGAACGCTAGAGAAAAACCTGCCTCCTGCTCTCTCCACCTTCGGGTCGTCCCCGGCTTCCGCAGGCCCTGCAGAGCCACTTTCTCACTCGCAGGCGCTCGCACGCGCCTCCCCGTCCGCCCAGATACCCGCTTCGGCACTCTGCCACCGCGCTCACCGTTGACCAGCGCCGGAGCTTTCTCCGCGAGGTTTCGGACAAACTGGGCCATGACTATAGAATGGAAAGCCCGTCCGCGCGAAGAGCCCGGTGAATGTCACCTCCGGGAAGGACCCGCTGCAGGACCCCGTCCCTCTCCGAAGGTCAGGCCTCCTGTTTCCGCGCCGGTCCAAGATATCTAGCTGTCCTAGGATCTTTCCGGAATTCAGTTGGTCAGTGTTTTTCTTCAGTCATGGGAAAAAAGCTGGATATGAAAAGATGAGTTCCCAGGTCGCGTAACGGACGATGGGAATCCGCAGAGGAACAGGCACTTCGAGGGACAGCCACTCGCGGAGCTCCGCAAGGCCGGCGAGGTGAGGAAGGCGCATGCGCCGTGAACCTCCCGTGCTCTCCTTGGCGCCGAGCCCATCTTTTCTGTGTACAGTGGTTTGGCGGTTATTTTGAGAGAACGTGGGAATTCAGGACGGGAAGGCACCGTTTAGATTTTCTGGACCAACACCATAGTTCCTCAAAGGCAGAGAGGGTCCAAGGTCAAACATGAAGATAGGGGCAGAGCAGGTACCACACAACCAAAACTACTTGATTCAGCCCATTGCCTTTCCTTACCTTTTTTTTTTTTTTTGTGATCTCAGTCTGCTCCCACCTCCACGTCCTGTATCTAGATTGGAATCCGATTCCCCTAATACCTTAATCAGCCACAGGGAGCTATTCGGATGTGAAAAACAAAATCTCATTCCTGAGGGCTTTCCTTATGCCAGGCATTTTGAAATTTAAAGAAAGCCTGTATTAGGTGTTGTCCCCATTGAGCCTGGGATTGATAAGCGATGTGTCCAAGGCCACATAGCTAGTAAGTGGTAGAATTGGGATTTGTAAAGGTTGCATTGTAAGCACAGAAGGGGCATCAGTATCATACAAGGCATGCTGCTGATCTGGGAAGACTTCCTAGAAGAGGAGATCCTTAAAATGATGTGTAAGAGAACAGATATATACTATAGAGGGTTGAAACTTAAAATTTAGTTTAATATGACTGGAAGAAAAAAAATGTATGTAGGGAAGTGGCCTTTGATGAGAAGGACAGAAAGATAATGTGCCTCGGAGGCCCTGAGCAGAAGTAAAACTCTGATTGTGGGCATGGTTGCAGAGGTGGGGAGAAAAAGTAGGAGTGATATCACAGGAGCCAAGGGCAGTGTTTCAGTGTAGGAGTGATTCAGCTGCCCCAGATAATGCAGCAAAGTCAAATTAATGAAGGGAAAGTTAATTTAACAATATGGAAGTCTTTGACAACCTTACCTAGAGCAGTTTCAGAATATTAGGATAGAAACCAGAGTTAATGGGTGAAGGAAAGAAATGTGGCTGTAAAGGAATACAAGTCAGAAAGCCCAAGAGAGATTGAAGATAGAAAGGAGGGGGATTGATAAGATTCCTGATGAGGCAGGAAGGGTGGTGAAAGAATTAGCTTTAGAATGGAGGGGCCCCATCCAAAGATGGGGTGATGGGAGAGAAGCTTTAAAGTGAAGGTTATGAAAGTCTTTATCATCCCAGTGAAGTTGAAGGCAAGGTCATCTGAGTGTGAAGGGTAAGTGTGTGGATGGGAGAGAATCGGAGCAGAGGTTAGTTTGGAATCGCTGTTGAGGAAGTTAAGGACGCAGAAGGGTTGTTGGGCAATGTTAGAGACCACAAGTTTCTGGTCACACCATTCTAAAGATTGTGTCATGTTCTCCAACAGTGGTCTGTAGTTTGGATATTAGAGCAGAGGGGAATGGTTGGGTTAATTTAGGCTGAGGTTTGGGATGGCAGAGGTCATACAAATAAGAGGCAAGAAAGGGGAACATCATAGTGAATTAATAAATTGAAAGACCTGGGGTT
Source organism: Tolypeutes matacus (assembly GCA_026826555.1). Taxonomy (NCBI): domain Eukaryota; kingdom Metazoa; phylum Chordata; class Mammalia; order Cingulata; family Chlamyphoridae; genus Tolypeutes; species Tolypeutes matacus. The sequence goes on along the minus strand of JAKSZT010032012.1, from coordinate 23,243,211 downwards.
TAGACTAGATAAGAAGAAAAATAATGCCAAAAAGGAACTGATGAGGAAAAAACATGCCCTGAAACTCATCCTCTAAATCAGGGGTTCTTAACCATTTTTGTACCACAGACTCCTTTGCCAGTCAGGTGAAAACCATGGACCCCTTCTCAGAATGTAGCAGTAGATAGTTTTATGACACTCAACTAGCGTTGGGTCTAACAACTCCCGTAATTTTGAAGTATGGATGAGCATAAACGATTTTTTGAAATATGCAACTGTAATGTGATATGAAATGAATACTACTGTAATTTATTACATACATTCATAAATGAAGGAAATGCTAGATTTCAGTTAGTGATCCAAGAAAATAAAGATAAGTTTATTTTTTTCAATTCAAGCTCATGGACCCCTGGTTAAGAATCCCTGCTCTAAGTAGAACCCCAGGGTCTCCTCCAGAATCTTAGGTTAGGTAAGCCAGGCCACACACATTTGATACCACCCTAAAAAAAAAAAAAAAGCTTTAAGGTCACAATAGCCAAATGGGAGAAGGTTCCATCAACAAATGATGGATGAGTGGATTTTTTTTTTTTATTTACTGTTACCATATATACATGCAATCTAACATTTCTCCTTTTTAATCTATTCATATATATATGTCAGTGCTGTTAATTAGGTTCACAATGTTGTGCTACCAACACCACCATCCATTACCAAAACACTGACATTCTTCCAAATAGGAACCCTGTACATTTTAATCTTTAACTTCCCATTCCCTATCCCCATCCTATCCCCTGGCAACCTATATTCTAGGTTCTGACTCTGAGTTTGCTTATTCTAATTGTTTCACATCAGTGAGATCATACAGTATTTGTCCTTTTGTGTCTGGCTTATCTCATACAACATGATGTCTTCAAGGTTCATCCATGTTATCACATGTATCAGTACTTCATTTCTTTTTTTTTTTTTTTTTTTAAAGATTTTATTTATTTATTCATCTATCCCCCCCTTGCTGCTTGTGCTCGCTCGGTCAGCCAACCACGCTGTGCTGGCGGGCCCGCCCCCACCAGGAGGCCCCGGGAACCGAACCCGGGGCCTCCCATATGGTAAACGGGAGCCCCACTGATTGAGCCACAGCCGCCTCCCTTCATTTCTTTTTATAGCTGAATAATATTCCATTGTATGTACACACATTTATCCATTCATAGGTTGATGGACACTTGGGTTGCTTCCATCTTTTGGCAGTTGTGAATAATGCCACTATGATCATGGGTGTGCAAATATCTGAGTCCCTGCTTTCAATTCTTTTGGGTATATACCTACTAGTGGGATTGCTGGGTAATATGGTAGTTCTATACTTAGCTTTCCAAGGAACCATCTTTGACAGCAGCTGCACCATTTTACATTGCCACCAGCAAAGAATGAGTATTCCTATTTCTCTGCTGCATTCTCTCCAACACTGGTTATTTCCTGCCTTTTTTTTTTTAAATAAGAGCCATTCTAATTGGTGTGAAATGGTAGCCACTAGCTTTTAATATTGTGATCAAGTAAGTGATGACAAAGGTTGTATGTAAGTCAGGTGTTCATTTATTAAATACAAGTTTTCACAAACACCCCCAGGCAAGTTTGACAAGAAGTAACCTTCCTGGAATGTTTCAATATACAGTTATGTTCATCAAATTTTATTTCAGTCAACCTTTGTGTTGTTTTGTTTTTCATTGTTTCTGGGTTCTTTTCTTACTTAGCAGTTGGAGGATGTCTGTTATTTCCTCACCTGACATCAACAGTACAGCATCAGCCTCTGGCTTGTGAAGGCACCCAGTAGACTTATCCTCTGTGCAATGGCTGCTTAGCAACAAGCAACAAATAAGAAAGCTTTTGTAGAGTGTGATACCAAATATCAACTGGCACCTTTACCTGCATCATTAAAAAACCTTTAACGTTTCCTTCAGTTTTCACATATCCATTAAAAACTATATTAAAAAAAAATAAAAAAAGCTGAGACTGCTTGATAAAACTTAAATAATGATCCAAGTTTAACATTACCTTCTTTTAAGTTATGAACAATACTAGAACTGATAAAAAGTCTTCATTTTCCTATCATACTCCAGCAAAGCCCACACATAAACTAGGTATGTCAGAAAGTCTGCTCTAATAGTTCCAGAACTGCTTCTGAGTTCCAAATAATAAAACACCTCTTTAAGCTTCCAAGTGTGTATATACACTGTATTGTATCAAGATAAGTTTTAGAAGTCTCATTTTTATGACCTTAAATTACTTCACAGCTAGAAAGAAAAAAGGCACAAAGGACACTCGGTTTGCTTACCAATAGTGGCCTTAAGCTATGCACTTGGCCTTTGTGACAAATTAAAAGATATTCAGCAGCATTAATGGTGCCAAAGTCATTCATAAAAAGTTTCAGGAAAAGAGCTTTAAAAAAAAAAAAAAGGCTTGCCAGAAAGGGCTTACAATCTAAAGCCTAAACATAGAAGTATAGTAGGCAGATACCAGAGGCAGCAAAGAGATTGTTAACTAAAAAGCTCTTGGGAACAGCTGCCTTCTGAAGTTTTGTGCCCACTTTTCTCTCCAATTTTCTCCTGTAAAACTCTGGTTCTCCCACACCCTTTTTTAAAAATGAAAACATCCTATTGAATTGGGTAGGGAAGATAAACTCAAGTAGACAGAAACTTATTTTATACATAGTTCATTCTCAGAAAGGGGAAAGATAATAAATATGGTATGAAGCATATTTTAAGAAAATAAACAAATCCTGTCAACCCATGCATTAAAGGCCCAGGAAGCACAATGAGTATCTTACATTCTGCCATTTGCAAAAGGGTCCTACCCTTCCTTTTTCATTATAAGCATGGCAAAACCAAACCAAACCAAACCAAAGATAAAATATAAGCATGGCAACAGACAATATCTACTTTATATCTAATGTGGGATACCCTCTCTGATTTGAGGTTTTCCAGCTGTACCATCAAAAAACACATCAAGGACCACTTATAGCAACTTGTGTTGGAGTATCATAAAACTACCATCTTATTTGAAAGAGACTATGGTTAACAATGTCTTCTAAATGAAGCAATGATCCCTGTTTTCAGATCACATTAGTTTCCTGGTCACTTACTATATACTCAGGCTTAAAGGGATAGTGACAGAAAATCAATATGCCTCACTCAGCATGCTGAGCTGCACAATTGAGTAGAGAGCTCAAGCTCAACTTGTAAAAGTAGGGCCCATCCACTTACTAACTACACAAGGCTAAGTGGATATTTGAAGTGGCTTGCAGACAAGGTTGTGCTCAAATTCCTACTTGTTAATTGATGACCCAAGGCTGAGTTAGAAGCAGCTCTTAGAATTCAGGTCACAAGCCCAAACAAACATTAACTATGTACATTTTATAATTTCAGAATTTTATTTATCTAGAATGTTAGTAAACATGGCCACACACCGCATACATTTTACCATGTAGGAGACAATATAAAGTGGTAGTCAGTTTACACTAGGCCAATATAAAAAAGCACAGGATATATACATATACTAAGATATACTATTGATATTACTCTCTTAAAATGACATTCTTTACGGTTACAAGATTTGCTGTTTAACTCTTCTGCTCAGGTCTATTCCTTGCACCAACAGCTTTACATGGGAGAAAAAGGGTCCAGCATCCTTCTATTCATTTCCTCACTCCAGCACTTTTCAAATAAAATGTTAAAGCTGCAAGTTTGCCCTACTAATCCTTATGAAAATATTGTAGGGCTAAGTTTTCAGTGGAGAGTGTTTGTCCAAGATGGTATCTTTGAGTTACAAGATAACACAAAATTAAGGGCTACCAACATAAGTTGCATAAGAATTCCTTTTTTCATCTTGTCTATCATCTCATTCAAAAGGGATACAGAAATATCAAAGTATCTGCTTTCATACAAAAAGTTATTCAGTAACATTATAGAGATGTAACAAGGAAAAAGGCTGAAGCCCAGTTCCTGAGGGCTAGTTAAAACCCTGGTAACACAGGTCTTTCTGATCACATCAGCTATCACTGAAATATTTGACATCATAGACTTAAAAGCAGTGCTCACAAAAAATGTTTGAGCAGTACTTGGTGGCAGGAAATTTTAGTAGTTGAAGTTATTATAGATTAATTTATGGTAGGAAAAGGAAGAAGAAAGAATAGGAAGAGAGAACAAAGGGTAAAAATTTGTGATGATTTCTAAACTTGGTGATGCTATAATAAGTATAATTTTCTGCAAGCCAGGGGAGCACTGTAAAGGAATCTTAATTATCATAATTTGAGTAAAAGCAGTTCTCTAATTTAGTAAAGAAAAAAAAAAAAAGAAAGAACAAGAACAGAACCAGAAAGAGAGAAACCACAAACAATTGTTTATCTACACTCTGGGGGTGGTTTTTGGTTTGTTTGGTTCACAGTATTTATTCAAGTTGCTCCTTTTGTTGTTGTTTCCTCTCTGCAAGCCACCGCTGGATTTTTTCTTTTAGTTCTGTGTTTGGCCGGATCTGGTCCATTGTGAGGGGACTACGGTTAAAGGGATCTGTTTGGTCACTGTGTCAAAGAGAGAAAGGAAAAGAGTTATTTCCATAAATTTTGTACTAAGACAGAAAGAGAAGAAAACCTAGGCATGTCACTTTGACTGAGACTGAAGCTAGAGTGACTACTGCATTATAACTTTGAGTGTAGTGCTAACCTGGCGTCAGAGAGAGAGAGAGAGAAAGAGTGATTCAGGAGGTTTTGTTTTGTTGTTGTTTTTTTAAAGGCACAAATTACTTAGCTACTTTGTCTCTCTGCCTCCTAACAAATTTTATCTTGACACTTTTACCTTGTTCAGTTGATATTTGATTCCAGTGGCTTAAAAAATGCTATTCTTCTGTCACTAACCTTTAAGTTTCCCTAAGGCACAGGGACCTTTGTACGTTCACGTCAGTGTAAAGAGCTGTTTATGGTTTTAAAGTGACAGGTTCTTGAAACAGTCTAAGATGTTTGAATTCTAATGTATAATTAATGTATAATTATAGAAATAAAAAGGGACAAAGCCTTATAGATTGACATTGGATTTAGTTAGCTGACTGCTATACAAGTAAATGAATATGGTTTCCTGGTAAGGTAAGAAGGTTTGTAACTTACTTTCAGGTTTAATATATTTTTTCTCTGTAATCTGAGGGCACTGTAAAATATAAATTTTCACTGACACTTTGGATAAGACATACTTAACCTAGCACAGCATCAAGCATACAGTGACTTCTTAATGCTAAATGCCATGAAGTAGAAACTTCTGTCAATATTTTTAAAAAGCTACCACTTATTACTACATTCCTGTCTTTTCTATAAATATCAGGGGCAGACTATCCAAAGAGCAGGCACGCAAGGGAAAATTCATGGTCAACATGGCTGACTACAACTACAGCAGCAGAATAAGGGTTAACCCATGTGCTAAGTATAGGATAAAACCTGAATTTCTAAAACACCTTTTGTCTTTGAAACTAAATTAGTGGTTTCCTAAGGCTGTGGGGGTTAGGAGGAAATAGAGAATAACAGCTAATGGTTGCGGGGTTTCTTTTTGGGGTGATGAAAATGTTCTAAAATTTACTGTAGCAATGGTTGCACAATTCTAATATACTAAAACCCACTGAATTGTACACTTTAAATGGGTGAACTGTAAGTTATGTAAATATTTTAATCAAGGTATTTTAAAAAATTGAGATGACAAAAATATGGTAAAATATTAATGTTACCTAAATCTAGGTGTTGGATATATTGGTTCCTATTATATATATATTTTTCCTTATTTTCCATATGCCTTAAATATTCCTAATAAAACTAAGTTCTTTTTTTTAAAAACAAAACAAAACAATCCAAAACCTTTTGTCTTTTTATATTTTTACAACTAAAATACAATTACAGATGAATTTATATTCCAGGTTGACATATTTTATAACATATGTTGATAGAAATCATTTTCTTAAGTAAGGAAGAGGTAAGGTTAGAGCCAGCATTTCTCAACAGGCTGTGTTGTTTTGGATGTTTACATTCTTGACAATCAAGTGATATATCTCTATCAAAATGCCCCTCTAATACATCAATGAATCAACAATATGGGGCAACTTCTAGGTGTAGAGTATAGTATTAGATACATGGGGAAGAGATCATAGCTAGCAAATATACATCTGTGCTTCTGAGGCTGCTTTTTTAGGATTGGCATACCTGAGCAAATGTCTGGCAATGGTAGACCTATCCACAGTGACTCTGGAAGATGGCAGCACCACTGGGTCAGACATTAGTGTGCTCATGATGGGATCCAGGAACTCATCGCAGGCATCTGCATAGGTCTCCTCTTCCTGCTGTTGGAGATCTGCAAGAGACTGAGTGCAAAACACCTGGTAGTTAAGGTGAATTTATGGTGCAGCTGAACTCAGAAGGCTCAATGACTTTACCTTAATCTTGGTGCTCAATAACCCCTGACAGTGGCACTAATGACAAATCTCAGCTTCATTTTTTCAAGATCAAGATGGATATCATAGGAGCTAATTTAGCACTGAGCCCTAACTCTGAAAATACAATCTGGCTCAGCTGCTAGCAACCATGACTGGAGGTGGATTTAAGTGTTAGCAGGAAAAGAAGTACACATACAACATCCTTCTGGCAACCATCTTGTTGCACATGCCAAAAGGGGATGGGGGTAGGAGGGTTATTATTTGCATAATAACAGAGTCTCTCATATGGCCTGTGTATGCAAAGTAGTTGCTGGTATTAGGTACAAAAATCTCAATAGCAGCCAGACTTAATGTCAATTGTCACACATAAATTAAGGACCAAACAAGGTGTAGGAATTTAAAAGTGGTTTCAACACTTGATTCCTTTATAAATCTAGTTTCTCAGGAATCCATCTGGCTAAGCTCTAGGCAAAGATAAAGCCCAACATGACTCAATAAATAACTTCAATGAATCAATAGGGAAAATTACTCTCAATAAGGAACGTTTTCTATTAGACCTGTATACCATGATTTTTCCTTTTCCATAGCTGCTAACGGAACTCTGTCATACTCCAACCAAAGGGATTAGCTGAATACAATATTTTAATCTTTAAATTGTATGCATATTCCAATATAAGCCAACCACAAATATAGAAAACAGAGAAAATCAATAAAAATCAATGACTGAAAACTTATAAATCCTGAATTTTATTCTAAAAAGTTCTTCAGCAATTTCATCCTAGATATTTAAGTCCTTTTCTCTTCCAATAGTATCTTAAATCATTCTTCTGTTCTCATCCTCATGTGAAAAGAGTAACAGTAACAAGAATATGTTAGTTCTAGTTACTGACAGACCAAGACGACCCATCTGTTTACATTTTCTCAAGGCAATACTTTCTTCTATCCCTTAGAAATAGGGTTGACAGCAGAACAGTTGAGTTGACAATATGATTTTTATTTAACATATAAACAAATTCTCCTCTTCCTCACCTTGATTCTCTCTGCCAAGTTGCTGAAAGCCACAATCATGTTTCCAGGCTTATTTATTTTCTTCAAGACTCGTACTGTCTGAGCAAAGAGAGTTGGGGAATAGGAACGTCCATCCTTGGGCACAGTGGCACAGAAATTCTCCTCGTCCCTGGAAGGTCAGCATCAGAAAGAAACTGTGCATCAGAGGATAGGTCAAATGGGGAAGATAGTGAATGGGTTGTGGAAAAAGGTTCCCCATCACTTACAAGTCATAAATGTTCTTTTGAAATAGATTTGTTCTAATTTTCTAGTAAGTCAAGTACCCCGTGGCCTTAAAAGAATACTACTTTTCCAAACAATGGTACAACAAGTAAAATTTCTCTCTGTACATATCATGGCAGAATGTTGGGAATCCTAAAGCAATGTCCCAGCTAGGTCATATAAAATCTCATTTTTTTTTTTCAGGTACTGGGGCTGGGGATTGAACCCTGGACCTCGCATGTGGGAAGCCAGCGCTCAGCCACTGAGCCACATCAGCTCCCCATGAGATGGTTTTATCGTTTGTTTGTTTTTTTGGTTTTAGGAAGCACTGGGGACTGAACCTGGGATCTCATGTGGGAAGCAGGTGTTCAACTGCTTGAGCCACATCTGCTCTCCTAAATATCATCATTATAAAACTAAAGAAGATTCCTTCATCAACCAACTAGAAATGAACTTTTCTATTTCCATATTACCAATCAGCCATTCTACTATCAAAACCCCAAATTAAAATGTTAGCATCCCCTATGGCTTATCCAATTCCAATCTCAGGTACCCAAGATTTAAGTAGATAGTGCAGATATCCGAAACGAGCTGCTGTGGTTTGAAGTCAAATTCACTGAAGTCCTTGACTTTTAAAGCTCCCATCTTGGGGCCAACCAGGTGTTGCAAGAAATAATTCAGCATGGAGATGATACGCTCAGCCAGGAAGGGGTGCACAAAGAGTGATTTGATCTCTGGAAAAAAAGCCAAAGCCTCTGAAAACTCAATCAATACTAATCTTTCACTTATTATGCTTTAAAAGTATACCTGGTGAACTCTGAGGACTATTTTTTTTTTTTTTTAATTATATAAGTAATAAATTTTCACTGCAGTTAATATAAAAAAATACAGACAAGCAGAAAAATAAACATAAAAATCAAACCTACTACCCAGAGATAAGCATTGTTAACGTTTTGCTATATATTCTTCTAGCTTTCCTATATTTACATACAAATGTATGTATTTTCAAAGCCAAGATGATTAACATATTGTACATATTCTGTAACTATTTTTTTTAAAACTATGCCATAAATATCTTTCCAGTTTAGTAAATATATGTCCCTGTTTTGTTCAACATGGTAGCCACAAGGCACATCTGGCTACTTAAGTTTAAAAAAAAAATTAAAAAAAATTTCAGTTTCCCCGTCACATCAGCCACATTTCAAGTATTCAACAGTCACTTTGTGGCTGGTATCCATAGTACTAGATAGTCTAGATTTATGGAACATTTCCATCATCACAGATTTACACCATTTTTAATGGCCACATAGTTTTCCAGTTTATGGTTGTATTGTTAGTTATTTAATCCTTCTTTATTGGTGAACATTTACATTGTTTTCAGTTTTCTCCTATTATAAACATTTCACTTATTGATGAACTTCATTGTGTACACATCTTGTATATTTGCCTGCTTACTTCCTTATAACAAATTTGTAAGGAATCACATGATGAAACTCAAGAAAATTTTAAAATAAATACATGTCATATTTAAAAAGTCAACTAGGACTATAAAGCTTGTTTACTTCTTGATTTTTCAATTTTCGTCATTATCTATTGACTCTATACCAAAGATTTAGCTCTTAATATCCTGTTCCCTTTCCCCCAAATACAAATTCCCCTCAATATATAACCAAATTTTTGGTTAAATAATTTTATCTTTAGTACCATGTAAATATCATTCACAGCAGAGCTACACAGTGTCCTAATGATTACACAGTTTCATTTTTGACAGTATATTCTTTTGTAGCTTCTCAACAGAGTACACTGGAAGTAAATTGATACCTTCATATCTGGAAATATCCTTATTCTACTCTCAAAATGAACTAATGGTTTAGCTGGCTATAGGATTCTAAACTGAAAACCCATTTTCCCTCAGAAATCTGAAGACATATTATGTTCCAGTTTCAAAAGTCACTTTTGGGAAGTTCAAAGCCATTTTGATACTTTGTATAGGACTTGATTTTCTCCCGAGAGCTTTTAGAATCTTTCCTTTAACCCGAATTTCTAAAATTTCATAAATATGTACTGTGATAAAGGATTTTTCAATTCACTGTGCTGGTCACTTTTGGTAGGTCTCTTTCAATCTAGAGACTTTCTTTTTAGTCTTCGGGAACTTTTATTTCTGATTATTTCCTCCCTTTCATTTCTCTCTCTTTTTTGTTTATACTTTCTTTCCTAATTTCCATCTCTTGTTCTTTCTGTTCCACTTTCATGAAGATTTCCTTGAATTTATCTTTAGCCATTCAAATGAACTTTTAAAATTTCTGAAGTTATATTTTCAATCTACCTGAATAACCCTTTTTATTGCTCGTTTGTTTCACAAATGCTGTATTCTTTTATCCTTCTGTGACATTTCCATCATCACAGATTTACACCATTTTTAATGGCCATTATGAAGTCTCTTTTTAAAGTAAAAAAATGTTTTCATTTATTATCTGTTTTCATTCTGGAGGATTTCCTCAAATGTCTGGTGCTCCTTGTCATTTCATATATAACTGAGGTACTAAAAATTGTCATTTCAATATATAATCAATATAAAAACTATTAATGAGATATTTTATAATCTTTATTATTTTTTAGACTAAGTCTTTTTTTTTTTTTTTTACCGGGAGGTCCCGGGGATCGAACCCGGGTCCCTCCATATGGGAGACGGACGCCCAACCAGTTGAGCCACATCTGACCCCCAAGACTAAGTCTTTTATACTTACAACATATCTCAAGTCAGACTAACCACATTTCAAATGCTCAATAGCCCCAAGTGGCAAGTGGCTACTGAATTGGACAGAGCAGCTCTAGAAAGAGTAGAGATAAATGTCTTTGATCCACTACATTTAACCAGAGCTCAAGTGTATTTCTGGAATAAAACACATGCACATGTATCTGTGTGTATGTGTGTGTGTGTATATGTAGCCATATATACGTGTGTGTATAAATATATATTATATATATACACACATACATGGCTAACTTGCCCTCAAGAAAGAGTATACCAACTTGTGCTTTCTGGCAGCTATGTGAAGGTGATTGCTTCTTTTTTTTTTTTTTAAAGATTTTATTTATTTATTAATTTATCCCCCACTTGCTGCTTGTGCTCGCTGGGTCAGCTAACCACGCCGTGCGGGCGGGCTTGCCTTCACCAGGAGGTCCCGGGAACCGAACCCTGGGCCTCCCATATGGTAAAGAGGAGCCCTACTGATTGAGCCACAGCCGCTTCCCTAGGTGATTGCTTCTTTATTCCCATGTCAACAATGGGCATCATCATTTTTTTGAAGCATCTCTAGTGATTCATTTCCCTCTCAGACTGTAAAGGATACTGTCAACAGACTCTGAATTTTTAATTTCGGTTGGACTGATCCCTCAAGTGAAGCAGATCTTGACTATTACAAATTTTAGGAAAGCAGTGCTTTATGTCCTTACCTGATGTCAGAAAGGCAAGGGTACCAATTGTTTCATTGGACATGATGTTATGGAAACGTGCGAGCTGTCCAAACATCTGCAGGCCAGTCTCCTTCTCTCGGCGGGCTTCGGGAGTCAGATTATCCCATTCACCTCTGTCCTTCTCAATCTGCTGAATCTTTATCTTGCTCAAATACTATAGAAACCAGAGGTGGGATAGAACAGAGAGGAAAGTGCAATCAAAGGAAAGATAACATTTAAGAGGGTCTACTTAACATCTAGTCAACCAAGCTGGAAAAACCAGAGACTATATAAGAGACATGAATCTATATTGTATTTCTCAGCATAGGGCTGAAGTTTAAAAAAGAAATTGTGGCTTCATATAGATTTATTTCAGCCTGGGAGATTCAGAGGTAATTCCCCTAGAAATAGTATGATATGTGACTTAGAAAGGAGAATAAATTACAATATATGAAACCCAGGCAAAACCAAACAGGCTACAGTGAAAAAAAAGACAAATCCTTCCTGAAATATTAAAACACACACACACACAAGAAAAAACTGCTTACTAAAATTCAAAGGTCTATCAAATATGCAAAATGTCTAAAAGGAGAACCCTAATTAAAAACCCTCTACCTTTTAGCATTCTAGCTGTTGTAGTGAACAATGTGTTAAACTTACAGTCCCAGGAAAATAGCATCTGCTTCATTCTTTGCATCACACAGTTTTTGCTTAAGAGGGTCTGTTTATAACAGGACTTGCTCTCTTTTTCTAAGAAAACCTATCGTAAACCTTAAATTACAGAACCATGAGAAGAAGCAGGAGATCAAACTTTTCTCACAAATCAAATATACTTTACTCTTGGGTCACTGTCCTGTCTATCTTACTCCCATCACAGGGAAGGAAAGTTACTCTGTGAGACTCCTAAGGGAAGTTTTTTTTTTTTTTTTTTTTAAAGATTTTATTTATTTATTCATTTATCCCCCCCTTGCTGCCCGTGCTCGCCGGGTCAGCCAACCACGCCGTGCGGGCAGGCCTGCCCTCACCAGGAGGCCCCGGGAACCGAACCCGGGGCCTCCCATATGGTAAACGGGAGCCCCACTGATTGAGCCACAGCTGCTTCCCTATAAGGGAAGTTTTTATACAAGCAATAAGTAGCTCCTTAAGAGACAGTTAAGGAAATGATACACCCAAGGAGCTGAGAGGCACCTGGCAGTACTTTATACTTTGTGAAACCCATGTTTCACAATATAGCTAAGGGTTTGGGCAGCAGATGAAAAGCAATGGCAATTTGGAGTCTTTATACCAGGGGTTCTTAACAAGGGATCCATGAGCTTGAACTGAAATTCAAAAAAAAAAACACAATATTTTTGTGGGAACGTGTTGGTGTGGGTGTGATATTTTTATCAAATAATATACAGTATAGTGGACTTAGTAAGAGGTGTTTGATTTTCACCTGACTGGCAAAGGGGTCCGTGGAACAAAAAAGTTTAGGAATCCCTGCTTTATATGAAAAAAAATAACCCAGATATTTTTTTTTCAAAGAGTGGTAAAAAATCGGAATCTTTTGGGAGAGGATTAAAAACTGTTGCTTTAGTGAGCCACTGTTACTGATGTGTTGGTATGGAAAAAGATTGAAAAGTCACTGATCAAAAGCAAGATCCGCTGTTTTCTTTCTCTAAGGCTGGCCTTGCTAATTTCTGCCAGCTCACCCTTATTTGGCTTCATTGTACTAACTTTCCAACTCTGCCAAAGTATCCATCGGAGCCCATAGGGCTTCCGTGCCCCTTGATCTTGGTCTCTAATGGAACAATAACCTAGAAAAGTCTGTAATTTTGTAGGTTTGGTGGTATGCTATTACAAATTTCTGATGTTCAAGACTGACACTAGGGTCATAAGGATTGTTCTATTATGATTGAAAGGTAAAAAGTTTGCACTGGTGATTTGACAGTATGGGGGCAATTAAATTGATTTTTTACCTGTATGGCTTCGTCCAAAAGGAAGATGGCATCATTCATTAGCAGGTTAAGAAAGCGAAGGAAAAGCGGGGGATTCATGGCTTCTAGATTCTTAGAGGCATAGTCAGCCAGATCCTGTAAGTACCACCCCAAGAGAAAACCATTTTAGTATTGAACCACAACTCACTGGGGGTCACCTAAAGTAAGTGGTTTTACCAAAAATTCTTACCTTAATGCTCTCTCGATAGGTATCTGTCCCCCACATGTACCTTAGGATGGGATACATGGGACGGCGATAATTAAACTTCTGTTCAAATTGATGGGGGTCTCCTATAGTAAGGCAAGAGCAAAAATTCAGCAAAGGTGGTGCTATTAGAGAAAGAGTAAGAGTTTGTGTCCATGTTGGGTATTTTCCTTTATTTTGAATGTATCAATCCTACTGGCAAAATCTGCACTGAGAATTTCTATAGCCTTGGAGGTGTTGCCTTGGAAACATTTACTCATTTCCTTACTTACAGAACAGAAGGGAGACAGATATAAAGGACACCTTATTCAGCAAGCAACAAGGACCAAGTTGCAAAATAAAAGACAAGGGAAACAAATGCTCCTACATCCAATTGCAGCATACCTATCAGACTCTGAATGAGGCCTCTGAGCTGGCCATGTGGCAGTGATAGCCATGTGCAGTGCAGGACACAAGGAATGCCCACATTCTTCATAGTCCTCATTGCAATTGTGTAGCCAACTGTTCTTGATTACTCTGAAAATCAAGGGAGGAGCTAAAAAATTGAAGCTTATATTGCTTTTGACATACCAAAGAGATCACTACAGCTCCAAAGCTGGATCATATTAATAGAGGAAAGAGTATAGGATATGGCGTCAGAAACACCTAGGTTTTCATTCTATCTCTGCTTAAGTGGGTTGCTTAACTTTTTTTTTCAATTTCCACTTCCTCAGATATAAAACAGAAATTATAACACCTGCCCTACCATTACAGTCTTGTAATGGTCACATAATGAGATAATGGAAGCCATTTATTGTGCAATTCCTTACATATCATGAAGATTACATGCACTATTTCACTCAATCATCACTTTGACCCAATTTACAGATGAGGAAACTAGGACTCAAGAGGTGAGCAAGTGACAAAACCGAAATTCAATTACTGGAAAGGTAGTCAGTAAGATGTTAATTGCCTCTTTAAATGTAAGTTGTATATATCATTGGATTGTAGGAGATCCCCTTTTAAAATAGATGCATAAGTAATTGCTTAATATATCTACTTTTATTGGCTGACATGGGGTACTGGTTATTGATGTATAGGGGCTCAGGGTTAGGCCAAGAGGAAAGGTATGTGCTTTTTTTTTTTTTTTTTTTCTTTTTAAAATTTTTTGGGCAGTTGTAGGTTTACAGAAAAATCATGCAGAAAAGTAAGGAGTTCCCATACTCACAATTTTTCCTAACATTAACATTTTACATTAGTGTGGTAACTTTGTTCCAACTGATTAAACAATATTATAATTATGTTATTAACTAAAGTTCATAGTATACATTATGGTTGACTCTGTGTTGTGAAGTTCTGTTCCCCTTCCCTTTCTTTTTTCTTTCTCTCTTTCAACTTTTTATTGTGGTAAAATAACAATATAAAAATATCCATTTTAACCACTTTCAAGTATTAACTATTCAGTGGTATTCTTTTTTTTTTTTAAGATTTTATTTATTTATTCATTTATCCCCCCCTTGCTGCTTGTGCTCGCTGGGTCAGCTAACCATGCCGTGCGGGCGGGCCTGCCTTCACCAGGAGGCCCCGGGAACCGAACCCTGGGCCTCCCATATGGTAAACGGGAGCCCCACTGATTGAGCCACAGCCGCTTCCCTTCAGTGGTATTCTTAATCTAACAATTAGACAGTCCCCTTAAGATAAAAAAAATCTCTCAATCAGCACACTGTCTCAATACCCATTATTATGCAATGTTAGGCAGAGAAAAAAAATAAGGACCCAGGTTTTACTTGAACAGCTTAATTTATTTGAATATGACTAAATCAAACAATATAATAAAGTTGATAAGTGTATATAGGTTTTCTTTTTTTGGTGAGACAGACCTGGGTTTGAACCCTGATTCTACCACTTATTAGTTGTATGACACGGAAGAATAATTTAATATTTTTGGACATCCATGTCTTCAAATGTAAAGTGGGGATAAAATTCAGATGGTGACCAATTAACGAGGTAATGTAAAAAAAGCACTTAGCATAAGGCTAGACCATAGTGGTATTCAATATGTGATGGCTGATGATATATCTCTTTCACATACTGATCAAAATCCACCAGGATCAGTTTCTTAGTGCTGGACGCGGCTTTATGATTGCTTTACCTGTAAATTCAATGTCCACAAAGACCTTGATTAGCGCTTCTGCAAGTTGGGGTGCATGTGCAAAGTTGCAGAAGACACGTTTCCGGTGGAACACACTGGACACCAAGGGGTTTGGGGTCTGATCCAGGTGGGGCATCACTGCTTCCAACACCTCAGCTAGTTTGGCCCTTAGATGGGGGTTCTTCATTCTGCAGATAGGACAGAAAGCAAGATGAACAGGCAGAAAACTTAACTCCCAAATTTATGACTTTGTGATCTCCAACATGAAGAGTCAAAAAATCATATACCGGGAAGCGGCTGTGGCTCAATCAGTGGGGCTCCCGTTTACCATGTTGGGGGCCCCGGGTTTGGTTCCCGGGGCCTCCTGGTGGAGGCGGGCCCGCCCGCACGGCGTGGTTGGCTGGCCCAGCGAGCACGGGCAGCAAGGGGGGGATAGATGAATAAATAAATAAAATCTTTAAAAAAAAAAAAAAAAAAAAAAAAAATCATATACCACCATTAAAGGAACATATCTGCTTCTGCACTTTTTAATTTGCCAATTTCTGGGGTGTAATCCAGGGTACACCATTTAGCTTTTGAGAAGACAATTTACCAAGTATTAGGGAGAGTACTTAAAGTTCTATTTAGTGCTCAGCCATTCTTTTTCACTTTTCTATAATAATTATTATTTACTGCTTATTATTCTCTGACAGTTTCAACTGGGTTAAATGTGCCTTTCAAAGCTTTCTGAGGGCAAGGGCCAGGATGCAACTATTCTTTTTTTTTTTTTTTTTTTTTTTAAGATTTTATTTATTTATTCATCTATCCCCCCCTTGCTGCCCGCGCTCGCTGGGTCAGCCAACCGCGCCGTGCCGGCGGGCCCGCCCCCACCAGAGGCCCCAGGAACCGAACCCGGGGCCTCCCACATGGCAAACGGGAGCCCCACTGATTGAGCCACAGCCGCTTCCCTGCAACTATTCTTTATTGCCCACAATGCATACCATGTATGCATAATAAATACTTGTTGACTTAGGATTTCTCCTTAGGTCTGCTCAGCGAAGGGCTGGCTTCTACCTAGTTCTCACAGACATGGTGCAGGAGATGGTGGATCACTCATTTTTTCTTGGTAGGAGGGCAGCAAATCTTCACTTAAATACAAAGAATTTCTGTTTCCTTTGGTTTAGGCACGAAAAAAAAAAAAAAAAATCAAAGAAGCAACTCTACAGGTCACAGTGAATATCTTCCTTTGGGAAAGAATATTAGAAGCTATGAATGAGCTGACTTGAGATCAGAAAGAATATTTACCTAAGTTTACTGCTCATCCAATTCAGAATAGCAAGAGCAAGCTTTGCTATCATGCAATTACTAGAAGAATTTTAGCACTTGCCTGCAACTGGTAAGGTTTCTGACATTATGGTAACTATTTTAACCAGGGACTAGCAGTAGAATTCCCGTTGGTACCTTATATGCAGGTTCAAATTCTCTGTGGGAAAAGTTCTTTACTTATTATGCCTCTCAAGAGTGGGAGTTTTGGCTACCCAAAAGGATGGTCACATGATTCATTAATGTTAACATAACTTCTGAAGGCAACCCCTTATGAGTCAGGCTTGTTTATCTCTTGGTTTAGAAGTCTTTTGAATGTTTTGCAGCTCTAAACAGCAACAGAATCAAACTGTTACTACTTAACCTTTCTATGCTTCCAGTGAAAACAGTGATAAAGTGAAGAACATGCTCCAGGGAATCTGCTGATGTCTCCAAGATGTCATCAGCAAAGCGGCGGAGAAAAATGAGGAAATCACCCAAGTTATCTGCAAAAAATTCTGAAAAAGAAAATATTAACTGGAATTAGTCAAACAGCTATCTGTATTAAGAAACATTTAAATTCCTCTCTTTCACCCTACTTAATAAAGGTTAAGAAAACCAAATGTCTCGTAGGCAGCAGGAATAGTGATATTAATAAATGTAGAATCTCCTTAAAATATAAGTCAATTTTCATTTTTATCCAAGTAAATATATGAATGGTATATGAACCTTTTTGGGCATCCTTGTCTTCAAATGTAAAATTGGGATAAATTACACATGAATGGTAAAAACCATTAATACATCAGTGCAGTGTTAAAAACCCACCAGTTACTGAGTTTAAGAAAGTATGCTAATGTTTTTTTTACTCTCAAGGTTAATTGTGGTTTAAACAACCCTTTGGATGGATGAAGAATCTTTAATGAGGTTAATACATTAGATGACTTTAGTAGCCAGCCTCTAGGATGAGCCTTGCTTCCTAGGATTCGCACCCTTGTATAGTTCCCTCCCCAACACTATTCCATGGCATTCCCAAGTTTGGACTACAACAGCCTGCAGCTTCCATTTTCATTACTTGCGCTGGGGGAAGCCAGCTGCCATACTGTGAGCAGCACTGTGGAGAGGCCCCCATGGCCTGGGAAAGAGGCTGCTGGCCAAAAGCCTGCAAGGAACTGATGCCTGCCAACAACTACATGACTGGGCTTGTAAGCGGATCCTCCAGCCCTAGTCAAATCTTCAGATACCTACTGTCCTGGTTGACAGCTTGACTGCAACCTCATGAGAGACCCTAAGTCAGAACCACCCAGCTAAGCCACTTCTGGATTCCTGACCTACAGAAACTATAAGATAATAGGTTTGTTGTTTTAAGTTGCTACATTTTGGGGATAATTTGTTATGCAGCAAGAGATAACTAATATAGTGATCAAGAACATAAAGCCTGATTTGATGGACAATTGTCTTGTCCCTGACATATATCCACAAAATCTCCCTCTCCCTTCGGGGCTAACCAACAGGAGATCATTTTATTTCTAAAGAAAAGCACAGGGAGACTTAGAAAAAATTTGTAAGTTGAATAACAAATCATATTAATGACAGAAATTAACAGCTCTGAAAACCCTGACTGTAGTGGGGACAAAAAGCTGAGGATAAAGCTATTAGTCCTCCCATACTTTCACCAGTAGATATTATTCTATGAGTTTGAGTTGTTTCTCCAAAAACAGGTGAATGATAACTAGGGAAGGGTATTTTGAGGATTAAACTTCCAGTGACCCAATTAAACTTAGATGGCTTATAAATAGGAAGTTCCCAAGAGAAAGCCAGCTTACCTGGCACATAAGCCAAAGAGCTGTAGCCATCTGGCAAAGGAAAAGTTAGTTCTATTGGCTGTGAGCCCTCATTGCCTATGGCCAGCTGGACCAGTAGAACAGCCATGGACACCTGCAAATTTAGGCAGTTTTGTAGCATCTGTGGTTCGGTCATGGCAGCCTTGGTGGAAAGATAGATGGTCATCAGTCGTTCAAACTGTTCACGGAGGTTGTCAGCAGCAGGGCTAGAACTTTGCTGAGCATCCCGCCAGGCAACCTGCAGCCGATGCAGATTTTGGTTGATTTTTACCATCTGATCATGCAACCTGCCCCCAGGGAAGCAGAAAAGACTGGGTCAGGTAGGCTCATTAAGGGACCACCTACAAATCCTCATTTATTTATTCTAGAATTCTCTTTTAGGATATAAGCAATTGCACTTGCTATGACACAAAGACACTCACAAAAGTTACTGACAGGACAGACACGAGAGGCATGAGAGACACAGGACCAGAAAATTGTTATCAAGTATTCAAGACAATTGATGCTAATTACAAATAGTTAGCAGCCTTCAGTTGAAACACACCATCCAAAGAGGAGCCTGGTTGAGCAGTGTGTAGAATGGACTGTTATTATGTAAAATAAATAACAATTAGGCAAAGTACAGGATGTCAGCAGGATAGTTTTACACCATACAAGTGCAAATGATTATATTCTGATAGAGTTGATCTTTTGAGGGTTAATAGAGAACTAAGCTGGTGAAAAAGGACCACATATAAACTAGTAACCACACAGGATGCAGCTTCCAGCTCTCTGTAGCTCAATATAAAATTAAATGACCCTTCACAGAGGGTCAGCCAAATGCTCTCTAATAAAAGACCCAAAATTCAACGTTATAGAGAACTGTCTCTGTGTACAGTCCAAAATCATTTCCTTTGGCTGTGTAGATAATGTCTAAGGCTAGTCAATATGAGGAAACTAGGGGACATTCGTGTTTGTGTGTGAATCTAGGAGACTGAACAAGTTAGGCATATGCTGAATTTTTATCTACTCTATCATTTGAAATGTCAGTGAAAGAAAAACTCTTTAACAAGAAATGTTGCTCTTTGGAGAAAACAGATTCTGGTTTTCAAAAATATTTCTGGAAAAGACACAATTTCATTATTTTCATTTTTCCAGAAATCTGTTGATGGAGAGATTTGGGAAAGGCTCTGTGTTAAGTTTCCTGAAAAGGCATGAAAATTTGCCATCCCTAATATTCCTTTCTATATCTTGTCTGTAGACTATCACTATGACTGAATTGCTGTTTTTCTTCCTTATTTACTTGTAGTCACAATCAGCTAAATCAGGGAAAGAAAATTATAGACTGATGTATGGCTAACCAGAACCATTTCTGGAGGTCATACACTCTAGTTCTCAAATCTTCAAACTTCTAGAATCCTCTTTACCTTAGATACATAGCTCTTCTGTGGTCCTATTTATCTCATCTGAACCCCTTATTGACATTTCCTTAATTTTGCCAATTTTGCTTCTACATTGTAGAATAGAGCTTGGTGTTTCCTCCTCAGGAGTATTAAGTAATGAAAATTCAAAAGCAAAAAGTGAAATGTAAAATGCAAAACAATTCCACTTTCCCAGTTGGCAACAGGAAGACAGTGATTTAAAATTTGCAAATTTAGAGAAAAATACTCGTGTATCTTTAACTTTAAAAAGTTAACAGGTAAAAAATTGAAAACAAAGTTATCTAGACAAAGCCAATTTGTGTCAACGCAAATAAATGTACACAATGTTCATTTCCTACTAGATCCTACCATGAGCCTTTACAATAATAAACTGAGATCTCTAAGGCTCATTTCCAACTTTCTGATTATCAACACAACTAAATAGTTCTTTCCTATCGACATCAGAGGAGTTACCTGTGAAATCCCAAGTACAAGGTGTACTCTGTCAGGACAAGGTTCTCTGTTACAAGATTGTAGTTCTGCGGAAACTTTGGCTCCTGCACAGCTGGGATCAAACAGGTTTCTTTGTCCAAACCTCAAAGAAGTTAAAAGCAACACTGAGTCATTGGACAACTATCACGGACATCTTATCTTGGTCACTATTCCTAGTCTGCCTTTACCTTAGCTCCAACTTTCATACTACTACCAGTGGTATCTTTTAAAAAATAAATCTTATGCAAATATTCTTACTGTCCTGATTTTGTGATAATCAAGGTAGGCTAAACATTTGCTATATTAGAAACCATGCATGTGTCCCCAGACCTAGTTTTTCTCCCTAGGTCTGGTTTTTAGAATGCTGGTGATAAACTAAGCCTGATTTATTATATGACCATCCTGTATGGAAAATGACTGTAACTCTAGGTATCTTTGGTCAATCTTAAGAGATATAGCAGGGGGACGGATGTGGCTCAAATGGTTGGGCAGCCATCTCCCATATGGAGGGACCTGGGTTCGATCCCTGGGACCTCCCGGTAAAAATTAAAAAAAGAAAAATATAGAAGGGTGGCCCCGTGCGTGGGTGCACCGTCAGGCCCTGCAAGCAGGTGAGACCCCCAGGCCCCGTGTGTGGGTGTGCCGTTAGGCCCCGAGAGCCACGCAGCAAGATGATGATGTAACAGGAGAGTGACATAAAGGAGAGCCAAAAACGAGACACGCCAAAAAAAAAGAGGAACTAAGGTGGTGCAGGTGGTAGGACGCCTCCCTCCCACATTGGAGGTTCCAAGGATCGAATCCCAGTGAAGACAGGAGGAGAAGGATGAGAAGAGAGGGCAGGAAATGGACACAGAGAGTTGCCCAGCGATTGGACACAAAAACAGCAAAAACGTGGGGAGTATGTGTGTGTGTAAAAATGGATAAAAGTAAGTAAATAAATAAATCCTCAAAAAAAAAAAAAGTATGGGGGAGTGGGATGCCGACCAGAGGTAGCGGTGATGCTTTGACAATGCTCTTTCGTGGTATGTTGGCAGGTGTTTCACAATGATGAAAGTGTTTGTGGTGGTGTGATGTGTGGGAGCCCTGTGTGATGTCGTGCATGTTTGTTTTGTAAGTTCACTGTGTTTACTGAACACTTTTTTTTTTTTTTTTTTTTTAAAGATTTTATTTATTTATTCATTTATCCCCCCTTGCTGCTTGTGCTCGCTGGGTCAGCTAACCACGCCGCGTGGGCGGGCTTGCCTTCACCAGGAGGCCCTGGGAACCGAACCCGGGGCCTCCCATATGGTAAACGGGAGCCCTACTGATTGAGCCACAGCCGCTTCCCTTTACTGAACACTTAAGAGTTTATGTATGTTCATATATGAATGATATACTTCAATAAATTGTTTTTTAAAAAACAAAACAAAACAAAACAAAATATATTACTTCCTTGTTTCAAAACATCTTTTAGTTTCTCTCTGTCTACAGAAATACAGTTAAATCTCTTTAGTTTGATCATGAAATTACCAAAAATTAAAAGGAATGCTAATACCATAGATTCTTCCAAGTGACAACAACAAATTATTTGTATCTATTCTGTGCTTCTTTGTATTTAAAATTATTTGCTTTTGAGCAGGTATTACTATTTTTTAGGAGGTACCAGGGATTGAACCTGGAACCTTGTACGTGGAAAGCAGGTGCTCAACCACTGAGCTACACCCATTCCCCCATGTATTACTTTTATTTTTTATTTTATTTTTTTATTTTTTTAAATTTTACCAGGAGGTCCCGGGGATCAAACCCAGGTCCCTCCATATGGGAGACGGACGCCCAACCGTTTGAGCCACATCCGTCCCCCATTACCTTTTTTTTTTTTTTTTTTTTTTTTAAAGATTTTATTTATTTATTCATTTATCGCCCCCTTGCTGCTTGTGCTCGCCGGGCCAGCCAACCACGCCGTGCGGGCGGGCCCACCCTCACCAGGAGGCCTCGGGAACCGAACCCGGGGCCCCCCATATGGTAAACGGGAGCCCCACTGATTGAGCCACAGCCGCTTCCCTATCCCCCATTACTTTTAATTAGAATTAAGAGAGTCATAACCATGGAAGGAAACAGTGGAATTGAAATACAATTAAGTGGGGAAGCGGCTGTGGCTCAATCAGTAGGGCTCCCGTTTACCATATGGGTGGTTACCTGACCCAGCGAGCACAAGCAGCAAGGGGGGGATAAATGAATAAATAAATAAAATCTTAAAAAAAAAAAAAAGAAAAAAAAAGAAATACAATTAAGAGTAATTCAATTTTAGTGGGATTATGAGTAATTTTTATTTTCTTTTTTATATTTCTCTGTATTACTCAAGTTTTCTCCAGTCTGGCCCCAACCTTCTTCCTTCTCAGACTCATTTCCTGCCCCTTCCCACACCCTTTCCTCCTCCTCCCACTTGCTCTAGCCACATGGAGCTTCGCACTATTCCTCAGTCAAGCCTTTCCATAGCTTTGCACCATTATATTTGTTATTCCCTCAGTTGGGGCCTCTCTTGCTTTTTTGCCTGGTAAAATCCAACTCATCTTTTAACACTCTGCTATGAAGGCTTCTATAAGCCCCAACTCTGACAGAATTGATTATTCACTTCTTACTCTCTGCTCCCACAGCTTAGCCCTATACCATATTATGATCTTCTGTTTGTATAACTGCCTTTTCCTGGAGCCTCTGAGTTCAAAAAGGCCAGGGACTTTAATCATTTTTATAAAGAATGAATGAATGAATGAATACCCATGGCTATCAAATCTAGAAAGAAGGTCTCACTAAAGCATATCTAAAAGCTACCAGTTTGTCTCTTCTTAAAATTCAAAATAGCTCTTCTCTCTGCCTCATCTTCTTTGAGAAAGAGGCACCTTTGTGAAAAAGAATAAGGGAGTGAATGTCTTGTATTTCTCTCTCTCTCTCACATACACACACAAACACACACACACACACAGTTTTGAGAAGCCCAGTTCTCCCCTACCTCTCATGTGTACATTTTTAATTTTTCGTTCTTCATCATTCAACTCCTTCAGGGCACAGTAAGTAGGATTAAAGGTGAGGAGCCGAGAGGATCTGGGTTTGCAAAATGGCTGGCATAACTTCAGGAGAGCAGCACCCAGATTCAGAAAGAAGGCATCCGAAGCATACATTTGGAAGAAGATTTCTGGCATCTGATTGGCCCAAATCTTGGTGCGGCCTGCATTTGCATGCAAACAGTTTCCAAGCCAGGACAAGATACAGTGTTTGGTTTCTGGAGAGAGCTGGAGTAAATTCTTCAGCATCTGGTAGATCTTTTCATGGAACTGAGCCATGAACTGTTTAACCAGAAAAAAACAACCACAGAACATTCCAGTTTCAAAGTCCTAATTATTTTTTACTCCCAAATCTTAGCAACTGGCAGTTAAAAAAAAATGCTAATTCTCATCTTTCCCCTCACTCTCTCTAGGCCTCACCCCCCAGTTCTGAATAAAATATTCATATATATGTATATATATGTATTCAAATATTTGTATATATATGTATTCATATATGTGTATATATACATATACACACACCTATGAGAGATTTCCTGAGATGATGCTAAAATGCACATTGAGAGCATGAGTCAGTAAACTTTTTCTGCAAAGGACCAGATAATAAATATTTTTTGGCTTTTCAAGCCATATGGTCTCTGTAGCAACTACTCAACTTTACTGTTGTAACATGAAATCAATCCATAAACAATACATATGCAAATGGGCATGGCTGTAGTTTGCCAACCCTTCCTTTAGAGATGTGTTGATTAAATGGTGAAATGGGAGGTTTAAACTAGCTCAAATTCAGCTATTTACTGCCTCATGTTGGCCTGACCTCTACTATGATTTATGCTAAGAAGCCCAAACAGCAAGGACATAGGTCTTAGCATATTCTTAAAAAAAAGGCAGTTTTTTTTCCTGATTATGGTAGAAAGCCAACCAGATCAATTTGCTTTCCCAAAGAGGCTCAAGCAGCTCTATCTGCATCTGCTTCCTGAAGAAACTAATCTAAGCTCAGGGAGCTGGGATATCCTGATAAATAGTTCCACCTGATGGATGTTGGCCTCCTGTACTTTGATCTCCTGGGGACTGGAGCGAGATGGATTCAGGAAGTAGCCATGACTTTCCACTACACCCGGAGTCTTTAACAAGCAGGAAATATTCAGAATTACTCCCAGCAAGGTCTTCTGGTACATCTGCCCATTGCTAGGGTCCTTAGGCTGAATGTATTCTACAAAAACCTGTAGGAAAAGACAAGTCCTACTTATTCTTCTATATGGTGAGATATCAAAGATAATGGGATAAGAGAGCTTCAAAGAGTGAAGTCTACACAACATTCAATAAATAAGTCTTTCTCTTATTCTACAGGTAATATTTACATTAGGATAGATACCTAAAATCACCCCCAGTATAGGGAAGCATGAAGTATCAAATCTCCAGCTCAAATGAATATAGATCAGAACAGTGTTCAGACCTACCTTTGCTATATCCTTTTGCCTAGTGAAATAAAGGAGAATATCTAGATAGGCATACAACAGGATCTGGCAGAGCTCTAAATCTTTTATCCGGCCCAATAAAATATCAAACACTGGAATCATGACTTCTGGAAATGTTCGAACTTCCTCATCTGCTGTCAACGCTTCAATGACTTCTTCCAGAAACTCTGTAACATCTTCAAAATCTAACAGAAGACAAATAAGAGAGAAAGGAGACCAAAGGAATATTTATATGCCTTTACACACAGGCTCTTTATTCTTCCGATACTTTCGATAATTCTACTGTGAAATTCCAATTTTCTAGTCCAATTAGTTGGATATTGTCTAATCTGAAATAACACTTAGCCTTCTACCTTAACTGGTATTCAATCCCGAAAGTCAAGGTGTGAACTCTCTTCCCTAATTTATATTGGAACCATAATGGCTCTGAGATTTTCTAATGCAATTGGAGGAATTTTAAGTTTGGAAATCAAAATGTAGATGCTCATGTGTTTGTACAGCCAATAGTTCTGTTTGGCACAGGGTTTAAGAAGTAGAGTGGCAAGAGATGAATGGAAACATAGAGTCCTCTATAAATAGCTAGAATTTGGGGTATATTCGAATGAACACTGTAATGGAAACACAGATGGAAAGTAATGCAGTTGTGTGGAACATGTAGACTAATCCCAACTAGGGTGATTAGTGTAGGTTTCTAGGAAAGAGTATTTAAACTCAGGTTAGGTATGTGGACCCCAAATACTAATTACCCAAATAAATATTCAGGAATCCTGAGAAGGCAGATTCAGTAACCCAGATCACAATAGAAGTCATGCATATATTATAATTTAGGCTAAAGTGGACTTTTAGCTTCCTTGTGTACTATTAATTGTCTACCCATATCCTTACATTTATTTTCTCTTCCCCTACTACATTAATATTTAACATAGAAAGCATGACCACAGAGTGTGTAAATTGGAATGACAAATAACTATAAGGAGATGCATTGACATAAGGCTAACTCTTCTGAAGCATTATCTGCCTCCCTCTAACTTTGAATGTCATCCCACTCTTCCTTTTCATCAAAAACTAGGTTCTGGTTCAAGATTCTTTCCCATTAATGTCTTACTCTTAAAGAACCAATCTGATGAATAAAATATGTTCTTGGGTTAAAAAAAAAAATGTAGATGCTCACAGATCTTGCTTATGTACTCACGGGCTCCTTGGATGGCTTCCAACATCAAATCTACCAGTTGCTCATGGATGTTTTGGTCAACATAGATCTCTGGGGTGAGGAGAACTGTTCGGGTATTAGACACAGTGAGGTTCCTGCACTGCACTGCAAAGGGTAGCAGGTTCTCTGGAACTTTGGTAATCTGGAAACAGCATGAAGAAGAGAGGGAAGAGTCGTCTAGCTCTATGATCTGCAACAAGGGTGGACGCAGCATAGAATAGAAGAGATGCTGTGTCCCAAAAAAATATTGCTCTCCTGTGGATATTTGAAAATTCATGAGATTAATTCTTTGGTTTAAGGAATTTCCTGTTAAAAGTTCCAATCCTGGAAGTGGTCATGCTTAGCCTAATCTACTATTTACATCTCAGTGGAAATGAGTTTATCAGATCTTTTTCTAAGAGTGTGCTTTGTTAAGAGGTTTGTAGAGAGAATAAGAGATGATGGTTAACTGGAGAAAGAAGCAGACCTCAAGGAACCATAAGTCACAGAAAGGGGAGACTAAAGCTTTAGGAGACAAACTAATAATGCTTCTGATATCCAGTTCCAGATATACTACGATGGATATAAAATTAATATAAAGGACATTGACCCAACTGTCTGGTGTACATGTTAAAGTCATACTCAAGAGGATAATATAGTACTCAATGGGGATTATTCCTTTACCTCCTCCTTGGCTCTTTGGAAGCAAGAGTAAAGGTAATAAAAAATGTGCCTCTCCCCTGCATCTCGATCAGCAGAGAGATTCAACGTTGTAGAAGAAGTCATGTTAATTAAGTGGTTGCCCGGATCCTGAAGTAATAAGCGAGTGAAAAGGGCCTATTAAGAAAAACAAAGAAAAAAGGAAATCATTGCAAAGTTAATCTCAAAACATCAAGATATAAAGGGTAATTTTGACATAGATTATCTCTAGTGAGGAAGTATTGCAAAAATCATACATGTAGATGTAGAGTGAAGGGGAAAAAAGGACCAGTGTCTTACTATTTCAGAAAGTGCCTCTGCCCATAGAACATTAGAAAATAATTATGGACATAAAGTTATCTTAAATCAAGTGTTAAGTGTCAAGTACAGCCCCTAGCACATAACAGGCATTAAAAGAATATTTGTTGAATGGAATTGAGAATCTGTGATTAAACTTATAAGTAGAGCTTTATAAATGATAAGGCTTATATGTGATTGCTGACCTCACCTAGACTTATATATTTAAATGCATAAAGTTACATTGCAAGTTGTCAAGTGTCTTCCCACCATACTTTCATTCCTTAAATGTCAATCAGGTGCCTATACAAAGTACAAAGCACTGTTTTCATTTTGGAACATATATAAAGATAAAAAGGTGAAAAAGAGACAAGCAGTGCTCTCAAA
Source organism: Tolypeutes matacus (assembly GCA_026826555.1). Lineage (NCBI taxonomy): Eukaryota > Metazoa > Chordata > Mammalia > Cingulata > Chlamyphoridae > Tolypeutes > Tolypeutes matacus. Next base: position 23,215,643 of record JAKSZT010032012.1, on the reverse strand, counting down.
AACTTAAGAGTCTAAAAGGGGAGATAAGATAGGTACATAAAAAAGCCACTGCATGAGATGAAAGTGACAACTGCGATAAGATGTGCATAGACAGATTATTCTGGGAACTCAGAGGAGGGAGTAACAACTCCTACCTGGCAAAACTTTATAAATAAGACGGCATTTTCATTGGGTCTTATAGGATGGGTAGACTTGGACATGTGGCCACGGTAGATGAGAAGTTTCCAAAAAAAGGAACACCAGAGGGTAAGAGATGGAGGTAAGCAAAGTCATGGTTTGAGAAAAGAGAGAATTCAGCTGCATGGCCAATTTTTACTGAGGGCACATGATAGGAACATAAGAATGGTACCTGCTCAATGTTGTTCATATCAAGCCAGTCTTGATCATCCAGGTCTACTGCCATTTCTTCCAAATATACACAACGGCTGGGGATGCCATTCCCACTTTTCAAGCTTGGGTCACCTGGGAAATGGTTTTTAATCTGCTATGTTAAGGATACTTCTTCTAATTCATAAACTGATCTGGATAGCATTTGTCTTGAACTCCAAGTTCTCAGGTAATACCAGAATGATCCTTATACACAAAGCAGTATCTAGAGATTAACATTTTCTTCCCCAGTGACAGAACATGGGCTTTGTTATACGCCTAATATCATGATGTTTACAGAGCAAATCCCAGTGATAAGACAACAGCATTAACTTTGGGGTTTAACTACAGAAGAATATAGGAAAAGCATCATCTGACTCCTCTAGGGACTTCCAGCTGAATGTTTAGATCACCTCTGGGAAAAAAATGTTTGGCTATCATTCCCATTTCCATTCTAAGGTAGTAAAAGCAAGCAGTTACATGGCCCAGTCAGTAATAAAATGGAAATGAAAATTAGAACTGTGCCTAAATACTGTTTTTAGGTCACATAAAAGTTTCACTGCAATGCAATGTACACCTTGTGTGCCAGGGAATATTGTAAATTTAATTATTAAAAGCAATAGGTTACTGAGAGCAAGTCCCTACTCAAGTAGAAAGGATAGAGTAATGAATAGACTGGCTAAAAGTCTCTAACTCACTGTTGTCCAGAGTAATGAGGAAGATCCTTTGGATCATGTGATTGATGTTGAGTTGCTCACATATTTCCTGCTGTGAACGGAATGAGCGGCTAATCTCAGCCACAGAGTAATCAAATTCATCCAGGCTTTCTGACACACTATTATCTGAGTCATCTGGGCTAGCTGGGGCTTCATCTGCAAGAAAATATAGGTTGTTAAACACTATACCTCTCTCTTTTAAGAAAGAAAGATGTATACTATCAAATATGATAAATGTGAACAAGAGGAGGACGATTTAGGATGTGAAACAAGTTAATCACTTAATTAGTAAACCTTTCAATGCAGGCAAGTACAGGATTCTGAAAACCTTGGTTATATAAACTACTACACTTTACAAAGCAAAAGTTTTATTTCTACTTACAATTGTATGCCATACTGCCAAAAATAGCGACATTACCTTTCCTACAGCATCCTAGTGAACTAAAAATTACCTAATAGATCAAAATACCTTTAAATATTTTCACCATATGGCTTTTTTCCCGATTTTTTTTAAAAAGATTTATTCATTTATTTCTCCCCATTCCCTCATTGTTTGCATTTGCTGTGTCTGTTTGTCTTCTTTGTTTCTTTAGGAGGCATCAGGACCTGAACCCAGGACCTCTGATACGTGAGGGAGGCGCCTAATCACACGCGCCACCTCCGTTCCCTGCTTTATGTCTCTCATTATGTTTTTCTTTTTGTGTCTCTTGAGTCAGCTTGCCGTGCCTACCCATCACACCAGCTCACTGCCTTCTTTAGGAGGCACTGGGAACGGGGCCAGGTAGGAGCTCAAGAGCTTGGGCCACATCTGCTTCCCTCCTGATTTTAAGAGACATATTTATTGTAATAATTCTGAATGATACAAGAAAATGTAATATAGAAAAAGTCTCTGGCAAACCAATTCTCTACAACCACTTTAGCAAGTGTTCCACATTTTTTTCCCTATTCTTGTGCTAATGTTTATCACAATTTTATTTATTTATTTATTTGTTTTAATGGGCTCATACTATACATACTGCTTTTCAGCTTGCTTTTTAAACTTAATCAGTATTGAAAACCTTCCCTGTGAGGTCATTTATAGGCCTACTCATTCTTTTCAACAGCTTCACTGTATTGAATTGTATGCATGTGCTATGATTTAAATAGCTACTTCTCAACTGATGAACATGTGGGTTGTTTCCAGTTTTTCACGATTTCAAACAATACTGCACTGAAGATAACTAACTCTTTTTGTACAGTTTATATGAGTGTTTCTGTAGGATAACACAGAACTGCTGGGTCTGAGAGCTTGAACATTTAAAAGTTAACACATACTACAAAATCACCCTTAGAAAGACTGCTCTAATTTACATGCCTACCAACAATACATGAGAAAGTGCCCATTTTAATCTTTATAAATTTCATAGGTGAAAAACTGTTGTTTTAATTGGCTTTTCTCTAATTATTAATGAGATTGGATTTCTTAATCATTTGATTGTCATATATAAGTTGCTTGCTGATATCTTTTGATTTTTTTTCTCTCCCTGCTTACTTTTTTGGACTGAAGCCCTTTAATTTTTTATAAAGCAACTTAAAAGAATGCCTCTCGGGGGACGGATGTGGCTCAAATGGTTGGGCGTCTGTCTCCCATATGAAGGGACCTGGGTTCGATCCCTGGGGCCTCCCAGTAAAAAAAAAAAAAAAAAAAAGAATGCCCTTCAGGGAATAGATGTGGCTCAAGTGGTTGAGCTCCTGCCTCCCACATGGAAGGTCCTGGTGCCTCCTGAAAAAAAAACAAATGAGAACACCAACTCAGGGAAGCTGATGTAACCTAGTGGTTGAGCACTAGTTTCTGATATCCAGGGTCCTGGTTTCAATCCCCTGCCCCCTGGGTACCTAAAAAAAAAAAAAATGCCTTTCAGAATGGCACTCAAGCTGAATGACTATAAAAGTAATGTTATTCATTAAAAGCCACATGAGTCTATATCTGCTTTTCTTTACTGATCTAATGGTTATTTTGAAAGTCCAGGCAAAACTCTCAGAAGAGTACCTCTCAGTGTGGTGAGTTTTCAGTAAAAGTGAAGCTCAATACAGGAGGCCCAAAGTTTTGGCAGAATACTAGTTGCTGGTGGAAAAGAGGTTAGATCTGGTAGCATGATAAACCCAGTATAAACAAACTAACATAAGGTGCCAAAATAGTAACAGAAGGGCATGTGCCTGATTTGTCCCCACTGCTTAGTGCCTGCAATGCTCCCAACTCTAGCCAGCCTTACATGTCGACAGCAGTCAAAAGGGCGTTCTGTCACTTTGCTCCTATACTGTTATGTTCTCTGAACTCCAAGAGTGATAGGAGTTAAGAACCTGGTTAGTGAAATTTCCCTCAACCACATACCCATAAATTACACATTCCCATTTCCTTGTTTTTCTTATTCCTCACTCTGCTTTCTCTCCTACAATCTCCTAATCCAAGGTTTTATATTCTCAGCCACCCAAATCATAGAAATCTGGGGGAGATTTCAGAGACAGAGACACAGAATTGCAACTTTCAATCATGTTAAAAAGTCACCATCCATGGATAAATCTGGAGGACATTATGTTGAGTGAAGCAAGCCAGACACAAAAGGACAAATACTGTATGAATGCATTACTATGAACCAAATATATTGTGTAATATATTGTTTGATTCACACACACAAAACAAAAAAACAAACAAAAAACAAAACAAAAAAATCTACACGTATCTATTACATTTAATTGAGAAATGTATATATTTATTCATCTGTGTTTACTTTTTAGTTTTTTATTGCTTATGTTTTCAGTTATTAAATGTACAAAATAAAGTTAAAAAAAAAATAAATAAATAAATAAAACGATTTGAGGACCAAGCGTTTTACGCTCAATGCTTAGGGTCCTTTGGTAGCCAATAGATCTAATGGTCAAATTAATATACTAGGAATAAAAATTTTTCAAAAGCCAATATTTTTCTTGTATTTTCTGGCAATGAAATTGCCATTATTAATAGAAGTGTAAAGGAGAAAGCAAGTAGTGTTCAGTTGTGTTTGTGTTACCCAAAGGAGCAGAGTGGAAGCTAGTATGATAAGTCACTTTAAGGACTGAGATGGTGTTGCTTTGGGGGCACCCACACTTAGATTATATATTCTTCTTATGTAGCCATACTGCCATAAAGACAAACTATTTCACCATGTAATGTAAACAACACTTTTCCCCAGACATACCATATTGCTTTTGTGACACACTATCTGCTCTTTGCAATAAAAATTACTGAGTTGCACCAAAAAAAAAAAAAAAAAAAAAAAAAGTCACCATCTCATGTATTTATCCCTTGTATCACCATCAGCCTATGACTCAATCTGTCTTGCTTTCTCTTATCTTTTTATTTGATTCTGCCCTGAGAGCAAACACACAACTCAGCTATGCATCTGAACATTTTTTTTTAACAAACAAAATAAAGGCAAAGTGTTAATATTTCTCCTTTTCTCAAAAGAAAATCACTGCCATTCTTTCTGGAGGAGGAGAACAATTTCTGTTTTGAAAGATTGTGAATTAAAAAAAAAAAAAAAAGAAAGAAAAATAAATAAATCAATAAAATAGAGGGAAAAGACAGACCGTGAATACCCTCAGAAGACTAAAATAAACACTTGAAAAAACATTATCCTAATTCTTCTAGTCACATATGTCACCTGATGGGAGGAAAGTGGACTTGATCTTAAATTTAGTCCAAGATTGGGAAAGCCATTTTCCTGATTACTATGGTATTGTTCTAATTTTTTTTTTCTTTCATATTACGGCTAAGGATCAGATTTTTCTCAAAAGTCTATCCTAACAGCAATAAGCTACAAAAGATGCCCATCAGCAGAATGGAAGAAGCATTTCAGTTGAGGGGCCTATGAGGCACTGGGTTTAGGAACAAATCTTTATTTATCTATAGAGTCCAAAGTTTTTATAATTCTTCTTTTCACACATCTGCTTTCCATAGCTGCATGTGACTTGCTTTCTGCACCTAAACCTCCAAGCTCAGTTTCTTATGTTAAGAAGCAGACTTATTCAAGCAGCTTTTACTAGGTAAAAAAAATTTTTTTAAGTAAAGCAGCATGACAGCTTTGGGACCACGAATGGCATCTGTTACTATGGAACCACCTGTTATCCTGTTTCTTTTTATAGAGGAGGAGGGGAGGGAAACAGAAGACCCCAGAAATACAAACAAAACAAACAAACAAAAAATCAATGTATGCCCTAAACAAACAAACAAAAAACAACTCTGGCCCTAAATTTCAATTGTAATTAAGAAACCAAAGAATATTTAATTTGGGAAGATCCCATTCTCGGTCATCTCATCTGCTGCTACTGGCTCCTCTACGTACCAGATTGCTGCTTCAGCTGCTCTTTTTGGATTGCTGCAAACTGCTTGGCATCAGCCAGGGAGCCAAAAAGAGCAGCAAAGGGGTTACTTGAGATGTTGTTGTTATTCTCCTGGTCTGTCATTTCACTTTACAGTATTCTCCATCCAGACCTAGGGGGAGGGGCTGTAGAAAGGACAGGTATTAGACACAGAAAGGCAGGTAACACAACAGTACTAATATACCCACAGTTGTTTCTCTTTCCATTTCTTGAAAACAATACATTTTTTCCAATCCTTGTTCCAAGATTCAAGTCATTTTTGGCAAAATGTTTACAATATGGCCTGATTTGGGGACAGCTAACCCCAAAAAGCCTAAAAAATGTTCAGCCAGAATGCATTTGGGCTTATAACAAGTAGACATATCTTTCTACTTGTTATATGCTTAAAAGTATAGGTTAAACAGAAATACTTATTGAAGCCAAAGAGAGAATTCACTACTACTACTACTACTACTAACAACAATGTGGCACTTAAAAATAGTAAAACAAGAACTACTGAATTCACATAAATCTGGCCAACTAGTTCTCCTTCACCATGGGGAGAACAACGTGACACCTACTCAATAGAGCTGTGAATTCCTCAGCTACATATAAACTAAATTTAAGCCTTTTGTTGGACTTAGAGTGGCAAATTAGAAAACAGATTTGCTTTATGTTGTGGGTTTTTAATAAATATTAACCAATCTATCTCTACCTCTAGGTTTAATACTACTGATATTTCTCCTACTAAAAAGTAAATGGTCTTTACTCAAGTCTATCTAACTTCCACTGTTTATCTGATTTTTATACAACACTGAGAAAACATGCAAATTCCAATTGTCAGGTATAATACATGTGATATGAAGTAGGCATACACCTCAAAGGTATTTCGTGGCGCTGACTGAACCTCCATTTGTACTCTTCTGATTTGCACTCCTCATTCAAGCCTCAAGTGGGCTCAGTGGCACAATGGGATGAACAAAGCTCCCTGAAAGGCTTTCTCCCCTTTCTGAAACTTTAAGGCCACAGCATAGAAATACAACCCTAAAAAGGGTGGGAAGAGACAATGAGTCTGAATATTCTGTTTACAAGAATGAGGAACTGCTACAAGGGCAGAGGCCTTAGAAAGAGTGGGGGTGGGGGTAATAAGGGAGGAAGGGAAAAAAGAACACTTGGTCTACCTTTAGTTTAGTGAGGTAAGCTACCTTACAGAATCATATTAATAAATGCTAATACAAGTAGGAAAAGTTAGCCTTATTTATTAGAGGAAGAAAGATGATAACATTTCTTTTTTTTTTTTTTTTTAAAGATTTTATTTATTTATTCATTTATCCCCCCCTTGCTGCTTGTGCTCGCTGGGTCAGCTAACCACGCCGTGTGGGCGGGCTTGCCTTCACCAGGAGGCCCCGGGAACCGAACCCAGGCCTCTCATATGGTAAACGGGAGCCCTACTGATTGAGCCACAGCCGCTTCCCTGATAACATTTCTTGACAGTTCTGAGGTATCTCCACCAGTAACTCTTTGAGTTACAGGTTCATGCTCCTTTGCCTAAGCGCTAATGGCTAATTAGCTGTAATAACTTAGGCAGTCTAGTCTCCTCTCAGCATGATGAGGGCTTTACTGCTTCAAGGAATTGGACTGTTAGATGTTATTCTATGTATTTTATTTTTTTGCTATATATATTTGAGTTAAGGTTAAAAATGCAAAAAAAAAATTTATTTAGTGTTAGAATTAGCAATAATCCTTGAGAGGACTTTCCCCCATCCAGTTACTGTTAAGCTTAATTATTACCCCTTATTAAATAGAGACCCCAAGAGTTGTAGCATTTTTAACTGACCATCATCCTACCTCCATCCTAATGTACCCTGAAGTTCAGAGGAATGCAAAAAGCGTAATGAGCTCTTGTTATTTTCTGTCTACAAAACATTATCCTCCTTTTTCACCCCACATTTTTCCTTTAGAGATCACCCGGCCCTCAGTGTATTACCCACTAGCTCCAGGAATGGGTACATAACTCTGACCTGGCCAAAATGAAAAATGAGCACAGCATCCTCTGGCCAAAGTGACTGATTCATGAGTAGACACAAGACCCTAGCAATGCCTATCTGAGTTAGAGAATTCCAGCTCCAGGCCTTTGACTGAATCTATAGAAAAAGGAACTCTTTTTCTGCTTAAGTTGCTAGGCTAGTAAGATATAAACCTGAAGTTGCCATCTTTCTACCAACTGGAGAAAGTCTGACCCCGTGTTCTTTTTTTTTCTTTTGCACAACTGAAAAGTTCACACTAACACAAAGGAGATGCATCATCTGCAACACCTATGCAGGAAGAAGTAAAGTGAAAACCATAAATACTGAACATATGGCACAGAAAGGCTCTTAAGACCATCAAGAGGAGTTATCATCATAAATATCTCTTCCTTTCTCAACACTATACTATCACATTATACAAAAAAAGCTAGCTTTCTATTACATTTTACCTATATTTTATTATAATTTATAACCTTTTACATTATATTCCTAATGCAGGTCTTTTACTTTGCTCTTTGAGTTACAGGTTCATATCTGATTATTCTTTCCCTTCTTCTGTGTCTGGCATTATACATCACAATCACAAAGTCCTAAATATTTATTGAATAACTCAACAGTACATGCAATTTTACTCCTGACCTCCTTGGAATCCACAGCAGTACCCATGATCCTACTTCAAGTTAAGGGCTTTACTATTTGTCTGGGGTTCCAGTGGAAGGTGAAGCTACAGGGCTAGCCCCTGTGCCTCTTTTAGTGTTTCAGCATGTGTAGAATAAGAGAAAGGAAACAAATCTGTTGTCTGTGAAAAACAGAAAGGTTTTCACATATCTCACCAAACTGATCTTTTTCATATATACTTCAAATCTCCACACAACTATATCCATAGGAAAAAGGCTAAAATGGGGTAGGCACTTATAGAAGAGTTTTACAGGAAACAGGAAGACTTATCACTTGGTGCAAACCTTTGTGGAAACGCCTATTTAGATATGTTCAGTGGTCTTACAAATTCAAGTGAAAGTACCTGAACTTCACCCACCCCATAAGAAAGGTCTGATAAAATGAAACCTTGATTTTTCTGGTTTGTTTTAATATTCAACATAGTTGCTTGGGAATTATAATCTCCTATTCTCAAATGTCATACAGAGATACAGCACTATCTTGCTCTCGGCCTTTGGGATGGTGCCCAACCACCAATCCTTTAGAAGAATATGGATTTGATTCATTTTGAATATGTCCTCATTGAAAACAAGTTTCTCTCATATATCCACTGCAAGGGTCTACCATCTAGCTGACTACTTCTAGCCCTACAAAATCTGCCCATGAGTCAACCTTTTGTTTATAAGCAATACTAATAATCCCTTAAGGGCCATTATCAGCTCTTAAAGGGGTGAACACACAAACGTTTTACCTTCAGACTTTCATTATTTTGTTTAACCCAATAATCCTCTCAGGCCACCCTAATGTGCCAGAGATCCTTTCACTACATCAGCAAGCTAGAAGGGGCTTGTGGTATCAAAAAGATAACATTTATTATTTATTTATATTTTTCAGGAGGTACCTGGTATCAAACCCTGACCTCATATGTGGGAAGCAGGCGCTCAACCACTTGAGTTACATCCACTCCCCAGCATTTCTTCTTGAGTTCCATTTTACCTCTGGTGGGCTCCTAAGGGGCACCAAAACAGTCCATGACAGTGAGACTAATCACATCCTTGCTCTGGGAGCATAAAATTGGTCCCAAAGGGAAGATCCAGGAAAACTTAAGTTTCTGAGCTGTGATTACTCAATTTTAGAAGTGTCTTCTAAATATAACTGTTGAGAGAGCATGAAGCAGCGTGCCAAGAGTTTTGAGCGGTAAACAGCTGACTCGTCTTAAGAAATATCAACACCTTGCCATATGTATTCAAATGGCTTGATTATTCTGCGACTCGCATTTAATTTTTATGTTCTTTGGCATCTGGCTGTCTGTTTTCTTCTCTATATATTTTGGCCCTCCAGGTTCCGTAAGGGATTCGGGGCACGGACGGGAACCCACCCGACCCACGCCACGTTTAGAGAAAGGAAGTCAAAGGATATGCAAGCTCAGTATTTCGGCCTGCTCTACAAGGGGTATGGCAAAGAGAGGAGCAATGTGCAGAGAGACACAAGAAACTGGGGCATTGTAAGGGGTCCCAAATTAGACTGGGTCGAAGTCCGTGAAGGGAAGAGTCACAGGTCAGGAAAGCACAGGAGAAGGAATTTGGAGGAGGTACAAGTGCAGAAGCCAGGACCAGCATTCAACTAGGGGAAAAACTCCCAATGCAGACAGACTCTCTGATCCCCTCCCCTCAAGCTATTTCCTCTCTTACCAGAGCCTGAAGGGCCACCAGCGACGACACAACAGAGTCTCAGCGGCCGAAGGGCTCCCACTTCCGACTCAAGCTGGCAACCGGAACTTACATAATCACTAGGCGCCGCGCTTGTGGAATCTCAGCTCCGCGTCGGAAGCAGAGTTTATCGTTGCGAGGTAACTGGCGCGCAAACACCCCACGGCGCACGCGCTAGCTTGCTTGGCGCAGGCTGGGGGCGGGGCGGAACTGACCGGAAGTGGCTTCGGGATCGGGTTTGTGGGGCGGGGATCCGGGTGGGGCGGTGTGGAGTTTAGCGGGTCAGGGGGCGGGGTCTGGGAAACGGTGTATATGGAGAACAGATGTGTGTGGTCCTTCGTGCAGTCCGCCGCCTCTGTGTGGCCCTACTCTCTGTTCTTCCCGCCTCAGAGAAGCAGCTTCTGCTACATTCCGTACGTTTTGAGCACGCTTTAGGTTTCAAGCAGTGTGTTCAGATGGGTTATCTTTGATTGGGTTTCATGTCTCCAGGAAAGTGAAGACAATATACACTCTGCAAGGTTATTGTGAGCTACAGAAAGTAGCATGCAATTCAGGTATAAAAAGCGCTGTGCAATGGGTAATTTGTGTATTCGTTTCTTTATTCAAATATTTGAATGTTAACCATGTTCGACGAACTGTTGTAGTCCCTGAAGATAACGGCGGTGAAGAAAACAAAAGACCGTTCCTTTTTGGAGTTTGCAATCTTGTGAGGGTGGGGTGGCAACGTAGCATTTAAAATCAATGTGCACAAAATGGCTTTTCAATACATAGTTCTGGTGGCTATCTGTTTTAGAGCCGATCAAACTAATAGCTGATCAGGGAAACCTATGTGAGGGGGTCTATATGGGAAAGCTCGACTTTCTGCATGATGTTTCTGTAAACCTGTAACTGCTTTCAGAAAATTGATCAATAAGGCTAGTCCTTATGCTCAGTTCCAACTGAACAAAGACTTAAATGTATAAGGTGAAACCATAAAAATGCTAAAGGAATTAAAGGGAGAACTTTTTTAAAAGAATAATCTTAAAATGGGGAAGACCTTTGTGAATATGAAACAACCTAGAAGCCAGAAAAGATCAGTGAATTCTATCATGTACAGATATATTTTTTTAAATGTGTATGGAAAGCCAACCACAAGCAGAGTAAAAAAACAAAATTGGAAAAAAATCTGCAACTAATATCACAGAAAAAGACCTACTTCCCCAAGTGTGTAAAGGGCTGTTGAAGTAAATATGAAAAAGTTCAAAGGATAGGCAATATTTCATGAAAAAGAAAAACAAACGGCTTGCTCCCTTTTTTTAAAATTAAAAAATGCAAATTAAAACTACACTGATAGGAAGCGGATGTAGCTCAAGCTGTTGGGTGCCCACCTACCACATGGGAGGTCCTGGGTTTGGTTCCCAGTGCCTCCTAAAGATGAGCAAGACAGCAAGCTGGCGCAACAAGATGACAACTGAGGAGATGCATTGAGGAGATACAATATGAGGAGACAATATGGGGAGACACAATGAGGAGACACAATGAGGAGACAACCAGGAGACACAACGAGCAGGGAGCAGATGTGGTTCAAGCGATTGGGCACCTCTCTCCCACATGGGAGGTCCTGGGTTTGGTTCCCGGTTCCTCCTAAAAAGAAGATGAGGAGACATAGAGAGCACGCAACGAACAGACACAGAGAGCAGACAGCCAGTGCAAACAATGGGTCGGGGGAGGAGAATAAATAAATAAATAAACAAACAAAAAACTACACTGACCTGGTTTCAGGGACTGGAGGGAAGGGGCATGAGGAGTGACTGCTTAATAGGTACATGGTTTCCTTTAGGGGTGATGGAAAAGTTCTGTAACTAGATAGTGGTGATAGTTGCACAACATTGTGAATGTACTTAATGCCCCTGAATTGTACATTTTAAAATGGTTAAAATGGTAAATTTTATGTTATGTGAATTTATCACAATTTTTAAAAGTAAAACTCCACTGAGATGCCATTTTTAACTTATTAGATTGGCAAATTTCAAAAGTTTAATAATACACTGTTGGGAAGAGTGTGGAGTAACAGGTACTCTAGTTTATTGTTGGCGGGAGTATGTATTTGTACAACCTCTGTGAAGTGCAATTTTGCAATATTTAATAAAATTACAATCAGAGATACATTATGGCCCAGAAAATCAATTTATGTGTATTTGTGTTGCAAATAATCTTAACATGTTCAAAATGACATTTATTATTAGACCTAAAACTATAAAACTTTTAGAAGATGCAGGAGAAAATCTTTGTTACCTTGAGTTCAACAAAGATTTCTTAGATATAACACCAAAAACACAAATCATGAAAAAAGTGATATGATGGTCTTCATCAAAATTCAAAAACTTTTTTTTTTTTAAAGATTTATTTATATTTATTTATTTACACCCCCCCCCCCCCGCGCGGCTTGTGCTCTTTGTGTCCATTTGCTGCACATTTTTGTTTTTTTTTCCTCTGTGTCTGCTTGTCTCCCTTTGTTGGGTCATCTTGTGTGTCAGCTCACTGTGCCACACAGGCTGGCTTGCCTTCTCCAGGAGGCCCTGGATTCCCGGGGCCTCCCATATAGTAAACGGGAGCCCAACCAATTGAGCCACAGCCGCTTCCCTCAAAAACTTTTATACTTCAAAAAACACCATTGAGGAAAGCGGCTGTGGCTCAAGCAGTTGAGCTCCCGTTTACCATATGGAGGACCTGATTCAATCCCTGGGACCTCCTGGTAAAAAAAGAAAAAAGGCGAGGCGTCCCAGACCAGTGCGAGAGGCGCAGGCCCCCTGGTGGCGAACACCAAAAAGACGATGCAACCAGATAGGAGAAAGAAAGAAAAAAAAAAGACACTACTGAGAAAATGGATAAGTCACAGACTGGGATTAAATATTTGCAAGTCATGTATCTGCTAAAGGACTTGTATCTGGATTATATAAATTCTTACAACTCTTTAAGACAAAAAACTCAGTTGAAAGATGGGCAAAAGATTTGAATAGACATTTCTCCAGAGAAGATATATGAATGAATAATAAGCACATGAAAATATGTTCAACACCATTAGTCATTAGGAAAATGAAAATTAACACCACAATGAGAGATTGCTTTTTGGACTTTTGGCTAAGATCAAGTGTAAGCCACAATGAGATACCATTTTACAACCATTAGAATGGTTTTATTAAAAGGATGGTAGCAAATCTTGGTAAGGATGTGAAGAAGCAGTAATCTTCATGCATTGCTTATGGGAATATAAAATGGTACAGTCATTGTAGAAAAGCAGTTTAGAAGTTTCTTAAAGAGTTAAACATAAGTGCGAATATTCTCACTGTCCTGATTTTGTGATAATCAGGGTAGGCTAAACATTTGCTATATTAGAAACCATGCATGTGTCCCAATACCTAGGTTTTCTCCTTAGGTCTGGTTTTTAGAATGGTGGTGATAAATTAAGCCTGGTTTATTATATGGCCATCCTGTATGGGACATGACTGTAACTCTAGGTATCTTTGGTCAACCTCAAGAGATATACCGGGGGGCAGATATGGCTCAAGTGGTTGAGTGTCCATCTCCCATATGGAGGCACCTGGGTTCTATCCCTGGGACCTCCTGGTAAAAATTAAAAAAAAAAAAAAGAAAAATATAGAAGGCACATGGGCCGCCAGGCTGCACGAGCGGGTGAGCCCCCAGGCCCTGCAAACAGGTGAGCCCCCAAGGCTCTGTGCGCAGGTACGCCAACAGGTCCCTCCAAGCCACGCAGTAAGATGATAACTTAACAGGAGAGTGACACAAGGGAGAGCCAAGATGAGATGCGCCAAAATACCAGGAACTAAGGTGGCACAGGCGGTAGGATGCCTCTCTCCCATATCAGAGTTTTCAAGGATCGAATCCAGGTGAAGACAGGAGGAGAAAGATGAGAAGAGAGGGCAGGAAACAGACACAGAGAATTCCCCAGTGAATGGACACAAAAACAGCAAAAATGGGGGGGGGGAGGTTAAAAATGGATAAAAGTAAATAAATCTTTAAAAAAAAGTATAAGGGAGTAAGATATGGACTATAGTTAGTAGTAATACTTTGGCGATGCTCTTTCATAATTTGTTAAATGTTTTACAACAATGCAAAGTATTTGTGGTGGGGTGATATATGGGAGCCCTGTATGATGCTATGCATGTTTGTTTTGTAAGTTCACAGTGTTTACTAAACACTTATTGTTTATGTATGTTCATGCATGAATGCTATATTTCAATAAATTGTTTTTAAAATGAAAAAAAAAAAAAAGAGTTAAACATAAATTTACCATATGACCCAGCAATTCTTCACTCCTAGGTATCCACTTCAGAGGAATGAAAACAAATATCCACACAGACTTGCATTATCCACTTCAGAGGAATGAAAACAAATATCCACACAGACTTGCATGAGAATGTACATAGCAGTACTATTCATGATAGCCCAAAAGTGGAAAGAGCCCAAATAGCCTTCACTAGTGAATGGATTAACAAAATGTGGTATATCCATACAATGGAATACTATTTGGCAATAAGAAGAAATGGATACATGCTACAATATTGACGAACCCTGAAAACATTATGCTAAGTGAAAGAAGCAAATACAAAACACTACATTTTGTATGATTCCATTTATTATGAAATGTCCAGAAAAGACAAATCTAAAGAGACAGAAAATAGATTGGTGGTTGCCTGAGGCTGGGGTGGGAACAGTGTGTCTGCAAACTGCATAAGGAATCTTAAGGGGTTGAAGGAAATGTTCTAAAACTGGATTATGGTGATGGTTGCACAACTGGGTCTATTTACTAAAAAATCATGGAAAACAGGTGAAATCACTTTTAGTGAGTAAATTTTATGGCATGTAAATTATGCCTCAATAAAATTGTTTTTAACATGACATCTATACAATGTTAGTCATGGCAACATTGTTGAAAGAGAAAAGGATTGGAACCAATTTAAATGTCCATCACTAATGGACACAAAGATATACACAAATTATAGTATATCTGTACGTTGTGGCTGCAAAGAAAAAAAGGGAGCTCTTTGTATAATTTCATTCTTTTTATATATTTATTGAGAGCTGCATTGTGCCCTAATATGTGGTCTGGGAGCTCTTTAAATACCGGTCCTTCAGGTTTTACTAGGTGAAAAGTGCAAGGGATATGGTAACATACCATTTGTGTAAAAATGGTGTGTGTGTGTGTGTGTGTTTGTGTGAATAATATGTACTTAAGAATTTGCTTGTATATGCCAAGAATACCTCTGGTTGGCTGTGGGATAGAGGTGGAAGCAGACTTTTTACTATATATTTTGAGCCATGTCAATTATAATCTATGCAAAAATTAAATAAAAATTTAAAAATTCTATGCAAATAGACGATAATTTGACTTTTTCATTTTTCTTTTACTGAAAAATTATCTCCCAATAGGTGGCGCTCCTGAAACACCACACAAGTTTTTATGAGTTTCTCTTTTTTTTGCATTTTATTTTAAGAATAGCTCAAGTTTGCTCTGATGACTTTTCTTCTCCATTTGTCACCTCTGGGAAACTTGAGTCTAGATTTAGAGCTCTCCAAATGATACTGACAACTGGATAGAAAGGTGAACACCTGGATTGAAAAGAGAAAAATCGCAAATGATTCTGTCTTCCCTTATTGAAGCTTCCAACTGATTGATTGAATCAGAACTTCTGAGTGAGTGATTGAAAGATTAATATAGGTCAGTGGTTCTCAACTAAGGGTGATTTGGCCCTGAAGGAGACACTTGGCAATATCTGGAGACATATTTGGTTGTCACAACTGTGGGGATGCTACTGGCATCTAGTGTGTAGAATGCAGGGATGTGGCTAAACATCCTGTAGTGCCCAGGACGGCCCCCCACCACAAAGAATTATCTAGCCCCAAATCTCAATAGTGCAGATTCTCAAGAGTGAGAATACCTAAGCTTAATGTTCAGCAGCTCTATTGATTAAGGCTTTGCTCTAAGAGGGTTTATAGATACACACAGCATTCACATTTTCTTAAGCCAAGAAAATCAGCACTGGCTCCAGTGCTTTTAGAAAAGCACAATTAGGCCTACCCTACATCTGATCCTAAGAGCTGCTTGAGGAAGGGAGATAGAATTGGCAGCAGTTGGGAGGGCAGGTAATGCAAAGATACTTTCTTAGAATTGGTGTTTGAAGGATATACCTACTCTGAGTCCTGGGTTCAGTTCTTCCTCAGATGGTTTCCTTGAAGGTGGCTGTATTGGTCATTTTCCCGATCCCTGAGGGGCTGAAATGGATAATAGGGTTCATCAGCCCATTTGTGTCCATGCTCTATTAATTTTATGCATATTTATTGAGTACTTTTTATGTGCAAGGCTTTGAGTGGGTGCTTCATAGTCCTGGGGCAGAGAGAGGGCAAGGAGATGGAGTCTTTAAATATACAGTTTCTTTGTGTGCCCCTCTCAGTGTATTCTTCAACTTTTTCTCACTAGGTTCTGACCTTAGTCTCTCTCTATACTTCTCTTTATTTGATCCATTCTATCCAGAGGAATAGCTATCCCTTCACCTAGCATGTGTATAATATCTTCCAAATAACTTACCTTCAAATCCCAAAATTTTACCTCAACTAATGATAGCATTGTTACTCTCATTCTTCAATCCTTACCTGGTAGAGTTGGTCATTGGGCAACAGAGTCTGCTTGTCTGAAGCTGCACAACAAACAAATCACATACATGAGATAGAATAGATAATAAACTGGGTTATCTTCACATAACGGCATACTAAAAAGCATAAGAACTAATGAACCATATATACCAAACAATACGAATAAATCTCACAAACATGTCATTGGGTGACATAAGCCACATATGAGAGTACTTACTGAGTCCATTTATATAAAGAACAAAAACAGGCAAAGCTAATCCATGTTCTCAGAAGTCCCCTGAGAACTGCTCACTTGTAAGTAGACACAGTGGCTGGAAGTGACCACAAGGACTTCTGGGGTGAGGGTAATATTCTCTTTCTTAAACTGCAGGCTGGATTCATAGGTGTGTTTGCTTTGTTAACTTTTTTTTTGAAATGTATACGTGTGACTCATACACTTTTCTTTATGTTTTACTTTAATAAAAAGTTTGAAAAACAACGCAGAGGACATATTGAGGCAGGTCAGCCAGGTTAGCCAGGGAAACGAGGAGAAGATGAGCCACAACATGGCCAATAGACAACATGGCCGACAGACAACATGGCTGCAAGACCTCGCTGAGACCTTGAGTTTAACCTTAAGGTCCCAGTTTCTCTTTCCGGGACCTCCCCTTGGCCCTGGATATTCCAAACAGGCCTCACCATTGGCCCCCACCATAAGTGAGGTAACCAATTAACTGCTGGGGCCCCTCCCCTTAGCATTAGCTAATAATTAACAGTTCAAAAGGTAACCACCCAAAGCAGAGCTCACTCTCTCTGCCTAGAGGAGCCCACATCAAATCTTGGTGTGTATTTCCATCTTTCTCTCCCATTTTTCAGCAAGCTCTATTCTTTCCGCCATTTCCCAACAAATTCTTTTTACTGGCCTAACTAAACTGCCGTGTTCTTAAATGCATATATGAAACATAGCCAAGAACCTAGAGGAATCCAACGCTTCCCGGTCTTCAATATCACAGGGAATGGGACCTTGAGACACATAAATATACTGTAAGAGCACCAAATGTCCTTTTCTCCTGCCCCACAGAGACAAAGCCTTTCCTGACCATGCATGTTAGCAACAAGTACCAACTTATTCTCTTCTGTTGGGTCTCTTTTGGTAGAAAGGAAGCTGAGAGTCCCAGGTGGCCACACCTCTCATCTAAGAACATACTTTTACCTCTTGACTGACGAGTTCCATCCTGCCCAGCAATGAAATAGACTCCAACAGCAAGGAAGAAAATGCTGATGATTTCAGCAAAGACAAAGCCAGATACAGTGGCTGCATTCAGCTCAATGCAGTTCTGACACACTGTGGAAAAGGAAGGGACAAGCCTCCATCAGGGTGTGAAAGTTGTTCTACCTGGATCTTTTTTCTACTGCCTACCAGCAAAAACGCCTCTGTCCGGGGCAACAGCCTCCTCCCTCTGTGAGTGATATGGTAAGGGAATTGCCTGGGAAGATTCCTGGACCAAGAATCAATGCTTGATGTTCCTCAGGCCCCCAGGTGTCTGGAGAAGCCCATGTAGTCTCACTACCAGGAACTCTATGGAATAGGAGGAAGATTAGATCCCCTTCTCCTTATTCAAATGTCGTCCACCTTGCTGCTCACCTTGGAATCTCCCCCATCCCCACTTCGCCCTCTCAGTTTACAGAAGGAGCTGAACTGCTCAAATTCATACTTGCCATTCAAAGGTAAGCCAGGCTTTACAGGACTGGCTGTGCTTTCTTCAAAAAACTGAGGGAACCATCTTGTTACATTCAAAAAGAGGCAAGCTGAGACTAAGCATAGGATATTATACCGCTGCTCAGCAACTATTTCCACCCTCAAGCCAGGCAGGAAGCTCACCAGAACTGCAAGTGCTGCTTAATTTCACAACCAACCAACCAACCAACCAACCAACCAACCAACCAACCAACCAACGGTGATTACATACTTCTAAAATATACTTGGAGTGGGCTTGAAAAATCCTTTGATCCATTACACCAATATATCCCTTGAGGATCCTTGGTACTACTTCCTAGATTCCACGTATTTTTGTTTTCATTATTGATTTGCTTTCCATCTTTAAACCATGTGATAGGCCCCTTTTCCAAGGTACAAGTCAGAAGTACCGAACCATCTTCTCGATTGTCATCCACTTTCACCAAAAGTTTCCCTGAAAAGGGGAAAAACATGGTTCTGGTGTGGGTTTTGTCTCTGAAATTCTCCCTGCCCCAGGGTACCAGAAGAAGACCATTAGAGCAGTGCTTCTCAAACATTAATGTGCACATGAGTCAAATGGGGATCTTTGAAAAATTCAGGTGCTAACTTTTGTGCAAAGGACACTGTAAGAGTGAAAGACAACCCAGAGAATGGGAGGAAGTATTTGCAAATCACCTATATGATAAGGGTTTAACATGCAGAATATATAAATGATTCCTATAACTTAACAGCAAAAAAACCCATCCCAATTAAAAAGTGGGCAAAAGACTCAGACTTTCTCCAAAGAAGATATCCAAATGGTCAATAAGCACATGCAAAGATGTTCAACATCATTAGTTATTAGGGAAATGGAAATCAAAACCGTAAGGAAATACCACTTCACACCCAGTAAGATGGATATAATAAAAAATGGAAAATTATAAGTATTGGTGAGGATGTGGAGGATTTGGGACCCTCTTGCATTGCTAGTGGGAATGTAAGATGGTACAGCCACTGTGGGAAATAGTTTGGCAGTTCCTCGAAATGCTAGACATAGAATTACCATGTGATTCAGAAATTCCACTCCTAGGTATATACCCCAAATAGTTGAAAGAAGGGACTTAAACAGATACTTGCACGCAATGCTCATAGCAGCATTATTTACGATAGCTGTAAGGTGGAAACAACTGAAGTGTCTCTGAACAGATGAATGGATAAACAAAATGTGGTGTATATCACACAACAGAATAGTATTCAGTCATAAGAGGGAAAGAAGTTCTGATACATGCTACAATATAAATAAAACTTGAAAACATGAAAGTGAAATCAGGCAGACACAAAAAGACAAACATTGTATGACTTCACTTACATGAAATATCTAGAATAAGCAAATTCCTAGAGACAGAAAGAAGATTAGATACCAGGGGCTGAGAGGAAGGGAGGAGGGGAGTCATTGCTTAATGAGTAGGGAGTTTTGTTTGGGATGATGAAAAAGTTCTGGAAATAATGATGGTTGCACAACAGTGTGAATGTACTTAATGACACTGAGTTGTACATTTAAAATGGTTAAAATTATTTCAAAAATAAAACTGATGAAGACCAAATAATAGTTCATTTACTAGTATTGTACCCAATGTCAATTTGCTGGTTTTGATAATGTACCATATATATTTATTACCATTGGGAGACTCTGGGTAAAGTGTACACAGGACCTCTCTGTACTACTTTCGCAATTTAATGTGAAATTATAATTATTTCAAAGTAAAAAGTAGAAAAACAACAACAACAGGATTTGTGGAGAATTGCTGAGCCCACTGAGAACTATGTTCAGTTTATTCACCAGTCAACTTTTGCAGGAATAAATGTAACAAACGACAAGAACAACAAAATTCAGCTCTAATCAGTAGTTCTGGAGAGAGGGTGAGATTCTGCATTTCTAACCTGCTCCCAGGTGATGCCAATGCTGTTGGCTCATGGGTCACACTTTGAGTAGTGCCTAGCTACTAAGGTCCTGTTTTCCTGTAAGAACCAGACAATTAATTGCTTAGTTACAGGAAAGCTGCCCAGAACAGGTCATGGTTGGGCATTGATTTGGTTGATAATGGAGAGGTCAGCTGTCCATTCCTCCACCATCCCATTGGTCCTAAGCTGTCCACTCCTGTAATAGCCATATTTCTATGAATTTCCTCAGAATTTGAGGATGAAAATAAGCCATTTCCCCTACCTTGTTTCGGTTGGGCCACAGTATCTGTAAAGACAGAAGAGAGACAGAGGATCAGCTGGGCCTGGAATTGTTCAGGTGCCCTGAAATGTCATTTCCATGGTCAGTTGAGGCCAAGGTGGAGATCCTAATCCGTGGGAAGGACATTATTTACACCTACTTCCCTGGATTGTAGCCTTCCCTGGACTGTAGTCACTAAATTGGATTCAGGATATAGTTGTACAGTCCAGAATGCTCTGCTCCTTGAGCAGCTAAAACCTTGGCAAGGAGTGTGTGTGCCCTAGCCAAAGAATCCAGAACCTTTTAGAGCTGAGTTACTTCTAAAATTTTCAGCCTTGATGATCCATTTCTTGTAGAAACCCTAGATGTACCAGGGGAGTTAGCTATCCAATAGCCATCATCCATCTCAAAAATCACAGTTCAATTCAATTGGATTCTATCAAACATTTACTAAGTACTAAATACCTGACAAGTTTAGGCATTGTCAAAGAAAAGGGCAGTCATAAGAAGAACCAGTCGCTACTTCCAAAGAGTTTACAGTGAAGTAGAAAAACAAACACACATATCATTAATATAATTGAACTTATTATATATTTTAGCATATATATGAATGCACAGGTAGGTGGAAGAAGCTATTGATTTTGCCAAGGGTGGAGGGTCAGGGAAGGCTCCCTGTTTAGTTCAGGCCTCCTGTTTTGTTTGTTGAAAACACTGCTGCTGTTATGGCCTTTCTCTTTGGCTTCCTTTCCATCTATGTTCACAGCCATCTGCACTTCCTTTTTCTGAGTCTCAGAGAGTAAGTTTGTCTTCCCCTCTGTGCCGTGGATCTCACTCTTGACCCCACCCTTCCAAAACCGGTTCCAGGATCTTGCTGCATTCACTATTTTCTGCTTTAACTGAGACATGTGCTCAAGTTTCTCTCACTCTCAAAAAAGAAAAAAAAAATTTCCATTTACTACTCAATGTCTTCTCCCTTCTCATCCAAACTTCTTTAAAGAAGTTTGCTACTCTTTATCATTTGCTCTACATCTTCTACTTATTTCCATTTGGCTTCCACTTCCACTACCCTACTGAAATTGTTCTAAGTCATCTATGACCCACTTCCTGTTGAATATTTCCAATTAAATATAGATACAGGTGCCCTAAACCCAGACTGGTAACATTGAAATTATCTCCCCCATTAGAGTGTGAGCTCCTTGGGGTAGAATAATTTTATTCATATTTACATTGTCCTGGCCTATCACATACCTCAGTCATATTTGTTGGCCAGTTGACCAACTGACCAACTGAGTGAGTGAATGCTTCAGAGGTCTGCTCTTAACCAGCTCTGAGTTAGGGAACGCACACCTTTTCCTTTCAGCTTCCTGGTCTATGCCTTTCAAACCTAAGATGGCGGCAGAATGGTCCCCTCTCTAGCCAGTTAATTTCTCTGTTTCCATCTCTCAGAGATAAGGACCCCATCTCTCCGTTGTGGCACTGCTTCTCTTTAACAGAAAACACTAAAAGGCCTCTGTTTTGTCCTTCCTTCTCTGACTCTAGGGTGACTGCTGAGGTAGGTTTGTGGTTAGGGATCCCCATATTCCTGTCCCCTTTGCTGATGACCTTTTTTCTTGAGCTGTTTCCCAGGCTGCCAGACCCTCTGGGGGAGGGGGTGCTTACCTTGAAGAAGAATGATGACCAGCAAGAGGCCAGCCAGACCCTTCCCCTGCTCCATGTCAGTCTCCGTCTTCCCCCCTCAGAAGCTCCGAGCAGCCTTTAGCACAGGCAGCTGGCGCAGTAGCTGGCCTGGCTCCGCCCAGCCCCTTAGAGCTGCGGCCCTTGTGAGAAGGCAAGAACACAGAGCCTCCACCCTCTGCTTCAAGTGTGGGAGGCAGGGGCCTGAGCCGGCTGCAGGTGCAGGAGTCTCTTGTGTTCCCCTCAAGGCCGCTCTGGGTCTGGATGGAGGGAAGGGTGGTAGGGAAAGAGAGGGAGAGGGAGCTGGATTCCCATCTCAGAGACGCACCTTTCACCGAGAGTCCTCTGGGTGCTGGGCGGGAGATGGTCCTGAGCCCCTTTCTTCAGGAGGGGGATGCATTTCCCTGCAATGGGTTGTTGCTGAAACTCATGAATTTAGGAGGGGCCCCTCAGGTGCTTGGAGCTGAACAGAAACCACCTCAGTTCTTCATTCAGCCATTTTCCACTGTTCTTTTTTTTTTAAAGATTTTATTTATTTATTCATTTATCCCCCCCCCTTGCTGCTTGTGCTCGCTGGGTCAGCTAACCATGCCATGCGGGCGGGCCTGCCCTCACCAGGAGGCCCCGGGAACCGAACCCGGGGCCTCCGATATGGTAAACGGGAGCCCCACTGATTGAGCCACAGCCGCTCCCCTTCCACTGTTCTTTTGAGATGAGATCGTCAAAGGGGTGCCTGCCTGGAAGGGCGTAGGTGGGACAAGTTCCACGAAACAGGCCAGCACATCCCCAGGGGCCAGGGCATGGACTGAGTTTCCAGGAGCTCAGACCCCTGTCTCCCTTGGCCAGTCAGTCAGTGAGGCAGATGTTTCCAGAGCTCTTTCTTTTCCAGCACAAGATGGGTATGGGGATACAGATGTGAGCAAGACAGATGTGATCTCTGCCTTCAGGTAAATTACAGTCCATCTGGGGCAGTGTTGTGTTTCAGATCCCCAAGGGCCTCAGGACAGTAAAAGTGTTTGTCTCTGGAAGGCTCAATTCTGCCTGTGAATCAATTATATTGTCACTAACAGCTACCTCTTATTGAGCACATAGGATGTGCTAGGCACCATGCAGTAAGTTTGTTTGAATCCTTATAATAATCCTTGGGCAATTTGGCTCTGAAGAACTAGTTACCTGACAGGCCCCAATCCTGCAGGTAGGTAGTATTGGAGCCAGGGTTCAAATTTCTGCTTGGGTAGCTCCAAAGGCCAAACTTCCACTGGCAAGCAGCTGCTTGGTCTGGTGGCCCAGGCTGCCCAGTGGAGGCTCCCCAAGGAAAGAGCAGGAATAGGAGCAACCTGGCTGGTTACAGCTTGTGTGAAGGGGCTCACGGCTTCTCAGAAGGAATTTTGAGAAATGGCAGCTTTTAGGTAGTGCCTAAGTGTATTTATGTTGTAACAGGGACTCTGAAGTTCTTGTTTTTGATCAGTGACTCAGGAAAGGCTATCCTAAAGGCCCTTTCACTTCCTAGAAGTCCAGGCAACTTTTTCCAGTGTCTGCTTTCCCTTCTTCTCCACCCCAACCTCCCTGCTTGAATAAAGAGCAATTTGCACCTGCTTCCTTTCTGCCTCATCCGCAGCTTACCCCCAGCCTAACAGTCTCCCATCATCAAAGAAGTAGGCGCCTTCTGGCTCCTCCCCCGCCCTTCACTTTTTCCGGGTCCTCATGAGTCAGTGGGGGAGGGCGGCTTTCACCCTGACTGATAGTTCTGGAACCCGGATCTACTGGATGATTTTGGCTGGAAGATGGAGCACAGCAGGTTTCTGGCTGGCTTGATTCTGGCTGTCCTTCTCCCCCAAGGTAAGGCTTCTCTGGGTGGGTGGGAACCTTGGAGAAGGTTCCTGAGAGGGACATTACCCTTGACAGTGAGAGCCACCTGAAAGTCGTCAATCCTGCTTCACCTCACCAGGCACTCCTGGGCGTCAAGGAGGCAGGGCTGGGATGTAGCACAGCGCCTGGGAAACAAACCCTTGACTTCTGACTGACTCCAGCTGGGGGTGCATCATGGTCTTGAATCTCTCTCCGAAGGCAGAGAGCAGTAGGAAATGGTGTCATATGTGTATGCCTGGGCCTTGGGTGGTGGTGGCAGCAGAGCTACATGCACTGCTCCTTCCGGGGCAGATAGCCTCCGGGATCAGGATTCTTGGTCCTCTGGCAATCTCCTTCCGTCACCACCTGGACCCATGCACCCAAAGTCAAGGGAATACCTTAAGAGAGAAGTTAACTGTAGGTTTAGCAGGAGGGAGGGCAGATCTGGGGGGCTACAACAGTCAGTAGGATAAACAGCTCATCCTGGATTGTCCAGGGCTATCCTGATTTTGAAACTGAAAGTCCTTGGTCCCAGGAAGTCCTGGGCAAACTTGGATGATTGGTCACCTAATAGTTAGCTGCAGTGGACACCTAGATTCCACTGCACACAGATCCCCAAGGAATACACAACTGGAGAATGTGAAGAGTCTAATGTATATGTGTCTCCCTGAGTGTCCCCATACATACTCCTGGCTTGCTTCAGAGGCACAAGAAGCAGCTATTTGGAAGTGTCCTATGGAACTTGGAAGTTATCCAAATTGGTAACTGAGTATGACAAGCAGAGATAACGCAAATTCCACTTTTCCTTGGAGTTGGAGATAAAGGTTTCGGTGCCTCAGTGGGCTGTAGAGATGCTCACAGGCTGTCAGAGCAATTCAGTGGATTTGGAAAGACCCCGTGCTCACCTCCAGCCTCATGGTCCCACAAGACTTGACTTGTGTGGATGACACACAGAGGCTGGAGCCCCAAGCAAGGAGTCAATAAAAAATTTTTTTGCTCTCCCTCCAAGCACGGGTGGAACAGCTGAAATCTTGACATGGGCCTTGCCCTGGGCCTCCTTCTGGAATATTGGGCTGCTAATTTATACCAGCTTCTTTCCCATCCCCAACCATCAATGGGGCTGGCAAAAGCTTCGGCAGTGAGAGCCCATTACCTTGGGTTTTTGTTGTAGGGAGGGGACAGTGGGGAGGGAAGATGATGAGAAGTTGAAGAGGGAGTATTGTAGATGGCTGGGAAGTGGGATTAGAAGTTTTCTTGGAGGAAAAAATGGGGAATCTTCAACTGAGGAACCTTCTGCCTTTCCCTCTGTCTTGTGTGCTTCAGCAGTCCCTGCTCCCCACTTCCAATTAGCAGTCTGAACTCATGTCCAGGAAGGTTTTTTTTTTTTTTTTTTTAAAGGTTTATTTTTATTTATTAATCCCCCCCTTGCTGCTTGTGCTCTCTGTGTCCATTTGCTGTGCATTTTTCTGTGCCTGCTTGTCTCCCTTTGTTGGGTCATCTTGCCGTGTCAGCTCACCGAGCCGTGCAGGCTGGCTTGCCTTCACCAGGAGGCCCTGGGAATCAAAGCCAGAGCCTCCCATATGGTAAATGGGAGCCCAACCAACTGAGCCACAGCCGCTTCCCACCAGGAAGGTTTTTGATCAACTCAGCTCCATGGATTCCTCTTTTGCTGTGTATCCCTTAAGCCCTGTCCTCTGCATGGACTTGCCTCTGCAGTATACAAGGAGCATTCTGAAGCCTTCCTCTTGTGACTTCTGTCTCTCTTGAAACCATATACTGTCCTAGACCAGGAAAGCGGTTTTCTTGAGTATGAACCTCAGCAGAACAAGGGGTCTGATTCAAACCAAAGGTCTGGCACCAATTGTGGTGGTGGTTTTTTGTTTTGTTTTGTTTTTTTACTTAGTGAGTCCCTTCAAGGTATCTGTGGAGGAAACTGAGGACAAAGTATTTTTGAGGTGCAATACCAGTGTCATCTGGCTAGAGGGAACAGAGGGAATTCTGCAGTCAGACAAAGCTCTGGACTTGGGAAAACGCATCCTGGACCCACGAGGAGTGTATGAGTGTAACAGGACAGATGATAAAACCCGTGAAGTATCTACTCTGCAAGTCTATTATCGAAGTATGTTCCTCCTGGGCCCTTTGGGTTGGAATGAATGAGGCCTCTGTATGAAAACTCTCTGGCTGGAGGGAACTGTGGTGAACCAAGCTGTTCTCTAAGCAAATTAGGGTCACCCTTGTAATAGTCTTTACCCAGCTTTTGGGGGCCCAGAGTGGGAGAGATTGCTTAGCTGAGGGAGGAAGAGCAGCAGGGGAACTGGGACTGCAGCTCAGTTGGGAGAGTGGGGTGACCCACTTCCTTGTCTAAAGTCCCATAGAGTTGAATCTTCTCCTTGGCTTTTCTCAGGGATTCCTTGGGGTGAAAGGTAGAGGTGGACACAGCAAGGCCATCAGCCCGCCATCCTCCCGGATCTTACTACAGTTTGGGTCTTGGCACGAGGGATGCTGGGGCTGCCTTGGGAGGCAGAGAAGGTTGTTCCCTGATCCCAAAGCCCTGTCCTCTCTCCTCCCTCCACCGCAGTGTGCCAGAACTGTGTGGAGCTGGACTCAGCCACCATGGCTGGCATCATCATCACCGACATCATTGCCACTCTGCTCCTGGCCTTGGGAGTCTACTGCTTTGCTGGACACGAGACTGGAAGGCTCTCTGGAGGTTAGTGGAGGGAGCAGAGTGTGTGAATGAGTTTATGTACCTGCTCGGGAATAAGGCTGGTGGTGAGGTTTGGTCTCATCCGGGAGTCACTCTCCAATGCCCTAAGGACTCCTACACCTGGCTGTTGAAAGAACCTGTGTGCCCATATTTCTCCGAGGACTCCTGAGGGTGTGGGAGGGTGTGAGCAGCTGCAGTGCCCCTGCATTGTTCATGGGGCCTCACTGCCCCACCCGCCTAGGCGCCCCATGACTCTCTTTCCATGGTTCTTCTAGCTGTTGACACTCAAGCTCTGTTGAGGAATGACCAGCTCTATCAGGTGAGCCCTGAGGGGGAAGAGACAAGAATGGGGGAAGGGTGGGTGAGGACGGAGGGGCTGATACTGGGTGTGATATATACTTGCAAAAGGTCCTAGTCGGGGATTTATGAGGCACAAGCACTCATCTCTGGGGTCTGCTGGGGTCTCCCCGGAGAGCTCTGACCCTGCTTCACTGTTCCCCCTTCTCGCCTCTTAGCCCCTCAGACATCGGGATGATGTTCAGTACAGCCATCTTGGAGGAAACTGGCCTCGGAACAAGTGAACCTGAGACAGTGGCTTGTAGGAGCATCGTTTATCAACTGTACCTTCTCTCCTTGTTCAGCCAACAAAAATGTCCTCTTTCATTCAACAAGTGCCTGGGTTTTCCCACGCTCCTGGGCAAGAGCCATCCTGACTTGGTCTGGGACCTTGTCCTCCAGGCCCACCCTGCCCATCTGTGTCCTTCCCTCATCTCTTCCCTTCCTCTGACCCTCATGGACAGAGAGTGGTGGGCTGTCTCCCCTCAGCTCGTGGCCACTGGCTTTTCTAGCCTGGTGGGTTCCCTGGGTGAAGCAGCCACCCCACCACACTCCTTCGGTTACTTGTTTACTCTCGTCCCCCATCGCCACCCTTTGGCTGCCTCACCGCAGCTGAGGGCGGGCTGCGGAGTTCAGGGGCCCAGCCACATAGAAGCTGTGGGGTTTCCATGACATCATGAGCGGGGGTGGCAGAGACATCAAAGGGCCCTGGGACTCACTTCTTGTCAAGACTTGAAGGTGGGTGGTGTGTGTGACCAAGTCTTGCTGATGCTGAGGGACTGCCCTGGCTTTCTGGCCCCTTAACTACCAGGAGTCTCAGCCCATGCCCTTCAACACCCCCTTCCTTCTGTATGAAAGGTTCCATTGTACTCTTCCTCTCCCCGGGACCTGCCCTGCACCTGCCTTCTGCATGATAACCTGGGATCAGAACTCTTTCATCAATTAAATCCCGTTATCCCTCTCCATCCACTTGGAAGATTGGGCTTTGAGACTGGGTACAGCTTGGGATATTTTCAATAGGTGTCACCTCCAGGCAGTGGGTTAGTGGTGGCTCTGAAACTTTGAGGGCCTGGGGGACTTATTAAAATGGTAGATACTTTGGCCCCACTTGAAGCAGGCATGCCTCGGGGGATTCTGTTGCAGGCCAAATTTAGAGAACCTCTGGTTTAGTGGAAGAATCAAGGCCCCTTACTTTCTGTTGTCCTTTTTGCCTATTACTGGCTTTCCATAGCTGGGAACTCCTCCCTTGGTTCTTGAGTACTGAAGTAATTTAAAGACCATCTGAAGTAGCTTAGTGACAGTAGGAGCTTCCTGGACCAGGGTTCCCAAAAGAGGAAATAACTAAAATCACATTGCTGGAGATCTGTGTGACACTGCCCACTGTCTCCTAATACCCACAGACCCTAATTTTGTTAGAGACAAAATGAGCTCCCAATTTACACGTGCTTCATTCCATGGTTATGCTTTATTCCTACTCTGCATCCCTACCACTATAGCCCTCCTAATCTGAGATTCTACTTTCACGTTGGGTCTCTCTACCTCGGGCACCCCCTAGGGTCCGAGCTTCACCAATACTTTCTATACTCCGCTCACTTCCTTATACCTTGTATTCCTTGTATGTGCCCCATCTTCACTCACATCTCCCTAGACCACTGGTTCTCAATGTTGGCTGCACATAGGAACCGCTGGGGAGCTTTAAAAATGCTGTGCCTTGGTGCCACCCCCAGAGATTCTGATTGTTGTGGAGTGCAGCTTGGGCATCAGAAAATTTAAAACTGCGTAAGGGGATTCTTTTTTTTTTTTTCTTTCTATTATATAAGGTTTATTGATGTATAAACCTTGTCTGTATACTTTATAAGGTGATTCTAATGTGAAGCCAAGGTTGAGAATCACTGCCCTCCACCTGAGCCCTTCCTGAATCTTGTGTACCTTCTAGCTCTCTTTTCTGTGCCTTTAAAAACACATGACATGGGGTCGGATGTGGCTCAACTGGTTGGGCGTCCGTCTCCCATATGGAGGGACCCGGGTTCGATACCCGGGACCTCCCGGTAAAAAAAAAAAAAAAAAAACAAACACATGACGTATTATTGACATAAATAAACGGCACATATTTAGAGTGTACAATTTGATAAGTGTTGACACGCGCATACCCAGCAAGGTAGTAAACATCTCCATCACCTACGAGTTTCCTTGTGCCCCTTTGCCATCTCTCCCTCCACCCTACTTCACTGCCCCCCTGCAACCACTGCTCTGCTTTCTGCCGCTATCAGTTTTCATTTTTTAGGGTTTTATATAAATGAAATCATATAATGTGTACTCCTCTGTCTGGCTCCTTTCACGGAACATAATTATTTTGAGATTCAATCATATTGTTGTCTGTATCAACAACACCTCATTCCTTTTTATTGTTCAGTAGTATTCCGTTGTACACATATACCATTATCTGCCCATCCATCCACCTGTTTATAGTCTTTTGGATTATTTACTGTTTTGGGCTATTACAAATAAAGCTGCTGTGAACATTCCTATACAAGTCATTGTGTGGACATATGTTTTTATTTCTCTTAGATAAATACTCAGGAATGGAATGACTGGAATATATGATAGGTGCATGTTTAACTTTTTAAGAAAGTTGTTTTGGCATAGGACCAGGAAATTGTTATCAAGTATTCAAGACAATTGATGCTAATTACAAATAGTTAGCAGAAAGTTGTTTTGACACTTTTCTAGATTCTTTGTATTCCTGTATGAATTTTAGAATTAAATTCTCAATTACTACAAAAAGACTGCAGGGATTTTTATCAAGATTGCATTGAATTTATAGATCATTTTTGGGAAGAATTCACATCTTAACAATGATTATTCAGACTTTCAGTCCATGAACACATCTTTTATCAGATTGACCCCTAAGTGTTTTATATTTTTGATGCTATTGTAAATGGTATTAAACTTTTAAAATATCTAATTGTTTATTGCTAGTATATAGAAGTACAATGGATTTTTGTTGATCTTGTATCTTGCAAACTTACTAAACTCACTTATTGATTCTAGTAGTTCTTTTAAAATAAAGATTTCTGTGGATATTCTGCATAAATCATCATGTTATCTGTGAATAAAGACAATTCAATTTTTCCCTTTCCAATTTGCATGCACTTTATTTCTGTTTATTGGCTTATTGCACTGGCTAGAATATGCAGTACAATGTTGAAAAGAAGTGGAATGAAATAACATCCTTGTTTTGTTCATGATCTTAGGGGGAAACATTTATTCTTTCATCATGAAGTATAATGTTAGCTATAGATTTTTCCTAGATGAACTTTGTCAGGTTGAGGAAGTTCCCCTTTCTTACTAGATTGCTGAAAACTTTTATCAAAAATAGATGTTGGATATGTTAAATGCTTCTTTGGCATCCATTCAAATGATTATAGGGCTTTACTTTTTTATCTAATATGGTATATTACATTGATGGCATGAACTATTAAAACAATCTTCTATTCCTGAAGTAAACTCTACTTGATCATGGTGTATTATTCCTTTGATTTTTTTTTTTAATTTTTAAACTTCTTATTATTTTTTCCAATTTTATTGATACATGTCAACAAAGCATATAATTTCATCCAAAGTATTCTTTTTTTAAAATTTTAAACTTTTCGTTTTGAAACGCTTTCAAACTTACAAGACATTTACAAAAATAATCCAAACCCCGGACAGAGAACTCCAACACACTCCTATGCCTCCAGATACCCATATCCAGAAAAAACTGTTTAATATTTTGCCACATTTGCTGTATCATTCTACCTGTCTGTCTATCTGTCTATCATCATGTCTGTTTTTCTATGTATCAATCCATTTTCTAAACACTTAGTGCTCTTTGAACCCTTAATACTGCCATGTACATTTCCTAAGAACAAAGATTTTATACATGTATCTACCTTAAGTGCAGTTATCAAGTTCAAGAAATTTAATATTGATATAAAGCTTGTAGTCTATATTCAACTTTTTCATATGTCCTGATTATGTCCTTTTTTTTTTTTAAGGAGTTGTCGGGAATTGAACCCAGGACTTCGTACATGGGAAGCAGGCGCTCAACCACTGAGCTATGCCTGCTCCCCCCAATAATGTCCTTTTTTAAAAAATATATTTTTTATTTATTTTTAAAAGATACTTAGATTACATAAATTGCTACTTAAAAAATATAAGGGATTCCCATATACCCTACTCCCCAGACCTCCCATTTCCCCCCACATTAACAACTTCTTTCATTAGTGTGGTACATTTATTGCAATTGATGAACACATTTTGGAGCATTGCCACTAAGCATGGACTATGGTTTACATTGTAGTTTACACTCTCTCCCACTCAATTCTGTAGGCTATGGCAGAATATATAATGGCCTGTATCTGTCACTGCAATGTCATCCAGGTCAATTCTAACTCCTGAAAATGCCCCCATATTGTACCTCTTTTCCCCTCTCCCTGACTTCAGCACCTCCACTGGCCACTGTTTCTACATCAATGTTATTCTTTCTTCCATTGGTAGAATCACAATAAGGCTATAGTAGAACACTAGTAAGTGTACTTTAGTCCATATTTTGTTCGCCAATCCTGAGGATTCTGGGATGGTGAGGACCACTCTACTTCTAATTGAGAGGCAACTTTGATCCCATATGACTGATGGATGGGACTCTCTTACTTGCAGTTGTAGACTCTCTTGGTTCCTCGGTGTGGTAGTTGTCCATTCTCACCTCCCTGTCAGCTGTCCTGGGTGAGTCCAATGAATTGGAGAGTAGATGCTGCAACTCCGCTGAGGCTCAGGGCCCAGCTGGCACATGGACAGCCCAGAGATTCAAGTCTCCTGGATGTACACCTACCAACTCCAGCACCAACTATAGGTTCAAATAAAAGGGACAGAAGAGACATGTGTAGACAAGTCACATCTGAGTCCAACTCTGTCACACTTGGGAGCACAATCTCCAAGTAGGGCTCACTGGCAAGGCACCAAACTCTGGAGCTATCCACCATGACCACAGGACCTGGGTGTCTCTGGAGACCTCAGGAGCCCCACTGTTTGGGGGTAGTGTCCACTTTGGCCATCTATGAGATCCTGATAAGATGTGCATAAGTGTTACCTCTCTGATGAGCTCCCAACTCACTTTGAATTCTCTTAGACATATAAAACTAATTTTTCTTTACCTTTCCCCCCTTTTATTCAAGGTCTTTTTCCACTTGTATCATCAGCTGGTGCTTGGTAGTAATCCCTTGGTGCTAGGGAGGCTTATCCCTGGGAGTCATTTCCCTTGCTTGGGGGAAGGTAATGCATCCACATGCTGAGTTTGGCTTAGAGAGAGGCCACATTAGAGCAACAAGGAGGCTCTCAGGAGGTAACTCTTAGGCATCCTACAACACTAGGCCAAGTTGCAAGCTCAAAAGCAAAAGGCTCATAAGCATAGTCATCAATATCAAGGGCCCATTAATGGACCATCCTTCTTCACTAAGTCATTGCCCCTGTACTTGGGGGATTGTTGCTGTTCCATTAGAGAATGTGGCAGAGCTCCCCAGGATGGGGATTCTGTTATGTGAATCTCTACCCACTGTGGCAATGGCCCATGAACATTTGAACATATTTATAAACCTTATATGTATGCCCAGGTGAACCTCCTTCCATGTATCCTCCATCACTGATACCCCACACCATTGTCAGTAATGTCCTTTTGAGCCTTTTCCTTTGTTAGATCCTGTCCAGGATCATGTATTTCCTTTTATTGTCATTGTCTCTTTAGTTGCCCTCCCTTCCTTCCTTCCTTCCTTCCTTCCTTCCTTCCTTCCTTCCTTCCT
>JAKSZT010032012.1:23138378-23182814 GCA_026826555.1 Tolypeutes matacus | reverse complement strand
CCTTCCTTCCTTCCTTCCTTCCTTCCTTCCTTCCTTCCTTCCTTCCTTCCTTCCTTCCTTCCTTCCTTCCTTCCTTCCTCCCTCCCTCCCTCCCTCCCTCCCTCCCTTCCTTCCTTTCTTCCTTCCTTATGGAAACATACAAAATAAACTTTCTCATCTTAACCACAAGCATGCCATTCAGTGGGGTTAATCACATCCACTATGTTGTGCTACCCTCACCACCATCCATTACCAGAACATTCTCATCTTCCCAAACAGGAACCCTACATACATTTTGCATTAATTCCTCATTCTCCCTGCCCTGTGCTCCTGGCAACCCATACTTCTAATTTCTTTCTCTATGAGTTGCATATTCTCCAATATTTTCTTTGTAATTTCCATGGGGCTTAAATTTAATATCCTAAATCTATAACAATCCCATTTGCTTTGATACCAACTTAACTTCAATAGTTTACACAAATTATGTTCCTATGCCCTGTTGTCCCCCCACCTTTATGTAATTCTTGTCACAAATTACATATTTATATGTTATGAGTCAAAAATCACTGATTTATCATTACATTTTATGCATTTGCCTTTTATTTATTTATTTATTTATTTATTTATTTTATTTATTTTTTTTACCGAGAGGTCCCAGGGATCGAACCCCGGTCCCTCCATATGGTAGACGGACACTGAACCTCTTGAGCCACATCCGTTTCCCTATGCATTTGCCTTTTAGATCCTGTTGGAAATAAAAAGTGGAGTTACAAACCAAAAATACAATAGTACTGTTGTTTATATTTACCCATGCCATTATCCTTACCAGAGATCTTTATTTTTTCATGCAGCTTCAATCTACTGTCTAGCGTCCTTTCCTTTCAACCTGCAGAACTCTCTTTAGCATCTCTTATAGAGCTGGTCTAGTGGTGATGAACTCCCTCAGGTTTTTTTTTTTTTTAGTGTTATTTCAACTTCAAAAAATAAAATAACAGACAAAGACAGCTTAACAAATTATGGAAGCATTACTTCAAAAAATGCTGTCCAAGCACATTTATCTTATTTAATACTAAGAACAAAGTCAATTGTTTCTCCAGTGTTCTGAAAGATGAATAAATGAGCAGAGATTGGTTAAGTGACATGACCAAGCTTTCCTTGTTAATGAAGAAGATGAAAAAAATGCTTGATTATATTTACATCTCATAAAACTAAATCCCATATTCCTTTTTTGATGCTTAACATTGATTTAGACCTTCTTTGTCTTTGCTACAAAAATATTACAATATTATTGTTATCTATAGTCTATACATTATATTAGTTGTGTTTTTCCCATATTCTTAACACCTTGTAGCAGAGGAACATTCTTGTATTTGTATTATTAACCACAATCCTCATCTACCACTGAAATCACTATATCACACAGTCCCAAGATTATCCTTGAGCTGTCTTTCAATTAACATTAACATCCCTAGACAACACAGTTGTGTGACAATCACATTTATAAATCAGCAGTGTTAGTTATACTCATTGTAATGGTGTTATTCATTTCCACATATTTACAATCAACCTTATTAAACATTCTACATACATTCAGATCAGCTTCCCCCTTTCAACCCACAGTCTGTCCCCTACTAACTTATACACAATAATTTAATTCTGCAAGTTTACTCATTGTATTTAGTTCACATCAGTTAGATCATACAATATTTATCCTTTTGTGTCCGGTTTATTTCACTCAACATAATTTCCTCAAGGTTCATCAATGTTGTCATAAGCATTCCAGTTTCATTTCCTCTTATAGCTGAATAGTATTCCATCATATGTATAGTTCCTATGTTGTTTATCCATTCATTGGTTGACAGGCACTTATGTTGTTTCCATCTTTTTTTAAAATTTAATTGACTTTACTTTCTTTTTGGTGTACAATTCTATGAGTCCCCCTCCCCCCCCCCCGCTTGCTGTCTGTGTCCATTTGCTGGGTGATCTTCTGTGTCTGTTTTTTGTCCTCTCTTCTCATTTTTCTCCTCCAGGCTTCACTGGGATTCGATCCTAGGGACCTCTGATGTGGGAGAGAGGTACCCTGTCACTTGTGCCATCTTAGTTTCTGGTTTCTGGTGCATCTCGCCTTGACTCTCCTCTGTGTCTCTTTGGTTGCATCATCATCTTGCTGCATGGTTTGCCGCGTGAGCCTAGCATGCCTACTTGCCTTTTTTTTTTTTTTTTTTCATCTTGCCAGGAGGTCCTGGGGATTGAACTGTGTCCTTCCATATGGTACACAGATGCCCAACCACTTGAGTCACATCTGCTTCCCTTGTTTCCATCTTTAAGCAATTGTGAATAATGCAATGAACATTGGTGTGCAAATATCTGTTTGCATCCTTGCTTTCAGTTCTTCTGAATATATTCTTTTTTTTTTTTTTTTACCGGGAGGTCCTGGGGATTGAACCCGGGTCCCTCCATATGGGAGACGGACGCCCAACCAGTTGAGCCACATCCGACCCTGAATATATTCTTAATAGCAGGATTGCTGGATCTTATGGCAAATCTATTTTTAGCTTCCTGAGGAACTGCCAAACTGTCTTCCATAGAGGCTGCACCATTTTACATTCCCACCAACAGTGAAGGAGTGTTCCCATTTCTTTGCATCCTCTTCAGCACTTGTAGTTTTCCGTTTTATTATTATTTTTTAATAATGGCTATTCTGTAAGGCATGAAGTGGTATCCTGTTGTAGTTTTGATTTGCATTTCCCTAAAAGCTAGTGATGTTGAACACCTTTTCATTTGGCCATTTGTATTTCCTCTTTGGAAAAATGTCTATTCAAGTCTTTTGCCCATTTTTTTTTTTTAACTGGGAGGTCCTGGGGATCAAACCCAGGTCCCTCCATATGGGAGACGGACACCCAACTGTTTGAGCCACATCCGTCCCCATTTTGCCCATTTTTAAATTGGGTTGCTGTTCTTTTTATCATTGATGTTGTGTAATTTCTTTATGTAACATGGAAATCAAACCCTTATCAGATATGTGGTTTCCAAAAATTTTCTCCCATTGAGTAGACTGTCTTTCTATCTTCTTAACAAAGTCATTAGAAAGACAAAAATGTTTTGTTTATCTGAAAATATCTTAATCTCTCCCTCATTTTTGAAAGACAGTTTTATGGATATAGAATTCTTGGTTGGCAGTTTTTACTTTAAATATGTCTTCCCACTGCCTTATTGTTTCCTAAAATATACATTGTCATATATTCCAAGGTAAGGTTCAACTACAAGATGCTGATTTCAAGGGATTGTGTGCCTTGCCTATAGTGTCTGGATGACTCTAGAGTCCTCAGGAACACCCCTATTTGAGATTTTGTTCACAGTGGCAGTTAGTGAGATCTACCTGCAACATGCATAAGTGTAACCTCTGGAATGACGTCTCGACTCATTTTGAAATCTTTTAGCCATAAATACTCTTTTGTATTTGATGTTTCCCCTTTTGGTCAAGATCTTTTTCCAAATGCATTGCTGGTTGGTGTTTGGTATAAATCCATTGGTGCCAGGGAGGCTCATCCCTGGGAGTTATGTCCCACACGTGTGTGTGTGTGTGTGTGTGTGTGTGTGTGTGTGTGTGATCAGTGCATTTATTTGCTGAGTTTGGTTTAGAGAGAGGCCACATTCGAGTAACAAGGAAGTTTTCAGGAGGTAATTCTTAGGCAATAGTTATTATTAGGCTAAGTTTCAAGTTTATAAGAATAAAGTTCATAATTACATTCATTAATATTGAGGGCTTGACATATTGTTTTTTTTTTTAATTTTTTATTAGGCACTTCCTATGTACTCATGAAATTCTTGCCCCTTTATTTGAAAATGTAGCAGGATTCTCCAGGATGGAAATTTAATATTTTATTGTTTATTGTGTGGGTCTCCACCCACTGAGATAATACCCTATTATTATGTGGAAGATGAACACATTCATATTCCATAGATACACCCTTTCTCACACATCCCCTCACCACTGACACCCTGCACCAGTGACCCTCCCCTACCATATTTGCCAAAAACAACACTCCCACAGTTTTATTTTCAATCACAGACCTCTACCTCCCAAGTTGTGTAGTTTTTAATGCTATCTTTTCAAGCTCATTAATCTTTTCTTCTGCAATATCCATACTGCTATTCAATATATCTAATGTATTTTTTTCATCTCAGATATTATTATAATTTTCATCTTTAGAAGTTTGATTTGGGTCTTTGTTATATTCTTTTATTTATTTATTTATTTTAAAAGATTTTATCTATTTATTCATTTATCCCCCCCTTGCTGCTTGTGCTCGCTGGGTCAGCTAACCACGCTGCGCGGGCGGGCTTGCCTTCACCAGGAGGCCCTGGGAACCGAACCCGGGGCCTCCCATATGGTAAACGGGAGACCTACTGATTGAGCCACAGCCGCTTCCCCCTTTGTTATATTCTTTTGTGTCTCTACTGAACATGTTCAAGCTTTCCTTTAGCTTGTTGAATATACAGATTAACTAGTTTAATGACATTGTATAGTAATTCTATCATTTGTGTCATTTCTGGGTTGGTTTCAAGTAAATGACTTTTCCCCCTCATTACAAATTGGATTTTATGACTTCTTTGCATGTCTTGTAACTTTTTATTGGGTGCCAAAGAAGTGTGATTTTTACCTTATTGAATGCTACATATTCTTGTATTCCTTTACATTCTCTTGAGCTTTGTTTGTGATACAGTTATGTTACTTGGAAACAGTTTGATCCATTGGGCCTTGCTTTTAAACCTTTTGAGACTGGACCAGTGTGCAGCATTTAGTCTAGTACTAATTTTTCCCCACTACCGAGGCAAAACTTTTCAGAGTACTCTTCCCAATGGCCCTTAAATTATGAGGACACAGTAACTATTTCCAGTCCTGCATAAGCTCCAAGGATTGTTCCTTAGTGGTTATTTCTTTATTTTCTTGTGTTTTCTTCACATGCTTGTGCTGACCAGTCCTCATCTGAAAACTCTCAAGGGGGACCCTCTGCAGATCCCTGGAACTCTCTCTGTGTGCATCTTTCTCCTTTATGATGCTCTCTCTTACAAACTCTGGCAGTCTTGACCTCTCAGCACTGCCTTGTCACCTCAGGGAGACTGCCAGGCTCTGCGTGGATTCTCTTTCCCTGCACCACAGCCTGGAAACTCTCTCTGAGCAGTAAGATGGAGCAATTTGTACAGCTCATCAACCAGGACCAAGATGGAGGCAAGGACAGGAGAGTACAGGCAGAAAAAAACATCATGAGAAAACACATGGAGGTGAGAAATAATCATGGAAATGAAGAGTTGGAGAACTTCAAGTGATTTTTACCACAGCACGAAGCTCAAGGTGGACAGTGTCAAAAATGTGACTGGAGAGGTGGTAAGGACACAGTGGTGGAGGATCTGAAGTATAAGGCTAAAGAGTGTGAACTTGGGAAGCGGCTGTGGCTCAATCAGTAGGGCTCCCGTTTACCATATGGGAGGCCCCGGGTTTGGTTCCCGGGCCTCCTGGTGAAGGCAAGCCCGCCCGCACGGCGTGGTTAGCTGACCCAGTGAGCACAAGCAGCAAGGGGGGGATAAATGAATAAATAAATAAAATCTTAAAAAAAAAAAAAAAGAGTGTGAACTCATCACTCTAGGAGGTGATGAGTCCTTGAAGAGCTTCAGGCAGGAATTGGTAAGATCACACTTAACTCTGGCAGGACTGGGGAGATGGAACTGAGGAGAGCAAGAACAAGCTTGGAGACAAGGAATGTCCATCAGAAGATACTTCAAAAACGTAAGATTATGAGGGCTGATCTAAGGCAGTGGCAGCTGTAACAGAGAAGAGAAGTAAGACTGAAGAGCTATTTAGGGAATATAATTAGCAGGCCTTCGGTGACTATTTTAGTTTTCCAGGGTTGCTATGACAAGTACCACAGACTGGTTGGCTTCAATAGCAGGAATTTATTGGCTCACAGTTTGCTGGTGTACTCACTCTCTGCCTCTGTCACATGGTGATCTGTTTCTTTCTGTCTCCTCCTCTGGTTTCTACTGACTGACTGGATCAGATTTCCTCTGCTTATGAGGACTTCAGCCCTACTGGATTAAGGCCTACCTTGATTCAATTTGGCCTCACACAAATAGGATCCTGGAAGGTCCTATTTACAAATGAGTTCACAACCATCAGGGGTTAGGATTTGAACATGTCTTTGTAGGGACATGATTCAATGCACCACAGTGATTAACAGGGTGTGGACGATGAGGGAGCAAGTGACATCCAGGCCAAGGTCGATGGTAGTGCCCTTCACCATAGTGATAGCCTGAGGAAGTAAGCTGGTGGTGGAAGGATGAATTCACTTTTGACCATCTTGAACTTTAGAGATCTGTGGAATCTGGCTCTGGTCTTCCTAATGGATATACTTTGCATAAGTCTAAAGCTCAAGGGAGGGTCAGGTCTGGGATTGAGATATGGGAATCTAAGAAAAATGTGTGAAATCTGAAGAGCAGTGGGTTGAGAACAGACCTAAAGGACACCAGCGTTTAAGGGGCAGGTGGAAGAGGGTCCTATGAGGTAGACAGGAAGGACTTATCAGGGAGGTAGAAGGGGGAGAGCTGTATCATGGAAACCAAGGGAGGGAGCAGTCAGCCTTTCACATCCCTCTGAGAAGTCCTGATGTGTCTCCTGGAATTGGTGAAAGGAGAGCACTGTGGCAAGAGTTTGTGGTGGGTGAGGAAGCCAGACTGTGGAGAGTTGAGGATGGGAATTAAGTGAGGAAGGCGAGCTAGCTAGCTAGTGTAGAACTTTCTTTTGGGAAACTTGGCTGAGAAGGGAGAAGAGAGAAAGAGGAGCATTTGGGCAAGGGGCAGTAGGGGGCATGCAGGGCCAAGGCAGAGCTTTCTTAGCACAGGAGATATGTGAGTCTGTAGTGGAGGGCAAAGAGCCAGTTAAAAGGGATAGCTCCATAATGCCTATGATGCCGATAATGCCGTGGAGAGAGAGAGGTGATGTCATCAGACCCTGGTGCAGAGCAGGGGGTCAAGAGTGTAGGCCAGTGAGGAATGGCTCATCCTTGACCCAGATGGGAAGGTGAGGAAGCAGGTCAGAGAGTATGTAGGAGATTGGCCACAGGCTTTGTGGGTGGAGTGGATGTCGTCTGCTCTGAGTGAGCGGGGTAGGGGTTGCATGGTGGGCACTTGAGAGAGTAGGGAAGCTGTGCACAGCTGCTCAAGGGACCAGAAAAAGGATTGTCACCCTTTCTGCTTCAAAGTGGCCAGGTGAGGCCAGGAACCACGAGGTCCTTGGATGTAGGTCGATGACTTGCCTTACTCACCCTATCTTAGCAAAGGAGAACCAGACACTGATGGAGTCAGATGTGCAGGAGGACCTGGGATTGAATTCCAATACCAGCACTTCCTTGCTGTGCGACCTCAAGGAAGTTACTTAATACTGCAGTCAGTTTTCACTTTTGCAAAATGGAGAAAACCATGCCTACCTTGCAGTGTTATATTGAGGAGTGAGCCAGGTAACGCATGTCTAATACTTAGGAGAGGGCCTGCGCTTAGTTAAGTGCCCAACAGGGGCGCAGTGCCTTCTCCTTTCCTAAGTTCACTTACTTCTCCAGGGAGGCGCATGCTGGACTCTAGGTCTGTGTTCATCCCCCTGCCCCCATCTGGAGTGCCTTCTCCTTTGTCTCCAAATCCCATCCTTCCTTTCTTTCTAGGCCCAGGTCAAGTCTTTCCTCATAAAGAAGCTCTCCCTGACCACCCTAGCCTTCTCCGTCCCCCCCCCCCACCAATGCCTGCAACACTGTCTGTCCGTAATACTTGAGCGCCTCATCCCATCACTTGATCTTATGTCGCTTTTGAACTTTTTGCATGCTTGGGCTTTCTTATATAACTGCAAGTTCCTTGAAGGCAGGAACGGTTTATTTGTATCCCCCTTAGCACCTGGCACAGTGCTGCCGGCCGGCCATAGGCGTGACTCAAAGGGATGCCTAAACAATTCAATACAGAGCTTTGAAGTCAGGAAAATGGAGAACATTCTTTATGGTCACAGTCAGAACTGGGTATCTGGTCAGAGTACTGGAGTGGGGCAGCCCTGGCTGCGAATTCCACTCTGTCCCACACCACCTGTGTGTGACCTGAGCAAATGGCTGAACCTCTGAGCCTCGGTATCCTCCTTATCCTTGTCTGTAAATTGAGGACAACCTTGTCACGTCATTGTAAGGATTAAATGAAACAACACATGTAAAATACTAAGCACTTTTCAGTAACAGTGTGAGTTGTTACTGCTTTTATCACACTGAGCCATGCCTCCCCTTGAGTGGGGACACAATCAATCAACCCGGGACAAAACTGCAGCCCCCCAGGGCCAGCCTACTGACCAGCAGCTGGTGGGAGACCCCTTTTTTTTTTTTTTTTAAGATTTTATTTATTTATTCATTTATCCCCCCCTTGCTGCTTGTGCTCGCTGGGTCAGCTAACCACGCCGTGCGGGCGGGCTTGCCTTCACCAGGAGGCCCCGGGAACCGAACCCGGGGCCTCCCATATGGTAAACGGGAGCCCTACTGATTGAGCCACAGCCGCTTCCCTGGGAGACTCCTTTTAAGCTTAAGTGTTGAGTGTTTAGAGAGAGAGAAGCCGCACTTCGCACTTCGACAGGGACCGACAAGTAATGGCTGTAGCCACAAGCCCAAAGCCGCGTGTGAAGGGCTGCTAATCACCAATGACCTTTTCAGTCGCCATCACACATAAATAGCAGGGTGGTCAGCAGGGAGGTTTCCGAGTGCAGACAGGGAAAAGAGAGGGTCCTCTGGCTCGAGCTGGACTAAAACAGGTCCTCGAAGCTCTGGCCTCCTCTCCCTGCCAGCTGAGTGTGTGTGTCGGGGGAGTATGGGAAAGCTGCCCTCCCACACCAGCCTCCACCCCTGGCCTGCTGCTACCCACCTCCCACCCAAGCTCGCAGCACAGCCCACATCCTGCGCTGCTAAACCACAGCTGGGCTCTGGCTTCAGGCAGCTACCTCTCAGGGTGCAGGGAGTGGGGCCTGTCGGAGAGCCCCTCCTTCCTCCACTTCCCCCAGCCAGGGCTCAGCGGCTCTTTGTGGCACTTGTGGGAACCTGTACCCCACTCCCCACCTGCAGCCCCCATTACACCCCACCCTTTTCTTCTGCTGCCCCTACCTGCCTCTGAAGACCTTTGTCTCTGTCTTGCCCATTTTTCTGAGCTGACCCCTCCACCGGTGACCCATCCATCACTCCCTGTCAGCCCTGATGCTTTCCCCCAAGGAAAGCTAATCAGCATTTGTTCTCTATGTCCTCTCCAAATGTAGCTTCAGAAAACGCTGCACCAACTGCGAAAACAGGCAGTTCTGGCATTTTGGATCCTGACTGGGAATTCAGTCAAAGTTGGGGATTGGCGGTAGGGAGGACCTGAGCTGACTTGGGAAACAAAGCAGCCTCTGAAAACCTCTGAGCAAAGAGGGACAGCAACTCTTTCAGCCAAATGCACTTTATTTCTTTTCCCTCTCAGCTGACAAGGAGCTAGAGCATACATGGAGAAGCTAATTCCCACCCAGTGGCCTACAGTGGAGGGCAGGGGCACAGGGCGGCTCTGGACCTAGGATCTGTGAATGGGCAGGACGTCTGCCAACAGTTATCCGGTCCACGCTCAGAGGGGGTTGCAGAAGAGAGAGCTAGAAAAAGAGAAAGGCAGGTGGGATAGTTTGGGGTGGGGAAAACTCTTATTATTTTAGAATGAAGGCCTTTTTAATACTCGAGATTAGGGGGATCAACCAAGAGGAGAGGAGGAAGGAACTGAATGCTTGCTCTTCTCTGCCTTGCCACCTAACTTGAAACCTGAGGTCTGGTGCCATCCCTGAAGCTGGGATGGTCCTGTCGAGTAGGGGCTGAGGCAGGAAAAGGAGGGAGCAGGACGGGGAGGTCACAGGCATGGAGGGAAGGAAATAAGAGGATTAGGTGTCCTGACCGGAAGGCAGGCCAGGTGCCG
The DNA here is from genome assembly GCA_026826555.1 of Tolypeutes matacus. Taxonomy (NCBI): domain Eukaryota; kingdom Metazoa; phylum Chordata; class Mammalia; order Cingulata; family Chlamyphoridae; genus Tolypeutes; species Tolypeutes matacus. The sequence continues at coordinate 23,172,836 of JAKSZT010032012.1, read as the reverse complement.
GGGGGCGGGGCAGAGATGATGGTTCAAAGGTCCATGGAGCAGCAACATCCTCTGTGGGCATCAGCAGAGAAGGCAGGAAGGAGGGAGCTGGGAAAAGGCTGTAGAGTGAGTTCACCACAAAGCAGAAGAGCGATTCTCTTGTGGGGTCCAAACTCGTCCAGGGAGCAGGGAGCAGTGGGGTGCCAGAGAGGAGCCAGACCTGGGCAGGGGTCGAAGGGGGCCTTGGGAGCTGTCAGACTCCTCGCTGATTCAGGCCGGCATAGAGGTCCCGCTGGCCTTTCCGGATGGGCTGGGGGTGGAATAGAGGGGGTGGTCAGTAAGGTGGGAGGGAGTAGTTCCAGAGAAAGAGGGGACTTTGCAAACATGGCTTGAGTGCAGTGACTCTGCGCTGACTCCAGTCCTTCTGTGAGCCCAGCTCAAAAATGAGAATCTAAAGACCCACCTCTCAAGGTGTTTGTCAGGGTTAAATTAATAATAATAATAATAATAATAAATATTTGTTGAGTTTATTCAGGGGTGATATTCAAAATGCTAGGCACCTGGTAGTGCGCACACACCAGCGGATCAGAACAACCTTGGTGGGCCTCTGCTCTGCCAGACGTTAACTCCTTAGTGGCAGGGTCAAAGATGGTCCAGGGGAACTGGGGGAGGGGCTGTTATGGCTGGCTAGTGTGGGTGTGCTGGGGGCAGGGAGGGTTGTTGCAGAGAAGAAAGCTTAGGGCTCTTTACCAATGAAGTGTTTTCATATTGTAATAACTGGTGTGAGCACTGGTACATGCTGGTGGAGTATCAGCCCTGAGTCTACTGTTTTGGAATTTGCATTCAAAACTGTATCCCAGTCAGTGAATAAGCCAGAGAAAAAGGAGTGTGTCTCCTCCCTCTGCCCTCTGCGGCTGTAGAAGCCACGCAGCCTTCAAGATGGACACGGGGTGGGCTCTCCTGGAACCCCTGAGTGAGGGGCTTTGGAACTGTTGACAGGCAAGATGGACGGTCCCACTTATTTCCCTTCTCCCCTGGAAGGATCTCCCTTTCCCCAGCCCACTGTTACCTCATAGTCTGGGTTGGGAACAGGTGGTGGCCTCTCCTTGTTTTGTCCTGCAGAAGGAGCAGAAAGGGATTTGTTTCCACAAGGCACTGCCAATCTCGCAACGCCACCTCTCACGATGAGACCCAAGTTCAAGGATGGCAGACTCCTTCCTTCTCTTCTCTACTTGTCCCTTTGTCCCTCTCAGCCTCCCCTTCTCGTCTTTCTTTCAGCCCATCTCCACTGGCTCCCACCTTCTTCTCTCATCCTTTTGCCACTCTCCTCATCTCAAGACCATCCAACCGGAGAAGGGAAAGAAGGGAAAGAAGTCAGTAACTAACATCCCCAGGTCTCTCTTCTCACAGTGTGGGCATGGGATCTGATTACTCCAGAACACTGATGGCATTCGAGGAAGCGGCAGGTTAATAAACTTTCTCTGCATTTTCTAGGGTGGGAAGGAGCCACCTGTGACACAGCCTCCTCTGCTGGGATCTGGGCATCTAGCCGTGGTCTAGCCTGGACCAGGCTGGACCCCTTGGTGGGAATCTCCTCCGAACCAGCCCCACATTCTTACCTCTGGGCCTGCCGCCAGTTCCCACTCCTCGCGCCACAGGCTTGGTCTTGGCCTTTCTACTTTTGCTCCAGTAATAAACCAGCAGCAGCAAGCCCAGGGTGATACAGATGTCGACTACAACGACGGCAACCACCCCCATCAGATTCACCTCCATGCAGTTCTCACATACTGTGGCGTGGGCGTGGGGAGACGAGGAGAAACCAAGAAAGGAAGAACACGCGGAAACTGGGGGTGAGGCAGGAACACGTGAAGGCGATTCTCCCCCTCAACACTCCCCTGCCTGCTGGGGCTTGGTGCCCTTCCTTTCAATGGGTTCAATAAGAATAACAACAAGCCAGAGGAGGCGGTTATGGTAGAGGCTCTGGGTTCAAGTCCTAGCTCCTTTACTTACTAGCTGGGAAATGTATTTTCAACCCACAGAGCCTCTGTTTCCTTGTCTACAAAATGGCAATCAAATAGTACTTTACTCGAATGGTTGTGGATAGGATGACAGAAAATAATGGCAAGTGTTTGGGACACTGCCTGAAACCCAACGAGCAATTAGTCAATGCCAGCTATCATTATAATTTTACTACTACACCTTAGCGGGTGGCATTTTATGACACTAGCTTTGAGTCTCCTTTGCAGGTGCTTCTGAAGAATTTTACTCCAGATAAAGCATCAGATAAACTTGTATCTGTATGCCATAATTCTGGGTGTGAGGCGATGCAAATGACTTAGCTCTGTTTCTTGAGGGGTTCCTGCTTGAGATCTAGGTCTGACTTAGGTTACCCAGACAGACCCGCAGAGGAGTTTAATCTGTATTTCAGAAAACACTGACACTGGATGGTATCAGAGAGGCCCGGGATTGAGCGTGGGAGGAAGCAGGAAGATGCCAGGGGCCGGTGAGTCAGGAATGCTCTTCCGAAACGGTCCTCCCTAGAAAGTCTGGTGGTGCCTGCTCTGGATATCTACTATTACCTCTTGCTCTCAGGTAGAGATAATATATCCTCTCTGAGGGGGATTTGTAGCAGGCAAATAAACCACTGTTCTCAATTTCTGAAAAATTATCCAGCACTAGTTTGTTATGGGGGGTGTCCTCATCCTTCCTGGTTATGTCAACATCATTTTGCTTCCATATTATTTTTTCAGATGGGTCCTCAGGGCATGTCAGTTCCACTTTGGTTCCCGAGATGGTGACTTGAAATCCTGGCAAACAGGAGAGAGGAGAAGGGAAATCAGAGGGAGGAACCAGGAAGATTTCGGAAAAGGCAAATTGGTGACAAAGAACCAACCAAATGCAGAAAGTCACCTGTCATCTGGGTCTTAGACATGCTTGTCAGAAGGGAACCCTCTTGGCTAGAGGGTGTGAGAGGGGATATGTGGGAGAAGGGGCACTGGGGAAGCCTTTGAAAGGGGGCCTCAGGGCTTAGGCATGGGCATGGGGACTTGGGGAGTAAAGAAAAACCCATAACAGTCCCCATTTGGAATCTGTCCATAGGGGTTGGGAGGACTTCAGTTCTTAGGGTTAATCTCTCTCAGGCAGTTCGTTCTCTTCTTCCTACTGACCTGAATCCTCAGATGGAGCATAAATAAAAAGACCGATAAACTTACTTTTCTGTGTAGTTTCATCTGAAAATGAAAAAAAGGAGAGAATGGTAAGAGAACAACTTTGGTTTAAGTTCAGATTGTTGGTAACATTTTTCAAGGGAGTAGACACTGCTCCAAGAGTTCCCACAAAAAGCCCCATCCTTCAGAGACCCCAAGCCTTGGAGGTGAGGTGTGTAATTAGTTCATGAGGTATGCTCACACTTAGAACTCAGACACGTCAACTTGAGACTATAACAGCATGTGCTCTTAGACCCAGACCCACTGATGCCTAGAAAGTCTTAAAATCCTAAAGCTGAAAAAGAATTCCAGAAGTCTTTAAGTCTATCCTCCTGTATTAGCCAGCCGTATTCCAGTTAGTTTTCTCTTTTTTTAAAAAATTTTTTTGTTCCAGTTAGTTTTGAAGCAATCTTCTTAGAGATAAAAACCTCCAACCTTTGAATTATTGATTCTTAGGTTTGCTATTTTTCATTATTCAGAAATTCATTCTTATAACTAATATGGTCCCTCGGTCCCTCATAAGAAGATTAAACATCTTTCTTCTTATTTCATACATTTTGCTCTATTATTGTCCTTAAATGATTTGAAGCACTCTGCACATTGTAAGAGGATGTTTCTTCCAATAAAAATGGCTTTATTTAAAATCATCTGTGGGAAGTGGCTGTGGCTCAATCAGTAGGGCTCCCGTTTACCATATGGGAGGCCCCGGGTTCGGTTCCCGGGGCCTCCTGGTGAAGGCAAGCCCGCCCGCACGGCATGGTTAGCTGACCTAGCGAGCACAAGCAGCAAGGGGGGGATAAATGAATAAATAAATAAAGTCTTAAAAAAATAATAATAATAAATAAAATAAAATCATCTGTGAGTATAAATCAATTCTCAATTATTTTTGTTAGAGGAATGGACTATTGATGTGGACAACTGAAATCCACGAATAATCTATCAATAATATTTGAGAATTCAGCCACATTCCCCATAGCCGCAGTTTTGTCCTGGGAGATGGGCCCCTGGAGGACCAACTTTGCTTCCTGGAGCCTTTATGGCTGGGACACTGGGCAGCACAAGGCTAACCTAGAGCCTGGATATGAGAGCTGAAAGAGAGGAGCGGTGGTGGCATTCAGAGACAGTCTGCTACTGGGGAAAGAGCACTAGACTCAGAGCCAAAAGCCCTAAATTTGAAACTCAGCTCTGTCCTTATCTGTATAACCTAGAGCAAGTCATTTAACCTCTCTGAGCCTCAGTTTCTTCATCAGGGAAATGAAGATAAAACACTGACCTCATAAGGCTTTTGTGAGAATTAAATGGGCTATGGAGCTGAAAGTGGATGGCACATAGCAAGTACACAAGAAAATTGTTAGTTCCCCTTTTTCTTTTCTGCTGGGGGTCCTGCTATGATGGAGAACAGAACTGAGCTTTGACCCAATTGGCACAAATTCAGTAGTAGAGCTTAGACTTAACACGTTCCATCTCTCTATGCCTAGAAATATGTGTGCTCATAGTATTTCTTTTTTTTTTTTTTTTTTTTTTTTTAATTTACCGGGAGGTACCGGGGATCGAACCCCGGTCTCTCCATATGGTAGACGGACACTGAACCTCTTGAGCCACATCCTCTTTCCTCATAGTATTTCTTAATGGTTAAGAAAACAAGCTTCAGTATCAGATAAATCTGCATTCATACTTATCTCTGTGATTGGAATATTTATTATTCTTCCAAACTTTGGTTTTGTTATTGGTAAAGTAGGGATGATAGAATTAAATGAAGAAATTCAGATAAAATATTTAGGGCAATACCTAGAACACACATGCCTGATAAATATTAATGTTTATTATCTACAGCCTGCATGCTTTCCATATCATAAGAGCTAAAATTCACCTACTGCCTTTTCTATGCCAGATAATATTCTAAGTGCTTTAAACATTACTCATGCAATCCTCCCAACCATCCTACAAGAAGATACCATTATTATTTCCATTTTACAGATAATGATGCTCTGAGAAAACAAAGTATTCAGACACCCAGAAAGTAAGGAGGTGAGCCAAGATTTAAACATGGCAGTCTAGCTTCAGAGTTAGACTTTTAACTGCATACTACACAGACTTATCTCTTCTGCCTAAAATACTCTTCTTCTCTAAAATACTATTCTATACTTTATTTTTTATTTTTTAATTTTTTAAGATTTTTATTTATTTATTCATTTATCCGCCCCCCTTGCTGCTTGTGCTGCTGGGTCAGCTAACCACGCCGTGCGGGCGGGCTTGCCTTCACCAGGAGGCCCGGGGAACCGAACCCATATGGTAAACGGGAGCCCTACTGATTGAGCCACAGCCGCTTCCCCTAATCTATACTTTAGAACTTAGCTCAAGAATCATCTCCTCTGGGAAGCCTTCCCCACCTACCCTTTGTGGAGTTGACCATTCCTCTCTTTATACTTGATTTTACTCTGTATCCACTCATATCATAGCATATAACACACTATTATATGTGTCTCAAAGACCTTCAGCTTCTTGATGGGAGGGAGTTAGCAATGCATTCCTGTGTTTGTTCATTCGTTCATTCAAAACATATTCATTGAGCTCTTCCTACATACCAGGCACGGGGCCAGGTAAATAAGATAGCTCTGCCTTCAAAGGACTCATGGTTTACACAAAAAATGTGTGGTGGCTCCAGCCCACACCCACATGTGTATTCTTTCCTGCTGTTATGCTCAGGGATACACGTCCCACATCACTTGAGCATGTTGGTTATAATCAGACATGACAGCTAGTAACAAATGCAGGCACATCTCATACAGATCCTATTGAAAGAGAATTGTATCTTCCCCTTAATAGCTCTGGTTCTTGGCATTTATCACTGTGATTATCCCCTATGACCTTTTGGTTCCTCATTTGAAAAGAGTTGTATAGTGTGAAAATCCTCTTACCAATTTCTTCATTTTCTGAAAAGGAAATGAAAAGAAACCATTAGCAACACTGCCATTGGCTACTAACACCCTGTTCCCATGGGTTAGGACTCTTCCCTCATACTTTAGAAAACAATGGATCTCCAAATTCCCCATTGACGTATATGAAAAGCTATTTTGGGCCCTACATTAAGCAGCTGATGGCCATTTACAAAAATGGCTTCTATAGACACTACACATTAGCCAGTGCCACAGAGTATAGACTGGTGCAGTGGTTGCCTTTGAACATGAAATTGGGTCAGTGAGTTTGGAGGAGCTGATTGGATAGAGAGGCTTCCAATATTGGGGCACTCCTGACTCTACTGCTGTGAAGGTAAGTCCAGGCCGGGCACACTCACGTGCATGTGCACACACACACACACACACTCAGAGCATTCAGGCATGTGGCTCTGACTGTGCCCCCAAATGCCACCCAGAGGCATTAAGCAGCCTCCCCGTACCCCATGGCTTATCCAGTGTATCCCCATGCACGCCATCTGACCAGACACCCTCTCCAGAATCTCACATCAAATATGAAATGCAAACATAAGAAAACTGTTGGCACTTGTGACTAATAGTCTCAATTTTCTTCTTTTGAATAGTTAAGACTCACTATTTCCTATGATCTCTGGTTAGAAATATCCCTTGATTTAGGAGGAAAAGGCAAAGGAGAAGATGGTGGCAAACCCCTTTTATTGATCTCCTAGAGGTTATGTAGGAGAGCTAGAGAAAGCTCCACTCATAAATATGAAGAATGCTGAGCTGATTTTATGAAAAGGAAGGAAAGAGTATCTTACCTTCTCCCCAAGCGCCAACTAGAAAAGAAATGAAAAGAAAAAAGATTTAGTAAATGTTGTGAGTGCTTGCAAATTCCAAACAGAAAATGGGCTGTGTTCCAGTCTGGCTATTTATGAGCATCTAAAGTCTTTTCCAATCACTGTTGGATCACAGTCAATCCCAAACCCTAGATAAATGACACTTGCTGTGTGTGGGCTGTTGACCAGAAGTGACCAGAAATTAAAAAAAAAAAAAAAGAGTAAAGAAGTATCTACCATTTAAACATGAACACAATATTTGACAAACAGAAGTTTTAAAAAGTTGGGTCTACTTTTTGGGCAACTGGAGAGATAATTTTGCCACCAAGCCTCCACTTTGAAACCTGATCTCTGTGGAAGAAAAACAAGCTCTTGGTTGGGTACAAATGTTGGATTCTTGTTCTGTCTTTAGCACCTGCTTGTCTGATGGTTCAGTTTTTCCATTTGGTTTTCGCTAGAGACAGAGACGGAAATAGTTGAAATCCAGATTTCTCATGAACTAGAGCCTGGGGTAGAAGAACCTGATTACGTTTCCACTGGGCCCTCCAGAATCCCCTCACCAATAAGGAATTTGTTACCATGACCAGTTCCCTGGACCTCTCTTTGACCAGCACCTTCTATACTAGGTGAGACCTTCTCACTGAAGCAGTTTGGGCACATTTTCATGATTTTAAATTTCTAAGGATGAGCAGGTCTTTGATACTCCCTCTTTTTTAAAGGAAAAATGTAGTTTTAAGAAAATGCTTGATAAAGATAGACACATCGATCAGGGGAATAGAATTGAGAACCCAGAAATAAACCCTCACCTACACAGTCAACTGGTTTTTGACAAACCTACCAAGTCCATGTTAACAGGACAAAACAGTCTCTTCAACAAATGGTGCTGAGAGACCTGGCTATCTATATATAACCGAAAGAATGAAAGAGGACCCCTATCTCACCCCCTATACAAGAATCAACTCAAAATGGATCAAAGATCTAAATATAAAAGCCAGGACCATAAAACTACTGGAAGAAAATGTAGGGAAACATCTTCAAGACCTTGTAGTAGGTGGTGGTTTCTTGGACCTCACACCCAAAGCACGTGCAACAAAAGAAAAATTAGATAAATGGGACCTCCTCAAAATCAAACACTTTTGCACCTCACAGGAATTTGTCAAAAGGGTGAAAAGGCAGGCAACTCAATGGGAAAAAATATTTGGAAATCACATATCTGATAAGGGTTTAATATCCAGGATATATAAAGAGATGTTACAACTCAACAATAAAAAGACAACTGACCCAATTAAAAAATGGGCAAAAGACATGAATAGACATTTGTCCAAAGAAGAAGTACAAATGGCAAAAAAACACATGAAAAAATGTGTCTCCCTACTAATGATTAGGGAAATGCAAATCAAAACTACAATAAAATATCATTTCACACCTATCAGAAAGGTCACTATTAAAAAGACAGAGAACTACAAGTGTTGGAGAGGATGTGGAGAGATAGGAACACTTCTTCACTGTTGGTGGGAATGCAGAATGGTACAGCCACTGTGGAGGACTGTTTGGCAGTTTCTAAAGAAGTTGTGTATAGACTTGCCACATAACCCTGCAATACCACTACTGGGTATATACCCAGAAGAACTGAGAGCAGTGACACGAACAGACATCTGCACACTGATGTTCATTGCGACATTATTCACGATTGTCAAAAGTTGGAAACAACCCAGGTGTCCATCAACAGACGAATGGATAAATATTCCATTGTGTGGTCTATTCACACGATGGAATATTATGCAGCTGTAAGAAGAAATGAAGTCGTAAAGCATATGACAATATAGATGAACCTGGAGGACATTATGTTGAGCAAAGCAAGCCCGACACAAAAGGACAAATACTGTATGATTGCGTTACTATGAACCAAATATATTGTGTAACATATTGTTTGATTCAAAAAAATTTATATGTATCCAGTACATTTAATTGAGAAATGTACGTATTTATTCATCTGTGTTTACTTTTTAGTTTTTAATTGTTTATATTTTCAATTATTAAATGTACAAAATAAAGTAAAAAAAAGGAAAAAAAAAAAAAAAGCTTGATCATTGCTTGAAGGAGTCACTCCTTGCCCAGTAGCAGAGCATCAACTGGGAGCTTCTTGGGAACGCAGAATCTCTGTCCCCACTACAGACCTACCGAAGCAGAAGCTGCAGTTTAACAAGACCCCCAGGTGATTTGTATGCACAATCAAGTTTGAGAAACCCTGGTCTAAGGAGACCTCTGAAGAAGAAGCAGGAAGTGCAGACACCACAGCCATGGCTCTGAGATAGCAGCCCCAGCTCGAATAGCATTGTCTAGGTCTCTGAGCCATTTTGCCTGGTGTGGTGTAGGCACTAAGAGCACAGACAGGCCTGGTTTCCCAGATCAGCTTCAGCACTTACTAGCTATGGGTTTTAAGCCAGCTGTCTAACTTCTTTGAGTATGTTTCTTCATCTGTAAAATGGGGGATAGAATGCCTATTTTCCAAGGTGGAGGAAAGGATTAACTGAGTTATTATATGTAAAGAATTTTTCTTTACACAGTATCTGCCACTCAACAAATGACAACTTTGTGGGGTTTTTGGTATTATTTATCTCAGATGAGATATGTAAAGGCTCTTGGTTATTTATCAATTCATATTCCCCCTTCCTTCAGAAACGAATAAGCTGGTTGAAAGCTCTTGGTCAACTGAAAAGGACTAAAAATCATGAGGTGTTTTATTGTATCAAAGAAGTAAACATGCTGTACACCTTGTACAGCGTTTGAGTTCAACTACCTGCCCTACACCTGGTCTCCCCAAAACAGGCAGTGGAGGTTGGCTCCGCGAATCTCTTTCATGTTAGTTTCTAAGGGCTGGGTAAACCCACTAATGGAACAAGCTTGTTCTCGGAGGCAGAGAGACCTCTTTGCTTTCAATAGATATATCATCCCAACTTCTTTTCTTTGACTGTGCCCTGACCTGTCCCCCAGGCCCTTGAGGAATGTCTTTTTCATTAGGCTCCAGCTGACTTCCTGCCTTATTGCAGCATAAACAGTTCCCTACATCTCCTTCGAACCACTGGGCAGCACCAGGCGAGGCTGTGAGGCTCGCAGTGGTCTAGAGAAAACCCCCTGCCCCTTTTTCATTCCATTCTACTCACCTGAGAAGAGGCAGAGTCCCAGAACTATCCAGAGAGTGTCTGACCGCATCCTTCTCTCACAGGACACTTACTTTACCTAAGATGGCGGAGGCGAGTAAGTATATTACTTCTGAAAAAGAAACCAGAGGACCTTTTCCAAACATCTGCTGGAGATGAGAACCCAGGGGCCCTCGCACCCACGTTTGGATGAAAATGGGGGATTTGTAAGGGGGAGACTCACCATTTTCTGAAGCAGGCACCCAAGTCTGGGAGGGGAGGCGGGCTTCTGTGCCCCACACAGGAAGTGTGGAGCGGCCTCTGGGCCTGCACAGTTCTACGTCACTTGGAAACGTTCAAGGCAGAGGCAGCCACCTGGGTTGGCTGAGGAGAGATGGGTCCTTAGCCTTCCCATAAGGACGGGTGAGAGGACTCTGACAAAACCTCGAGGTGCCTGTGTGAAAAACACCGGCAGTCTAGCTGCCCACACCTTGCACAACGGCTCTCCATATTGGCGCACCCTGCTCAGATACCCTGCCCTGAGAAACGAGCTGTGAAAGGAGTATGGCAGCATTACAGGGAGAGAGGGGGAGTTGCATATATACTTTCTTCATGAGGTGCCTGGCATGGAGCAGCAGGCGCAGCTGTCTTATTAACGGAAGCTATTGACTTGAAAATACATGGTGGGGACAGTGTGGGAGAGAGGGGGGGAGGATATTTGGGAATACCCTATATTTTCCATGTAACATTTATGTAATCTAAAGCTTCTTTAAAAATAAAGAAAAAAGGGAAAACAAACAAACAAAAAAGAAAATACATGGTGGCTTAAAGCCACGAAAGGCCGATTTTTGCCTATAATATTTGCAAAATATTTAAAAACACAATATACAAGATTGGAAAGAGTGAAGGGTGACAATCTCAAAATCTGCTGATGTGAGTGTAAACTGATACAGCTTTTCTTTATTTTGCAGCATACACTAAGCAAATGCTTACTATGTGTCAGTCACTATGCTAAGGGCTGCCCTGACATATCTCATTTCATCTTCAAAACAACCCTGCGAGGTGGGTATAATTTTTATCCTTGTTTTATATTTGAGCAAACAGAGGTTCAGACAGGTTATATGATTGTCTTAATTTACAGAGCTGGGACTCTAGAAAATATTTTGGCAAAATTCATTGATTTGGTCAATGAGGTCCTTTTAAGAAGCTGGAAGTCTGGAACAGCAGGTAGCAGAGAGAGTGAGAAAGAGACACAAATGACATTGGAAACTCAGCAGGGGTGAGCTGGGGAGGGACTTACAAGCCATGTTAAGAATTTTTAAGGGTTATTCTAAGAGCATGGGGAAGCAATTGGAACATTTTAAACAGGGGAGTGACAGAGTCAGATTCTTTAAACTAAAAGAAATTAATGAAAAAATGTTTAATTTTGGAAGGCACACACATATTAAAAACAACAAAGGGGACAGAGTTTATGTAACAACAGTCCCCTGCCCCTCTAATTGCTCTCTTTAGAGAAAACCTCTTTGAACTTTTAAACCGTTTCTTGTGTCAGTTACCTTCATATCTCTAAATGTGCACTGTCATCAGCTGAGTTCTCTGGGAAACTTTGCGATGGAGATTTGTGCAGGTGGCTCACGGGAAGGGGCTCCCAGGAACAACACCGTTAGGGGAGAGAGGGAAGCAGGATTGGGCAGAGGGAGAGGATGGTCTACGATGAGGTAGCACCAGAGGCCTCAGCCATTCGCACCGGGAGTTCTCAAGCTGGGATGACCTTCAGAGTTGTGCTGAACTGAGACAAGGGGGACACCATCCATCCATTGGATGTGAACTGTTCCCAGAGAGGAGGCACACACTTGGGCGAGGCAGCTCCCTTCAACAGAAGGTAATTCCTGTGAAAGGACTCAGCTGTCAACACGTCCAGCAGCTGGAGAAGGTGGGGTGGTGGCGAGCCATTCTGAAGGGGACATCTGGGTGGCGCCACACCTCGTCCACTGCAATCCACCCTTGCACGGCTCAGATCTACTTGCTTCATGTATTCATTTCACTGATCCTTGAACAGCTCTTTCAGTATTGTGGTTATCCTCTTTTCCTGGGACAGACTGTGGTCATGCCACCGCAGCTGTTGACTCTCTTGAAAGGTCTGGGTTTTCCTTTTGCCACCAGTGAATGACCCTAGGTTCTCTTGAGGAAGAACTGTGGGAATCACTCTCTTGTATACTTGCCTTGGTGTTGCAATGCCCTTTTTTATGGGGACTTGGTCTCTCAGTTGATGGGTTCTGAGAATTGGCTCAGGTCTGGGAATTGAGAGGGGAATTGTGACGTTCCATTAGGGCAGTTCACCTCAGCCTTCTGCTCATCCATTCTTAGAGCTTGTGTGTGTGTGTGTGTGTGTGTATTCAGTACTCTTTCTTGTTGGCTGTCCATCTTGCTTGGCACCTAGTATAGGGTTGTCAGATATGCATGGGACACACTTTTGCTAGAAAATTATTTGTTGCTTATCTGAAATTAAATTTAACTGGGAATCCTGTATTTTTGTGTGTTAAACCTGGCCACCCTGCCCTGGGTACACCATATTCCATCCTTCTCCATAGCTCCCTGCAAGTCAGTGTCCCTGGCTAGAATTCAGACCATGCTACTCATGATAGCATGATGGTTAACTGTATGTTTCAACTTGGCTATATTACGGTGCTCAGTTGTTTGGTCAAACACTAGTCTAGATGTTCTGTGAAGGAACTTTGTGGCTGTGAATAACATTTACACTCAGTTGACTTTTAGTAAAGGAGATTACCTTGGATATTGTGGGTGGGCCTCATTTAATCAATTGAAGGCTTTAAGAACAAAAAAACTGAGGTTACCTGGAGAAGAAGAAATTCTACCTGAAGGCTGCTGCATCAGCTCTTGCCTGAGTTTCCAGCTGCTGTCCTGCCCTACAGATTTTGGACTTGCTAGTCCCCATAATTCCTTAAAATAAATCTCTTTTTCTTGCACACACATTTTATTCTACACAGACACATTTTATTATACACACATATATAAATACACACACACACATATACACATGTACATATATCCTATTAGTTCTGTTTCTATGGAAAATTCTGACTGATGCACCGCCCACTAGGTAGTTATACCCACGTTGCTTTGGAAGTTAAGGGCTGCCGCCTGGTCTCTGCTCCCCTGGGCTGCCATTGTTCCCATCACTACTAGAAGCCCAGGTCTAAAATAGCAGCTCCTCCTGAGGCCCAGGCCTTCAGAGGACAACCACTTTTAAGCTTCTCAAAAATGCTGGTGCCCCCTCACAAGGTGTCCCCAGGTCCTTCTGAGGGACATAATTGCCTGGTGGTTTTCTGGTGTTATATAGTAGAGTCATTCTGGCACACTCGCTCTCTGAGCCTTTTCGGTCCTTTCTCCACAATCTGACACAGTAGTTCTGGTATTTAATGTGAGCCACCACTTTCACCAAGCTTCCAAGAGCCTTCCTAGCAGCCTATTAAATCAATCTCCCAGGGCCCATACCAGGTGTTAAATCACAAGAGAGGGGCCCTCATATTGGCAAAGGCTTCTCTGTCCAGCTCTATCCATGCACTACACCCGAGCATCCATTCCCAGTTCTTGCCAGTACAAGTTTATTAATATGCTTTGACATATTAATCTTTCTCCTCCCTTAGCAGGCCCAGTACTTTCCCAGTTGGTTCATCTTGAATTTTGATGCTAGTTATTGTCTGGTGGCCAGGAGGGGTGGTGAGGCTAATGGTGCCTTGCACTATATGAAGCCTCTGAATGAGTGGACTACTTCTGTGGCTTAGGGGGTTCAGGGGAATCTAGGGGTTCAAGGATCTCACTTACATTTGCCCAGATATCACCATCTCAGGCTTAGGATCCTACCTTTTCTTTGTCATAACCCTGAATTTTGCATAAGCAACTTGCCTTGGCTGAGAATTCATCCTTCTCGGAGATTCTTCCACTCTTACAATTAAGATCTATGTTGGGTCTTGGCTCACTCTGCCCTCTGGCTGCAGGAGATGAGGGTTAACTGCTGTTGGGGAGGCCCTCTGAAGCTCACACTTGGCTTTTAATTGGTGATTAATTTATCTCAGCCTGACATTTTTCTCTTCAACACATCGGAGGGTCAAAAGTAACAGCTACTCACTTCCACAGTCCATATAGTTCTATGTCTCTGAACCTCTCACATGCTGGGACATTTCATAAACAACTGTCCCTTTCCACCTTAATCTTGTTTGCTACTGGTGATAGGGTCTTTTTTTTTCATTTATTTATATTTTTTTAAACAAATCAATTTTACTGGTACATATTAATAAAGCATACAATTCATCCAAAGTATACAATCAATGGTATTTGGTGTAATCACATAGCTGTGCATTCATCATTTGACAGGGTCTCCATTGCCATCTGGCTGACAAGTTATCAGACTTCAGAATCCCTTCTTTACAATCTGCTTTATAGGACCACTCCTGGTGGTTCCAGATGGAGGGCCTCCTTTGTGACAACTCTCCTAGGACTGGTCCCCTAGAAGTAGAGCCCAAGATGTCAATTCTTGTACAAGTGATTTATTGAGGGAGTGCCCTAAGGCAGGGGTTCTTGACCTTTTTTTTTCTTCCATAGACCCCTTTGCCAGTCAGGTGAAAACCACAGACCCCTTCTCAGAATGTAGGGGCAGAGAGTTTTATGACAATATCGGAAGGCAGAGAAAATAAAAATAAAAAGTTGATTTTTTTCAATTCAACCTCACGGACCCCCTGAAATCTTTCCATGGACCCCTTGGGGGTCCCTGGTTAAGAATCCTTGCCCTAAGGTAAATCCTGTAGGGGAGTTTGACAGTTTGAATTTCTTTTATGAATCCCAAAAAGAAAAAGATTGGGGGGCGGCTGTGGCTCAATCAGTGGGGCTCCCGTTTGCCATATGGGAGGCCCCGGGTTCGGTTCCCGGGGCCTCCTGGTGAGGGCAGGCCCGCCCGCGCGGCGTGGTTGGCTGACCTAGCGAGCGTGAGCAGCAAGGGGGGGATAAATGAATAAATAAATAAAATCTTTAAAAAAAAAAAGAAAAAGATTATGTTTTTGAACTAATCCATTCCTGTGGGTGTGAGACCCTTTTGACTGGATTATATCAATGTGGCATGACTCAGGTTGAGCCTCTGCCCTCTGCTGGGTCTGATATAAACGGAGATACACACACAGAGGAAAAGGAAGCAGCCACATTATATGGATCCTACCATGTGAGAGCGAGGACTGCAGGAAAACAGAGAAGGCCCGAGGGCTGAGAGAGGTCCTGGAGTCTGGAACCAGCAGAGCACAGAGGCGTGGAATTGAGGGGCTGGGCCCACGGAGCAGCTCAAGGCTCAGGAGACGAGCCCTGCCATATGCCTGATCGCTCACAGCTGAACCTGGGAAGAGAGTGGAGCAGCCAAGGCTGAGAGAGGAGGCTGGAGAGACAAGCCCTATGCCTGGCTGCTCACAGCTAATCTCCATGAGCTGGACTCCAAGAGATGGTGAGCCTGGAGAGGAAGGCAGAGAGCTAGGCAGAGATCGCCAGTCATCTTGTCACATGCTGGCTGATTTGGGTGAGAAAGCATCTCTAACGGTGCCTTGATCTGGACATTTCATGGCCTTGGAAGTGTAAGCTTTTACCCTAAATAAAATTCCCGTTATAAAAGCCAACCCATTTCTGGTACTTTGCATCGGCAGCCCTGTGGCAAACTAAGACAGGGAGTAAGGAGAGCACATCAGGAGAGAGAAAAGGCTAGTTCAAAATGTGGGTTCAGTTGAGGTCTAGCGTGAGTCTATCTCAAGGGGAGCTCGGGAGCATGAATAACTACACCGAGTTGTCTTATCTTGAGGCGGGAGGCTGACCTTTCATACCTCCTGCTTTGCCTGCTGGATGCCCTTGGCGGGGAGGGGGGCTGGAAGCTCCCAGGCACTTCCAGGTAAGAAAGTGGAGGGCAGTGGTGCTGTGAGCAGTTAGCAGTCAATATAGAAAAAGCTGGGGGATGCGTGCACTGGCCAGCTAAAGGGGATCTGGGCAGGGTACCCAAGAGTATCTACTCTGGCATACATCTCTAAACATTATAATTTACTTCTGACTGTTTTGTGAGTTTTAGATGAATGGAATTATTCACACTTTTATGTTTGGCTTCTTTTGCTCAACGTTATGTTTATGGGATTCTTACATGTTGTAGCACATAGTTGTAGTTTGCATTTTCATTTCTGAATAGTATTCCATTATATGACTATGCCTCAGTTTATTATTCTTGAAGGATATTTGGGTTGTTTCCAATTTGGGGCTAAAATAAATCTTTTATTCTACATTACTCCTATGGTTCTGCTTCTTTGATCAAACCCTGTCTAACCAGCTTCGGAGTTTGGCACCCTGCCAGTAAGCCCTACTTTGGAATTTATGGTCCCCAGTGTGACAGAGTTGGACTCAGTTGTGGTTTCCCTACACATGGCTCTGCCCCTTCTAGTTGAACCTATAGTTAGCACTAGAGTTGGTAGGTGTATGTCCAAGAGACTTAAATCTTTGGGCTGTCCATGTGCCAGCTGGGCCCTGAATCTCAATAGTGTTGTAACACCTACTCTCCAGTTCATTGGACTCATCCAGGACAACTAACAAGGAGATATGGTGGACAACAACTATCCCAAGGAACAGAGAAAGTCTGCAACTGCAAGCAAGATAGTCTCATCCATCTGCCCCACGGGATCTAAACCCCCTCTCAATTAGTGGGCATCACCATCCCAGAATCCTCAGTCAACTTACTGTTACTCTACTATAGACTTATTGTGATTCTAGCAACAGTAGAACTGTCATCGTTGATGTGGAGACAGTGGCCACCAGAGGTTCTGAGGGGAGGGAGAGGGAAAAATAGGTGTAATATGGGGGCATTTTTGGGACTTGGGAATTGTCCTGAATGGCATTGCAATGATAGATACAGGCAATTATATATCTTGTCATAACTTACAAAATTGTGTGGGAGAGAGTGTAAACTACAATGGAAACTATAATCCACGCTTAGTGGCAGTGCTCCAAAATGTGTTCTTCAATTGTAACAAATGTACCACACTAATGAAGGATGTTGTTAATGTGGGAAAGTGTGGGAGGGGTAGGGAGCGAGGCATATGGGAATCCCCCATATTTTTTATGTAACATTTATGTAATCGAAGTATCTTTAAAAAAATTAAAAAGTATATTATAAAAAAATAACCCCTGTCTAACATATTGACTTTATATCCAGCAACCACCCTATTATTAATACCTTGCATTATTGTGGTAACTTTGCCACATTCATGAAACAACATTTTAGTAATTGTACTATTAACTATAGTCCATTGTTTGCAACAGGGCTCAGTGTGTTGCACAGTTCCATGGTTTTTTAAAAGTGTTATTCTAGTAGCATATATATGACCTAAAATGTCCCCTGTTAACCACGTTCCAGTATATAATTCAGTGCTGTTAATTACATTCATAATGGTGTGAGACCATTGTCACCATCCATTACCAAAACTTTACAATCAACCCAAATAGAAACTGTACAGTTTAAGCATTAACTCCCCATTCTTTACCCGCACCCCATCCCCTGGTAACCTATATTCCAGATTCTGACTCTATGAGTTAGCTTATTCTAATTCTTTCAAATCAGTGAGATCATACAGTATTTGTCCTTTTGTGTCTGTCTCACCATTATGTCTTCAAGGTTCAGCTATACGTGTGTCAGAACTTCATTCTATATATATAGCACATTTTGTTTTCCATTCATCTGTTGAAAGACACTTGGGTTGCTTCCACCTTTTGGCAATTGTGAATAATGCTGCCATGAACATGGGTTTGCAAATAACTGTTTGAGTCCCTGCTTTCAATTCTTTTGTGTACATACCCAGTAGAGGAATTTCTGTTGTATGGCAATTCTATACCTAACTTTCCAAGGAAGTGCCAAACTATCTTCCACAGCAGCTGCAAGAATTTACATTCCCACAAACAATTATCCAGTGTTCTGTTCCTATTTCTCTGTATCCTTTCCAACACTTGTAATTTTCTCTTTCCTTTTTTTTTTTTTTTAATAGTAACCCTTCTAGAGAGAAATGGTATCTCATTGTGGTTTTGTTTTGCATTTCCCTAATGGCTAATGATGCTATGCATCTTTTCATGTGCTTTTTGGCCATTTGTATATCCTCTTTAGAGAAATGTCTATTCAAGCCTTTTGCCTATTTTTTTTTTTTTAAGATTTTTAAAATTTATTTATTCATTTATCCCCCCCTTGCTGCTTGTGCTCGCTGGGTCAGCTAACCATGCCGTGCGGGCGGGCTTGCCTTCACCAGGAGGCCCCGGGAACCGAACCCGGGGCCTCCCATATGCTAAACGGGAGCCCTACTGATTGAGCCACAGCCGCTTCCCATCTTTTGCCTATTTTTAAAATGGGTTGTTTGTCTCTTTATTGTTGAGTAGTAGGATTTCTTTTTATAGTCTGGATATTAAATTCTTATCAGATATGTAGTTTCCAAATATTTTCTCCCATTGAGTAGGTTGTCTTTTCACTTTCATGAAAAAGTCCTTTGATACACAATAGTTTTTAATTTTGATGAGGTCCCATAATATCTATGTTTTCTTTTGTTGCTTATGCTTTGGGTGTAAAGTCTAAGAAACTATTGCCTAACACAAGTCTTGTAGATGCTTCCTTATTTTTTCTTCTAGGAGTTTTATAGTCCTGGTTCTTATATTTAGGTTTTAGATTCATTTTGAGTTAATTTTTGTATATGGTGTGAGGTAGGGGTTCCCTTTCATTTCTCTTGCATATATCCAGTTCTCCCAGCACTATTTGTTGAGGAGACTATTCTTTTCCATTTGCGTGGACTAGAGCCTTATAAAAAATCAGCTGCCCCTAGATGTGAGAGTATGTTTCTGAATTCTCAGTTTGATTCCATTGTTCTATATATCTATCCTTGTGCCAGTATAACATGCTGTTTTGATTACTGTGACTTTGTAATAAGGTTTAAGATCAGGAAGTGTGAGTCTTCCAATTTCACTTCATTTTCAGGATGTTTTTGGCTATTCAGGACCCCTTGACCTTTGAAATAAATTTGATGACTGGCTTTTCCATTTCTGCAAAGAAGGCTATTGGAATTCTTATTAGAATTGCATTGAATCTGTAAATTGTTTTGGGTAGAATTGACATTTTGACAATACTTAGTCTTCTAATCCATGAGCATTGAATGTCCTTCCACTTATTTAGATGTCCTTTGATTTCTTTTAGCAAAGTTTTGTAGTTTTCCATGTTTAAGGCTTTTACATCCTTGGTTAAATTTATACCTAAATTGTTAATCCTTTTAGTTGCAATTGTAAATGGAATTTTTTTCTTGATTTCCTCCTAGATTGTAAATATTAGATTTTTGCGTGTTGCTCTTGTACCCTGCCACTTTGCTAAATTCATTTATTAGCCCTAGTAGCTTTGTTGTAGGGTTTTTATTTTTATTTTTATTTTCTATGTATAGGATCATGTCATCTGCAAATAGTGAGGGTTTGACTTCTTCCTTTCCAATTTGGTGGATGTTGCTTTCCTATCTTCCACCACTCAATTAACCCCAAGGTAGAGATTTTATTCCACAATGGCAAACTACCACTTGTAGAAGCCTGTCATTGCCACCTGCTCTGCCACCAAAGTAAGTTTACGCCTAAACTGGGACCCTTGAGACCAGTCAATTCCAATCCAAGCCTCTTCCAGAGTTTTCCCCACACTACACATTCTGCCTCAGGTTCCTATCCTCTAAGTATTCTACATTCTGTCTACCCCGCTGCTCCCCTCTCAGTCATTTCCCTTGTGCCATTAGGATTCCATTGTAAAGAGACTGCCCTAAATACTCAGCCTCTTTACACAATACTTCTCCCCCACATCCGGTCTTGCCTGAAATCTGGTTCTTCTTCTCCCTCCCCCACCTTAAGACACTGCTTTCTTTGCTCTTTTTCCAAATGCCCCTACCCCCTCATAGGACAAAAATCAAGCGAAAAATTTCGAACATTCTCCTTATTCCTCTCTGTCCCTTGCAGCCCATTATTTTTCCACCCTCCTGAACACACCCTTGTAGAAATGGAATTGATGCTGCATGCCACATCCCCTTTGCCCACCTCTGCCTGCAGCTGCAGCTCTGGCAGTCAGTTCTGAAGCACACTCATGTCGTCCCACCTCATGAGTGTGCTGTTAAGATGCATACATCCCAAAGAAGCTTTTTGCCTCAGTTGCAAGCAGACACAACTTTGAGGTGGGTTGGGGTGGGAGAGTGTAGGAATTAATGACGCCAAGGGCAGGGGCAGCCCTCACTTCCTGGGGGAAAGGAGTTAGTCTTCCATCCCGCAGAGGGTCCATTCTGAAATGCATTCCATGGGGTTCCTTAGAGGGTCTCCAAAGAAATTAAGCCCCAGATTCCCAAAGCAGTCACCACCTACATAAGACACCCTTCACTGTTTTTCTCTCTTTTCCTCTCACTCTCCCTGTCTCTTGTTTTAGCTTCTTAGAATCAATTCCCAAACCAATTGCGGGTTCCTAAGTCCTTGCCTCAGGCACCCCCACCCTTTTTGAGTGTTCCCCCACATCCACTAATGACTACAGCCTCTGGTTTGTGCTTTGTCTCTTTACCCCCAATACCTTGAGGAATTCCACACGGGGCATCCTTCTAATTCACTGGCTTCATGAGTTCTTGGCTTCCTTAACTTCAATGACCTTTATTTCCATGCCATGTCAGATACTGCCACACTTTGGACTTTGTCATCACCTGGTATTTCTTCACTTCTGAAACTTCAAACTTTCTAGCCATGGATTCTACCTTTTCTATTTATTTTTGCAATGTTCTGCAAAATATTCTGTGGAATAGAGGTGCCATTATTTTTTTGATTAGTCCTCTCTTAGTGGTCATTTAAGTTGTATAGAGGCTCTTTTGATGTTATTTTAAGCAATGCTTCAATAAGTATCCATGTACATATATCTTTGAGCAAATATAACAATGGGAAAAGCTCCAAGAAGAGAGATTGCTAGATCAAAGGATATGTGCAGTTAAAATATTAACATGTATTTTAAAAGTTATATCAATTTATATTCACACAGTGTATAAATGTTATTGTTAATTCACATCTTTGGTAGCATTGGGAATTTTTTCTCTTAAAAAATTAATTTGCATTTTTAACAACGAATTTGTATTTTTACCAAAATAACACAATAGTCAAATAGTACTGCAAGGCTTATAATGAAAACCAATAGTCTCCTACCTGCTCCCTACCCCTCCCCCCACTCCTTAAGCCATCTGGAGTTGATTTTTGTGTATGAAGTAAGCTAGAGATTCAATTTCATTTTTTCCTATATGGCAAACCATTTTTTTTCCAGCTCCATATTTTGAATGGTCTCTCTTTTCCCCACTGATGTGAGAGTTCAATATGAATAAAGTCTTATTTATGGGCTATATATTGATTTCATCAGTTAATTTGTTTTATCCCTGCACCAATACCACATCATCTTAATTATTATGGCATTATAATAAATCCTGGTATCTGATAGAGTATGTTTCCTGCCCGGCTCTCTCTCCCTCTCTTTTTTTTATTTTGATAAAATGGCAAAAAGAGAAACAGTCTAAATGTCTATCGGTAAGGAGTTGGTAGGGTGCATTACGGTGGTGTATGCAATGGAACATTATGCAGCCATTAAAAACAGTGACGGACACTCACACCGATGAGGAAAGAGCTCCACAGCAAACTGAAGGGGATCCTCGTGAATTCTCTGGGTTCTTTGCCCGGCACAGAGAATTGGAGTCCATACCACGGTTTGATCACACAAGAGCAAGAGTTTTATTAAGCTGGTGGAGATCAGGAGATAAAGTCTCAAATCTGCCTCCCCAAACAAAGGAGTCAAGAGTTTTTATTCGATTCAGACAAGGAGAGGTGGGGACAGGGATGCCATAGGCTGAGCCCACCTGCAACCTAGGGTCTGCAAACTGGGTGTTTGACCGGGGGGGGGGGGAGGGGTGACACTCCTTAGAGTGTCCTTGGTCTCAGTCTTCTCCATCCCATGTATGCTTCACCAGGCTTAAAGGGGAGTGGAAAACAGGAATGTGCTGGGTTTAGATAAGGGGAAGGAGCAAACAGGAGCTTGCTGTATACTTAAAGAATGCCTTTCATTATTAACTAACAAGTGCACAGCTACACAGCTCTAAGTTATAAACTGACGATTATACAGTCTACAATTTCATCATTAGCTATTAATACATCTTGTGGTATTTTTTGTCTCTTTCAGTATTGTTCATGAAAATGAGCCAGTTACATAATAGCATTTATAACATACCATTTATGTCATATTGCATTCTTTAATACATCTCTAGGTTTATTTATTTACACATATATGTGTGTGATAGCACTATCCAATTAGCATTGGATAATGTTTATTTTCTTTGTACTTTTATATTGTTTGATTTGCTTACAGTGAATCTGCATTACTATTATTATAAAAATGTTAAAATTATCTTATAAAAACTACATTCATAGAGATGTTTACTACAACATTCTCTATAACAGAAAATATTTATGGAACACCATATGCCTGGCACTGTGTTAAGTATTTTTTCATACATTATCTGTGTAACAGCCAAAACAAAAACAACAACAAAAAGAAGATAGCCTAAGATATTTGACAGTAGGAAATTGTTTAAAAAAGTAAATAGCATGGCATCAGAAACATCATGAAGAAAGTGAAAAGACAACTTACAGAATGGGAAAAAATAGTGGCAAATCATATAGCTGATAAGGATTTAAAATCTGGATTATTTAAAGAACTCCTGCAACTCAGCAACAGAAAGACAACCCAATTAAAAAAGGGCAAAGGAGTTGAACAGACATTTCTCCAAAAAAAGATATATGAGTGGCCAACAAGCACATGAAAAGATGATCAACATCATTAGTCATTAGGGAAATGCAAACCCCAAACCACGATGAGATACCACCTCACACTCACTACAATGGTTTTGATTAAAAAGTTGAAAATAACAAGTGTTGGGAGAGGTTGTATAGAAATTGGAATCCTTGTACATTGTTGGTGGGAACGAAAACGGTACAGCCACTGTAAAAAAAGTTTGTTGGTTCCTCAGAAAGTTAAACAGAGAATTATCATAAAACTTGGCAATCCTACTTCTAGGTATACACCCCAAAGAATCGAAAACAGAGATTCACACAGCTATGTGCACACCAATGTTCATCGCAGCGTAATTCACAATAGCTAAAAGGTGGAAACAATGCAAATATCCATTAACAGATGAATGGATAAACAGATGAACTCAGCTGTAAAAAGGAATGAAGTTCCAATATATGATACAACATGAATGAACCTTGAAATCACCACTTTGAGTGGATAAGCCAGACACAAAAGAACAAACAAATATTGCATGATTCTACCTACATGAAATATCTAGAATAAGTAAATTCACAGAGACAGAAAGCAGATGCCTAGAGGTTACCAAGTGGTGGGGAGGGGTGGTGGTAGTGATGCA
Source organism: Tolypeutes matacus (assembly GCA_026826555.1). NCBI lineage: Eukaryota > Metazoa > Chordata > Mammalia > Cingulata > Chlamyphoridae > Tolypeutes > Tolypeutes matacus. The sequence continues at coordinate 23,149,234 of JAKSZT010032012.1, read as the reverse complement.
ATGGAGAGTTATTGCCTAATGGCACAGAGTTTCTATTTGGGCTGATGAAAAGTTTTGATAAAGGATAGTGGTGATGGCAGCACAACATTTAAAAAATATAATTAATATCACTGAATTGTACAGTTAAATGACTGAAATGCAAAATTTTGTGTTATATATTACATAATATTTTTTTCAAAAATTAGGGTGCATTCATATGATTGAATTTTATGCTATCATTAAGATTTCAGGGAAGAGGATGTGGCTAAAGCAGTTGGGTGCCCCCCTACCACATGGGATATCCTGGGTTTGGTTCCCTGTGCCTCCTAAAGAAGAAGAGAAAGACAGCAGTCTGGTGTAGTGAGCTGACACAACAAGATGATGCAATGAGGAGACACAACAAGGAAAAACACAATGAGAGACCCAACAAGCAGGGAGCCGAGGTAGCTCAAGCAACTGGGCACCTCCCTCCTGGGTTCGGTTCAGATGGCTCCTAAAAAAAAGACAAGCAGACACAGAGAGCACACAACAAACAGACACAGAGAGCACACAACAAACAGACACAGAGCGCAAACAACGAGGGAGGGGAGAGAAAGAAATAAAGAAAATAAATCTTAAAAAAATTTTTTTTCAGTTATGAAAAAACAAATGCGCTATTGGGAATTCCAGTGAAGAACTTGGAAGTTGTCACTCCCGTTCTTATAACAACAGCAACAAAAAGGCTGAACAAACTGAAAACCAACAACTCTTCTTAGACTCATCAGAAAACCGAAGCCACAGGGCAAAATGCTGCTCCGAAAACTCTATCAGCCTTTTCAGGATTATGGAGAAACTGAAATAAGGGCTCCATGGGTGTGGCAAAGGGGAGATGACCTTCTGATTTAACTGATTGATTTATAAACCAAGAATGGTGTTTTTCCTTGAAAACGTTTATTGCAAACACCTGCAGAAGGTGTAGACACCGATTGAACAAGAAAATGGCTCTTTGGCCTGAGCATGGGTTAAAGAATTTCACGAGCAGAAGCCCATTTCTGACCGTCTCTGGAGCGTCTCTCAAATCTGCTGGGACCAGGACCACGTGCTGCCCAGCGCGCACCGGATCCCCGCGCTCCACGCTCCTGCTGCCTGCTGCCTGCGGCCTGCTGCCGGCGCCCTCGGACCTGGCCGGGAGCCCGGCCACCCGCGGCGGGAGAAAGGCCTGTCCCGGGCGGTGGCGCGGCGGGCGGGGGAGGCCAGCAGCGTGTCGCGTCCGGGCCCGCCGGCCGCCTGCGCGCGAGGCCGAGGCGACAGTGGCGACGGCGGCAGCGGCGCGCGGAGTGTCCCCACCGCTCCCTGGCCACTGGTGGGTGCGGAGCCGCGCGCCCTGAGCCCCGCTTTGTCTTTCTGCAAGTGTTCTGGCTATTCTAGGCTTTTCAGTTCTCCATGTAAATTTACAGTCATCATGTTTCACGAAAAATCCTGCTGGAATTTTGGTAGAAAATGGGATCAATGTACAGACCGATTTGGGAAGAATTGGTAGCTTTATGAGATTAAGTCTTTGAATACATGAACATGGCATAGCGCTCCGTTTATTTGGATGTTTTTTTAAATGTCTTCAAAACATTTTATAATTTCCCTACAGAGGTCATATATATTTTATGTTAGATTTATTCTTAGGTACAGGATATATTCTGATATTACAGTAAATGGTATCTTTTTTTTTTTTTTTTAAAGATTTTATTTATTTATTCATTTATCCCCCCCTTGCTGCTTGTGCTCGCTGGGTCAGCTAACCACGCCGTGCGGGCGGGCCTGCCCCCACCAGGAGGCCCTGGGAACCGAACCGAACCGAACGGGAGCCCTACTGATTGAGCCACAGCCGCTTCCCAATGGTATCTTCTTTTTATTATGTTTTTAGTTGTTGGTTTACAGAACTGTTTATTAATATTATGTATATTAATCTTATGTCCAGTTTTATTGCTAAATTATCTTATTCCTAATTATTTGTCTTTGTTTTCTTAATGTAATTAATGCCACCTGCAAACAATTATAGCTTTATTTCCTTTTTTATTTTGAGAGCCCCTAATGAATTTTTTTCCTTGTACTGCTCTGGACTGGGCTTCTTTTTTTTTTTTAAGATTTTATTTATTTATTCATTTATCCCCCCCCTTGCCGCTTGTGCTCGCTGGGTCAGCCAACCACGCCGTGAGGGCGGGCCCGGGCCCTCCCCCACCAGGAGGCCCCGGGAACCGAACCTGGGGCCTCCTATATGGTAAAGGAGAGCCCCACTGATTAAACCACAGCCGCCTCCCATGGACTGGGCTTCTGATACAATGCTGAATAGAAGGGACAGTGAGCATCCAAATAATTCTGGATTTAGGAATGATTCTAATACTTCCTCATTTAGGATACTATTTGCTGTAGGATTTTAATACTCTTTAACAGGTTAAAGAATTCCTTTTTAGTTCCCATTTACTAAGACTTTTTATCCTGAAGAAGCATGGGATTTTATCGAATGCTTTTTCTGCTTCTATTCAGATGTTCATATGGTTTTTCTCTTTTAATCTGTTTAATGTGGTGAATTACACTTATAGAATTTCTAATATTAAAACATTGTTGAATAACTGGGATAAATCCCACTTTATCTTTCTTTTTTACATGGATGAATTAAATAATCTTTTAATACATGGATGAATTCAATTTGCTAATATTTTGTTCAGTTTTTTGCTTCTATTTTCATGAATGAATTAGGCCTGAATTTTCCCTTCTTATAATATCTTTATATAATTTTTGTATCAGAGTTAGGCTGGCCTCAATGAATGAGTTGAGGAGTATATTACTTCTTATATTTCCTGGAAGAATTTAGCTTTTTCTGGCATGCTACTTCATTTGCCACTCATCCACTTGCTTCTCAGCTTCCAAACTTTTGTTTCATTTCTTATCTGTTGTTATCTCCATATTCTCCTTGTCCTTATGGGTTTATGCCATTTTGGTAGGGTTTCAAGAGACAGAGGAGATAAATATGTGTGTGTTCAATCTATCATGTTTAACCGAAAATCTGCTATCTCTAGTTCTTCTCCCACTTTTGCATTTATCTGTAAAGTTTGATTAATTGAGAGTTGATTGTATAAAGATTAGAATCAGATCTGAACCTGCATATTTAACTTCAAGTTGTTCATTTTAATGAAAGACCTAAGAAGCCTAGAAAGCATGAACAGTACATAATTCAAAAAGTAATTTACTAAAAACAAACAAACAAAACCTCTCTAGTTGGAACATGTTGAACGACATCATGGTGATGTGGGCAAAAAAGCCCAGACCCCCAGAATGAGCCCTCACGCTACTGTTTATTTTCTAGCTGGGTAAATCGATTTGTCTCTGTCACCCTCATTTTTCTCATCTGTAAAATAGAGTAGTGAATAGTAAGTGATACAATGTGTTAGAATGCTTTGCAAAGAGCTTGGCAGATGGAAGGTTCTATTCTCCACTGACTCTGAGTTCCCTGAAACCAGATACGGCATCACTGAATCTATTTCAGCAGTGTGGGACAAATAAGCAGTGCTCCATAAGTGTGTCGCCTCGGTTTCTTTATTTAATCAAACCAGTATTTATTACTTGAATGAATGAATGGGTACCTTCCAAATTATAAGTTCCAGACCCTAACATAGGACCGTTCTCGATCATTCATCCAATAATTAACACATATTCTACGAATGAATCAAAGAAAGCAGGAGACACATTCTGACGATTATTATTTAATATGTTATATTGGAATATGTTACTTAATATGTTACATATTGGGATAGAATCTATTCTATGTATTAGAGATTATGTTTTCTCCTCTCCTTTCATGATTGCTCCTAGACTGAAAACAGTGGAAGGTGGGATGCTTTTGTTCTGTTGATATTTCCATCACAGAGATGATTTTCACTTAGATAAAGTCAAAGCGGGAACTGAGTGTGATGGCTTCATCCTTGGCGCTTCTCTGGTGTCCACCAGAGGGCGCTCCATACTGCTTAGCTTCCCTGAGGTTTAAGTTACACCCGAGACCGACTGCGTTCATTGACTTAGCAAATGGGTGTTGAATGTCTCCTATGTGCCTGGCAGGTTTAGTGCTGGGGATACAGAGATGGATAAGACAACAGCCTTGCCCCGAAGGATATTCAGTCTAGAGTAGAGACAGGCATGTAAACAAATAATGACAGCACGGTGCGGCGAGGGCTTTAAATAAAGCTGCACGAGTTGCTAAGGGATACTAATTCTGGGTCCAGGGGTCAGGGAAGCCTTTGCAGAACGTGAGCTTCGTTTGAAGGGTGATAAGGGCTCACCCGGCACACGAAGTAGAGAGAGTAGTGTGTACAAATACATATGCAGGGATGAGAACAAGCATGCAATTAGCTTGGTGTGGCTAAGAATAGGGTCTAAGGAGGCTGGAGGGGAGGGGGTGGGTAGCTGGGGCCAGGTCATGGAGGGTCTTAACTCATGAGCAGGAGTTTTGGGTTGAGTCTTGGAAAGAGCCATTTACTATATACATCCAACTCAAACCTACAGGAGAGACTGTAAAGTCAAGTCTATGGGGGATCATATACCCTTATAATTATGCACAAAGTTTTTTAAAGGGAATTTTATCTTCTAAAAGGACTTATACGCGCCACAAGATCGTCATTCTCATGATTTTATAATCAATGCCCGTTTTGGTCACTCACTCTCTTCGGATTGGATCCATGTGACTTTTAAATGTGTCCAAAGATCAAATCCAGGGAAGCGGCTGTGGCTCAATCAGTAGGGCTCCCGTTTGCCATATGGGAGGCCCCGGGTTCGGTGTGGTTGGCTGACCCAGCGAGCACAAGCAGCGGGGGGGGGGGGGGGGCGAAAGACAAAATAAAAAATAAAACAAAAAAAAAAAAAAAAAAAGATGAAATCCACTCTCAAAAGCATGAAGATTTGCCAGCATTAGGGATCTCATAAAATTGTGATTCAAGCTTCTAAGGCAATTTCAAAGGAGTCATTCTAGAATGTTTGGGTTAAAGTCAGCATAATTAGAATAAAAGCCGGCACCCAAGCAGCACGCATGTAAATGGTCATTTTTGCTCTCTCTTTCAGAGCTTCATTTCCTCTTAGTTACTCCTAGTGTGGCTCAGACATGGACCCTCAGAGGGCATGTAACATTGGATCAAACTGGAAGAAAAGAACGACGTTGCTGAGACATTTCCCTGAGTCTTCCTCTTTGGGCCACTGTGGGTGGACACCCCACTGAGCCAGGAAGGGGAGCTTTCTCTCTTTTCCTCTGACTCACATCAAAATTCTTCTAAACCAACAAGTCCAACCTGCTTGTTCCCTTGAAGGCAAAAGGCCACAGTGAGAAATGGAGGGGAACTCCTTAGCTAGCTCAACACCCTTTGCTTCTTTTCAGCATTCAAAAGATTTATGATTTTAAAAAAAGTAGGGAAGCGGCTGTGGCTCGATCAGTTGGGCTCCCGTTTACCATGTGGGAGGCCCCGGGTTCGGTTCCCGGGGCCTCCTGGTGGGGACAGGCCCGTCCGCATGGCGTGGTTGGCTGACCCGGCGAGCACAAGCAGCAAGGGGGGGATAAATGAATAAATAAATAAATAAATCTTAAAAAAAAAAAAAAAAAAAAAAAGTAGTCATGAGGCCTGCGGCATCTGAAGGATTTCTGAGTAAGAGGTTTTTTTTTCTCTTACTCAGATTGAACCCTGGACCTCGTGTACTGGCTCTTTTTTAACATGCCTCTTCCCTTGGCTTCTGTGAAACCACATTCCCATGTTATTTTCCTCCTCCCTCCCTTTCTTCTGGACTTACTTATTAAGTCTCTTTATTTTTTATTTATTTATCCCCCCCTTGCTGCTTGTGCTCACTGTGTCCGTTTGTTGTATGTTTTTCTGTGTCTGCTTATCTCCCTTTGTTGCATCATCTTGCAGCACCAGCTCACGGAGCCATGCGGACCGTCAGCTCACAGCGCTGCGCGGGCCAGCTTGCCTTCACCAGGAGGCCCTGGGAATCGAACCTGGGATCTCCCATATGGTAAACGGGAGCCCAACCATTTGAGCCACAGCCGCTTCCCTATTAAGTCTCTTTAGACAGCTTCTTGTCTCCATTTCACTTATATGTTGTTGATCCTCTAGACTATGTCCTAGGACCTTGTCCTTTCTCCTTTATTGTGGCCTTGGGAAATCTCATCTATCCTTATTCTCGCAATCGCCTTCTAGAAGGGCTAAAGACCTTGTGATGGCTTGGAGCTATGTACCCCGGAAAAACATCTTCTCAAACTTAATCCATCCCTATGAGTGTGAACCCATTGTATGTAGGACCTTATGATGAGGTTACTTAGTTGAGGTGTGGCCCAACTCAATCGGAATGGGTCTTAATCTTATTTTGGGAGTCCTTTATTGGGAGAATGGAATTCAGGTATATGTAGAGAAAGCCACAGAAGGAGCAGGAGCTGAAAGTCAGTGGAACCTGGTAAAGAAAAGAGAGGCCAGGTGTGGCCACCATGTGCATTGCCACATGAGAGAGGAGCCCAGGACCAAGGAGCACTGGCAGCCAGCTCCAGAAAGCCAGTCTTCAGGAAGAAAGCATGCCCTTTGTTATGCCTTGATTTGGACTTCTATTACCCTCAAAAAACATGAGCTAATAAATTCCCATTGTTTGAGCCAACCCATTGCATGGTATTTTCTTGAGCAGCCAGGAAAACTAAATCAGACTTCAGACTCTCTTTGGAGCTCTGATCTGTTTATCTAGTTGTGGACTGGAACTTTCTGCTTGGTTGTTCCACAGGAACATCAAACTCAACAACTCATCTTCCTCACAAACTTGCTTCTCTTCTTGTGTTCCCTATTCCAAAGAAAGGCAGCAGCGTCCACCCAGTTACCAATACTAGAAACTTGAGAATTATCCTCTGTTTCTTACTGTCCCTCACTTCCACATGCACCAAATCCCATCCACTCTATCTCCTTAATATCTCTCAAATCCCCAGCTTCCCTCCACTCCTTCTGCCATTGTTCCAGGTCAGATAAAAATAATCTCCTGCCTGGATCACTGTTCCTGAAAGGGACTTCTTGCCTTCAGTCTTGTCTCTCTCCATACTGTAGCTGAGTGATCTTTTTAACACACAAGTCTGATCTGGTCACTCTTTGCTTAAAACCTTTCAATGTCTCCCCATTGCCCTCAAGATAAAGTCTAAACTCCTTAACCCTTACCAAGGCCCCTGATTCGATCTGCAGTCTCATCTCTGGTCATTCACTTTCCTGTTTACCCTTTCTCTCCACCCATACTCAACTTTTCCAGTTGCCAAAAAGAGTGCTTTCTCTTCTTTTCTGGGCTTTGTACCTACTCGGTCCCCGACTTGGAGGCACCTCTCAAATGCCCACCACCCATTGCTTGCCTCGTACCTGTCTTCAGAATTTGATGTACTAATACTACCACTAAGAGCAATAATTGGTAATAGTAACTGAGTGCTATGACGTGCTGAGTGTTTTACCCACATTATTTTAGTCGATCCTCACCATCACCCCATAAGGGGGGCTTAATTATCCTTACTGAAGAGGTGATGAGATTGAGACCCAGAGACTCAAACAGCAGTCACTTTATTTTTATTTTTTAAAGATTTATTTATTTACTTTATCCATTTTAAACCCCCCCTTCCCCATTTGCTGTTTTGTGTCCATTCGCTGGGCAATTTTCTGTATCTGTTTCCTGCCATCTCTTCTCATCCTCCTCCTCCAGTCTTCACCAGGATTCGATCCTGGAGACCTCCGATGTAGGAGAGAGGTGTTCTGCCGCCTACGCCACCTCAGTTCCTGGTTTTCAGAGCCCTCGGAGCATCTCGTCTTGTCTCTCCCCTGTTACGTCATCATCTTGCTGCAGGGCTCCCGGGGCCTGGCGGCTCACTGGCACACAGAGCCTGGCAGCCCATGCGCCTTCTATATATATATTTTTTATTTTACCAGGAGGTCCCGGGGATCGAACCCAGGTCCCTCCATATGGCAGATGGATGCCCAACCATTTGAGCCACATCCGCCCCCCAACAGCAGTCACTTTAAACACCAGTCAGATCCTTTCACTCCTTGGCTCATAACCTGCTATTGGCTGCATTGAGTAAAAGCCAAAATCCTTTCTGGGGTCCACAAGGCCCTGTGTGGTCTGCTCCTCCCTGTACACTTCCACCTACACTCTCTGACTTCCAGACCTTCAAAGTGCTCCAGCCACCCTGGCCTCTGTGCTGGGCTTCAAACCCTCCCAGCCTGCTTCCACTCCAGGGCCTTTGCACTTACCGTTCCCTCTGCCTGCAGTGCGCTTCCCCCTCATCTACGTGGCTCACTACCCCACTTCCTTCAGATTTTTCTCAAGCACCATCAGTGAGGTGCTTCCTGATTACCCCAGGCCCCTTTGCTCACTGCTATATTCCTAATACCAGGGAAAATGCCCGACGTGCGTGTTGAGTGAATGAAGGCATGATGGAGAGCTGTGATTCACACCCATGTTTGTGTGACCCCAGAGCCCATGGCTTCTAACCAGCTGCGTTGCATGTTTTCTCCTCTTGGAAGCCCTCCCTAAGCCTCTGCAGCTGGTGTAAGGACCCCTCTTCTGTGCTTTCACAGCACCCTTTGCTTCCCCCGAGACAACACATTTGTCACATTGAATTGTAATTACATACTTATTTGACTGTTTTCTCCAACAGATATTTGGCAACTTGAGGACAGAAACTCATTTCTTGTTCAGTACTTAGCAGAATGTCTGGCAATGGGGCTCACTTAGAATGAAGAAATCTCTCCAAGCCTCTTCTGAAAAACGGAGATAACTGCTTATCTTGCAGTTATGAAGATCATCAATAATATCTATACGTAATGCTCAGCACAGTGCTGATTGCATAGTGAACACTTGATAGATGGTAGCTTTGATTTATTCTAGGTAGTTTTTATTGGCTTAAAAACTACCAGTGTCCCAAGGAATAATGTCTAAACTAGGATGAGGTAAAAGGGTAAATCACAAACTTTATTACTAAGTTTGGTGTTATAATTTACTTAATGCTAAGGAAACTTGATAGATGAGGGAGGAAATTTTTTCCCCCAACATTATGAAAATTTTCAAGCATACAGAAAAGTTGAAAGAATTTTAAAGAGATCATATAGATTCTATTAATATTTTACTGTGCTTGCTTTATTACGTATCTATTTCTCTATCCATCCTTCTATCCCTCCATCCATCAATGCATTATTTTTTTGGATGCATTTTTAAACTAAATTGCAGACATTAGGATACATTCCCCTAAATACTTCAGCATTAGATAGAGTTCAATATTTGTTTACAGTTCTTTTTAAAATTGAATGTGAATGGATTAAACTCCCCAATCAAAAGATACAGACTGACAGAATGGATAAAAAAAAACATGAGCCATCCATATGCTTACAAGAAACTCACCTTAGATCCAGGGATACAAAACAGCTGAAAGTGAAAGGTTGGAAAAAGATACTCCACGCAAATAGTAACCAAAAAAGAGCAGAGGTAGCTATACTAATATCAGACCAAACAGACTAAATGCAAAAAAGTTTTAAGAGATACAGAAGGCCATTATATGTTAATAAAAGGGACAATTCATCAGGAAGATATAACTGTCATAAATATCTATGCACCTAACCAGGGTGCCCCAAACACATGAGACAAACTCTGGGAAAACTGAAGGGAGAAATAGATATCTCTACAATAATCGTTGGAGACTTCAACACTCCACTCACATCATTAGATAGAACAACTAGACAGAAGATCAACAAGGAAACAGAGAACTTGAACAAAATGATAAACGAGTTAGACCTAATAGACATATACAGAACACTGCATCCAAACTCAGCGGGTTATACATTCTTCTCAAGTGCCCACGGATCTTTCTCCAGGATACACCACATGTTAGAGCACAATGCAGCTCTCAATATATAAAAAGACTGAAATTATATAAAACACTTTCTCAGATCATAATGGAATGAAACTGGAAATCAATAATAGACAGGAAAAAGTAAATTTGCAAATGTGTGGAGGCTGAACAGCACACTCCTAAATAATCAGTGGGTCAAAGAAGAAATTGCAAATGAAATCAGTAAATATATTGAGACAAATGAAAACGAGAACATAACTTATCAAAACTTATGGGATATAGCAAAGGCAGTCGTGAGAGGGATATTTATAGCCCTAAATTCCTATATTAAAAAAGAAGGAGCTAAACTCAAAAATTTAATTGAACAATTAGAGAAACTAGAAAAAGAACAGCAAACCAATCCCAAAGCAAGCAGAAGGAAAGAAATAATAAAGATTAGAGCAGAAATAAATGAAATTGAGAACAAAAAAACAATAGGGAAAATCAACAAAACCAAAAGCTGGTTCTTTGAGATCAATAAAATTGACAAACCCCTTGCTAGACTAACAAAGAAAAAAAGAGAGAAGATGCAAAAAAATACAGTAAGAAACGAAAGGGGGGAAGTTACAACTGACCCCACAGAAATAAATAGAATATAAAAGGATATTATAAGAAACTGTATGTCAACAGACTAGACAACCTAGGTGAAATAGACAAATTCCTAGAAATGCACAAACAATCTACACTGATGCTACAAGAAATACAAGAACTTAACAAACCAATCACATTTAAAGAGATTGAATCCGTCATCAAAAATCTTCCAGCAAAGAAAAGTCCAGGACCAAATGGCTTCAGAGGTGAATTCTACCAAGCATTTCAAATAGAATTACACCAATCCTGTTTAAACTCTTCCAAAAAATTGAAGAGGAGGGAAAATTACCCAACACATTTTATGAAGGCAACATCACCCTAATACCAAAGCCAGATAAAGATACTACAAGAAAAAAAAAAAAAAAAAAAAAAAGATACTACA
>JAKSZT010032012.1:22960966-23138278 GCA_026826555.1 Tolypeutes matacus | reverse complement strand
TTTTTTTTTTTTTTTATCAGGAGGTCCCAGGGATCGAACCCGGGTCCCTCCATATGGGAGACGGACGCCCAACCATTTGAGCCACATCTGTCCCAGACCAATCTTTCTAATGAACATAGATGCAAAAATTCTCAACAAAATACTTGCAAATTGAATCCAATAGCATATCAAAAGACTTATAAATCATGACCAAGTGGGATTTATTCCTGGTATGCAAGGCTGGTTCAACATAAGAAAATCAATCAACCTAATATACCACATTAACAAATTGAAGGAGAAAAAACACATGATAATCTCAATTGATGGAGAAAAGGCATTTGATAAAACCCAGCATCCTGGCTTGATAAAAACACTTCAAAAGATAGGAATAGAAGGAAAATTCCTCAATCTGATAAAAGGCATTTATGAAAAACCCACAGCAAACATCATACACAATGGGGAAATGTTGAAAGCTTTCCCTCTAAGATCGGGAACAAGACAAGGATGCTGTAGCAGTTTGGCAGTTTGATGAAGTTATGAATTCCAAAAATAGATATTGGATTATGTTTGTAAACTGATCTGTTCATGTGGGCATGATTAAGTTATAATTGGGGCTTTGATTGGGCCACATCAGGGGGTTGAGCCCCACCCCTTGGTGGGTGGTGTCTCAAAGATAAAAGACATGGCAAAGGACAGTGTTGGAGCAGTTTTGAGTTGGAGTTGTGATGCAGAGTCTTGAGCTGGAGCCCCAGGAAGTAGCGTACAGAGGAGCTTTGTCGTGAGGAAGAGAGAAGGCTCTGGGAAGAGAAGCAAGCCATTTGCCTGATAGTCTACAGCTGGCCTTGTGGCACAAAGCAAGCCTGAGCCCAGAGATAGGCAAGCCCTGGGAAGAGACGAACCCAAGAAGCCTGAACCCTGGCCAAACATCGGCAGCAGTCTTGCTCCAACACGTGGCAACAGACTTTGGTGAAGGAAGAAACTTAGGATTTATGGCCTGGTAACTAAGCTTCTACCCCAAATTAATGCCCTTTATAAAGACCAACAGATTTCTGGTATTTTGCATCAGCACCCCTTTGACTGACTAATACAGATGCCCACTGTTACCATTGTTATTCAGTATTGTACTAGAAGTTCTAGCTAGGGCAGTTAGACAAGAAACAATAATTAAAAGCATCCAAATAGGAAAAGAGGAAGTATAACTCTCACTATTCTCAGATGACATGATCCTGTACTTACAAAATTCTGAAGTATCCATGACAATGCTACTTGAGTTCAGCAAAGTGTCAGGATACAAGATCAACACGCAAAATCAGTAATGTTTTTGTACACTAGTACAGAACAATCTGAGGAGGAAATCAGGGGGAAAATTCCATTTACAATAGCAACAAAAAGACTCAAGTAGCTAGGAATTAATTTAACCAAAGAAGTACAGGACCTATATGCAGAAAATGACAAAACAATGCGAAAAGAAATTTTAAAAGAACTAAACAAATGGAAAGACATTCCGTGTTCAACGATTGGAAGAATAAATATTGTGATGATGTCAATCTTACCCAAACTGATTTATAGATTTAATATAATGCCAATCAAAATCCCAACAGCTCACTGTACAGAATTAGAAAAGGCAATTACCAAATTCATTTGGAAGAGAAAGTGTACTAGAATAGCCAAAAGCATTCTAAGAAAGAAGACCTATGTGGGAAGAATTCACTGCCTGACCTTGAAACATATTACAAAGTTACAGTGGTCATGGTACCGGCATAAAGACAGACACATAGATCAGTGGAATAGAATTGAGAATCCAGAAATAAACCCTCACCTAAACAGTCAATTGGTTTTTGACAAACCTACCAAGTTAATGTTAATGGGATAAAACAGTCTCTTCAACAAATGGTGCTGGGACAACTGGACCAAAGGAATGAAAGAGGACCTCTGTCTCATTCCCTGTATAGGAATCTATTCAGAATGGATCAAAGACCTAGATATAGAAGCCAGGACCATAAAACTACTAGGGGAAAATGTGGGGAGGTATCTTCAAGACCTTGTAGTAGGTGGTGGTTTCTTGGACCTTACACCCAAAGCACAAAAGAAAAGATAGATAGGTGGGACCTCCTCAAGATTAAACACTTTTGCACTTCACAGGACTTTGTCAGGAGGGTGAAAGGGTGGCCAACTTAATGGGAGAAAATATTTGGAAATCACATATCTGATAAGGGTTTAATATCCAGGATATATAAAGAGATGTTACAACTCAACAATAAAAAGACAAACGACCCAATTGAAGGATGGGCAAAAGACTTGAATAGACATTTGTCCAAAGAAGAGATACAAATGGCAAAGGAACACATGAAGAAATGCTCAACATCACTAAAGATTAGGGAAATGCAAATCAGGACTGCAATGAGATATCATTTCACACTTATCAGAATGGCGACTATTAAAAAGACAGAGAACTACAAGTGTTGGAGAGGATGTGGAGAGAGAGAAATGCTTGTTCAGTGTTGGTGGGAATGCAAAATGGTACAGCCACTGTGGAGGAATGTTTGGCAGTTCCTGAAGAAGTTGTATATGGACTTGCCATTTGACCCTGCAATAGCACTACTGGGTATATACCCAGAAAAGCTGAGAGCAGTGACACAAACAGACATCTGCACACCGATGTTCATAGCAGCATTATTCATGATTGCCAAAAGTTGGAAACAACCCAGGTGTCCATCAATTGATGAATGGATAAACTGTGGTCTGTTCACATGATGGAATATTATGTAGCTGTAAGAAGAAATGAAGTCATAAAGCATATGACAACATGGATGAACCCGGAGGACATTATGTTGAGTGAAGCAAGCCAGACACAAAAGGACAAATACTGTATGATTGCGTTACTATGAACCAAATATATTGTGTAACATATTGTTATGATTCAAAAAGAAATTTATATGTATTTAGTACATTTAATTGAGAGGTGGATGTTTTTATTCAACTGTTTTTTCTTTTTAGTTTTTAATTGTTTATATTTTCAATTTTTAGATATATAAAATAAAGTTTAAAAAAATATATATTGAGGGAGTGTATGTGGCTCAAGCAGTTGAGCACCTGGGACTTCCTAGTGCCTCCTAAAGAAAACAAACAAACAAACAAGGAGCAAACAACAAGCAAACAGAGGAGGGAGCCAACTCAGGAAAGATGATGTAGCTCAATGGTTGAGCGATGGCCTCCTGCATACGAGGTCCCGGGTTCAATCTCTGGTCCTAGTACCTAAAAAAAAAAAAAAATACACACACACACACACACAGAGAAATAAAACTTAAATACAATGAAATGCACAAATCTTAAGTGTATACCCTTCAGAGTTGTAACAGTGCATGTGTCTGTGTAACGAAATCCCTATCATGATACAGAACATCAGCATAAATCCAAAAAGTTACCTCATGCTTCTTCAGTCCATCCCTGTCTCCACTCCCCCAGAGGCAAACACTGTTGTGGTTTTTCCCCACGAATGATTAGTTTTACACGTTTTAGAACATCGTATAACTGGAATCAAAGAGTATGTGCTCTTTCATGTCTGGTTAATTTTCTCAATATAATATTTTTGAGATCCATCCATGTATCAATAGTTGGCTCCTTTTTCTTACTGAGTAGTATTCCATTTTATGAATGTTCTACAACACAATATGTTGATCCATTCTTTTGTTGATGGATCCCTGGGCTGTTTCCAGTTTTGGGCTACTGTGAATAAATCTTCTACAAATATTCTTATACAAACATTTTGTGGCTATATGATTTCATTTCTCTTGGGTAACTACCTTGGAGTGGGATTACTAGGTCATAAGGTGGTTGTATGTTTAGTTTTATAAGAAACTGCCAGACCTTTTTCCATAGCGATCATTGGAACAAGTTTTCAACATCTTATCTACTTACAACCACAAACAACATAGAGTGCACACTATGGGCGCTGAGCTTAGAGCTTTATTCATATACGGTATTTACCTGTATCTTATAATAAGGTAAGATGGGGCAGGTGTTATTATTCCCATTCTATAGATGAGAAAATTGAGGCACAGAGAGTTGAATAACTACTGAAGGTCACACAGCTATTAAGTGATAGGGTTTGGATTTGGATTGGACCTGAGTCTAGCTCCTATGCCTCATAATGCCTCCTAGTACATAGCAGCATAAAACAAAAAGTGATGTGTATTAGTCAGGGTTCTCCAGGGAAACAGAATTGACAGGATATATACATATACATGTATGTATAAATATATTAAGTAAATATTATGACTTTTTAAAAAATAGGAATTGGCTTGTATGACTGTGGGGACGGGAAAAATCAAATTCTGTAGGGCAGGCCTCAAGCTGGGAACTCTTCTGAAGGTTTTTGATGAATTCTCCAGGAGAAGCTGGCTGGCTGAAGTAGAGATGGAAATTCTCCTTTCTGACTGCTGAAATCATCTCTTCTCCTTTTAAGGCCTTCAACTGGTTAGCTGAGACTTCTGTCATTGGTGAAGGCAGTCTCCTCAGTTGATTGTAGATGTAACCAGTCATAGATGCAATCACTTTACTGATGATTAAATCCATGAACTTTCCTCACAGTAACAATCAGACCAGTGCTTGATTGACCAAATGTCTGGACACCATATGATAAGAGGATTAGGGAAGAAAACAAAGATATTTGCTTTATGTATTTATACAAACATACTCAACACAGGGAATACATATTCATAATCATTACAGTCTTCATTTCTATAACTGGTCATGTGGTCGTAGCTCATATTTATCACTACTTTCTTCCACTACCTATTTCATATTCCCTTTACCCTTAGCAAACACCTCAGCTGGCTGTGGTTCTTTGCCTGGTGGGTGATCCAAACCTTCATTCCTGAAGTTTCTGGGCCATCAGTAGTCCTGTCTGGATAGGGTTGTTGCAGTTTTCCATTGACTTTAATCATAGGGCATGGTAGTACTAAGAGCCACCTTAGGGGATCTCCTATAGTTCAGGCAAAATCTTCTTTACCTCCATTGTGCAGTCCTATTTCCCCTTGATAGTCAGGATCAGTCACCCCAGCTGTAACTGGGTTTTGTCTAGGTTCTTGACTAAGCTACAAGAAATGAGTTTCAAGAGTACATTGGGTTACTTAGGCCAGTAATTTATTAAGGTAGGGAGGGAAGAGAAATGGGAGAAAATAACAGATCACGGGTCCCAGGTAGAGAGGAAAGGGCTGAAGAGTGATAAAGAGGACCAATTTACAGACTACAATTTCCCATTACAGATTATAAATCCCCAGGTTTTACTTGCATAGTGATCCAGGTGGGGGCAAAGAAGGCCAGAACAGGGGTCCCAAGGCAAGAGAGAGAGAGCAAAAGGCCTTTGCACTTGCTTTTTAAACCATTAATTATTCCGCCCCTTTGCTAATGGCATGGGAGGAGTTTCAGCTGTTTGCTGTTTTGATTGATTACCCCACCCATCAATCCCCCAGGAGGGCCTAATGATAAGGTCCTTGGAGAATATCTGGGGCTTCTCCTGGCTTCCGGAGGAAATCTTGTTCGAATGGGACAATCTGTGAGAGTCTTCCAGCAGCCATCTTGGGGGTATTGATATCCATGTGGACTTCTTGCCAGGTTCCAGACCCATCTATTGATTCCCTATTTTACTAGCCTGCTTTACAGCCAGTATGGTAATTCCCCTCTTTGCCTGCTGATTCAGAGGCATAAGGAGCCCAAAGTAGTCTGGTGGTAGTCTTAATTTCCTGTTCAATGGAATTGTTGTTGTGTCTCCTTCTTTGGAATTAAGACCTGTGACCAGGGGAAGTGGATGTGGCTCACGTGAATGGGCTCCTGTCTACCATATAGGAGGCCCAGGGTTTGATTCCCAGGGCCACCTGGTGAAAAACAAGCTGGCCCACGCGGAGTGCTGGCGCACCAAGATGACGCAACAAAAAGAGACACAGAAGAGAGACAATAGGAGACATGGCTGACCAGGGAGCTGAGGTGGCACAAAAGATTCAACGCCTCTCTCCACTCCGGAAGGTCACAGGATCAGTTCCCAGGGCTGCCTAACGGGAAGACAAACAGACACAAAAGAACATACAGAAAGCAAGCACAAAACAATGAGGGGGGAGGGAGAGAAATGAATCAATCAATCAATCAATCTTAAAAAAAAAAAAAAAGACCTGTGACCAGGAGAGCTTAAGGTTTCAGGGACAGGAAACAAAAATTTTTATTGTGGTTCTCTAGGGTAACAGGGAGTGGTGCCACTCCCATTTCCACCCTTTGATTCCTGGACCTGTGAATCCTGGCTAAGTTGATACATGAACTTAACCATCACAGGTGGCTATTAATTTTCTCAGGAAATAAATTAATTTCCTAAGAATGAAAATTGGTCATGGTAATCAAGAGATACTGTGTTAATCAATAAACAATATAAATCTAAATTCACCCATTATTTAGATGTGATATGTATAGTTAACAAGGAGATAGACAATTGCCTCTATCAATTTCCTTTATCCTCCTGGGAGATTCTTCAAAGTTATCTTCAAAGATGCCCCATCTTCCCAGCCCTGTGCAATCTACCTAACTTCCCTATAAAATAAGTGAAGGGTTAAACTCTAGAGTCTTTTCCAGGGCTGCTGAAGGAGGGCAAGATGCCTCGCCTCTGTAATTAAGAAAGGAGCCTGAGGCTTTGCTGACGAGGTGTATAAGCTGCCTTGAGGGGAGAGGTGGGAGAGCATTCCCTCCCATTCCCTCCCAGGGCTTTTCTAAGAACTTTAGAGCTCAGTCTCCAGACCCAGATCTGCTTTGGAATATCTCTAGGAAACTGGAGGAAGGAGAAGGGGAACACAACTCTGTTTATGGGGCAGAAACCTCTCATCTCTCTTCTGGGACTCTGAAATCCCAACCTCCCTCTCTCATCTTTGAAAGGCTCTTTAAGCCTTTCACAAAACAAGAGCTATAGATTGGAGTTGATGGATAGGGAAGCTGGGAGTCCCCAATCTTCTGAAAACAGGTATTAAGCTTATAGTTTCATTTTGGTCCTAGGAAAAGAAGGCAGGGAGAGTAAGTGATTGTTGATATCTCAAGGCTTTCCCTCTTTTTTTTTTTTTTAATCGTCTGGGAAATACCGTAGTAATTTCCCTCTAGGGAGGTTCTGCTCCGGTCACATATAAACCATCCCCACCTGGTATCTTTGTCAAGCTCAAGCCACACTCCTGAGGATGGTGTTTTAATTTCCTTGGCTGCTCAAGCAAATACCATGCAATGGATTGGCTTAAATAATAGGAATTTATTTGCTTATGGTTTTGAGGCTAAGAGAAAGCCCCAATCAAGGCATCAAGGCTTTCTTTCCGAAGACTGGCATTCTGGGGCTGGCTGCAGGTGCTCCTTGGTCCTCTGACACATGGCAATGCACATGGTGGCCTCTCCTGGCCTCTCTGTTCTCTTCTGGATTCCGTTGACCTTTAGCTTCTCGCTTGCCACGGCTCTCTCTCCTCTCTGAATTTCATTCTGCTTTTAAAGGACTCCAGTAATAGGACTTAGACCCATCGTGATTGAGGTGGGCCACTCCTGAACGGAAGGAACCGCATCAAAGTTCCATCTTATAATGGGTTCACACCCACAGGAATGGATTATGTGTAAGCACGTGCTTTTCTGGGGTATGTAGAGCAACAAACCACTGCTGGTGGCAAGTGAGGGCCCTCACCCTCTGGGCAGAGCCTCCCTCCAGCATCATGGTCTGCTGCAAGTCCTGGGGCTTGGAGTTTGAGGTGTTGCTTGCTGGTCCCAGCCAGCACCACATTTCCAAACCTTTTGCCACAGCTGGCACACCTTTGTTTCTCCTTTTTCTTTCCAGAATTCCTAGGCACAGATATGTTGATTACTCGTTTACACACACACTCCCTCTCCCCATCCTGTTAAGACTATGATTTCCTCCCAGGCAGAAATGCCTTATTTTACTCTATGTCTAGTCCAGCATATAACAAGCTTTTAACAAAATTTTTCTGAGAGTAAGAAAGACATGGCCAGAAAGAAACTTTTGAGTAAACAAATGCTTCATTTGAACCTCCCTAACAGCCAAATTATTTGTTTTCTTTGTTTCACAGAACACTCACTTCATTTTGTGGTGAAAAAAAAATTGCCTAGGATGTTGGAAAAGACAACAAATTTTACAAATATTTATGCAGGCCAGTTGTCCATTATGTTTTCTGAGCTTCCCCCCTGAGTTTCCTACTGGTCAAAGTCTAGATGCCTTGATTAGAAATATTTTGGGGAAATGTGTGCCGGGTTGGGACAGATCAGGTGCCTTCAAACTATTGGTATGGCACAAATTTTAATGACAATCAGGATTTTTTCTCAAAAGTGGTGTCTCTGAAAGCTACACTTTTTTCCCCCTCTTTTATTTTCCAGAACTCCACTTCCTTTTCCCTCCTTTGCCTAGAACCAAACTACAACTGAGGCCTCACTTGGATGCCTCCAGCTTTGATCAAAGTCCTTGATAAAATTATATAGAGAAAGCCCTGGGAACCTCCTTAGGGTTAAAACAAACCCATTCCCTAGTTTCTCTTTGAGCTCCCTCTTGATATCTTTTGAAATTCCCACCAAAGCAGCTGACCCAGGTAGCCAATCAAGCCCCTGGTTCCTTATGACCCAATATAAAATAAAGCCCACCTGCCCTAAACCTGCCCCTATAAGATGAACAAACCCCGGTCCAATTAATAGGACTCAGGCTATTCTCCCTTTTTATGTCTATAAAAATTATCTGCCATCCCTAGAAGCCTGAAGCTACTTCTGTTCTCGTAATCAGGCTTCCTTTGCTGCAGCAAAATGGTGCCGTCCGGAATAAAACGCTGTCATCTGCAAACTCGAATCGGATTTGTCTTTCTGCACTCTGCCAACCTGCTTCCCGAAGACTTAGGGGCAAGCATCCGCTTTACTCAGTTTTCTCTTCTTACCAGGTTCAGCCCTTGGCCTCTTCCTTCCTTTCCCAAGGAGGGGAATGCCACTCCAGCTAGCTGGAAGGAACTGGGCATTGCTGGGCACAAGGACAGGTGCAGTCTGCTGAGGAATGGGATCTGGGCAGCTGCTGCCCTCAGGGCAGGGCCGGCAGCCAGCTCACGGGGTGGCGGGCTACCTGGGGAGAGAGTCTTCATTCGGCTCCTCACAACAGGAGGTTTGTTCAGTTCTTCCTGCCCCAGCTCCTCTCCCGCTGTTTTTCACTGCCTCCAGGAGCTCTTTGGTAACTCTACCTCTCTTTAAATGTTGCAATTTGCTGTGGACTTCAAAACGCCAGGCTCTACCTCTCCTTCCTCTAGAGCCGCACTGCCCTGCAAAGTTGGAAGCCAACAAAGAAGATCGAGTTTCCTTAACTCCTTTTCTCTCAGGCTTCTGGAGCTGAACTATTCTGACCTACATACCCAAAAGGCTAAATCTTCTCTTCATCACCATTTTAAAGGCTCCCTCAGCATTCTGATTTTAGGTTGATCTCTGCCCGAGCAGCTGACAAAGGAGCCAAACGCTATCTTTTCAGAACACTCATAAGAATAGTTGTGTTTTTTTTTACTGGGTCTTTACCTGTTTTGCTCCAGGCCCCTGTCATCTTTCTCCTGCCGCTTTCCTTGTCCTTCATTTCTGTAATTTGCCTCTCTCTTGGTGACATGTTCTCCTTTCTTTCCCCCTGATGACGTTGTTTTTTTTTTTTTTTTTTTCCTGGTCAGCCTGCCCCTTCTCCCCCTCCTGGCAAACCTCTGTGTTCCAGGGTTTAACTAGGAGATTTTATGAATCACTACAGCGTTTCTAGATTACTAATCTGGGGATAAGAGCAATTCGTTTCTGTTCAGGGTTAGGTTCCTGGTCACGCCTACTTCTTTAAAAACATTTTTAAAAGTTTCTGTTAAAACCTGTTAGTGGCTCCCCTCTTCATTTGAGGAAGAAGACCCCTTTCAAGTCTATTTCTTAACTGCATGTGTGATCTTCACCTCCTCCGACTGCTGTTTCCACGCTGCTTCATTCCAGGTGAGGAGGTACCTTTTCTCAGTTAAATTGCTTAGCTCTGTAGCCTTCCTGGACTACAGGTGAAATGGGAGGCACAAATATATTGTAGAAACTTCTTCCTTGACACCCTGATTACACATAAAAATACACACACACACACACACAAATTTTTGTGGAAAGAACATAAAGAGTCAGTGAAGTTCCAGTTTTGCTTATTGCTGTGCAACCTTGGCAAAGTCATTTATCTTCACCCAGCCCTTAACATTCTCATGGGTAAAACGGGAACACTTCAGAGGGGTTTTGTAGCAATGAAATTATAATCAGCAGGAAAGCACTTTGCAAACTATATGGAGATGGTAGGGTAAGTGAGCAGGGAGGTGACTTGATTCTTCTCTAAATCCATCAAAAGTAAAGGATCATTGAGCACTGAGATTTGTTGTGGTCAGTTTGTTTCAGCTGGGCCTCAGGGAAAGCTGTAGGCTAGAAAGGGTGAGGAGATCCCTGTGGTAAGGAACATTGGGCTAAAATTGAGGGTATAAGCGGTAGGACGTGTTGTCTACAGAAGGTCCTAAGGAATTCTAATCCTTGTTTCCAGTCCTAGGCTCCATGTGGCCCCAGGAGGTGCGCCGGGAAGTGAAATCACTGCAAGGTTTCAACATCGACTTCCCAGGCAAGCTCGACGCCTGCTTTTAACAGGGTGTGCGGGCCGGGCCCAAAGCAGGCTGGGACCTTAGGCCTGGCACCTCCTCCCCCGGCGGTTTCCGCCGCCAGCCAGGGGCCAGCGGCCGGGCCGGGCGAGGCCCAGCAGGGAGCGCGCTCCGGGGCGCGGGGCCCCGGTGCAGACGTGCGGGCAGGGTCGAGGGCGGAGGCAGGACAGGAAGGAGGGCGCTGGGAGCCGAGGCCCCACCTTTCATTCCGGCAAAGCGCACGGCCGCGGCGGCGATGAGTCACACGCGCGGGCGCTGCGATTCCTGCAGGTGAGGGCGCTCGGCCGCCGCCTCTGTCCGGGAAAACGTGGCGCGCGCACCTCCCGGAGTGGCCCTGGCAGGGTGCGGGAGCCCTCGGTGTGCCCGCTCTGGTCTCGGGGGCCGGGGCTGGGTTTCCCTCATGTATGGCAAGAGCCTCACGCGTGCTGTGCTTCTCCTGGGCGTGCAGCTCACAGGTAAGGAGCCGGCGGGCTTCTCGCAGCCTCTCCTCCTTCCTTGTAACTTCCCCGTAACTTAGCTACTGTGTCGAACGAGTCGCAGCAGTTTTGTTTGGGATCCGGAGCCGCCGCTGCAGGTCATCTTAAGTTTTAATTTTACTGAACCCGAAGTTGGTGGGTTGTTTTTGGGAACTGCTTTTGGACAAACAGGTTTAGGTGTGTTCGCGCTGCCAGGGATTCAGGCACACTGGAGGCTTTCTAATCTCAGGTTACACAGCACTTTTTTTTTTTTTTTTTTTTTTTTTTTTTTAACTGCCCTTAACCTCCGGCTGCAGGCAAGGATTTGGCACAGGATTTCTGCGTGTGGGTCTGGTCTGGGCAAAGCTGAGACTGTTAAGGAGAAAGGCCTGTGGCACTGTGGTTTTGAAGCTGCCCCCACACACGTTCTAAATGTAAATATTATGGTAAAAAACACCACGTGGTATAAAGTTTCCAGCATAAACTGGCTGGGGGTTACCTCAATTTCTGTAGAAGACTAGAACAGTATGAAATCCACATAACAAGGACCCTTTCTGGAAAATTTACCTGCCAGGGAACCATGGTACACACACGCTCAACCTCAATACAATGCGAGGCTCTTTTATTTTGTTTCTGCTTTCAATTTTATCTGCCAGTGTTTGTGGTTTGGTAAAGAAGTTTTGAAGTGGGTGCCACGAGTTTTGGGGAAAGCGTTGGGAAGGCTCCCTGTGTGCTGGTGAAGGTGGTTATATGGAGTGGGAGCGTCAAAGTAGGCGTATACAGGCTCTGGGTGAGTAAGTCTGAGAGCTGGGGCACCTAAGTTCTGCTCTCTGCCCTACTGGGCATTATTTTGGAAGTGTCAGCAGAAGGGACAGTACTGTCAACACTGCTTCTCCTGTTAACCCTTCTTTTCCCCCTTTTTTCCTCCACCGCAGTTCTCTGGCCTGTAGCGGCTGTGGAAATTTACACTACCCGAGTGCTGCAGGCTGTTAATGGGACAGACATTCGTTTAAAATGCACTTTCTCCAGCTTTGCCCCTGTGGGTAACGCTCTAACAGTGACCTGGAATTTCCGTCCTCAAGATGGGGGCCCTGAGCAGTTTGTAAGTAGATTATTGTTTTCAAGGGGACTCTTGGGTAGGAAAATACGCCAACCCATTTCTCCTTGCCCTTCCTGTGGTTTTTCTTAGCAACAGGCACAGGTTAAAGCTGGGAAACAATTCTTGGGACAGAGACTGAAAGATCTAAAGGCAACTGAGGGGGAAAGCAAGCGGTTCTTGCAAGAGAGCTGCAGACAGGGCAGTTAGATGTGCTGTTCTCTCCTGCTCTGACCATCTCTGCCTCCTTGTCCAGGTACTGGATAAGAAAGACCTTCTGCCTTTTCTCCTCTCTAGGTATACTATTTTCACGTGGAGCCCTTCAAGCCCATGAGTGGGCGGTTCAAGGACCGGGTGGTCTGGGACGGGAACCCTGAGCGGTATGATGTCTCCATCATCCTCTGGAAGCTGCAGTTTGATGATAATGGGACATACACCTGCCATGTGAAGAACCCCCCTGATGTTGATGGGCTGATAGGGGAGATCCGGCTGAGCGTCGTGCACACTGGTAGGTTTTGCAGGGGAAAATGGTTTTGGGAAGTGTGGGCACTTGAAGGAGAGGGGCAATCTTTTGTGATGGTTGAAAGAGTAGAGAAATGTACTAGCCCTTTGGAGCTGGAATTCAGAGAGAGACAGAATAGTCCTGAGGTGAAAAAGAAAGACTGTTTAGTTGTGGAAAGAAACAGAAAACAATAAAGCAAAGGGACCCAGAGAATCTGTTACAAAGATGGCAGTGAAAACGTGAAAGGGAGAGGACGCAACTCTGATAAAAGGCTAACAATAGGTCTGTTCATTCACTTATTTATTCAAAAAATACTTGAGTACCTACTCTGTGCCAGGTACTGTCCAAAGTGTTTGTTATGTACCATCTCATTTAATATTCACAACAACCCTAGGCAGTGGGTACCAATAATGGTAGCTAATGTCTATTGAGTACTTCCCACGTGTCAGGGGAACTTACGCGAAACATTTTCTTTAATCTTTACAGATCTCACCAGTTTATTGTACTCTTAGTACCCCCATTTTATCAATGAGGAAACTGAGGCTCAAAGAGATTGTCACTTGCCCTGTCACAGAGCTGATACATGGATCCACTTAGGACTTGTATCCAAGCATCTTTGACTCAAATTGTGCTCTAATCTAGTGCCTTATATTTCCTGCACCTCTATAAAGGTGGGAAACTGTGCTAGGTAACAAAGAGCAAAAAGCACAAAACTTAAGAGCTGTAGGTCTGAGTTTGAGTCACTGCTACCTTTACCAGCTGCAAATAAATCTGATTTTCTTCATCTATAAAATGAGAATAATAATATAGTAAGGATTATGGTGAGAATAAAATGATATAATGCAAGAATCCCCACAAAAATCTCTGAATTGCATTGAAAATTACAATAGCTACCATACATTGAAAGTGAATGTTTTATCATGTACAGGCACAGTACAGAACAATCTACATGGATTATTTAATTTATAATTTATAAGAACTCAAGAGGACATTGTTATCTCTATTGTATAGGTAAGGAAACTGAGGCTCAGAGAAGTGAATTATTCCATGTCCCACTTTCCTAGGGCTGCCATAACAAGTTATTACAGATGGGGTGTGGCTTAAAACAACAGGAATTTATTCTCTCTCATTTCTGGAGACCAGAGGTCTGCAGTCAAGGTGCTGGCAGGGCCGTGCTCCTTCCAAAGGCTCGAAGGGAGAATCCTTGCTTCTTCCAGCTCCTGGTGGCTCCTGGAATTCCCTGATTTGTGGCTGCAAACACCAGTCTCTGCCTCTGTCTTCACATGGCCTTCTTCTGTCTCTGTGTTCTCTTATAGTCTTTCCTCTTCTTATAAGGATACTAGACACCGGCTTTAGAGCTCAACCTAAATCCAGGATGATTTCATCTCAACAGCTTTAACCATATCTGCAAAAACCCTATTTCCAAATAAGGTTACATTTTGAAGTTCTGCGTAGACATGGATATTTATACCCCAAATCACACAGCTAAGTTAATGTAGAGCTTTTAACCTAGCTCTCTCTCGTGTGTGCTCTTAACTAACACACAATATTACTACCTTTAATATGTAAGCCTATAAAGAGGTACGATTTTCTCCTTTCATTCTTAGTGCAGTTTAAAACCATCCCCCAGGGCCCTACCAGTAGAGAGCACGGAGAAGTCATTTGAGTGTTGAAAGAAGTAATGTAATGTCTTTGGACCTCAGTTTCTTCATCTGCAAAAGGAACAGTTGAGACAAGAAAATCCATGGTTCTTAAACATATAGGGTTCCCTACTCTGAGAATCTAATGAAAGCCCATGGCCCTGCTCCATGCAAAAACTGCACACACACACACACAACCTGACATGGATTTTGGGGGCTTGTGGTTGGCCACCACCTCCATCCCCCTTCATCGAGTACAGGCTAAGAACGCTTGGGCTAGACATTCTCTAATGTCCTTTCTGTCTCAGAGTTTACTGAAGTCTAAATCAGGAATCAAACTAAAGGGCAGGAGAACCGGCCTTCAAAGACTACTCTGGTTTAAGGACTCTTCTTTTGGTGTTCTCGCTCCCATTATTATCACACTAGAGTAGTTACTGATTTAATTGCCTGCTTTCCAGTGGACAATGAGCTTCTTGAGGATTATGTTATTTTTGGCTTTGTATTTCCATCACAGTGCCTGGAACATAGTAGGCCTTTAATAAATTTGAATAAATGACTGATTGAATGATGGGTGAGAGGGAGTCAGGGAGAAATGGGCTTGGACGCTAGGTTAGCAATAACCTTACCCCAATAGGTAGTTCAGCCAGCCCACTGGTTCTCAGGCGTTAGTGTGCATCAGAATCACCTGGAGGACATGTTAAAACACATACTGCTGGGCACCACCCTAGTGTTTCTGATTCAGTAGGTCTGGGGTGGGACCTGAGAATTTTCATTCTAAATTTCTCAAGTGCTGCTGTTGCTGCTGCTTCTGGGACCACACTTTAAGAACCACTGAAGTAGACTGTAAGCCTTTTCTACCGCAGTTAGGGTTTACAGGGCAAGAGGGTACTTTATATACAAAGGCAAAAGGACAGGAAGATGCCCTTTAATGATGAAAATACATCCCTATTATTTCTTTAGGTTTCATTATAGTCCTGTTTTTCAGAATCCTAACTTGGTTTTTTCTTCTTTTAGTACCTTTCTCTGAGATCCACTTCCTGGCTCTGGCCATTGGCTCTGCCTGTGCACTGATGGTTATAATAGTAATTGTGGTGGTACTCGTCCAGCATTTCCGGAAAAAGCGGTGGGCGGAGAGAGCTCATAACGTGGTGGCGATAAAATCGTAAGGCTGGGCAGTCTGGGAAAGTACTTTTTCATGGTGACTTGGTATTTTGCTCGGGGCCTAAATAATTGTTGAGCAGGTATTCTTCCCTTTGAGTAAATCCTATATAAAAGAATTCAAACTCCTAGAACAGTTAAATTAAGGTGTGAATTAGTAGCTTTATAAAAGTTTTCTTAATGTCACAAAGTATTTCATCATAGGATTTCTTTCCTATCTGGATTTGATTTTCCAAAAACCTGCTTTATATAAAGCTTTTTTTGGAATACACTATCTTTTTAAAAAATTTATTATGGTAACATATCTGAAAACAAAATTTACCATTTTAACCATTTTGAAGTGTTCACATCAGTGGTATTGAACAGCTCTGACTTTCAAAGTGCAGTACACATTTATAAGAACCACCGGGCCAGGCATTCAGCAGGGCCACTGAATCAGAGCTTAGGAAGGTCAGCAGCGGTTGACAGTAGGTACTCAATAAATACATCTTTTAGTGAGATATAAATTCATAAACCATAAAGTTCTTCTTTTTAAAGTGTACATTTCAGTGCTTTTTAGTATATTCATAAAGTTGTGCAACCATCACTGCTACCTAATTCCAGAACATTTTTATCATTCCAAAAAGAAACCTTATATCCTTCAAGCCATCACACCCTATTTCCCCTTCTCCCCAGCCCCTGGGAACCAATAATTTACTTTCTGTCTTAATGGATTTGCCTATACTGAACATTTCATATAAATGGTCTGGCTTTTTTCATTTAGCATAATGTTTTCAAAGTTCGTCCATGTTTTAAGTATGTCTCATACTTCATTCCTTTTTATGCCTGGATAATAGACCACTGTATGGATATACCACATTTGTATATCCATTCACAAATTGATGGACATTTTTTCTCCCACTTCTTGACTGTTATAATGCTGCTGTGAACATTCATGCACAAGGTTTTGTGTGTACCTATGTTTTCACTTCTCTTGGGTACCTAGGAGTGGAATTGCTGGGTCATATGGGAACGCTGTAATTTTCTGAGGAACTATCACTGTTTTTCAAAATGGCTCCACCATTTTATATTCCCACAAATGATGTATGAGGTTTCCAGTTTCTCCATATCTTCCCAGAACTTCTTATTGTATACCTTTATGATTATAGCCCTCTAGTGGGTGTGAAGTGGTAGCTCATTGTGGTTTTGATTTGCATTTCCCTAACGACTAATGACATGAGCACTGTTCAGGGTAGTTATTGGCCACTTGTGTATCTTCATTGGAGAACTGTCAATTCAAATCCTTTGCCCATTTGGATTATTTGCTTATTACTGAGTTGTAAGAGTTCTTTATATATTTTGGGTACTAGTTCCTTATTAGGTATAGGATTTGCAATTAATTTTCCCATTCTGTGGGTTGTCTTTACTTTTTTGAGTTTCCTTTGAAGCACAAAAATTTTTCATTTTGATAAAGTTCAATTTATCTATTTTTTCTTTTGTTGCTTGTGCTTTTGGTGTCACATCAAAGAATCCATTGCCAAATCCAAGGTTATGTTTTCTTCAAAGAGTTTTATATTATGTTTAATATATTTAGGTCTTAGATCCATAGGTAAATCAAGTAAATTTTTGTATCTGGTGTGAGGTAGGAGTCCAATTTCATTCTTTTTCTGGTTGATATCCAGTTGTCCCAGCACCATTTGATGGAAAAAACCTATTCTTTCCCTCAATAAATATTTACTGAAGTAAATAGAATTAATTTTAAGGAGCCTAATGAATCCAACTCTGAGTTTCAGGAATTTTCCTTTTCTGAATAAGGAGCAGAAATTAGAGGTAGGATACGAATGGTGAACTCAAGTGTCTGCTGTAAATCTCTGGTGTTCTCAAATCAGATCCTAAATTATATTCCCTCACGTTCTGAAAGCATCTAACTTCATATACCCAGGATTATGTTGAGGCATGAGTATTAGTTAGTCGATACTAGTGGTTTAGTGCTCTGTAAACTTGGACCTACTTCCCAGGTGCATGTAATTCTTCCCAAAATATGGGAGAAAATATCTTACCTGAAGCTTCTGTAGGATTTGCCCTCCCTTGGTTCTTGTCATCTGATTTCTGCTGCTTTGTTACAGAAAAGAAGAGGAAAAGCTCAACCAAGAAAAAAAGGTTTCTGTTTATTTAGAAGACATGGACTAATACGTCAGATGGTAAGGTTCACAAATGATTGATTTCTTTCCTCGACTTTCTGGCCCGTCTGGCCATTCTCTAATGTGGATCTCCAAGATACTGTTAGGTGTCTCCTATATGAAATTAGAGGTGGTGGGACAGGGGATAAAAGTTTTCTATTAGTTTTATGGATTGCTCCCTTCTGAGTATATTTTGTGTAAAGGATTAGGCTTAGAATGCTAAGGTGAATTGAGGCTTTTGGGTTATATTTATCAACAATAACAATATATTGCCTTTTGACATGTAAATAAATCTTTTTTTTTTTTTTTCCCATGAAAGGATTAATGTCTGCACTAAGAGAGGGAATTATGGGAAGCGGATGTGGCTCAATCAATAGGGCTCCCGTTTACCATATGGGAGGCCCTGGGTTCAGTTCCCGGGGCCTCCTGGTGAAGGCAAGCCAGCCCACGCAGCGTGGTGAGCTGACGCAGCAGGACGACCCAACAAGGGGAGACAAGCAGACACAGAAAAACACACAGCAAATGGACACAGCGAGCACAAGCAGCAAGAGGGGCAATAAATGAATAAATAAAATCTTTTTTTGAAAAAAAAAAAAAAAAAAAAAAAAAAAAGAGAGGGACTTATTTTGACAGGAGAACTTTTGTACTATTTGGAATTGAACTCCTCTCATTTAGTTATTGTGATTTTTGACTCCAGCTTTAGTGGTGTTTGATTGTTTTTCTACTTTTCAGGTTATTGGGCATAAAGAGTAGGACTTTATTTCGCATCTGCTTAGAAATTCTCTCATTCTTTGAAGTAGGGCCACATATTTAATTTCTAGATGATGTAAATCCAGACATGCAATCTTGAATTTTATACAGGTAATACAAGGAAGTTCTTGACACTAATGACTTTAATTTTTAAACTGTTTGATTTTTCTAAATGAGAGGAAATTTTTATAGACTATATACATTATTTGTAGAGAAAGTCACTCCCCCCCCGCCCATGGCTCCCTCATCTGTTTTTTTTTTGCTCGTTGTGTGCCTGTTTTTTCTTTAGGAGGCACTGTGAACCAAACCCAGGACCTCCCATGTGGGAGGTGGGCACTCAATTGTTTGAGCCACATCTGCTCGCCACCCCTCCTCTTTTTTGAGGTACCTTGGGCGCGGGAGAACCCAGGACCTCATATATGGGAAACCGGTGCTCAACCACTGAGCCACATCAGCTTCCCTGAGTTGGTTTTTTCATTTGTTTTGCTTGTTTGTTTTTGTTTTTTTCAGGAGGCACCGGGAATCAAACCTGGGACCTCCCATGTGGGAGGCAGGAGCTCAACTGCTTGAGCCACATCTGCTCCAGTCACATTTTTATAGGCTAAAGCTCAAGTGAAGGGCCTCAAGGATTTATAAAATAGAGTATGGAGAAAAAGGATTCTATTTGTAAAACCAGAAAACTAAATGTGGTATGAAGGAGTTTTTACCCAGGGCTATTGTCTTTTTAAGATTAAACCAATTCTCTATCAACAACAAAAATAAATTGGGCTATTTTGGATGAAAAGAAGCTTAAGAGACTAACACAATCAAGTGCATTGTGTGAATCCTTCATTAGATGGATACTAGCTTGAACAAGTAAAAAAATTAGGACAATTGGAATTTTGAATATGAAAATTTTGAATATGGCTATATTAAGGAATTAATATTTTTATTAGATTTGATAATTGTATTGTGATTACATAGGAAAATGGACTTTTAAAAATGCATACTGGGAGGCGGATGTGGCTCAAGCGATTGGGCCTCCCGCCTACCACATGGGAGGTCCCGGGTTCGGTTCCTGGTGCCTCCTGGAGAAGGTGAGCTGGTGCAACAAGATGACGCAACAGAAGAGACACAAAGAGGAAAGGCAATGAGAGACTCAACAAACCAGGGAGCTGAGGTGGCTCGTGATTGAGCACCTCTCTCCCACATGGGAGGTCCTGGGTTTGGTCCCCGGTGCCTCCTAAAAATGAGCAAACAAATGAGAAAACCAACTCAGGGGAGCCCATGTGGCTCAGCGGTTGAGTGCCAGCTTCCCACACATGAGGTCCCAGGTTCAATCCCCAGCCCCAGAAACTCAAAAAAGAAAAAAGAAAAAAAAAAAAATTAAATGAAATTGAGAGGATAAATAAGTTTAAGAATGTTTCCCTTCTTTTTAGAATGAAGAACAGATGTAATAAGAGTAATAAGAATAAATTTGTAATTAATTATGCTAGGTACTCCTATTGCACTTTTCTCCAAATGCATTATCTCTTTAAACTTTTGTATTTAGGAGGCTGAAGATTTCCAAGAACAAGAACCCAACCCTAGGATAAGATGAAGTTAATGGCAGCTTTTCTTCGACTTTTCCAGTTGTGACCTGTCTTCCAATGAGTTCTGCAGTACATACCCACCTAGATAAGCCACATTCCTCTGAAGCCAGCATCGGGCTCTTCTTGGGCAGATATCACCAGACTCGCACACAACCCTATTATTAAGATTTTATTTAATTTCCAGTACAGATATTTTTCAAAGGCTCATGAACTACATTTTTGACCTTAATCACTCATTGTGGATTACGACATGTATACTTATATATTGGCATCAAATGGGATAAAAGCCAACTTGTTTGTCATGACATTTCCTTTAACATATTAGTTTCTTTAGAAGCAGCGCTCTTGCTTCTAAAGTTAATGTGTTTACTCTCTGTCCTTCTCACAGTCTCAATTAAAAGGTGAGCTAAGGCTCCCAAAGGTGTTTCTAATTGAGTAACAGGAACTTCTAAATTCAAACTGTTAAACCACAGTAGTGATTTTTATGGGTCCCCTTAAGTTTGAAGCACATCTTCTATTGAATTAATTTCTTTTAATATCCCAGATGATAGTTGTTTTTTTTTTCATCTTTTTGTTAATTGAGCCAAGGTTTATAATGGCATAAATCTAAATCAGACTAGAAGAGGCTATATAAGTGCTCATAGATTGAAAAATGCCACCTCAGGATGAATCACTTGCCATCTTTATTCTGTGTTGTGAGATAATCAACAGTGCAGGCCTTTCATGAGCTGTGATTGTTTAGCCTACTATGTCCAGTCCCCTTCTCCCCCCATTCAAATATCTGTAACAACACAGAAAAGTCTATGCTCATCTGTGAACTGGGATCATCAAGCTTTTAAATAGACGGATTCTGGACTGGTGAAAAAGATCAACCCTAAATGATAATTTTGTACAGTATTATACAAAGTTCTGAGAACTGGACGGGATTTGGTATGGGACAAAGAAATACCAAAACTCCTTTAACTGAATGAAATCAATTTTATTTTCCCTTTTTAACCTTGTACTGGTAGATAAAGCAAACTTTATAAGTGGGCTCTGGAAAGAAGAGTGCTTTTAAAAGTGTCTCGTTTCCCAGTGTCTTTCCAAATTAAGTTACAGCAGCATGTGCTTAAAGTACAGAAAATAGCTAAACGTGTAGGCCAAAGAGAAGAATTTACAGTCTGATATTTTCAGTTTTCACTTGACGGGCTTGCAGATTTAAAAAAAAAAAAAAAAACTGGAATTTTCAAATAGATTACCTGCATTTGAGGTGTAATTTCCATATGAACCTTGATTCTGAAATTCATTCAACACCTGTCTCATTTTGCCTTTACCATCTAAAAAAGTAAAGTTTCAATACCTAGTTTTTATATGAAGTCTATATTACCTTTCATCCACATTTGATTTTCCTTCATAATTCAACTTTTGAAAACATAACTGTGTATTTCTTCAAACAGATGGCCTGGATGATGTTCCATGAGTATAATGAAGTAGTTAAAAACTCGTAGAGAGTCTTTTCAGCAAAACTTGGAGCTTTTGGGCTAAAAACTCAAGGGGGTAATATGGTTCTGTTCAGTGTCTCCTTCCTAAAGAGCACTTCTGTATTGTAATTTATTTTTATGCCTTAAACACTCATGTAAATAAACCTTTAGTAAAGAATTATATGATTTGCTTACATACAAAATTTTATGTTAACAGAAAATAGATGGGTATACATTTTATATTCAGGGAAACGGATGTGGCTCAAAGGTTCGGCGTCCGTCTACCATATGGAGAGACCAGGGTTCGATCCCCGGTACCTCCCGGTTTAAAAAAAAAAAAAAAAAAGCATTTTATATTCACTGAAAAGTTTTGTTACTAGAAACTGCCTAGAAGTCAATAATGGATAGAATGAGTTTCTACTGGATAAATCTACATGGATTTCCACATTGCTTTGGATAGGGAGGAATTTGGCATAACAACACTTAGTTTGGGGCTCTTTTTTGAGGGAAGTGCATAATCTGTTCCATTTGGTACATTACTCTTTTTTTTTTTTTTTTTAAAGATTTTATTTATTTATTCATCTATCCCCCCCCTGCTGCTTGTGCTCGCTGGGTCAGCTAACCACGCCATGCAGGCGGGCTTGCCCTCACCAGGAGGCCCCGGGAACCGAACCCAGGGCCTCCCATATGGTAAACG
This sequence comes from Tolypeutes matacus, assembly GCA_026826555.1. Taxonomy (NCBI): domain Eukaryota; kingdom Metazoa; phylum Chordata; class Mammalia; order Cingulata; family Chlamyphoridae; genus Tolypeutes; species Tolypeutes matacus. Next base: position 23,116,123 of record JAKSZT010032012.1, on the reverse strand, counting down.
GGAGCCCCACTGATTGAGCCACAGCCGCTTCCCTGGTACATTACTCTTAATAGAGAAGACGTCCAGCTTTCAAGTTTCTAGTAAAAGGATGGGAGTTGAAAAACTGAAACTTCATTAAATCTTTCCAAAAGCTAAAGCATACCTTTGCTCCCCTCCTGCTTTCATTAAATAAATGGTGATTCTTCAAGAATAATCTGACTAAAAATAAAAGGTACTGTCCCATCTCTTTCTCAGAAAGATATGACTATCTCTTCATTTCACTTCATAACATTACTCCTTTTTCCAAACAAAAGGATACACAAATCCCAGTTCCTATTTCCCCCAATATAGGCTGTAATGATTTGATCTTCACATTGCCACTGCCAACAGCAATTTAATAAACATCTAATTCAGGAAGCACTGAGCTGGATGTTCTAATAGCTAGACTATGAATATGAACCAAAGAGATTGAGCCACATATTAGTCATGAGGGCCTAGTACATAGTTATTTATATACTGATTCTTTATGATCTCCTAGGTCCCTATGAACTCTAAATTTATAGGAATCTCGTCAGAGAGCATCCAACTACAATAATCTAGGGGTACAAAGACTTCTGGAACAGTCAAGTTCAATACTTTTAGGTCCTGTGGAATTCTATAAAAATAAAGCCCTCCCTCAATTTATAATTGTGAATTTTCCGAGAAGTCGTAGCACCCATTTTCAAACAAAAGACCAAGTTATTCTCACTTATGAGCAAGCCCAGGTACAGGTCTGGAAAGAAGCCACGTTCCTATGGCAACTGGCGACCGCCATTTTAAGTTTTCTGGCTGTCTCCAGCCCCACGTCACTTCCGGTGTTACCTGGGTAGTTACCGGGAGTCGTAAACAAGGTGTGCAAGCACCTGGGGAGCTGTCGGGATGCAGCAGAGTGGAGCAGCTGGAGGCCGTGGCTGCGCTTTCTTCCAGCTGCTGGGCATTCCGTTCTTCCTGGGTGAGTGTGTCGGCGGGCTCTGACCCACTTCCGGCCGGTGGGTTAGGGAAGATGGTCGCTTTTCCGGTTCCGGGTGGGGGTCTCTGGAACGCCCCCTCTTCGCGTCTGAGAAGAAAGGAAGGGGGGTGGGGACCAGGAACCTTTATTATATCGTTGTCGCTACCCACTGAAGGGACTTGCTAGCTTGTCAGTCGTTTCCCGACCCCCTGTGAGCTCGACCACCTCGCGTGACTTATCGTTGTATTCTGGGTGATGGCATGACTGGTTGGAACCACGGAGCGGTCTGGCCTTGTTGTCATGTGATGAGCTGTCAGTGGTTGATTTTGCTGTAGTTTTGTGGGCTGTATATCCTGATTAGAAAAGGGCAACTCTAGTGTTTAATAATCTGTCCCAGTAATTTTGGGAAAGAAAATTACAACTGTTGCTAATTATATTTTTCTTTAGGTGATTGTCCAGGGCTATGAAATAAAAGGTTTATTAGTCAGTAGGGATGTGATGTTATTTTGTTAAACAATATAAAATATTATATTGTTGAGGAAAAACCAACTGCTTTAGTATTTTAACACTTTTTTTTGAGAGTAAAAGAAAAGGCATATCAATTCTGTTAAAATTTTAATCTGTTAAAACTATTATCAGAAGTGCACTATTCACACTATCACATATTCTTACAATTTGGAGTTTTGTTTTCATACAATTTTCATATTGCATAAATTTCAATCCAACCTATTTATCTTCATTTTAGGCTGCAATTATTTACTGGATTTTGTGTGTGTTTCTTCCTGGGAAATCAAATATTTGTAGGACCCAGATGGTATCATATTAATAGTTAACATTAGAGTGAATTGCCAACTTCACAAAATTTTCCTGCGTCTAACAAGAATTCCTGAAAGATACCTTAAATATAAAGATTTCAGTTGCCCTAAATCTTAGCAGGGAAGGCCAGGAAGTTTTTATCTGGTGACTAATATTCATGCAGCCAGCACACTCCCTCGTCCTTCCCAGATTCCTGTGTCATCACAAGTGTCCAGTTTTTCAGCTAAATTATTTTGCAATATAGTATTTAGGCTGGCCTACTGTCATTCCAGATTCATAATGCCAGTTCTCTCTCTCCCTCCCAACCCCCTCCCCCAACCCTTTCGTGCATGCTCTCTCTCTCTCTCTCTCTCTCTCTCTCTGTCTCACCCCCACCCACACACACACAGGAAATGTCTGATGTCATTTTGCATTGAAGAACAGATATCAAATCCAGTAGACCAAATAATGATTCAATCACATAAGAAAAGTTTTTATGATCTCTATGCACTTGTGCATAGATTTATCTTTTGCTTTTTTATAGCAGCTTTATTGACACATAATTCCCATACCATAAAATTTACCCATTTAAAGCACACAATTGTGTTTTTTAGTGTATTCAGAGTTGTACAGCCGTTACCATAATTAATTTTAGAATATTTTCATCCAGACAGAAACCCTGTACCCATGAACAGTCACTACCCATCCCCCCTTTCTCCAACCCCTGTCAACCACTAATCTATTTTCTGCCTCTATGGACTTGCCAGTTCTGGACATTGCATATAAATGGAATCATAAAATATGTACCCCTTTATGACAATCTTCTTTCACTTAGCGTGTTTTTCAAAGTTCATCCATTTTTTTGCTTTACTTTTGTTTTGAATATGTTAGATGATAGATTTTGGTTTCAACCAGCGTTTATTTGTCTCTCTTCTTCAAAGATAGGACCTGTTAAATTATTAGCTTGTTTGAATTCTCCCTCAATTATAAATCTGGTCCTGCTGTATCAGTTGTATAAGTACATAGAAATAACAGACTAGGCAGCCTAGGGTTCTTATACTTTTCTCTTTTCCATTTAAGTGTGCTAGTATGTGAATCAAAGGTTAGCAGATTTATATTTTGGAAAGTGGGGTGCAGAAAATTGGGTGCTTTGTTTTGTCATGTTTATTTAATTTCTTCCATGTACAAAATTATTTATGTTAGAATGAGTTTTTTTTTTCTCTTCCTCCCAGATTACATTTTTAAAAATTATTATGACTATTTCTATAGTTGGCTTCCCCCCCAGCTGGCATGAATGCTTTTTTACCCAGATGAAAAGGTAAATATTTTTTGCAAGGACATTAGGCCTATTCAGGATAAAAATATCTGAATGAATGCCGCATTGGATTGGTATTTTATTTCTTCTGATTTATTTTATGAGTGGAGGAGACAAACAATTTTACAGCCATTTATTTTAAAAAGACTTTTAATTGCAGTATAATATATGTGGAGGGAAGTGCACATATTATAAGTGCACAGCTCAATGAATTTTCAAAAACTGAACACACTTGGGTAACCAATATCCAAATTAGGAAACAGAATGTTAGGGCACCCCAGAAGCCTTCCTTATGCTTCCTTCCAGTCATTAGCCCATCTCTCCCAGGGGAACCAACATCCTGACTTTAAACTGTGCAGATTAGTTTGGCTCATCCATAGATCTTATTTGTCTGTAACTATACATTTAAGAACCACTCATCCAGTGTTTAAATTCCAGTAAAGTGACTTCAAATATTGATAAATTTGTGGTGAAATTATGCTCATGAATATGGAATTCAAATTTATTAACAAGAAGTTGGTGAGTAGGTAGCTTTATTCATGGTATACTTACTATAACTTAGGAGCCAAAAATTGCTCAGAACTTGTAATTTTTATGCTTATTTTCTAACAATTATTGTTTTATAAATAGGAAACTATTGGTTTGGTTTAGTTGAATAATTATTATTAGGTATCCACAATGTTCTAGGCTCTATTTTGATAGCTCAAGGTCTTTTGGAGGAAACAGGAAAGTCAATAAATAATCTGGTACTAAAAGAAAGATGCACAGAAAACCAGGGAGCACAGAGGACATCTCTTATTCTGTTATGAGGATCCAGGGGAGATTTCCTGGAGGTGTTACCCAAGTTAAATGTTGAAAGGGGAATAAGAGTTTGAGGTAGGGAGTGAGAAAAATTCCAGAAATAGAGAATAGCATAAATAAGACATGGAAACTTTTAACAACTTTCCAAGTTTTCTGAAACTCAATCTGATTGGACTAGTTTGGATCATGTGTCAACCCCAAATCAATCTCTGTGGTCAGGAGGGTGGTGTGCTGGAGCCATCTTCTACAGGCTGTCAAGAGCCAATTATGCTTTCTCTTCCTAACTCAGCATTTGGTGGCTTTTACCTATGTAGCTTGAAATTTACCATGGTAGGAGTATTTACTCCAGGGGAATTGTCAAACCTTACATATTGGAGCTTTTCTTCTCTCTTTTTTTTTTTCTTTCTTTCTTTTTTTTAGCTGTTTACTAGTACACCACTGGTTTAACATTCTGGGTCATCCTCAGAACTGGGAGTAGAGTCCATTGCTAGTTATTCTTTGTTTGCTCCCTTCTCACTAGATCCATTCACTGCCCTTCTCTACTTCCTGGAAAGCCGACCATATAGACTGCATCATCCAGGCTTTCCTCCTCTGGCTTCCAGTTGGGTTTGGCCAATGGGAGGCATTGCCAGGAGATTGGAGGGCAGGAGGGGGGAGAGGGTGCTTTTTCCTTCTCCCTCCCTGCCTTAGTGTCATGGCTGTGTCTCTCTAGGACTCCAGCTCCTGTCAGGTGACCCAGACTCCAGCTCTCACCAGGCTCAGTAATACCATTTCCTCCCCTTGCCCCTTTAGGCCTGGCTGTGGTCAAGACTTTGTGCCTTTATTGGTTCCTTTGACCCTGTCCACACACTTCACAATCTCAGAGTGTGCGTTCTATTTCTGGACTCTGACTGATAAGAGTTATCTTTCCCCAAGGTTATGGGCTATGTGGAAAAGGATGGATATTCAAAGAAAATCTGGGTACTGTTAGGAAGGGAGACAAGGGGAATGGATATTCAGCTGGCAACAAACAAACATTTACTACATTCAATTTGAGGTTAAGTGCTAGTGATATCCAGTTAGCATTTGGATGCTCAGATGCAGGTCATGGCTAGTAATATAAATTGGGGAATCATTATCATATCAGTGGCTATTAAATCTATAATAGTGGATAGCATTGTGCAAGGAAAACATGGTGAATGAAGAACTGTGGGCTCAGGATGGAACTATAAGGAACATCAATGTCTAAGGGATGGTTAGGAAAGGAGGAGTCTCAAAGAGATTTGATTGAAACTGTTAGAGATGTGGAGTTTGTGAGTGTATCACAATCAGTGTGGAGAGTTGATTGGAGAGAGTAATGAGACTCTTGATTTATAACTCTAATCCAGATCTCTTTCTTTGCTCCAAACCAGGGGTTGGCAAACTTTTTCTGTAAATACCTGAGGCTTTGTGTGCCACACAGTCTCTGTTGCAACTTCTCAACTCTGCTGGAGTAGTACAAAGGCAGCCATAGACAATACATAGACGAATGAACGTGGCTGTGTTTAATAAAACTATATTCACGAAAAGACACTGTGGGCTGGATTTAGCTCCACGGTCATAGGTTCCCCAACCCCTGCCCTAAACCAACTGCCCACTTGACATTATCCTGTGGGTATTTCAAAAGCATCTTTAACTCATCCAAAATCCAACTCATATTCTTCCTGGCCAAATCTGGTACTTTTCTAGTCCTTCCCATCTCAGTGAATGGCATCGCCAAGTCAGACACCTGGGAGTCATCCTTGACATTTCTCTTTCCCTAACAGTCCACATCCTATCATCAATTCTTGTTGATTTTACCTTGTCAATATTGTTGTCCGCTTAATTCTCCCCATGCCCAAGCTTCCCTTATTTTGCTTGACTAGTATAGTAGCCTCTTATGTAGTGTCCTCATATTCACTCTTTTGTTTTTTTAAAAATAAATTTTATCGCAAACAAACAGACAAAAAAATAAATTTTATCGATACATATTCATCAAACATACAATCTATCCAAAGTGTACAATCAATGGTATTGGGTATAATCACAGAGTTGTGCATTCATCACTTCAATCCATATTAGGGTATTTTCATTACTCCAATAAAAAAAGAAAAAAAAAAGAAAAACCATACAAAAAACTCTACCCCTTAATAATCACCTCTCAATCTCTCTATCCTTTCCCTGCCATACATTGCTGCTATTCTCTATCTGTCTCTCTAATTTATTTGTATTTATATTTTGTATACATGGAGTCAAACAATATGTAGTGCCTTTTGTCTAGTTTCTTTCACTTAGTGTATTTCTTTTTTTTACCCTTAATGGAAGATTATTAATATATTACTATACATTACTGCCCATAGTTTGCTTTGGTTGTATTTTTGCCTAATATTAACATCTTGTAGCATTAACATACATTTTTGTGTTTTGAAGAAAAACAGTATTATATATGTAATACTACCCTTTTCATATTTCATATGAGATTTCACTATGCTATACAGTGCCGTGTTATACATTTTAGCTTTCCTTCTAATAATATACAGGACCTTAGACTTTCCTTTTCAACCAATATCATAACCATGTATTAGCACTGCTAGTTACAAATACTATGATGTGCTTTTACCATTTCTGTTTATTGCCAAAGATTTAAGAACAATCTTTTTACCAATTCTGCACTGATTAAACCTCAGTTTTCCATTTTCTAACTTCATTCTATTTTCTGGTATTAATTCCATGAGTTTATACAATATATTTAGTTCATTATAGTGCAATCATCCAGTATTTGTCCTTTTGTGTCTGACTTGCATCACTCAACATAATGTCCTCCAGGTTCATCCATGTTGTCATATGCTTCATGACTTGATTTCTTCTTCCAGCTGCATAATATTCCATCATATGTATATACCACAATTTGCTTATCCATTCATCAGTTGAGGAATACCTGTCTTGTTTCCATCTTTTGGTGATTGTGGATAATGCCTCTATGAACATTGGGGTGCAGATGTCTGTTCGTGTCAGTGCTCTCAGTTCTTCTGGGTATATACCTATTAGTGGTATTGCCATGTCCCATGACAAATATATATTCAGCTTCCTTAGGAACTGCCAAACAGTCCTCCACAGTATTTGTACCATTCTACATTCCTACCAACAGTGACTAAGTGTTCCTGTCCCTCTACATCCTCTCCAACGATTGTAGTTCTCAGTCTTTTTAATAGTGGCCATTCTAATAGGTGTGAAATGATATCTCATTGTACCTTTGATTTGCATTTCACTAATTGCTAGTGAAGTTGGACATTTTTTCATGTGTTTTTCCTGCCATTTCTTCTTTGGACAAGTGTCAAACCTTTTGCTCATATTTTAGTCGGGTTGTCGTTTTATTGTTGAGTTGTAGCATCTCTTTATATATCATGGATATTAAACCTTTATTGGATATGTGATTTCCAAATATTTTCTCCTAATGAGTTGGCTGCCTTTTCACCCTTTTGACACAGTCCTTTGAGATGCAAAAGTATTTAATCTTGAGGAGGTTTCATTTATCTATTTTTTCCTTTTGTTGCTCAAGCTCTGGGTGTCAGGTTTACAAAACCCACCTACCACAAGATCTTGAGATGTTTCCCTACAGTATCTTCTAAAAAATTTATTGTCCTGGCTTTTATATTTAGGTCTATGATCCATTTTGAGTTGATTCTTATATAGGGAGTGAGATATGGGTACTCTTTCATTCATTTGAATATGGATATCCAGTTCTCCCAGCACCATTTGTTGAAGAGACTTGTTTTGTCCCAGTAAAGTGGACTTGGTAGGCTTGTCAAAAACCAGTTGGCCGTGGAGGTGCAGGTCTATTTCTGGACTCTGAATTCTGTTCCAAGGGGAGCAAGCGTAGCCCAGTGGTTTGGGCACCTTCTTCCTGTGTACAGGGTCCTGGGTTCAATCCCCGGTAGCTCCTTATAAAAAAAAAACAAAAAAAAACCTGAATGCTGTTCCATTGATCAATGTGTCTATCTTTATGCCAAAACCATGCTGTTTAGACTACTGTGGCTTTGAAATATGTCAGGCAGTGAGAGTCCTACTACATAGCTCTTCTTTTTTATGATGTTTTTGACTATTTGGGTCCCCTTTCTCTTCCAAATGAATTTGGTAATTGCCTTTTCTATTTATGTAAAATAGGATGTTGGAATTTTGATTGTTATTGCATTGAACCTATAAATCAGTTTGGGTAGGACTGACATCTTCATGATATTTAGTCTTCTAATCCATGAACATGGGATTTTTTTCCATTTGTTTTAGGTTTTCTTTGATTTCTTTTAGCAGTGTTTTATAGTGTTCTGCATATAGGTCTTGTACTTCTTTGGTTAAATTGATTCCTAATTATTTGAGTCTTTTTGTTGCTATTGTAAATGGACTCCCCCCCCCCCCCCGATTTCCTCCTTAGATTGTTCAAGTGTATGGAAACATTATTGATTTTTGCATGTTGATTTTGTATCCTGCCACTTTGCTGAACTTGTTTATTAGCTCAAGTAGTTTTGTCATAGATATTTTGGAATTTTCTAAGTATAGGATCATGTCATCTGAGAATAGTGAAGTTTTTCTTCCTCTTTTCTTATTTGGATGCCTATTTTTTTTCTTGTCTAATTGCTCTAGCTAGAACTTCTAGCACAATGTTGAATAACAGTGGTGACAATGAGCATCCTTGTCTTGGTCCTGATCTTAGAGGAAAAGCTTTTAAGCCTTTATCATTGAGTACAATGTTGGCTGTGGCTTTTTCATGTAGTCCCTTTATCACACTGAGGAACTTTCTTTCTACTCCTATCTTTTGAAGTTTTTTTTTTTTTTAATCAAGAAAGGATGCTGGATTTTGTCAAATGCCTTTTCTACATCAATCGAGATGATCGTGTGGTTTTTTTTTTCCTTCAATTTGTTAATGTGGTATATCACTTTAATTGATTTTCTTGTGTTGAATCACCCTTGCATACCAGGAATAAACCCCACTTGATTGTAGTGTGTAATTCTTATAATATGCTGTTGGATTCCATTTGTAAGTATTTTGTTGAGAATTTTTGCATCTATGCTCATTAGAAAGATTGGTCTGTAATTTTCTTTTCTTGTAGTATCTTTATCTGGCTTTGGTATTAAGGTGACGTTGGTTTCATAAAATGTGTTGGGTAATTTTCCCTCCTTTTCAGTGTTTTGGATGAGTTTAAACAGGATTAATATTAATGTTAATATTAATTCTTCTTGAAATGTTTGGTAGAATTCACCTGTGAAGCCATCTGTTCCTGGACTTTTCTTTTTTGGAAAAAAATTTTTTTTTTTAAAGATTTTTATTTATTTATTCATTCATTTATCCCCCCCTTGCTGCCTGCGCTCGCTGGGTCAGCCAACCACGCCGTGCAGGCGGGCCCGCCCCCACCAGGAGGCCCCGGGAACCAAACCCGGGGCCTCCCATATGGCAAACGGGAGCCCCACTGATTGAGCCACAGCCGCTTCCCTTTGGAAAATTTTTGATGACTGATTCAGTCTCTTTACTTGCAATTGGTTTGTTGAGTTCCTGTATTTCTTGTAGAGTCAATGTAGGTTGTTTGTGCATTTCTAGAAATTGTCCATTTCATCTAGGTTTTCTAATTTGTTGTCATACAGTTTCTCATAATGTCCTCTTATGATTCTTTTTATTTCTGTGGGTTCAATCATAATGTCCCCCCCCCCCATTTCTGATTTTATTTATTTGCATTCTCTCTTTTTTTTTCTTTGTTAATCTAAGGATTTGTCAATTTTATTGATCTTCTCAAAGAACCAGCTTTTCTTTTTGTTGGTTTTTCCTATTTTTTTTTTTTTGTTGTTGTTGTTCTTAATTTCATTTATTTCTACTCCAGTCTTTATTATTTATTTCCTTCTACTTGCTTTAGGATTGGTTTGCTGTTCTTTTTCTAGTTTTTCCATGTTAGTTAGGTCTTTGATTTTAGCTCTTTCTTCTTTTTAAATATAGGCATTTAGGGCTATAAGTTTCCCTCTTAGTACTACCTTCACTGTATCCCATCAGTTTTTTTTGTTTGTTTGTTTGTTTTGTTTTGTTTTAAGATTTTATTTATTTATTCATTCACACCCCCCCTGCTGCTTGCGCTCCCTGGGCCAGCCAACCATGCCGCGCGGGCGGGCCCGCCCCCACCAGGAGGCCCCAGGAACCGAACCCGGGGCCCCCCACATGGCAAACGGGAGCCCCACCGACTGAGCCACAGCCGCCCCCCTCCCATCAGTTTTGATAAGCTGTATTCTTATTTTCGTTCTTCTTGAGATATCTACTAATTTCTCTTACAATTTCTTCTTTGACCTACTACTGATTGTTTAGGAGTGTGTTGTTCAGCTTCCACAAATTTGCAAATTTTCCCCTTTCCCACTTATTATTGATTTCCAGCTTCATTCCATTATAATCTGTATACTTTCAATCTTTTTATATTTATTGAGACCTGCTTTGTGACCCAACATGTGGTCTATCTTGGAGAAAGATCCATGAACACCTTAGAAGAATGTATAATCTGCTGATCTGGGATGCAACGTTCTGTATATATCTGTTAGGTCTAGCTTGTTTATCATATTTTTCAAGTTCTCTATTTCCTTGTTGATCTTCTCTCTCATTGTTCTATTTATTGATGTGAGTGGCATGTTGAAGTCTCAAACTATTATTGTAGAGATGTCTATTTCTCCCTTCAGTTTTCCCAGAGTTTGTCTCATGTATTTTGGGACACCCTGGTTAGGTGCATAGATATTTATGTCTGTTACTCATTCCTGGTGGGATTGTCCCTTTTATTAATATATAATGGCCTTTTGCATCTCATAAGTTTTTTGCATTAAAAGTCTGTTTTAAAAAAAAAGTCTGTTTTGTCTGATATTAATATATCTACCCCTACTTTTTTTGGTTACTCTTTGTGTGGAATATCTTTTTCTAAACTTTCACTTTCAGCTGATTTGTATCCCTGGATCTAAGGTGAGTCTCTTGTTGACAGTATATGGATGGTTCATATTTTAATCCATTCTGTCAGCCTGTATCTTTTTTTTTTTTTTTTTTTTTTTTATTTTGTTAGCCTGTATCTTTTGATTGGGAGTTTAAACCATTCACATTCAATGATATTACTGTAAATGCATTTTTTTTACTTCTACCATTTTATTCTTTGGCTTTCATATGTCATATCTTATTTTCACCTGTCATTTTACCTTTTGGTTATCCTTCCTGATTGTCTTCCCTTATATAATCTCCTTCAAGCCTCTCTCTCCTGTCTCTTCCTTTCTGGCTGGAAGCACTTCCCTTTAGTGCTTCCTGTGCTTCCTTCAGAGCTGGATTCCTTTTTATGAAGTCTCTTAGTTTCTGTTTATTTGTGAATATTTTAAACTCACCTTCATATTTGAAGGACAATCTTGCCAGATAAAGAATTCTCTGCTGGCAATTTTTTCTCTTTCAGTATCCTAATTATATCATACCACTATCTTTTTGTTTCTATGGTTTCTGGTGAGAAATTCATACTAAGTCTTACTGGGTATCCCTTGTATGTGATAGTTTGTTTCTCCCTGCTGCTTTCAGAATTTTCTCTTTATCTTTAGCATTTGACATTTTGAGTAGTATGTGTCTTGGAGTAGGTCTATTCGGATTTATTCTGATTGGAGTATGCTGTGTTTCTTGGACATATACATTTATTTCTTTCATGAGAGTTGGGAAATTTTCAGCCATAATTTCCTCAAATACTCTTTCTGCCCCTTTTCCCTTCTCTTCTCCTTCTGGAACTCTCATGACACATATGTTATTGTGTTTCATGTTATCATTCAACTCCCTGAGCCCCTGCTCAATTTTTTCTGTTCTTTTCTTTCTTTGTTCTTCTGTCTCTTCAATTTCATTGTTCTGTCTTCTACATCACTTAAGTCTTTCTTCTATGATTTCAAGTGTGCTATTGTATACCTTGAATTTATTTTATTTTATTTTTTTTAAGGTACTAGGGCCAGGGATTGAACCCCAGACCTCATATGTGGGAAGCCAGCACTTGACCACTGAGCCACATTGGCTCCCCTGAGTTGTTTTTTTCCCCTAATTTTTGCTTGTTGTTTCTTTTTTTGCTTTTAGGAGGCACCAGGGACTGAACCCAGAACCTCCCATGTTAGAAGCAGGTGCTCAACTGCTTGAGCCACATCTGCTTCCCTCTAATGTGTGTTTAATCTCACCTATTGTGTCTTTCATTCTCATAAGCACTGTTATTTTTCTATTTAGGTTTTCAAATTCTTCTTTGGGCTTGTCCATTGTCTTCTTGTTGTCCGTTATCTCGTTAATCATATTGTCTTTCATCTCATTGATTTGATTTAGATTTGTATGAACCTCATTGACTAGTTATCTCAAATCCTGCGTCTCATCTGGGGATTTGATATGTTCCTTTGCTTGAGCCATATCTTCCTTTTTCTTAGTATGGTTTGTAGTTTTTTGCTGATGTAGGTGATCATGATGATGTGTTGACTCTGATGCTCCCTTTTTCTCTCTTGCATAGTGGTGGGAGGCTTTGTGTTACTGTGGTTCTTTGATTCTTGGTTCAACCTGTTCTAGTTCTTTATAATTGTCCCTGTTTAGTTGCTCAAATCTGGGCCATGGACTTGGTAATGGGTTGCAGAGCAGCTTCCAAGGGCCTTGGGGAGGGAGGCTGGAAAAAGCCTCTTTATTTACTTTTATTTTCCTTGCATGCACTTCCTTGGTCTGCCAGCAGATGGTGCTTTTCGACAGCTCTCTCAGCCCAAACCCTGGTTGGAATGTGTTCACTTGTAACCCAGTCCAGAACAATATGATATAGGATCCTGCCTCAAGGCTATTCAGAGCCTTGCAAATCAAACTTTCTCTTATACTATTCTCTTCCCTTTGCCTGCAGCACCCTCCCTTTTCCTGGGTAGGAAATAATTCCACTCCCCTCTGTGTCCTCAGTAACCAGTCCTGATCAATAGGGAGGGTATTGGAGAGGGTCTGATTTCTTTAGTCCCCTGCCAACTCTCAGGGCAAACAATGGTGTTGCTCCATCTGGCCTGGAGGGCTTGTGGGAAACAGCAGACCAAATTTGTTGGTCAAAAGCCTTAGACTGTGTCCCTCTCTCTTCCCTTTTCTGGTGAAGCGGCCACCTGTGGCCCCCTCTGTCTGTAGCCGCTGGCCAGGGGCTGGAGGGCTCAAAGCCGTCTCCTCTGCGGGTAGGGGGATAGGCACTGGCAGTTGCAGCTGCAGCTGCAGCTTTTACTCATAGAGTTTTCCCATTGTTAGTATTTTTCTTTTTCTTTGTACCTCTCTCTTCTGGGTGGTATCCAGCCTTTCCCTGGTGTCCTATACCCTAGAACACATTTCCAGTTTCTGCCTGTCCTCTAGGCATTTTTCTGGGAGTCCTGGGTCTCTCTAATCCTGCATCTTCCTGGAAATCCTCATCATCACTCTTGCCTCCTCCTGTCTTTCCTAGAGTGACATTTTAAAAATGCAAATTTCATCATGTCTCTTCTCACTCAGTACCACATTTAAGTATTTTCCATGACACCCTCCCCCCCATTACTCTAAGGATATGGACCCAGATCTCTAAGGTTCTGCATGGTCTGGCTCCTAGCTTCATCTTATCCCCCCCACCCTATGTTCCTTCCATTGTAGCCTTACTGCTTTCTGTTCAGTTCCTTGACTGATTGTGCTCCCTCATAGTACAGCCTCTTTGCCTATACTGTTTCTCTGCCTGGGATGCATTCCCTCTCCTCACCTTGCTACCCTTCTTTCAGATCTCAGCTCAAAAGCGACTTTTTCTGGGAAGCTTCTGCTAACCACTTCCGCCTGTCCTATCTTAACAGCTGTGGATCTCATTACCACTGTTTGTCTTTCCTTCACAGCACTTATCATAGTTTGTAATTGCATATTTATCTTTGTGATTACTTGAGTAATGTCTCTAACTTCCACTGTATTTTAAGCCCCAAAGAGGGGTTGTATATATTTTGCTCACATTTAAGCCTAAACCCAGAGGATGGCACAAAACAGATGCTCAATAGATATATGTTTGAAGAACAGGGTAATGAGTGAGGGTATTGTCATGTTGTCATGGGAGCCCTCAGGTAGAAGAGTTCAAAGAGAAAGTAGTCACTGCTGTAGTAAGAGAAGTAAGAGAAGTAAGAGAAATAAGTAAGTCCAGTAAGAGAAGGATTGGAAAATGTCTAATGGAGGGTTATTTTTTTAGAGCAGTTTTACGGTTACAGAAAAATCATACATTAAGTACAGAGTTCCTGTATACCGCCCCCTCATTCCCTGGTCCTCACACAGTTTTCCCTATTATTAACACTTTGCATCAGTGTGGTACCTTTGGTACAATTGATGAAATAATATTATTACAATTACATTATTAACTATAGTCACATTAGGGTTTACTCTGTGTTGTACAGTTCTATGGTTTTTTAGAAATCTCATAATATATGTACAACCTAAACTTCATAGTTTTAACCATTTTCAAGTATACAATTCAGTGGCTTCAATTACATTCACAGTGTTGGGGCTATTCATTACCATTCATTCTGCCATTCATTACCAAAACTTCTCCATCAGCCCAGACAAAAACTCTGTAGCCATTATCCGTTGGATTTCACAGTTTTAAGACATATGATGCCCTTTACCAGATGGGAGAGTGACACCCAGATTGTGGTAGACTTAGAAGTGAATGGGAAGGGAGGGGATGGAGACTCCAGGTATAGACAACTGGCTTAGAAAGGAAAGAGAGGGCAGTAGTGGGTGACCAGAGTATTGCTGTAGGAAAAGATTGCTATTATTTTTGTTTTATTCTTATTTGCTTGATTGTTTTTAAGGGTGGGAGAGTCTTCTGTATATTTAGAGGCTGAGGGGATAGAGGTTGAAAACAATGGAGAGGGTTTTTTCTGAGGGAGCAGGGCTTGGAGCGGATGGGATCCCGGGCAGAGCAGAAGAGGTTGACCTTGCATAGGAAAAGGGACACCACATCTTTTCAGGTCACGGTAAGGGTGCGTGCAGACGCAGGAAGGTACGTGGCTGGGCAGTTTGTATGGCCTCAAGTTTCTTGAAGAAGTAAGAGCTCACATTTTCTTCTGAGAATGAGTAGCTTGGAAGTTGCATAGAGGACTGAAAAAAGAGATTGGCGAAGGTCTGAGGTATTATGGAAAGGGGAGTTGACCAGGGCAGACTAAAGAGTCGTGAGCCTCACTGAGGGCTCAACTACGGGTGGGATTCATGAATTTCTTATGTCTAACTGTCCTTGCATTTGTGTGATTTTTCTCCTTCAGGGTACCCTAGCCGCGGTCTAGGAGAGGTCATATAGGACTGGGCTTTTCCGGAATGGGTGCAATGGAAAGATAGGTATACAGGATGGTTAAAAGTGCTGAAAATACCGTAAAAAGGAAATTGGAAGAGAGTGGGTAACTACTGAGCACACGTTGCTCATATAGTAGAATTTTTGGTGACATGCCTCCTCTCTCTCTCATTTTCTTTCTGCCTGCTCCCCTTTCTCTGAATATTTGCCCTCAAGGTCCTTGCACTGTTATGGAGAAAATAACCTTTACAAATTGGGTGCAGTCAGTGACATACATGCTGGAGTAGCATTGTATAATGCTGAAGATTGAAGAATAATGAAGAAAGAGCAATGAACTGCACCAGGGAATTTGGGAAGGCATCACAAAGGGGTTTGATATTGGGGCTAGGGTTTGAAGGTGTGTGAGTGTTGGGGAGTATGGTGTGGGGAACAACCCAGGCAGAATTGGTAGGGATGGGAGATTCTTTCTGACAAAGGAATACTCAAAGAAAGGCACATAGGCTGAAAGGGACACAGTATATTTTGGAAATGACAGGACATTCCAGGCATGGTGAATGGGATGGAATGGTAGGTAGGTGGAGCAGGGTGAGTTTGGGGCCAGATTGTCAATGTTTGGATTTTATTCTAAAATCCAAAAGAGAATTATTGGAGGTTTCTGAATGTGTATGATGTTCATTTTGATATGAACTAGATTTTTTTTTTTTAGGAGATGCCGGAGATTGAACCCGGGGCCTCAGGCATGGGAAGTAGGTGCTCAACCACTGAGCTACATCTGCTCCCCTCATGATGTTCATTTTAATAATAGATTGAAAGTTTCTATTCCAGGTGCCATGCTATGCATTTTATGTATTATCTTATTTAATCTTATTGAATCATCACAATGATGCAATGAATTAGGTCTTGTTATTATTCTCATCTATCAAGTGAGGAAATTGAAGCTTGAGCATGTTAGGAAACTGTGATCTAGGTCTCTCAGCCAGAAAGTAGCTGAGCTAGAACTCAAATCCAGGTCTGACTATTCTCAATCCATACTTTCATGCCTCTATACTATACTTATGTTTTAAGATAAAGGAATGGGATGTGGGGAAGCATTTTGATTAGCCATTCAGTTCCACCTACCAGGTTTTAGAGCTAGATCTTGAGTGATGAGTAAGGGTTTTTTCAGGTTGGTGGGTCAGGAGTAAGGGCTTAGGAGAGAGTGGGGCTAAAGGATGAAGACTTTCCAGGCGGAGGGAAGAGCATTTTCATAGGCACAGAAGCAAAGAACGACAAGTTCATCATGGCAAAGTCAGAGAGGATGCTAAGGAAGAACCAGAAGCAGTCCTCATCTTTGGGATGGGTCCAATTCTTATTAGAGTTGTGAGCTCAGTCTTAGTCTCCTCCTTTAAAGAGGAATGTGAACAGGCGAGATTGTCTAGAAAGGAGCAAGAAAAGGGATTCAAAGCAGGCAGACATAAAGGCAGTGGAATTGAGGACTCCTAGCCATGTCTGTGATAGGGGAGGTTGAGAGTGTAGGCAGACCTGAAGAGGTGGCAGTGATGATGAGACCACGTCACGTGATGGAGCACTTACTGTGGGCCAGGCAGGCTTCTCAGTGTTTACATATTTTAAGTCATTTAATCCTCACAATGACCTTCTGAGGAAAGTACTGTTATCATCATTCCCATGAGGGTGAAGAAACTGAAGAAGTAAAGTATTTTGCCTAGGTCACAGAAAGCCAGCAAGTGATGGGGTTGGGGTTCGAGTCCAGACCTTCTGGCTTGGGAGCCTGGGCTCTCAATCATGGCTCCATCCTGCCTCTACCAGAGGAAGTGGTTTTCACAACTGGGTGTGGGTTCTCTGCCTTCTGAAACCTTGCTACTCGCTTTACCTTTGGCCATACAGAAGAATCATTGCCTATTGCAGTGGGTAGGGAAGCAGGAAAAACAAAGGGTTTGTGATTTGCTTTCATAAAATGGCTCCCTGATGAAAGACAGATTGTTACTCACCATTCTCTAGAAGTAGGAGCTATTGGTCAGAAGAAAGTGCCAGCTCTTTTTAAGGAGATGGAGTGTCAAAGTTAGATACAGGAGGTGGTTTTGGAAAGAGTAAGTCTTTAGAGGATTTAAAATGATACTTTAGTCTTACATTTTAGAATGCATTAAATTGTTTTGTTTTCTTCCCACTATTTACTTTTTTTAAAAAAAGATTTATTTATTTCTCCCCCCAGCCCTCACTGTCTGCTCTCTATGTTCATTCACTATGTGTTCTTCTGTGTCTGCTTGTCTTCTTTTTATTTTATTTTATTTTATTTTTTTTATTTTTTATTTTTTTTTTTAAAGATTTTATTTATCCATTCATTTATCCCCCCCCTGCTGCCCGTGCTCGCCGGGTCAGCCAACCACGCCGCGCGGGCGGGCCTGCCTTCACCAGGAGGCCCTGGGAACCGAACCCGGGGCCCCCCACACGGCAAACGGGAGCCCCACTGATCGAGCCACAGCCGCCCCCCATTGTCTTCTTTTTAGGTGGTACTGAGAACCAATCCTGGGACCTTCTGGAGTGGAAGAGAGGTGCTCAATCTCTTGCACCACCTCAGCTCCCTGGTCTGCTGCATCTCTTATTGTCTCTCCTCTGTGTCTCTTTTTGTTGTGTCATCTTGCTGTGCCAGCTCTCTGCGTAGGCCAGCACTCTGCATGGGCCAGCTCGCCACGCGGATCAGCTTGCCTTCACCAGGAGGCCCCGGGAATTGAACCCTGGACCTCCTATATGGTAGATGGGAGCCCAATTGCTTGAGCCAGGATTTACTTTTAATAGATATGTGATTCATTAACCAACTTTAAGAAAGGGGCAAAAAAACTAGCTAAAACTTTGGGGCAGTGTATTAGTCAGCCAAAGAGGTGATGATGCAAAGTGCCAGAAATCTGTTGGCTTTTATAAAGGGTATTTATTTGGGGTAGAAGCTTACAGTTACAAGGCCCTAAAGAGTCCAACTCAAGGTACCATAAGAGGTACTTTCTCACCCAAGTCAGTTGCCAGGTGTTGAAGCAAGATGGTGGGCAGTCTCTGCCTGGTCTCTCCTTCCTTCGTCTTCTTAAGTCTCTGTGGGCTCAGCTTCTTCCTGTGTCAGCTGTAGGCTGGCATAGGGCTCGTCTCTCTTCCCAGGGACACAGGATCAAAGTTCTCTCTTCTTTCGTGTCAAGACAAACCTCTCTCCTCTGGCATCTATGGAGCTCTTTCTCTTTTCCCATGTATTTTCCTCTGTATGTCTTTTTGAATGAATGTCCATTTATATAGCCCACTAAGAGGGTGTGGACTCAACTCTGAGTCACGGCTTACTGACGTGGTCGCGTCAAAGCCCTAACCTTAACGGAATCAAAGACATATCAGCTGAATCTAATACAATCAAAAGGATCACACCCAGAGGAACAGACCAGTTTACAAACATAATCTGTCTTTTTGGAATTCATAAATAATCTCAAACTGCCACAGACAGTTTAGAAAATTCTTTGAAAAAATTTTCCTATTCTTATTCATTAAAAAAAATTTTTATTGTGTTTTTATATATATATATATATAGCACAAAATTCCCATTTTAACCATTTTTAAGTGCACAATTCAGTGGTATTGATTACATTTACAATATTGTGCTGCCATCACCACCATCTGTCACCAAAACCTTTTCATCACCTTCAAAAACCCTGCACCCATTAAGCGATAACTCTTCATTCCCCCCACTCCACAGCCCATGGTCACTTGTAATCTACTTTCTTTCTCTGTGAATGTGCTTATTCTAGATATTTCACATAAGTGGAATCCTAAAATATTTGTCCTTTTGTGTCTGGCTTATTTCACTCAACATAATGATTTCAAGTTTCTTCCATGTTGTACCATGTATGGGAAATTCATTCCTTTTACAGCTGAGTAATATTCCACTGCGTGTATATGCAATATTTTGTTTACCCATTCATGTGTAGATGGACACTTGGGTTGTTTCTATCTTTGGGCTCTTGTGAATACTGCTGCTGTGAATATTGGTGTACAAGCATCTGTTTGAGCTATTCTTATCTCTTATGCTCATTTTGCTGGTGGTTAAGGCAGTTCAGCATGCAACTGTGCTGTACTTGGACCACAAAACCTTAGACCACAAAAGCTGCCATATTCCCAGACTGTGTGTGGGTGGGGGCGACATTGTCTTTTAGCCTGCTGTGGGTGGACCCACTTGTTTGTACTCAATTTAACCACTGGCCTCTATTTGGGAAAATGCCAGTGTAACTAGGTTTAAATTTTTTACCTAAGCATTCATTCCATGATGTAAGATTGCAGAATGATTAAAAAAACCTCTTTGATTAATGCAGATATCTGCTCCCTGTGCCTAGTGGGTTTGCCTGAGATGATATTTATCGCTATGAGTTTTTTGATGAGAGCCCTAAAATGATAAATAGTATTTCTATGTTTTTTACCACACACCTGTATATTCTACCCAAGTGAATAAATAATAATACATTTTAAATGTCTTGGGCTTGCTTTGATTAGGTATTCACACAGCCCTTTCCTTGGAGATTAAAGCAGATGCCCATGTTCGAGGTTATGTTGGAGAAAACATCAAGTTGAAATGCACCTTCAAGTCGACTTCAGCTATCACTGACAAACTCACCATAGACTGGACGTATCGACCTCCCAGCAGCAGCCGCACAGAATCAGTAAGTGTATACTTTTAAGGGAGTTTCTTTGAGTCTTCTGTGAACAACAATTTTGGAATCATTTTTTCCCAAGTCACAAGCACACCTTCAGCCTTCTCGCCTTACAATAGAAGAGGAGCTTATATTTAAATAGAAGGAGAGGAGCTTCTACTCTATAGGACATTCATTTGGTCATGCAGGGTTCTTTATTCTTCCATGTAAGAATCTTGCAAATAAGTTATAGGAAAAAAAGCTGTCAGAAACAGAGGAGGAAATGTGGTTTAACTTTGTTTCCTTTTTGTTGTTACCTTTTGCATGATTTCATAGCTTCATTTTTAGATTTGATGTACTAAAAAGTGTACCTCGTTGATGTTGGATAAAAAAATTCTGTAGTCCCAGATACAGACGTCCTTTTTCTTAAAGCTGCTCATTTCCTGTTGTATATAGTTGTCTCATGTGGGTGTATCTGTTTGTACATCTATGTTCTGTAGGTTTATCTTGGCATCTTCTCCCAGAATATAAACATCTGCATTGATTTATTTAGCTCTCTTTGAAGGAGATGGTGAAACCTCATGTACAGCTGTTGGTGACAGATGGTCTGGCAGTATTTGAAGCATAATATACTTTAGTCACATATGTAAAGCATATTTATGGCTCAAATCCCATTGTGAATGTCTAATTGAAAATTGCAGTGCTATAAAAAACCCTTTCTCTTTATGATTTCAGCAGTATTCTTAGCTCAGGATAGATGTTATCAAGTATGTGAACATCACAGCTATATGTAAGATTGTATTTTTGAAAGTAGCTTTAATTTGTTCATCCTGTCTCCTTCATTGGGAAGACTTTCTCTTTGATTTTAATGTATAAGCTTTGAATTTTGTTTCAGGAGCCATTATCGAATGCCACATAGCTCTGGAGCTAGGTAGTGGCTTTGTGAAGGAAGCTAGACTGCATTCCTGTCCCTTTTTCTTTAGACTTAAAATAGTTCACTCAAGTGTTCTTTATTCTGCATGGTCAGGAAATCATGGTTGGCCTTGTTTGGCTCTGCTTCCTTGGCCAAAAGTAGGACACAGTAAGCCGTGGAGAGCTTCTTCGATCAGAAACCTTAAATACAAAGAGCAGTTCTCTTACAATGCCGTTCTCTGTGAAGCTGGTTTGTAAATCAGCAAACTTACCCAAAATGGAATTATTGGACCTTCAAAGTCGCACAACATGCTGTTGCATTTACACGGTTGTCAGTTTTCTATCCGACTAATTATTTAGCAAAAATTGGAGTATTGCTAATTTAACTTGGAATTTACAGGTTAGAGTAAATCTGAAGAAGATACACAGCAGGACTTGCTTTGTTGATAAGGAGTTTCAAGACCTTTTATGTTGATGCTAACAATCAGCAGTAGGTATTCTTAACTTCCCCCTTTGGTATACTTATTATTTCTTCATATCTGTATTTCCTACCAGACTGTAAGTTCCACGAGAGTAGAGTCTGTGACTGTTTGGCTCCCACCATATCCCTTTGCTTAACACAGAACCTAGCACATAGCAGGTGTGTAGTAAATATTTGTTGAATGAGAGCACAAACAAATGAAGCAGTAAATGATTCAGCATCTTCTCTAGGAAGCTGCTCTTCAAAATTGGGTAATTCAGTGGTCGAAAACTCCTGGGTGCTTAAGTGGGAAGGTATCAAGTAAACAAAGAAAGAGGAAAGCCTGGTATCTTGCATAAGAGAGAGAAGTCGTAAGGTATAACTGGGTGTTTTTGGTGATGAAGTGTCTAATCACCAAGTCTGAAGCAGCATCATTTTAATTCAATATACATTCATTGACTATTTACTATGCATTTGGCTTAGAGTTTGTATTATTGCTGTTTTAGTTTCCCTGGCTGCTCAAGCAAATATCATACAATGGCTTGGCTTGAACAATGGGAATTTATTAGCTCATGGTTTTGAGACTAGGAAAAAGTCCAAATCAAGGTGTCATTAAGGCAATACTTTCTTCTTGACGACTGGTGTTTTGGGGCCAGCTGCCAGTGATCCTTGGTCCTGGGCTTTTCTCTCACATGACAATGCACGTGGTAGCCTCTTCCTTCTCTTCTGGATTCCGTTGACCTTCAGCTTCTTGCTTCTCATGGCTTTCTCTCTCTCTTTCTGATTTTCATTTAGCTTATAAAGGACCCCAGGCATAGGGTTAAGACCCACCCTGACTGAGGTGGGCCACAACTTAAGTGAAGTAGCCTCATCACAAGGTCCTACTTACAATGGGTTCACACTCATAGGAATGGATTAAGTTTAAGAACATGTTTTTTCTGTGGTACATAGCTCCAAGCCACCACACTTGCCAAGACAGATAACTTGAGAGAGGCTGGATTATATTATACACTTCTGGAAATTCTGAGAATAAAGAAGTCACCCCTTTGCCACTTACTAGTTGTGTACCTTAGAGTAACTGATTTTGTTTTTTATTTTTTAAGCCTTATTATCCTTTCTATAAATTTGGAATAATTATACCTACCCCATGTATTTCAGTGTTGTTATGAGCAGCAAATGAGTAAATGTGTGTGGAAGTCATTTGCAAGCTATAAAGTGCTCTGCAAATATTAGATAGTACTTTACAACAGGGTTTCAGTTTCTCACTGTTGACATTTTGGGTCGGACAATTCTTTGTTGTGGGCAGCCACCCTGTACATTGTAGGATGTTTAGCAGCATCCCTGGCCTCTACCCATTAGATGCCAGTAGCCCCTCACCAGTTGTGACAACCAAAAATATCTCTAGATATTACCAGGTAGCTTCTGGGGGGCAAATTTGCCCCCTGTTGGGCGCTACTGCTTTAGGACTTCAGGGAGAATTTAGAAGAGGTTAGAGAGTGAGCTCCCATGATTCTCTCCTCAGGGCATCTTTTTTTTCTGATCAGTTTTATTGATCTGACTTTTTTACCTATAGGATGTAGGTGAACAAAGATTAAAAAGTTTGCCTAAGGGAAGTGGCTGTGGCTCAATCAGTAGGGCTCCCGTTTACCATATGGGAGGCCCCGGGTTCGGTTCCCGGGGCCTCCTGGTGAAGGCAAAGCCCGCCCGCACGGCGTGGTTAGCTGACCCAGCGAGCACAAGCAGCAAGGGGGGGGATAAATGAATAAATAAATAAAATCTTTAAAAATAAATAAATAAATAAAAGTTTGCCTAACAGAAAACTCATTATACATTGTATTCTATTTTGGATCTACTTCACTTTACCTTTTCATTGCATTTTCCAAATTAACTTTTTTTCTTATGGTGTTGCATTCATAGATTTTTCATTATCAGTCTTTCCAGTACCCAACCACAGCAAGCATTTTTCGAGATCGGATTTCCTGGGTTGGAAATGTATACAAGGGGGATGCATCCATTAGCATAATCAACCCTACTATGAAGGACAATGGGACATTCAGCTGTGCTGTGAAGAATCCCCCAGACGTACATCATAATATTCCTGCGACAGAGCTAACAGTCACAGAGAGGGGTAAGCTAATGGCCACTAAGCCTCCTGCAGTGCTGTATGGCTACCATGGTGCCCTTTGGAGAGATCAATGATAAGCAAAGCTGCCTGCATTGTAAGCTTGTTGGGTCATTGTAGCATTGTGTCAAAGTAATTTTTTTGCTCTAGCCGATGTGCCTTTGAGCATGGTTTTTTTTTTTAGCCTTTATTTTGCAAACTGAATTTTCTCTTCACATATTGTCATAGTTTCCCCATTACTCCCCCTGCCTCACTTTTTTTTCTTTTAACTTCAGGTGACTGTAGATCTTGTGGAGTGTATGTTCAACTCTGGAATATTTGGAGGCATATATCTATATGAAGTAGAAGCCATTCCAGTTTCCCTAATATGTCCATAGCCCCCAGTCATGAGACAGTATCTCTCCCTAGGCCTTGAAAGGATAGTCCCTCTAATGTTGGGAAGCAGCATGTTTCTTTTATGCTGCAAAGAGCAGCAGTTTCCTTTTAGTAGTGAAACAGAAGGAGAGTGGGTTAAGGACTGACCTCTTGTTCTACATAATTCCCTGGTGGACTCTTGAGTGGTCACGTCATTCTAGGCCTTAGTTGGAATTGAACTAAAGACTTAGAGATTCAGGACTGCAGTAGGGTTCATTATAAATGCCTTCCCATTTCTCAAGTGTTCCCTTCCATCCTTCTTCTTTTTAAAGATAGTAACTCATGTTTCAAAGACATGGGCACATTTATATACTGCTGGTAGGAGTAGTAACTGATAAAGTTTTTCTGGAAGACAGTTTGGTAGTATGAACCAGATGCCTTAATTCCATTTAAAAATGTATCCTAAAGAAATAGAGATAAACATAAATATTTACATACAAGGATAGTCATCATAATATAAGTTGTAGATTCAAAGAACTGGAAACAACTTGAATGTTTAGCATTAGAGGACTGATTATATAAATGACTCAGTGTGATAGAATACTGTGCAGCCATTAAAAATCACTTTTAAAAGGAATTTTTAATGACATGGAAAATATTTATCATATATTAAGTAAGAAAGCAGGCTAAAATTGGTATGCACAATATGATCCATACTTCTAAAAATATATACGCCACCCCCACATACACACCCATGTCCACACACCTCTTGAAAAAGATTGAAAGGGTAGACCCCAAAGTGTTATAGATGGTGGGATTATGGGTAATTTAAAATTCTTATTTGAGTTTTTGTATATTTTCTACCTTTCCACAATGATTTTTCCCTTTTGTAGTCAAAAGAAATACAAGGGTAAAAGTAAAACCCGTTTTGTGTCTGTTGATAACCTTCTTTTTCTCCTCTCCCAGGTTTTGGCACCATGCTCTCCTCTGTGGCCCTTCTTTCCATCCTTGTCTTCATTCCCTCAGCTGTGGTGGTTGTCTTGCTTCTGGTGAGAATGGGGAGAAAGTTGGCGGGGCTGAAGAAGAGGAGCAAGTCTAGCTATAAGAAGTCGTCTATTGAGGTTTCAGATGAGTAAGTCTAGCTAGAGCCCTGGGCAGTCAGCCCGTTTCTGCTTTGGAGACCTGCTGTGTGGATGGCATCCAGAGGCCTGCTTCTATGCCTTCCTTACAAGTTTTGGTCTGCTGCTAAAACTTCTTTTTGAAGAGAATGTTTTTGCTGAGGAGTACCAGAAGAAAGGTTGAAAGTAAAACATGTGGATATTAGTTTTAGGGGAGGTGAACGGGTTGATATTATGATTCTAATCTCCTGCTTTGGAAATCGGATTGCACAGTGCTATGGTTCTGAATATAAATTCTGAAGTAGAGATTCCATTTCTTCAAAATTGACAGGAAGTTCCAGCAAGCCAGTTATTTTCCTCTTCTTGTTTTTGGCACTGACATTGATGTCTCCCTACTGGCCGAGCAGTGAGAGAGGCTTTGGAAAGAGCCCTGGAGGGCAAAATCGACTTCAATAAGCAAAATCTATTCTGGGTCAGCAGATGTTCTGAAAGGGTTAATTGGATTGGGGTTATAAAAAACAGTTATCAAATATCCCTTTGCCAGTGAGCAGACATGATAGAGTTTTTTTCCCTAAAAACAAATCCCTAAAAAAAAAAAAAAAAAAAAGGGAAGCGGCTGTGGTTCTATCAGTGGGGCTCCTGTTTACCATATGGGGGGCCCCGGGTTCAGTTCTCGGGGCCTCCTGGTGAGGGCAGGCCCACCCGCACGGCGTGGTTGGCTGACCCGGCGAGCACGGGCAGCAAGGGGGGGATAAATGAATAAATAAATAAAATCTTTAAAAAAAAAAAAAAGATAACAAAAGTCTACATAAAAACCCTCTTGGTTCTTCATTGTTTGTATCAGGGGTTCTTAACCTGGGGACTGGGAGCTCTACCTCAAGAGGGTCCAGAACTTTTTCTCTGTGTATGTGTGTACATCTTCCCTTTTCAAAGGAATGTATAGCCCAGAAAAGGTAAAGAACTCCTGGTTAAAAAGTGAAAATGGGGAAGCGGCTGTGGCTCAATCAGTAGGGCTCCCGTTTACCATATGGGAGGCCCCGGGTTCGGTTCCCGGGGCCTCCTGGTGAGGGCAGGCCCGCCCGCACGGTGTGGTTGGCTGACCCAGCGAGCACGAGCAGCAAGGGGGGGGGATAAATGAATAAATAAATAAAATCTTTAAAAAAATTAAAAATAAAAAGTGAAAATGTCGTTTCTAAGCATGGTATATAAGACCGTTTATGATCTGACCCTAATTTATGTTGTTTCCTGCCATTTCTTCTCATTCACTCACACTCTGGCTACAGTGAGTTTTTCCCCCTAAATATAGAAACACATCCAGATTCCCCCCCACCCCCATGCTTTTCTCTAAACTTGGAATGCCTTCCTTCCCTTGTTTGCCTGGAAAACTCTTTCTTATCATTCAAGATCCAGCTGAAATGTCTCCTCTTGAGTTTCCTTGAGTCCCCTGGGAGAATTAATCACTCCTTCCTCTTTGCTGCCACAGCACTTTGACTTTAATTCTACTAAAACCTTGACCACGTTGTTTTATAATGTACTTGGTAAGTTTTAACAGTTCTGTCATGCTTTGAGATTGTGAACTCTTCAAGAGACTGTGATTTATTTATCTCTTCACCCCCAGCCAGCCAGGGACATGGTGCTCAGTACATTTCTGAATGAATGATTGTGACTGACTTCTGTTTATTGATACCTACTATGGTATGTGTTTTACGTATGTTTATTTTATTTTTTTAAAGATTTATTTCTCCCCACCCCCTTGTTGTTTTTCACTTGCTGTGTCTGTTCGTCTTCCTTGTTTCTTTAGAAGGCACCGGGAGTGAAACTCAGGACCTCTGATGTGGGAGGGAGGTGACTAATTGCTTGAACCACCTCCACTCCCTGCTTTTTTTGTGTATCTCATTATATTTTTCCTCCCTGCATCTCTTATTGCGTCATCTTTTTGCATCAGCTCAACGCCCCTGCCCATCATCATGTCAGCTCGCTGTCGTCTTTAGGCGGCACCGGGAACCTCTGCTCCCTGCTTTGTTGTGTCTCTCATTATGTTTTTTTCTTCTTGTGTCTCTTGTTGTGTCAACTTGCTGTGCCTGCCTGTCACGCCAGCTTGCTGTCTTCTTTAGGAGGCACTGGGATCCGAACCAGCGACCTCCCACGTGGTAGGCCCGGTTACTTGAGCCATATCCACTTCCCATATGTTTGTTTTTTATGTACTCCTAACAATGATCCTTTAAGGGTAGGTGGTAATAGCTGCATTCTATAGATGAGGAAATAACCTTCTGGAATTGAAGTAACTTGCCTAGAGTCACCACCCAGAATTTGATGACTTTGACACCTATGCTCTCAACTGCTCTACTGTACTGAGGACGGTGAGTATTCAGATTTGGTTTGTTCTCTTTCCACAGCACTGACCAAGAGGAGGAAAATGATTGCATGAAGAGGCTTTGTGTCCGTTGTGCTGAGTGCCTGGTAAGTCCATGCCATTTATTCTGCTTACTGTTGGCTTTTCACTTTCCTGTTTACTTAAGGGGATACTTTGTCCTCAGATGCAGTGGAGGAGATGCAGGTAGGTCCAAAGCAAGGTATGACCTTGCTTTGGTCTTCTCCCAAAGCATCTTGGTCTCAGGGGAAGCCTACCAAGTCTAACCATTATTTTGTTTTTTGTCTCATGGGCAAAGAGTGGTGTCCTTAGATTAGGGAAGGGGATTGTGTAGAGCAGTCTCTGCTGACAGAGAAAATCCTGGAAGAGGTATGTACTACTCTACTGAGTTCGTACTTGGAGTCTCTGACTGGATCCAGAGCCCTGAATTTAGCTATTCTGCTGATCCTCGGTTTTTCCCAGAGAGTTGGAGTAATATAATTTTTTTAGGTGACTTGATGGCTTTTATCAGTAAGAAATACCCATGATGAAAGGTGGAGTTTTGTTTTTTTTCTCCTTTGAACATTGGGGTTTTGATTTACACTTCAAAAGGTTTTGATTTACACTTCAAAAACCCCTCTCCCTTTTGAGCACTTGCTATGATTGGTTTGTGTGGCTGTCCCAGGATCCAGGAGGAGGGAAGACTCTGATGTGGTGAAGTTGGAAGATGTCAAAAGCAACTTATGAGCTAATATGAACCATACCTGTCATTTCAGGGTTTAAACTTGAGCTCTCTGTACTTCCTGCCAAGCTCAGTGCTCGGCCAGGTGGCCACAGCCAAATTACTTATTGCAGTGTTCTTTAGTTCTCTTTCTCTCGTGTACTTAAATATAATAGGTACAAGGAGAGAAAAATTGATAGCACTGGTGGAGAAGACTAATACCAACTCTTTGGGGTTTGAATATTTTGATAACATAAAATAAGTAAATGCCCATAAGATTGTTATCTGCATATCAGATATTAATTCACTCAACAGTTACTTCTTGAGCACCTGCCATGTGCTATGTGCTAGATACTATTCTAGGTACTTAGGAAACAGCAGAGGACATAACTGAGAACATTCCCTCCCCTCAAAGAACTTACATCCTTTTCCTGGAGAACTCCTTCTCATCCTCCAAGAACAGCTGAAATGTTACCTTCTCTTAAATTGGGGTATGAACACTAACTAAATAAAAAAATAAATGAAATGCCAGATGGTGGCTAATGCTATGAAGAAACGAGAAAGGACATGGGGATTGCCAAATCAGGGGTGCACTATTTAATAGGCTAGATAGGGACACCCTCACTGAAATGACATTTGAGTAGAAACCTAAAAAAAGTAGATGGCAAGCCATGTAGCTATTGTGGAAGAGCTTTCCAGGCAGAGGAGATGGCAGGTGCAAAGACTCCAAGGAGGAACATGAGTGGCAAGTTCTAGGAACAGCAAGGAGGCCCTTGTGGCTGGAATGACATCAGCAAGGGGAAAAATGGTGTTTGTTGAAATCAGAGAGAGATTGCAGCAGCCAGAACTTATAGGGGATTGTAATGACCTGGGCCTTTACTCTTAATGAAGCTGGATCATTTGGAGGTTTTTGAGAAAAGAGGAAATATGAACTGATTTATATTTTAAAAGTATCACTGTAGTCTCTGTGTTGAGACTACATGGTAAGAGACCATGATAGAATCCAGGAGACCAATTAGGAAGCTTTAGCAATAATCCAGGTGAGAGAAGATGGTAGATCAGGGTAGTGGTGGTAGGGGTGGTGAGAAGTGGTTGTATTCTGATTATTTTGAAGGTAAAGCCCGAGGATTTGCTGATGTGCTACATGTCTATATGAAAGAGTAAGAGGAGCCAGGGATAATTCCAAGGCTTTTGGCTTGAGCAACTCATAGAATTGACGTGCCATTTTCTAATATGTAGATGTCTGAGGGTGGAACAAGTTTTGGGAAGAAGATCAGAAGTTGGGTTTGGGCATATTAATTTTGAAAGGCTTATTAAACATTCAAGTGGAGGTGTAGAGTGACAATTAGATATATGGGTGTGGATTTTAGGAGAGAGGTGTAGACTGGAAATATAAACTTGGGAGTCATCATTAGGTAGAGACATTTCCACCAAGGACCTGAGTGCAGATAGAGATCAAGGGACCAAGCCCTGGAGCACTTCAAGGTTTGTTGGATGGGGTGATACAGAGGAGCTACCATAGGAGGCTGAGAAGGAATGGCTAGTAAGGCAGGAGGAAAATCAGGAGAGTTTGGTATCCTGGAATATCAAGTGAAAAAAGTGTTTCAAGGAGAAGAGAGTGTTTGTGTCAATTGCTGCTGCATCAGGCCAACTAAAATGAGAATTGATTGTTGAATGATCTTATAATGTTGAAGGTCATTGATTATCTTGGCAAAAAGCAGCCTTAGTGGAATAGTGGGGAGTAGAAAAGAATATGAAGAGGGAAGCGGCTGTGGCTCAGTCAGTGGGGCTCCCGTTTGCCATATGGGAGGCCCCGGGTTCGGTTCCCGGGGCCTCCTGGTGGAGGCGGGCCCGCCCGCACGGCATGGTTGGCTGACTCGGCGAGCACGGGCAGCAAGGGGGGGTGTAAATGAATAAATAAATAAAATCTTAAAAAAAAAAAAAAAGAAAAGAATATGAAGAGATATATTGGAGACAGTATAAACAACTCTTTCAAGGACTTTTGCTGTAGAGGTATGTAGAGAAATAGCATAATAGGTAAGACGAGGAATCAAGAGTTTTCTGGTTAAGGTGGGAGAAATTATAGCATGTTTATATGTCAATGGGAATGATCCAGTAGAGAGGAAAAATTGATGCTGCAGGAGAGAGAGAGCAGAGGATTGCTGGAGTGATGCCAGGATCTAGAGCACAAGTAGAGATGCTGGTTTTAAAGGCAGAGGCACTGTATCCATCTGAACAGAAGGGAAGGCCACTTGAGGAGGCCAGATGCAGGGGAATGGGTAGTTATGAGGGTGGGAAGTTGTGGGAGTTCCCTTCTGACTGCTTTTCTATTCCCAGTGAAGAGAGAAAGGCTGCTCATCAGCTGAGAATGATGGGAGAAGGTATTAGAAGTTTGAGGAAAGAGGGAAAGGTATGAAATAGTCATCTAGGTGAAAAGGAGAATGAATGGACTAGAGAGATGTGGCATGCCAGGCAGCACTGTCTAACTAAGGATACAAGCAATGACTATGAGTTAGAATAATAACAACCATAGTAATGGTGACAGTAGCTAACCTTTCATGAGTGCTTACAGAGTGCCAGGCACTGTGCTTAGTAAACTGTCTCATTCAATTCTCCTTTACAGTTCTGTGTGGTATTTTTTATTTCTATTACCCCATTTTACAGATGAGGAAACTGAGACTTAGGGAAGTTAAATAAATTTGTCCAAGGTCACTTGGCCAGCAGGAGGTGGAGCTGGAATTGGAATTTAAAGGTAGACTAGCCCCTTACCTAAACTCCTAATCACAACCCTGAGGATGAATCTTTCCTGTGCAGACAAGCCACCCTTTCATGTATGTTGAGGTTTTAAAAAAATGCTCACCAAGCAGAAGGAAATCATTAGAGGTCTGAAGCAGAAATGAACCTAATAGACACTCCTATAGGCTATAATGGACAATTACATTGCGGTCCTATCATGCTTTCGGTAGGTTGAGCCCGTGGCACTTCACTGCTTCGCTGTTCATGTTGCCCAAGCCAAATTCTGTTAGAGGGATCCTAATGTGTGGCCTTTGCCTAAATTCTTTTTTTTTTTTTTTTTTTAAAGATTTTATTTATTTATCCATTTATCCCCCCCTTGCTGCTTGTGCTCGCTGGGTCAGCTAACCACGCCATGTGGGTGGGCTTGCCTTCACCAGGAGGCCCCGGAAACCGAACCCGGGGCCTCCCACATGGTAAACGGGAGCCCTACTGATTGAGCCACAGCCGCTTCCCTTGCCTAAATTCTGATCATGGCATTATACTTCATATACACATAACACCTGCTGTTCTTTCCCCTCCAGGATTCAGACTATGAAGAGACATATTGATGAAAATCTACAGGGTATAAGAAGAGTTACCCATCAAATAACAGAAAACATCCATTCCACTGGCAGCTAAAGCCTCTCCGATCAGTGGAGCTGGCCTGGACCAGCAGTGATGGAGGATTCGGAAGGTTATCTGTAAAGACTTGAGGAACCATTTATTTATTGAAGAAATGTTCTTCTTGTATTTATAAACTGTTCAAAAACTCTCAGAAGAGACTCATAACCATCCCTTTTAATAAGTTATACTCTCATTGAACGAAGGAATTCTTTTCCTGAATGAAAGCTACTCTTTGTTTCACCTTTGCTCTTGAATGGATTACATGTTTTCTTCCAATCATTGGAGGGAGAATTCTAAATGTTTGCCACATTGCTAATGCTCAGATAATTTTTTTAAATGAAATGGAGCTTGTAGCTTCCTGCTGTGCCACCAGACAGAAATGTCTGTTTGGGATAGTTAATCTTTATTTTTTGCTCCATGAACATTTTCTGCTGTGAGTTAGGATACTCATAGGTTCAGTGATCTTATCATCATTTGTATTTGGGTGATTTGGATTGTATAACATCGATTTCTTTAGAGTTGGTAGGATCAGGAGTCAATGTTTTGCTTTGACTGCATTTTAAAGTATTAAATGAAGTGTCATCAATTTACAATTAAGGAAACAAGTAGTGAGGTAGAAGAATTCCTTTCATCTTGCTGGGTGCAATTTGGGCCGAGGGGCCTTTTTATTTTACTTTCTTACAGGTGAATGCTTTATGGTTTCCTTCTTAACTTCAGATTAGAAGCAAAAAAAATACCTTCAAAAGATTTTTAGTGGAGACATATAGATGATAGTTCTTTGGACCACTTGTTAAGTATGTGGTTGTCTGGGGCCAATCTAGTGAAACCATTTCTGACACCTCAGCGGAGAGAGAAAAACAATTTGAGCAAGGAGAAAAAGTAATTTGGGCTTTAGAAGATTTGAAGATAGAGATCTAATAGTGAGGGTGGCTTTTTGTGAGCCCTCATTTCTCTGAGAAAGAGATTATGTTCCAGGAACCCAGTAAAAGCCACATCCAATTAAATGAGGATCCTGTTTTGGCTAGATTTTCTTGAAATTTCCTTGTGAATGTGTTGTGAGGATCAGTCCAGTGTGGCATGTTTGTCATTTTAGGTAAATGGTGCTGTGAGTATTCGGTCGTGTTATTTTATAGCTTTAACCATGATTTGGACCAGCCCCTTCCTTTTAAAATGACTGAACAATAGAGTCCTTCATGGGAAGGGAATATGTTGATAATTTAGTCTGCTCCAAGAGTTTGTGGTCACCTCACAGTCATAAGGCTGCTATCAGTTTCCTTCTTCATCCCTTATATTGAAGTCTGGTTTACAGATTTTTTTTTCTTTTCTTTTTTTCCAAAGGAGCACACACAACAGTTTTGAACACCTGCCTTCCTTAAGGATGGAAAGAAAATCTTTTTTTTTTTTTTTTTTTACCTTAGTTTTAATATTTTCTACAGTGCTATTCTCTCTCTCAGTCTCTCTTTGCTGTTTCCTGGGTTCTTGTCACCCCATATAGATGCTAGCCTTGTCTAGAAAGGGAATTTAATTCTGAATGCTTTATAAGGGATTCAAAGCCTTTCAGAGTTTTTCTTTGGCTGCTGAACTCTTTACTTGTGGTTACATTGCCTTATGAGTTCTGTGCATTAAACTCTATTATGTTACAAAATGTGAACTTATAAAGTGCTTTGCGTTTCCTAAGTGACCTGGTACCTTGGGGTACTTAGGGAACATCTTAGTTCTCTGCACATCCCAGATAGGGCCTGGTGCTTCAGGAAGGGAGGTTATATGTCCCTGTTAAAAAAATAAAAATCTGAATCCTAAATCTGAATCTTCTACTGTGTTACTCAGTTATTGTTCCAAAGCTGCACGATCCATGGAGAGTGGACCAAGACTATCATTTAATTGTACAACTCAAAACTTTGCTGCCAGAAGAGGCAGCTCCATCCTTTGACTCCGGTGTGGGACTTATTCTTGCTGTTATTTTTGGTTGTTTGTTTTTTTCTTTTTGTTTTTAGTTTTTGGTAGGAGGGTATGCTGTTGTGAACAATGAGCACAGACATTGTAACTCTTGGTATCTCTACCAGGTCATAGTTAATAAACCTCTTTTCACTGTCTGGCTCTGTGTCGGTGTGTATCTACATAGAAATGGGGGTTGTCATGTGAAAGAGGGGGGTTTGTGGTTTTCAGCATCAAGCAAACAGGCGTCTCTAGCCCAGCAAGAAGAACCTGCATAAATTCAGTAGCGAGTGGTGTGCTGGAGTCAGCTCATGCCCCTTTGTGAGAGCCCATGTGGTGAGAGCCAATGGTTAAATTTTTAGGAATTTTGCCAGCCGGTTTTTAGAGCTTTGGTAGCTTGAAACTGGCCGTGGTGGGGGGCATTTGCACTACAAATCATTGATTTACCAGAAGCACATCACTTCTCAAGGACCATGTGGTGCAGTCCTTGAGAAAGAGCAAGCATTCAATAGCTTTTCAAATGATACAGGACAAATTCCATAAAACGAGTATGCACATGTCTAAGTCAAGCTGATCTGGTGAAAATCGAAGATGTATGCATCGATAATGCTTACTTTGAAGTGGTGACTTAAGATCATGAGATACCTTGAAGTAAGGAAGTAAATAAGGGAGACTACTGTACCTTAAATACAGAGGAAATTGTTTTGTGTTAATCATAAATTACTGTATTTTATTTGCACCAGGCTGCCTTCTTTCTCAGGCAATGTTTGCCTGATGCCATTCACACTCCTGCCTGCAGAGAGCTTGTCATCAGAAGGGGGAGATGATGCCCACGGAGGTCTCTAATGCGAGGCTACCTCTGTAAGCTGAAGTGTGACCTCTTTTTAGAAGGAAAGCATAAATAAAAATTGGGTAATGGGCCAGATGACTGAAAGGAGAACCTTGATTTAGAGGTTCCTTTTTTGCATCTCGGCAGCCACCGCGACGCACGCATTTGGTTTGCTCTGAATCTGCTGCTCCATTTGGGTTGGGGAACTGCAGTCTGTGAGAGATTTCAACTGCGTTGCTTCCCTGGGTGCTGTTCATCTCGGGTAAGCAATTTCTTTGCATTTCCTAAGCAGTTATTTTACTTGAACTTTTCTCACTCAGAAGAAGGCAGGTTCCTAAGTGTTCAGTCGACTGTCCCAAATTGCAGAACTTGCCGTCTCACCAGGTGCACAGTTATAATGTTGTCTGGTGGGTACAATTTTCCTTTTTATGGTGTAGAGGAACTTGGGTTACTCCGAGAAAAGAAGAGTAAGGTTTGCTTTGAACAAAAGAGTAAATGATGATGATGATGATGATGATGATGATAAACCTTTAGCTTTTAAGTTGCCTGTGGCTTTCAGGTCCAGCTGTGACTCGGTGTCTTTGACCTGCTGGCAGGACTCTTCCTTCACTATTTCTCTTCTCTGAACCCTAGGCAAACCAGTGTTTAACCCTATGAAGCCAGGACTCAAACCTCCCAAGAGAGCTGGGCTATTATCCAGTCTTGCTGTACCCCCTGCATAGTCCTGGCCTTGGGCAAGACTGAGTGGGATGGTCTGAAGGAGAACCAAGGTCCCCTTTAGGTAGAGGGTTGCCTATGTGACTTGGGCTGTGTCATAAGGTGCCATGTCAACAACCACTCTGCATTATATGGTCTTGGGAGGAAAGATGAGGACACATTTTAAGAGGTTCATGCCTCAAAGTGGTCATGTGGATTTCTAAACCTAAAAACACCTGAGAGCCCAGAGATTTACAGCAATATGGAGTGGACCGTGGAAGTAAGTGAAGGTTCTGCAGTTGTTTGCTCAATGGCTCGTTGTCCTTGCTAGGGGCAGGCAGTTTTGACTGCAAGACCCCACCCCTCCCTTATTTTCATCTATAATAAATTTGGGATAAATGATGATTTGGATAAGTTATATACTGTGATCCTGGGGGAAATACAATGTTTTCATCCTTTTACTGTGAGCTTAAAATATTTGGAGGTCATTTTCATGTCTTGTGTGGTAGTCTCATTGTTATGAATCTCTTTTCTGAGGATTTTTTTCTAGCATAATTATGTCAAGGATAACAATCTCCTACACTATTAATAATAGGAATGGGGAAACGGATGTGGCTCAAGAGGTTCGGTGTCCGTCTACCATATGGAGAGACCGGGGTTCGATCCCCGGTACTTCCCGGTAAAAAAAAAAAAAAAAAAATAGGAATGGGGGCCCTCCACTGTAAACCCCCCCCCCCAGTAGTGATATAATAATAGTGATATTAGCTAGGAGCTAGATTGTGAGGGAAGCATGAACCCAGGTCAAAACGTTTGGCCAACTTATGAGATAACTTACTGCATGGAATTATCTCAGGAACATTTGCTGAGGAGATGAATCAGTATCTGGAGAAAGGCAGGAAGTAGAATAGAGGCTGAGAATTTAAATGGAGTCTATTATTATCAAGGTGCTTCTGGTGCTTCTGAATGCTTGGTCGAATTTATAAAAACTGAGACTCATGATGCTTATTATTATATGATGTATATCCTAGTGTACATTTCTACTAGGAGTTTCTGAATATTTGCCACCTAAGTAGGAAATTTAAATTTGACTAGAGTGTTCTTGGCGAAGGGCCCTCTTAGGTGTTATGAGGTCACGTGGCAAATGGTTACTGATCTCTTACCTTGGACCTCACACTGCTGACCATGGAAATTAATTACCCAGTGAGCCTGCACTGAAATTAATTACTCCCTGTGCTGGGCCTCAGGGAGCTTATAGTCTTGGGGGTGGGGTGGGGTGGGGTGGGGATGATGAGCAAAACTTTAGTCGAAAACACAAATGAATAGATAATTAGAAATCATGACAAATCCTATTAAGGAAAGAGAAATAGTGCTGTTGAAACTTATGGCTGGAGATCTGACCTGGTCTGAATGGTCGCAAGAAGAGGTTTCCCTGAGGAAATGATATTTAACTGGAGATCTGGAAGAGGACCAGGAGTTAGCTGGGTAAAAGAGTAAGCGATGGGGATGGGAAGAGCAGATTAAGTTTGTTTTGCTAATAAAGTTCAGAGAAGCTTTGCTCTGAAATATTTACTTTCACCACCATAGAGAAGCAGCATAGTGTAGTCTGCTTGCCTGACTGTCTGCCTTTGCCACTTGCTGTGTGTTTTAAGGTAAGTCCCTTTACCAACCTGTGCCTCATTTCCTCATGTGTAAACCCTCATAGTGTTGTTGAAAGAATTAAGTATATTAATAGGTAAAGGGCTCGGGCAGTGCCTGGTGTATAAGCTTCTGGGTTCATTGCATGTCGGCTGCTGATTGCTGTTTGGTACTCTATTAACTAGGCAAAAAATAATCTGACCTTTTAATTAATGTTAAGGATCAATGATTTCCCAAAGATCAAAGAGTTAGTTAAAGGCAGGGCATTTTTTTTTTTTAAACTCCAATTCTAAGCTTTTTCCATTAAAATAATTTCTTTTCATTCACATAGAGATCTAATGGTACATTTGGCTATTTAGGGCTGAAAATGGATGTTTTATATTCATCGAATTGTTTACATGTTTCTTCGAATTAGTTTGAAAATGGGTTGGGTGTGGCTCTGAGTGACTCGGGTTGGGTGACTAGATTTAGTCTTTATGGAGGCGCTGGTTTTCTCTTAGAATTGAGTTGTAGGATGTCTAGCAGCGTTTATCCAATATGGATTTAGTATACAGGCAACAACCAGCATTTATCTAGTATGTGCCAGGCACTTTGCCAGGTGCTGTAGGATGGGAATGGAAT
Organism: Tolypeutes matacus; assembly: GCA_026826555.1. Taxonomy (NCBI): domain Eukaryota; kingdom Metazoa; phylum Chordata; class Mammalia; order Cingulata; family Chlamyphoridae; genus Tolypeutes; species Tolypeutes matacus. The sequence goes on along the minus strand of JAKSZT010032012.1, from coordinate 23,079,141 downwards.
GGGAATGGGATAAACAAGACTGTTATGGTCTTGCCCTTCCGAATGTACAGACTGGAGTAAAGTTGTTATCAGACATGTTAACCAATTACTGTACCTCCGTGCAAATGGTGTACAGTGGTGGGGGTGGGGCGGTTGACAGACAAGTGCTGTTTGTTGAGGCAAGGAGGGAGCACAACCAACCCCTTGGGGAAGGATTCAACCAGAAGGTGACAGGGATCTCCGGTGTCCCAGATGAGATGAAGAAAGTAAAGGATAAAAAAGCCCTTGATAACCCTCACCCATGTGTGCCGGGTTTGGGGAGAGAGAGGGGGTAGCATAGAGCAGGAATATAGGAATATAGGGCTCTGGCCCTTGTTTTCTTTTAGATGTACTTATGTTTGAGGAACTTAATGTGACTCTTGGTATATCTGGATCAGTGTAATTATTATCTCTATTGTTCTAGTGAGATCCATAAATTGAAATTTAAAATTTCCAGTTCATTCTGAGTCTCATTTGCTATTCTATGTAAAAGGTAGACGCTCAGAACCCCAAATCTCCTAAAAGCTACAAACTCCGTTTTCTATCTCGCTTTTAGCTTATTAAAAATAGGATCTTATATGGTAATGCTTTCTATTTTTCAAAGCACATTTAGAAATATTATCATATTTGATCCTAGCATGATTATCCCCATGGTATAAGTGGGGAAACTGAGACTCTGCAAGGTCAATCAACTTGTCTGCATAAGTAGGATCTACAGTAGGACCTCCTTGGACAATTTGACCCTGGTTTTCCAGGTGGAGGATATTGTTGATTTAGAATACAGGTAAGAATTCTCTTAAGGTAATTGTTTTTAAAAAAATACAAATTAAAATGGCCACGATATGTGCCTGACTTCCCAGCAGAGCCAGGTGGGGTACTGGGCTGTTGTTAATGCACTAACAAGACCTTTCCTCCTAGTAGATTTCCAAAGTAGAACCTTCTAGTGCCAAGATGGTTAGTTGCAGGAATCACGGCTGAGACCAGGCTCAGTAGTAGGTAGGAACCCAAGGGTAGCTGAGTGTGTTGCTCGGAGTTAGGGTTCCTCTGTTGAGGTAAAGGAAATTTGGAGGTATTGTGTGGAACAGGAAATCCTTTCCCAGGACCTAGAGCTGTGAATGCAGTGAAATTAATACCACAGAGATTATATAGACATTTAAAAAATACTTTTGCCCATGCATGACCCAATTTTAAGTCTACCCATGCTGCCCTAGCTAAAAAAAGTTAAAGAATAAAAAAGCTCACCATGGACCTTTCATGTGGCTTCTTTGTGTCAGAGAACTTGGTGAATGCCTTCTTTAAGTTTAAAATTTACCCCTTATTTATATATTTCCTTTCCCACCTATTGTGAAAAGTTTTCATGTATTTAAAAACAGTAATTCTAATTTAGTTGGGGAAATAGGTAAAAGTTTCAGTCTGGGTATCTTGTAATTTTTTAAAATTTTATTATGTGTAACTCTCAGGTTATGGAATATCTAGGGGTGTCATCTCAAGGACATCTTGCAATCATTTTTTTTCCTCTTGAAAAACAACTTTCATTTACTCTTCCTTTACTAGGCCAGTCTAAAGGACCCCCAAGGGTTTCTCCAGACTCCATTCTGTTTGCTTTCATAGCACTTATTAACATTTGGCATTTTCTTAGTCCTTCATTTGCTGCTTTTTTTTTTTTTAAAGGTACCAGGGCTGGCGGCTGACCTGGGATCTTGTATGTGGGAAGCTGGCACTCAACCACTGAACCACATCAGCTCCCCTGAACTGATTTTTTCATTTTTCTGCTTGTTGTTTGTTTTTTCAAACAAAAACAAACCTGGGGCCAAACCTGGGAACTCCCATGAGGGAAGCAGGTGCTCAACCTCTTGAGCCATATCTGCTCCAATTTCCTTCTTTTCCCCCTTTCTCTTCCCACATGAAAACTCCACACGAGCAGGGATACATGACTTTCTTGTTCACTGCTGCATCCCAGTGCTTGAAACAGAGGCTGGCCATGTAGGCACCCACTATTGGTTTATTAAATTAATGAACTTCTCTTGACACAATTTTCTGATTTTTTTTTTCCTTTTCTCTTAAGATCAAAAAATTGAGAGCAACATGTTTTGCCCATTGAAACTCATCCTAATGCCAGTATTATTGGGTAAGTAGAAGTCAAGGGACTGAGGGGGTATTTGACTTCTTGTGAGTCTCATGCATTTTTAAAAGCCAATTTTGTTTATTTTCAATTCCTCTTGGTTTGTTGAAAATGAAAATCTTGGCCTGGAACTTCATAGTTTTGCCAAAACAGTTGTTTTAGGAGCTATGTAGCAGACTCTTTCCTGGAAAGCTGACTCTGTCTTGGTTTCTATTAGAACCAGAGGCCTGTGGGTCCTGACTGGGTATTCTGGGACCCCCCATGTGATACAGAGAAGATTTCTCTATGGCATGCCTGCACTTTAAATTTTTTCTTTAAAACTACATCTAATCCTTAGATCAGGAACTGAAATGCCCAAAGAGAGTCAAAGAATCCCTCATTGTTTACATGCTTTAGTCACAGTTTCCCCTTAAGCTTCACTTCCTTCTGGATGCCTCCTTGAACCAGTTTGGAGTCTTCTGTTTTTTGTTGTTGTTTTTTTTTTTTTTTAAAGATTTTATTTATTTATTTATTTATCCCCCCCTTGCTGCTTGTGCTCGCTGGGTCAGCTAACCACGCCGCGCGGGCGGGCTTGCCTTCACCAGGAGGCCCCAGGAGCCGAACCCGGGGCCTCCCATATGGCAAAGGGGAGCCCTACTGATTGAGCCACAGCCGCTTCCCGTGTTGTTGTTTTTTTAGGTACTGGGGCTGGAGATTGAACCTGGGACCTTGTACGTGGGAAGCTGGCACTCAACCGCTGAGCTACACTGGCTCCCTGAGTTGGTTTTCTCGTTGGTTTGTTTGTTGTTTGTTTTTGTTTTTAGGAGGTACCGGGGATTGAACCTGGGACCTTGTACATGGGAAGCTGGCACTCAACTGCTGAGTTACATCTGCTCCCTGGAGGCTCCTGTTTATACTTTATCACACCCAGGACTGCTTCTTGCCACCCATCTCCACTTCTTTATAATTTTTTCATCCTTTTTTTTTTTTTGTTTGTCTTTCTCTTTATTCCATGGATATAGCTCTGTAGGAAGAGGAAATTAACTAGGTGCTTTGCTCTCTTAGCCTTTTATTTATCTCCTTATTATTAATTTTTGAACTGTGGGTGGGGAGGTAAACACTGACTCAGCAAAGTGCACCAAATGGTTGCCTTTGCTCTAATTCCAGACAACAGAGTGTGCACACACACAGAGACGCATGTGAACACAGACACACTTGTGCATACACACATACACACACAAATGGTATGTACCAGAGCATTTTTTCCATAGAAGCAGGGTTATAACTGAATCAGAGAGTGCTGAGACTTTTCCTAGAGGCCTGTGAAGCATCCTGCAGGTGTTTGTCCTTCTGTCCAGAGAATTAACAGATCAACTCATGTAGATCGTGGCTTAGTGGCATTATGGGGTTTTGTACTTTTTTTAGGGGAAGAAAGTCTCATTTTCTGTAGCCATTTCTCTACAAAGATTACCTTTCAGGTATCAGCTTCTCTTTGCTTTGGTTGCTGCTGTTGTTTTCTAGTAGTGCTTCATTTAAATCTTAACATTAAATTAATTTCACTTCCTATACCTCTAATCACACATAGAGTTGCTCAGTTATTCCTTACAGAAAAATTCCAAGTACTTTTTGAAACTAATTTTTATTTCCTTCAAAATAATTCTCTCCAAAGGGTTTAGAATTCCTGGTCTTTTTTAATGTCTTGCCTACTGTTTGTGCCTGCTGTTGGGCAGGAATGTAACTCTCTTCCTTCAGGGAAATAGTTTGGATGAAAAGACTGGTGCGTTTTCTGTTTATTCCCATATGCATTTGCTTGGCACTTCTTTGGGATGTGCTGGCCGCCATCTTTATGTGCCCTTGATTTATTTGTCTGTTTGCATAGAGCATATCCCCTCAAAAGAGAAATATCCATTTAATGATTTTCTCTTTTATTGACCTCTTGAAATTACTTGAAAAATGCATAAATAATGGAGTTAGGCTATATGTGCAAACAGGCTGGAAGAAATGCCTAGAGGTTGAAAAGCTAGGCAGAAAATCCAGGGCTGATGACAAAACTTGGGTGGCAGGGCGGGCGGAGAGGTAGGGAGAGAACCCACACAAAGGAAATTCAAGGGCAAAGCTGTGCTCTGTACTGACCTGATGACAAGGCCCTGCGCTGCAGCCAGAATCAGCCAGCAGGTTCAGAGACAAACTTTGTAAAGAAATGGCAGGGAAAAGAGGAAGGAAACAACAACAAAAATACTTGTGAATTGACTTTTCAGATAGGAGACCAGTGGGAAAATAAGAGCAAGGGACATTCCATTTCCTGTTTTTGGTAAGCATATGTGTGTGTCTAAATTAAAGACCAGGAAGGAGGGGCTTCAGGGTTTCCCTTCAGTTTTTAGAAGGGATGTGTGTGGGGGGTGAGTTGGGGGAAGGTACTGGAAAAAGGGAAGGGACTAGACAGGAGAAGGGGACCAGATGGCCATGTAGGTGGCTCGAGAGGTTGCTCTCACCCTTGGGGACACTGTGTGGTGTGAGAGGCCCCTGAGCACTTTGCCCACGTTGGCTCATCTGTGGAAGGGAGATGGGCGGCATTTGGTACTTGATACCAATTATCGTTGTTGAGGGTTTTGGTCTAAGTGATATATCCTCTTGCCTTTGACTTCCACAGAGTGGTCCTTGGCCCTGGATGACTTGATTGTCCCCTCCCGTGAGCTAACAGTCCACGTGGGCGATTCAGCCCTGTTGGGCTGTGTTTTCCAGAGCACAGAAGAGAAACGCGTGACCAAGGTAGACTGGATGTTATCATCAGGAGAGCATGCCAAGGTAAGGAAGAGAAAGCATTACCGTGTTTCCTGGCAGAGGGGGAAGGAGGGAGAACTAGTCATCGTTTGCCCTGTGATGATGTTGCAAGGGCTTGGCCTTCAGAGCCTGTCAGAACTGGGCCTCCTCCTAGCTCGGCCACTTGATTGTGCAGTCAGCTGGGCAAGTTACTCAAACTGGCTGAGCTTCAGCTTCCTTGTCTTCACAAAGGTAATCGTGACAGTGGCAGTGCTTAACTTGCAGGTGGAGAGGCTGATGTGAGACATGCACATAAAGTTCTTTTAGTTGCCTTCCTCTTTCTCCTGCTGCTCTTTGCAGCATTGCTAGGTGGGTGAGGGGGCATGATTCTGTGGTCTAGACAGAAGAGCTGTGACCTGGGCTTACTAGTGATGTCACAGTCATATTTTGGGGGTGGGCTGGGGATGAACAAATTGCTTTAGCATTCTACTGCCCCATTTAATGCCAGGGGATCATCTGTCTTCTTTGTGGCTTCCTGGACTGTTGGGATTAGCAGAGGCAGTATGGCTGGTGAGGGGTCTTTTATGGGAACTCTTCGGAGTAGGGCACCAAACTCATTGGGGATGATGGAGGTACTTGTATTTCAGGATCATCTGGGGGGATATATCCCATGTAATTTGTTACTAACAAGCCTCAAACTTTGCAAATGAAATACTGTTTTGTAATATTATCCCTATAATGTTACTCTTACTCAAATTTTTATTATTTATTAGATAAGAGGGATATTCCCATGGTGTAAGTCGTAATAGGAATTTCCCAGGGCTTCCCCTCCCAGCCTGCCACCATTCTCTGCTGATAATGCCTTCTTAGGGATTTTGATATGCTGCCTTCAGGAGGACACACAGGAGAGGAGGGTCAGCCAGCTGCCAGGAATTCTCACGCTGCCCAACCAAGTCTGTGGAACTACGTCATGCATTCGAATGCCATGTAATCTATAACATGGCAGAAAACAGGGTGAAAATGGGAGATGGTTTTCAAAAGCTGTGAGTTTGAATCCTATTTTAGTTTGCCAAAAGGCTGCCGGTGCAAAGTACCAGAAATGGGCTGGCTTTTATAATTGGAAATTTATATTGCCATGAAATGTCCAAATCCAGGCATCAGCAGAGATGCTTTCTCACCAAAGTCAGCTGCCACATGGTAAAGCAAGATGGCAGGTGATCTCTGCCTAGGTCTCTGCCTTCCTCTCCAGAATCTACCATCTCCTGGAGCTCAGCTGTGGGCAACCAAGCATAAAGCTTGTCTCTTTCTGGGCCTCCTCGATCATTCTTGGCTGCTCCTCTTTCTTCCTGAGTTTAGCTGCAAGCAATCAGGCATATGGCTCATCTCTCCCTGGACCTCAGTTCTTTGAGTCTCTCAGGGAACTCTCTCCTTGCAGCTCACCTGTGGGTGAAACTGTAGTCCTTTCTCTCGCATTGCAGGATCAATGGCAGCTCCCTTTTCCTGTGTCTCTCTCTGTGTCTCCATTTATATCAGACCTAGCAAGAGGGCAGAGACTCAACCTGGGTCATGCTTCACTGATGTAGTCCAATCTAAAGCCCTAAAATGATTTTATCAAGTAATCTAATCAAAGGCCCCTCAACTGAATTTAATACAGAGTCAAAGGCTAGCATACACAGAGGAATAGATTAGTTTAAGAACAATCTTTTTGGGATTCATAAAATAATTTCAAACTGCCACAAATTTCTAGAGTGATATTCACTGTGGGTGTTACATTTTACCTTAAACTGTAAGGAATAAAAATATGTGGCTCATACTTCCCCATTTGTCTTTGTATAAAAGGAGTCACAGACCCTTGTACAAGTTAGAATATTACCCAGCACGTTATTATTATTATTATTAACGGGTGTATCGACTGCTCTTTGATGACGATAGCTGTGCTGCCTCCTATAACAGAGTCTTTTGAATCCAGACTCCCAGTTTTGATTTTCCCTGATGTTCTGTGCCTTCCAGGAAGATTATGTGCTGTACTATTACGCCAACCTCAGTGTGCCTGTGGGACGCTTCAAGAATCGTGTGAGCTTGGTGGGGGACATCTTGCACAAGGACGGGTCTCTCCTACTCCAGGATGTGGAAAAGGCTGATCAAGGGACGTATACTTGTGAAATCCGCCTTGAAATGGAGAGCCTAGTGTTCAAAAGAAAGGTGGTGCTGCACGTCAGACCAGAGGAGCCCAAAGGTACATGGATGCTCATTCAGAGAAGGGTCTTAGGCAAGGGATTCCATGTGCAAAGTGGGAAGGGAACTAATTGTGTTGAGCAAATGCCAGCCTTTGGGCTAGGAACCTACCACAGAGTAAGTCCTCAATACATGGTCCTCTCTAAGTAGAAAGAATGCTGATAATTATTTTACTGTCACTTTAAACATATTTCATCCCCATGAAAACCCTGTGAAGGAAGTGTTTCTCTTTCCATTGTACAGATGAGGTAAGTGAGGCTTAGAAAGATTAAGCAGCTTCCCTACAGATATGTGTTGATGAAATGGCATATCCAGTACTTGAACCTAGGTACTGTTGACAACAAATCCATGTTCTTTTTCCTATACCCTGAAACTTCCCACCAGCTTTCTACATTGATGCTGCAGCCATATTTGATAGGTACCTGTGTTAAGTGTTCTGGGGATATCAAAGAAATGAGCAGGTCTGACTCCTTTGAGCCTCATTTACCCATCAGTAAATGGAGGGAGTGGCTTCAGTAGATTGATGGTTTAAAATCTGCTCTAATCCATCCTTAAGCTCCAAGAGACATTCGTAGGCATCACGAAGGGGGGGAACATGGGCAGGGAATTGGTAGAGGATAGAATCAGGAAGGAGCCCAGGACTTCCATCTCCCTTTCAACCAAAGGTGTTTTCCTTTTTCCTGTTCTGTTCTTTGGGCTTCCTGGTAAGATTTTCTTTGAAGAAAGAATTCTGCTGCTTTAAAAAAGTTTTCAAACCACAGAACTATATGTATTCTTTAAGTGTGTGGGATACTAACCTCAGGGAAACTTGCAGTCTAGTTAGAGAACTAGAATCTGACTCCCCCAGCTGGTTTAGGGCTACTCTTAACCAGCCACCCGGTGCACCCTGCCTTCTCCTTTGGGACACTCATCACACCTGTTCACTTGAGTCTTCCCTGTTCACCTGGGTCAGTGTTCTGGGTTCTTCTGATTGGCCCTGGGCATGGTGCCTGGCACAAACTAGCAATCAATACATTCTTGTCAAATGAATGAAATTCTTGAATTAGAGTCCCTCACTTGAATCTGATTTCTAAAAAATGGAGTTGTAGAAGGAGTGTGTGATTTGACCTTTGGCCCCTCTTCCCAATTTTTCTGACTTTCTTTCATTGCCATTTTTCTTTTTATTCCAAAGCTGTGATTCTCTGGGAAGAGGAAATGAATCAGATGACTGAGTTCCCCAAAGATTATCTTTGTCTACCTTTTTCTGCCTTTTTCTGCTAATCTTGTGTCTGATACTTGTCTATACAAGCATGACCTACAAAATGGGTGCCCTTTTCTGCTTAGAGGAGACACCAAGGGCTCCAAAAGGAGCCAGTTTCAATAAGTTGAAGAATCCCTGGAAAGTGCTTTAGAGTAATCAGATATTTCTTTAATAGCCAGTAGAGTGACCTGTGTAATTTTTTTTCCTTCCAGCCAGAGTGGGAATGGCTCCAACCCCTAACAGTTTTGCCTAGTGACCTAGTGAAAAGTTTTTCAACTTGCTATAGGGAAGTTGTCTCTTCCTATGAGGGAATTCCACTTTTTGCAGTCATCTCTATTTTTTTTATTATGTTTACCCTTCAGTTTAAAAATTTTCTGATTCTACTACTTTTATTCCTTTATTCCTAGTTATTATTTTAAATATTATAAACAATATTTTTACAAATAAAAATATCAACTCCTTGTACTTTTGCTGTAGAATCAGCTATCCTCCATTTATGTAAGGTGCTATAGTATTTAGTGAGTGAGAAAGCTTGGGCTTTGCTTTCACTCAGGCCTGGGTTTGAGTGCTAGCTCTACTTTTTACTGGCCCGTGGCTTTGGACTCCTTCAGTTTCCTCAGCTGTAACTGATTTCCTCATCTGTAACTTTATATACTTTTAAAGTATGCAGCATGCCTGGTTCTTTGAAAGGACTTAGCATGTTCCCAGTTTTATCAGAGTTCAGTTCCTAATGTGCTGATGGATTTAGAGGGAGGTGCCTTATCTACTGGTAATCTTTGGAGTGAATTTTTATTACTTTCAAAATAATTCCCTCCATGGAGTTTAGAGATCATATTTTCTTTTGCTTCCCTCCCATTGTGCATGCCTCCCACTGGGCAGGAAGTTAATGTTCTCCAAGGGCAATGCCTTGGATGATATGTGCTGTTCCTTTGCTCCTCAGCTTTGCTTGATTGTCTTTTGAAGGAACTCCCTCTGGTTTAGATCTGGGCTTGTGTCTCCCTGCCTTTTATTTCTTAATTGACTTTGTGGTTGGTTTGTGAAGAGCATTACTGAAAAATCAGAAACATTTATTGAATTTTTTTTTTTCAGGGGCCTCTTGAAATGACTTAGGCACTAAACATATGGTGGAATGGGCTGCTTATACAAACAGGCAGAAAGAAGAACCTAGGAATTGGACAGTGAGAAGCAGGGAGAGGGGGGCAGTGGAGGAGTAGGGGCTGGGATTGAAACAGAAAGAGAAGTCAAGGGAAAAGCTATCCACTGTCTTGGTCAAATTAGCAAGGAGTCCTATGACCTGTGCTGTAGCCAGGACTGGCCAGCAAGGCCCAAGATACTTTGTAAAAAAAAAAAAAAAAAAAATGAAAGGGGCCAAAGAAAGTAACCTGTAATTCAATTTTTCAGCTAGAAGAACCAGTGGGTTAGATATGAGTTGTAAAACTTTCCACTTCCTGTTTACATTAAGCATATGCATATATCTAAGTTGTTGAAGACAAAGTGAGGGCTTCAAAATTTTCCATTCTTTCTTTAGTACAAACTTGATCTGGAGTTGGGGTTTGTGGGAGGAATTCTAGAAAAAGGGAAGAGGAGGGAATTAAAGGGGAACAGAGTGTTTATTGCAGCATAAAGACATCAGAAACCCTCAGACTTGATGGAGGTGGGTAGCTAGAGGGCATTCTCTTACCTGTGGGGATGCAGTGCTGATTTTGAGTGAGAGGCCTCTGAGTGCTTTTGTCCACACAGAATCATCCGGATCACCTCTGGAGAAAATGTGGGTGGTATTTGGCGGTGACACTGATTTTTGCTGCTGATTTATTTTTTCTAAATATTATCCTTCTCGAAGTTCTTTGACTTCTCTAAATTATACATTGAGTTTGACTTGATTTACCTTTTTATCTGCAGAGCTCATGGTCCATGCGGGTGATTCGACTCAGATGCGCTGTGCTTTCCAGAGCACAGAAGAGAACTACGTGACCAAGGTAGAATGGATGTTCTCATCAGGAGAGCATGGCACGGTAATGAGGAGGGAACATCACTGGGTAGTGGAAGCCTCTGGATGGTTGTCTCAGGACGGTTGGGGAAGAGGGCGAATCTAGTCATCGTGTGCTGTTTTGGATACCGTCAGAACTGGGTCTCTTCCTAGCTTGGCCACTTGGCTGGGCAAGTTCAGCTTCCTGATGGGAAGGGTGAATGTAATAATGAAGATGAAGAAGAAGAAGATGATGATGGTGCCTACATTTTTGGATTGTCAAGATGCTGATATGAGATAGTTCATGTAAAGTATTTAATACATGACATGGCCATTATATTTTAGTTTCCTTCCTCTTCTTCCTTCTCCTTGTAGAGTAGAAGAATGGGGGGGGGGTTGTATAGCCAGAAGAGCCATGATCTAGGTATAAGAATGGCTGCATAGTGTTTTGGGGTTATTTTTGTTAGTTTTCTTCTGTGCCCCATTACTTCATTTTTCTTTGTCTTCATTGATGCTTGAAATGTCAGGATTAGTAGATTCTGGGGGCCAGGGTGAGGGGTAGTTCATGGGAACTCTGTGAAGCAGAAACAGCAAGTGAGTTTACAAAACCAGTAGGTCTCAACCATGGTGTGGTGATGTATGTCCCAGGTAATTTTTTACTTGTGAAAATTAAAATGCAAAGTTGGTATAAGACTTCACTTTTATAAATTAAAACATATTCTGGGTCCTCCCTATAAAAAATCATTTCCACTCCCTTGATGCCTTTATGCTGTTGGAGTGGTCAGAAAGGGTGGCACCTGCATGGTCCAGTTCACCCCATGAGCTTCTCATGCATTTAAACATCACCTATTAAGTGATTCTCAGCAGAGAATAGGATGACAGTTGGCATTTTGAGGTTGTGAGTTTGAATCATAATAAATGAGAGGCCACGGCCAGGTTTCTTTGTGTCTGTCTATTATCTTTACTTTAAAACTTTTAAGAAAAAGTAAGTATATATATAATTATATGTATTATATATTATATAGTTACATATATATTTATGTGTATAGTTACATAAAAATTCCAGCATTCATTTATTTACCAAGTACTTTTTAAGCATCTTCTAGGTGGTGAATGCTCCTTTAGGCACTGAGGAATATAATGTAAACAAAATAGATAAAGCCTCTGCCCTCATGGGGGACTTATAGTCAAGATGGAAAGAGATACACAGTAAAATAATGAAGAAATAAATATATGATACACCAGGCAATGGTTGACACTATGGAAAACAATAAAGCAGGTAAAGCAGATAGGGAATACCAGGGTATTGAGTCCAGGGAGGACTCACTGACAAGGTGACATTTGAGCAGAGGTCTGAAGAAGTGAGGGAGTGAACCATTATATCTGGGAGGGTGAAGCTGGGGTTGATGGGGTAGGGAGGAGTATTCCAGGCTTAAGGGACAGTAAGTGCAAAGGCCCTGAAGTTAGTGCCAGGAACAGCAAGGAGGCCTGTGTGGCTGGAGTGAAGTGATCCAAGTGGGTAAGGGCAAGAGCAGATAAAAGATGAAACCAGAGAGGAAAGGAGGGGCTGGGGCAGATCCTGTAGGGCCTTGTACTTTGAGTTGGAATGGGCGTGCCATTGGAGGGTTTTAAGCAGAGGAGTAACATGATTTACCTTATATGTTTAAAGGCTCATCTGGCTACTCTGCTGAGAATAAACCGTAGTGGGGAGTAAGTAGGGAGACAAGTAAGGAGCTTACTGCAGGAGCCCAGGTGAGAGATGAGGGTTGCTTGGACCAGTGTGGTAACAGTGGAGGAGGGGAGAAGTGGATTGGGGATATATTTTGAAGGTAGAAGTGATAGGATTTGCTGAGAGACTAGATATGAATTGTTGGAAAAAGAAAGGAGTTAAGGATGACTCCATGATTTTTAGTCTGAGCATGTGAAAGAAGGCATGACCATGTACCAAAATTGGATAGCAGGGGCGGCGGTTATTAATTATGGTTTTAGACATGTTTCAGGTGCTTACTAGGAATTTCATAAAAAGTAGAAGTGGACTTTTTATTTTTTATGGGAGAAGTGTGAAGAGTAAAAGTCCCGGCATTCCCACTTTCCTCGCCCCCTCCTCAGATTTCACCATTGCTCATGGCTTGATGGTAGCCTTCCTTTAGGCGTTACCTCTGCATCCCCAGCTGCATGTGCCTGCACACATGGTGTGTATCCGACTCTGTGTTAGCTAAACTCTCTGATAATACCTTCCCGGCCCACACATAACAGGGCCAGCGAGTCCTGAGGATTCCCAGGACTTTCCTGCACCCCCAGTCCTTGAAACCTTACACTTCTTGCCTTTCCCTTCTAGGAGGAGATCGTGCTGCACTATAACACCAAACTCAATGTCCCTGTGGGCTACCCCCAGAACTGGGGCCGCTTCCAAAACCGTGTACACCTGGTGGGGGACGTTTCCCGCAGTGATGGCTCCATCATGCTCCAAGGAGTGAAGGAGTCTGATGGGGGGAGTTACACCTGCAGCATCCACCTGGGGAGCCTGGTGATTAGGAAGACTCTTGTGCTGCACGTGATTCTGAAAGAGTCCAGAAGTGAGTAGCATTTGGGTGGAACAGGCTGGGGGACGTCATAGCCAGTAGGCAGGGCCAGGACCAGGGTGAGGCAAGAGGGGCTCCTAGGGCACAAAACTGAAGGAGGCCCTCCCTCTCCAGTGCCAGCCTTGCACTTGCACGACCTTGGGAGCGATTGCCTCCTTACATTTAGTGCCCTACGCACCTCCTTTGCCTTACCCTACCTATTCTGTCCCTGCTGGTGGGCCAAGGAAAGGGGAGCTAATAGTTAACACCTACCCTACACCAGACACTACTTACTGCCAGTGTAATCTACCAATTTAAAGGTACAGGAGCTCAGAGACGACTGGAGTTGATGTCCCAAGTCTGTTTTGCTTGGTCTCAAGGGAGACGCTGTATATGCTCTAGTGAAAGGGAAAATGCTCCCGAGCTCACGAAAGACAGTAAGGAACAGAGAGAAAGCAGGAAGGAACCAGAACCAAAAACTGGAGGGGTTTTCTGTCCAAACGTTCTGTTTTCTAGCAAACAGTGTGCATTAGGGCCCATGGTGTGTAGGAGAATAAAGAATCAATTGTGTTGACTGAGAGGCGTTGAGAAGTGTGGGATTGAAGTTCAACCATAACCCAGTTAGCAGCCAGGATGTGGCCTGTGGACTTTGCCTCTTGTGAAGGCCCTCAGATATTGGCTGTGGTTGGTTGGGGGCTGGGGGGCTGGGGGTGAGGATGGAACAAAACTCTTGGGCCAGAGAATTAAGTCTGTGGAGGCACCTTCCTGTTAATGGCCCAGGGTCTGAGCTGTAAGAGGGAAGCAGAACAGATGGATTTCTTAAAGAACCACCATCTCCATGTGTGCCTCACTCTCAGAAGTCTTCCCACTTCACAGAGAAAATATAAGCTGTTAGTGGAGCTCACTCGACTTCCTAGCTACCACCCCCCCAAATACATCTCCACCTTCTTATCTCTGCCCTGCTGTCCTGAGGCAGAGGGAGCTCCCTCTGTCCTGACTTACTCCCCACTCTGTACTCAGGCAGTAGCGCTCTCCTCCTTCTCAGGAACCTCACAGCACAGCCCTCCAGGACCTGGAAGCTCTCACTTTCTGTTGGCTTCTACCATTCAGCATATAAATATACTCAACTCTTCCCCTACCTGTGGCCTTGTCTACTTTAGCTTTCATTCTATACTCTTCTTTGTTTCTTTCCAAACAGCTTTATTGAGCTATAATTTATCCATCATACAATTCATCCATTTAAGGTATGCAACCTAATGGTTTTTAGCATATGCAGAGTTGTACAACCATCAACACAATCAAATATATCTGTCTTTCTGGACATAGCCAAATAGGTTGCTAAAGGGCTGTGGGTGTCTTATTGTCTCATCTTCCATTAACTCCTCAGTTCACTGCCTTTGGCTTCTGCTTCCACCTCTACTCTTTCTTGGATCAACAGTGGCACTCAAATTGCCCATCCATGGCCTTCTTTACTGCAGTAGCATCGAACACTATTGTCTCTGGTCAGCTCCATCTGAACGTTCCACAAACACTCTGGTTAAAACTGGCCCAAACCTGCCCCCGCACACCTCTCCTCAGACCAGCTCCCGAAGCTCAGTAAGTTCCACTACCATTTACACAGTTTCCCAGCTGGATGCCTGGGAGTTGTACCAGAATCATCCCTCTCCTGTGACCCCTAATCTAATAGGTCAACAAGTGCTGTCATTTCTACTGCAGTTTTTTGAATCCATCTTCTGGGCCATCCTTCTAAATCCCAAATCTGAACAAGCCTTCTACTCCACTGCTTGTACCCTTTCTGTGGTTTCCCTGTTGCCTACAGAAAAAGAGCCAGACTCCTGGTTGAGATCATCAAGGCCCTTCATGACTTGGGCCCTATTATCTGTGCAGCCTAATTTCCTACCACAGCCATAAACGTGACCTGAACTATTTCCAGTTCCTGAAAGCACCATCCTGTCAGACCTCCAGACCTTGTACAGAATGTTCCCTCTGCCCTTCCCCACACTGTCTGTCCAACAAACCTGATGTTTCCTTTAAGACTGAGCTTAAACTTTAAAACCTTTGCAGCAGATTCCTACCTCCTGACCCCTGTAGAATTGCCTCCCTTTTCCTCTGTGCCCCTCTGTACCACCTACAGAGTTCTCTCACAGCACCTGGAGCAGTCTGTGGCTCTCTGTGTAAGCATTTGTGCCCCTCCGTGAAGGCAGGGACCATGCATCAATCATCTTTGTATCATCCGTGCTTAGTGATGTCTGGCAGGAGGAGGTATTTATCATATGTGTTTAGAGTGAGTTGAGTAAATGGCGAAGGGTATCGTATGGGTAGAAGTGCCTCTTAAGTCCTTACTTGGTATCAAGGCTCCAGGGCTGAGTGTTGTTGCATGTAGTTTTTTTTGGAAACAACCACTTGCCCATAGAAAGAACAACAGCCTTTAAACTGTTAAACCAAATTTTAAAATAGAATTGTTAACGTGAAAGGAAACTCTACTATAGGTAAGCTGCTAGCCTCTTCTCCTACCCACCTTAATCTACATTTTAGGGGTGAGCAAGGGGGTCAGACTTTGATGGTCTCTACTGGGGACAGCTAGAGTCCCAGTGTCCCAACATGGGGAGGGGGAGACCCTGGTCTTCTCCCCATTTGCCAATGTGGCTCTTGGGACCTGGTGTAGAGCTTTTGCTTGCACTGGTGTGGGGCTCTCAGCTCTTTCCTGGAGTCTCAGGGCCTTCTCATTGCTCTTCTCCTTTCCCAAGAACTGGTGACCCCAGCAGCTCAGACGCCCGAGCCCCTGGGCAGCAATCAGCTGGTGATCATTGTGGGCATTGTCTGTGCCACTGTCCTGCTGCTTGCTTTTCTGATATTGATCATGAAGAGGACCCACAGAAATAAGAGGTACGTGGCTACCCCTACCCCATAGGACAGGAGGCTGGGGGTGTAGGACTGCCTCAGACCCGAAGTGGAAGAGAGAATGTGCCATTTTCACAGAACGGGGTTTTTTATTTTATTTTATTATTATGTTTAAAGATATTTAGATTACATAAATGTTATATAAAAAATATAAGGGATTCCCATATGCCCCGCTCCCCATGCCTCCCCCATTTTCCCAAATGACAACACCCTTCATTAGTGAGGTACATTCACTGCAATTGATGAACACGTTTTGGAGCATTGCCACTAATTGTGGATTACAGTTTACATTGTAATTTACACTCTCTCCCACCCAATTCTGTAGGTTATGGCAAGATATATAATGGCCTATATCTGTCATCGTAATGTCATTCAGGACAATTCCCAAGTCCTGAAAATATTCCCGTATTACATTTGTTTTTCCCTCTCCCTGCCCTCAGAACCTCCAGTGGTCACTGCCTCCACATGAATGAGAAAAGTTCTTCCATTGGCTGTTGGCAGGGCCACATCCCTTAGATTGTCCAACTACTGATGAAATATGTTGGTAGGGCAAAGTGACTCTTTGGATGAAATAGTGTCAATAGGAAAGGACCCCCATTAAGATCAATTAATACTGAGTTTCGAGTTGCCTCTCCCCTTGGAACATGGATTCTGCAGAAAGCACGGTTCCTGCTACATTTGCTTGGCCACTCTGCACGGCTCTCTGATTTGGTTTTGGACTTGATTGGCCTCTTGGATGGTCTTTGCTCTGGTCATGCTGAGAGCATTGAACCAACATTTAGACAACCTAGGTCCCAAGATCATCTCTTGTTCAGGTTGCTAAGAGACTGTGAACAAGCAGCTTCCTCTCCGGGCCTCACTTAACCTAAATAGGAAGGACAGATCCATGTTTACTTGGTTATCAGACTGACATGCTGCTGAGATTTGTGCATAAACATGGTCACTGTGGCATTGAGTAGAATTAAAATTGGACGCATTCTTAGGGTCTATCAGGAAGGCAATGATGAAATGGATCAGTATTGCACTCAGTGAAATACTAAACGACCTTTATAAGGTTAAGATGGATTTGTAGGTAATGACATGGAAATATGTCCAAAGATAGTATTATAGAATATATGGTATGAGCTTCTTTTTGTAAAAAAGAAAATCTTATAATACTCACTTCAACACACATGCTAAATATTGTTTGGGTGAGTGTACTTATGCTTGCATTGAGAGAGGTTTGGCAGGATAATTCTAAAATATTGATTTGGAATAAAGGAGATGGGCCCCATGGGGGTGGGAGGCTCACTGGGAACTTCAACTGTCTCCAGGTATATATTATTTGAATTATTTTACAATCGTCAGATATAACTCTATAATTAGAAAATACAATAAAAATATTTCTACCTTGGGGAAAAAAAGTCTGTACGGTTTCTTTTCTAGCTTTAACCCTGTTTTTTTTTTAGCTTCACCTTAGGCCAAAATAGAAAAAAAAGAAAGGCATTTTCAGTGATAAACGCAGGGGACAGATGGCCAAGAGGTCCAAGGCCGAGGGCCCAGACTAGGAAAGGGCCAGAGCTCACAGCTTGGGGGGTTTTGGGGGATACTTCTGCCCTCCCTGGGAGAGGCCTGATGCCCTTTGGACTGGTGCCATGCTGGACTTCTGCTGCCCCCGGCTGGTTCAGCAATGCCTCCCTAGACCTTAAAACGTAGAAAGGAGGATAAAGTGAATTGCCCTACAGAGCGAAACACTTGTATGCATTTGTGAGCCTCTAGCACCTTCCTAGGAGACTGCGAGGTGATGGTGGAGGGAGAGTTCCTAAAGTATACAGGACCATCAGGACCATCGAGTCTTGCCCGTGAAATGCAGCTGCCCCCACCTCCCACTGTTGGAGTGAAGGTCAGAGGAGGTTGATGGTACTTGGCACAGTGCCAGGACACAGTGGGGGGGGGCCCTGTAATGTGACCCCAGCTTCCTTCCTCTGCTTTGGCCTTATAAACTAGTATTCATCCCTCACCCTTGGGGCATGATTTTTTTCCCATGGTGAAAATAAAACTATTTTTATAATATTCCGGTGGCAACAATCTTGATCAAATCAGTAAAAATCCTAAAGAAACAGACTGATGGATCTAAATGTATTAAATTGTAAAACTTCTCGATCATAAAAGATATAATTAATAAAATGAAAAGATAAGCCACAGATATGGAGAAGGCATTTTCAACACAATTATCAGAATATATTAAATATATACTAAATAACAAAAACCAATAAGTTAATAAGAAAATATAAACAACCAAATATATACAAATGGCCACAATACATAATAAAGGATGTTTAACCTGAAGAGCAAGTATGGGGCATGATTTTTGACCCACATTCTGTTACATGCCTGAAATAGCTCTAAGAAGGGCAAAATCTTTACAATTAGAGATGAGACCTAAAGTGCAACTGTCCTTGTGAGGAGAGGGTTTGGCTCAAATGGGCCATACTTTGGCATAAATATCTGGGTCTAGGTCTTTCTTGAGAGCATGACGTGAGTCGTCAGGAGGGAGTGATGCCATGATGGTTCTGCAGTTTAACTCTGGGCTGGGTCTGCGGGAAGTGTTTCCAGGCCTTAAGGAGCCTGATGCTGGCTGAGAGCGATGACAATCTGAGGCAGTTAATGACAGCTACCCAGATCAGTGGCTGTCAGAGTCCTGTTTTGTTGGTTTCCACACCTCTTGGCTTGAGATGGGAATGATTCCTGCCTAAACACACAAGATATCTCACTTCTTAAGGTCCCCAGGGAGGGAGTCTAATCCCATGGCCTCCCTCTCTCCAGTCACTTAAAATTGCACCTCCTGTACAGATGGAAAGTTGGTTGAGTGATAATAGGGAAGTAGATGCTGTTTTTCACTCTAAATTATCTCCAGAATGGCTTCTCACACTCTGCTAGAAGAGACATACTTCTCAGATTTCAAGGTGAGCTGGGCAGCACTGGCTGTGGGAGTCTAGAGAGAACTGTTAGAACCTCTTCGAAGGTCTCCTGCTTCATAAAACCATGTAGGGTCTCCTGTAGGCTCCCTTGCATGCATAGTGCTGGCTGGCTAACTCCACGTGCGTTTCATGCCTTGCAGTTCAGTAACTCCTCCAACCCCAGTAAAGAACCTGGAGAACACAAAGAAGGCTAATCCAGAGGTAAGAGAAGACTCTCTGTCCTCTTGCTGCTTTGCCCTGTGAGGGGGGAGTGGATGCATGATCCATTATGAAACGTGGGTCGATGGAAAGTGGTGGCTTTCGTCCTCTGTGAACTGTGGCTTACTCATTGTTCTGTCTCAGTACGTAGGCAAGTTCCTGGCACAGAGCACAGGCTAAGGAAATCTTTCTCACTGGGATAAAAGCCTCTGAGGAGTGAAGGAGGGTGGCATGGGTGAACCAGGCCAGGCCGGGGAGGCACATCCTGGGAGTGGGCAGAGGAAGGGGCCCTGGGCTTGGAGTTTGGAAGTCTGGGTTCAAGCCTAGCTCTGCCATGTCCATGAAAGGCAGTTTTCTCATCAGTAGAATGAGAATAGGGACAAAAATATTTGCCCTGCCTGCCTTATAGGTTGTCGTAAGGCTCAAATAAAATGATAAAATGAAAATGCTTTGTAATCTGCAAGGCACTGTGTAAATATAAGGGAGGGTTATGGTGTTGCATTCAAGAATTAATGGTTAAGATTAAATATCTAGGGGGGCGGATGTGGCTCAAATGGTTGGGCGTCCATCTGCCATGTGGAGGGACCTGGGTTTGAACCCCGGGACCTCCCAGTAAAATTAAAAAAATATATGTAGAAGGCACATGGGCTGCCAGGCTCTGTGTGCTGGTGAGCCGCCAGGCCCCGGGCACCATGCAGCAAGATGATGACGTAATAGGGGAGAGACAAGACGAGATGCTCCGAAAGCTCTGAAAACCAGGAACCGAGGTGGCGCAGGCGGCAGAACACCTCTCTCCTACATCGGAGGTCTCCAGGATCGAATCCTGGTGAAGACTGGAGGAGGAGGATGAGAAGAGATGGCAGGAAACAGACACAGAGAATTGCCCAGCGAATGGACACAAAACAGCAAATGGGGAAGGGGGGGCGTTAAAATGGATAAAGTAAATAAATAAATCTTAAAAAAAAAAAAAAAAGATTAAATATCTAGGCACCTTTGGATAAACCATACAAACCAGCCCTACTAGTTGGTAATGGAACTATAAATAAGGGCTCCTAGGGACTAAGAAAATGGATTCATTTTCGTGGACTTCTATTGTCCTTAAGGTTCAAAAAAAAAAAAAAAGAAAGAGAAAGACAATTGTTTCTTTTTTTTTACTGGGATCAAACCCAGTTCCCTCCATATGGGAGACGGACACCCAACCATTTGAGCCACATCCATCCCCCTCTTTCTCTTTCTTTAAACTTCTCTTTGAACAGTTACCTTTCCATCGTTTGGGCTGTTTGTGTCCCAAGAGTAGGATTTTCTCCCACCATGGTGCAGGGCCGTCAGAAGACCAAGGACTTGTCACTGGATGACATTGCTTTCTTGAACAGTGGCAGGAACGAGAATTGCAATGTGCTGTTGACCTCACAGATGTGAGGGTCAGCGAGGGCTGTCCCTGTCATAGCGAGCCTCTGAGAGAGATGCTGGTAGCTGCTGACTAATGCTATCCTGCACGACTCTAATTAGAAGGAAGTCACCACCTAATATAAATAATTGGGGGAGATAAGGATTCCCTGCTGCTGCCTAAACACCCCAGCCCAACAAAGATGTTTGGCATTTGAAGCAAGGACTTTTTTTGTTAGTAAGATAGAGCTCTTTTCCTGACAAGTCAATTTTCAGGAAGATTGAAGACTGAATTAGCATTATACTTCTCTATCTCCCAATAGCCGTCTCAGCTACCTCTTTTGGCGGTTGATGCCTTGGGATTAAGAGTAGATGGCTTTTTCTCTGGAATATAAGATTCTCTTGATTTCTAAGAACTTGTAAACTATTTTTTCCCTCTAGAAACATGTTTACTCCTCGATAGCTACACGGGAGGTGACTGAGAAAGAAGAATCGAGTGAGAAATCAGAGGCCACCTACATGACCATGGTGAGAATGGCCCTGGGTCATCGTTGAGGTGGGAGAAGGAGCTGGGATGGATAAGGAAAACTCTTGGATGGCAGACTTGGCTAGGTCATCTGGGGGGGCTGTTTGCTGAGGGCAGAGATTTTTCTAAGTAGTAAGAAAGTCTGAGAAGCTGAAGTTCTGATGGATAGAAGAGTAGTTATCGAACTTGCCTTCATACCCACTTGCAAGACCATTGGTGGAGATATTGACCTCAGTGGTGAAAAGAGGTACCTTTGTCTAGGATAGGGAAAGTGCCTCTGCCTTATCAGTACAACCTCGTTAAATATAACATAATAAAGGGAGCAGGATAAGATCCTTGGGCAAGTTGCAAGGAATTGTTTTCCTTCCTATCAAGAGGTCAAGGTAGGGTCCCTTCCAACTCTTGGATTTTTATACTGTGACTTATTATACCTTGATCTAATCTAACTGCAACGCAGGCTGCATGCTGAATTTCATGTAACATTATGGAGTCTGATTCATATTTTGTCTTGCTCAGACTTCTGGAGCTCCCCAGGGAGGTAGAACCCCCAGGAAAGGCACTTAGCATAGTGTGTTGGAGCAGAGACAAAAAGACTTAGCTGGCAATGAACACAATGCTATTTGTAGGCTAATTATAGGCACCAGGTTCATTAAGGGAGCAGAGTTCTGCTAGAGCCAGGAAGACTGGCCTTTTCTGTTTGTAGCATGATCGGTTTTGTTTGTTCCTTTTGCACAGCAGTTCTGACACATGATTCCCAGCTGATTACAGCAGAGAAAGGTTCTGTCACGGAGTGTGAGATCAGAGACCTGGCCTGGCTCCACCAGTGCAACATTAGCTCCACTCTGAAGTTTCAGTTGAATATAGTATACCCCCCACCCCAATCCCTTTCCCGTTATCGCCATGTGATGCTACAGGAACTGCCAGGTCTCCTGCTGGACCTAAGAGGCCTGCTGCTGTACAGCTGACTTGCAGCCACTGCTGAGTGTTTTACCCACCTGGGAGTTTGCAGAAAGTCTCTGAGATAGAGTTGACATAGCAGTGGCTGTCGTCTTCAACGTCACTTCCCCCATGCTTGGTACTAGGTGCTTGCTAATTAAACTCTACAGAAAACAGCATTTCAGTCCCCTTGAAAAGGACCCAATAAAGCAAGTGTAAGGAGAGGCTGGGGCCACAAACTCAAAGACCTCTTGTGGGCTGGTCAAGTTAGTTTAAAGCACTTTGTGCCCAATTAAATTAAATAAGCCTGTGGGTGAATTCTGACCCACAGGTCAGGGGTATTACATCATTATCTTATAGGGAGCAGGGGCAAGAAAGAGTCTTGAGTTTTTGTTGTTGCGCTGATTACATTTAATTAAATGATGTGGTTGCCATGCTGTTTCCCCTCTCTGAGGCTGCCCAGCACAGTGGTTAAGATCACAAATAAGCTTTAGAGTTGGACAGACATAGGGCCAAATCCTGACTCTGATTTAACAGCTTGGTGACCTCAGGCAGGTAACTTAGCCTTTCTGAACCTCAGTTTCCTCATCCCTCAAATGGAAATAATAACACCCACCTCCAGACGGCCGGAATCACATGGGATAATGCATGTGAAATGCATTATTGGTTTGGGCACATGAAAAGAGCTCAACAAATGGCAAACTGCTCTTAATATTGACATGCTTTTTTACAAGTGTGCATTATTTCTCTCTTCCCTTCTCCCTACAGCACCCAGTGTGGCCTTCTCTGAGGTCAGCACAGAATAACCCAGCTGGGAGAATACCAAAAAAAGAGCAAGCTTTTTGAGAAGAAAGGAGAGTTTTCTTTGTCCTTTCCAGTGGAAGAGACTGCCTACTCTGTGTCCTGAGCTGCTGTACTGGTTATTTCACACTCCCACCCACCCAGTTGTCCTTCTGCCTCCCTGCTTGGCTAGAGGGCTGAAGAGGGAGGGTTCAGAAACTGGACATCTCTAGAGGAACAGGCCCTGATGAGGGGAGAGTGGGATTTGGGACCTCTGCGGTGGGGCATTGGCACTGGGACCTGGCTGAGCTGCTGCATGGGCCTCCAGCACTCCATCAGATCAGACCCTGCGCTTGGATGGTGTTAGTTTGTGGATGAGTTCTTGGGAAACATCAAGGAGATAAAAGCCAACCCAAGTGATTCCTTTGATAAATGATCCCTAAATAAATGTGGTTTGTGGAAACCATCCTATTTTTATGCTCTCTGAGGGGTGAGTGGAATCTTGATGGGCAATTTACATGTGGAACTCCTGGAAGGACTGAAATTCCTAGAGGAAAGCCATGCTGTGGCTTACACATTGGGGATGGGCTTTGGTCCTGGTAGTAGGACATTTTGTTGGGGGGAGCAGGCTGGAAGTGGGGTAGGAATACAGCCCTAGGACTTAACCCTGCAGTTCTTAATTCTGGCTGGGCATCAGAATGGCTGCTGGCTCTTTGCTGGGCCTCCCCGGAGCCTTCCTGGTGTGAAATTTCTAGGCAGAACTTGGGCCTCTGCCAAAGTGGACAGCCACTGATTAAAATCTTGGTTGGAAATGTGAGGTTCCTTTACTATTGTAAGATTTGATACTATAAGTCTTGAAAATCCTTTGGTTCTGAAGTCGTATTTCCAACCTCCAGGGATCAGCCTTGACTCAGGACTCCTCTTCTTGACGACCACAGGCCCTTTCTCATTCTCTGTATCCCTCTCTCCCCATTTAGCCACTCAGGGCCTGGGTAAAGAGGAGATCTTTTTTGGTTCTCTGATTTCTTTTTTTAATTAATTTTTATTAGAGAAGTTGTAGGTTTCCAGAAAATCATGCAGATAACGGAGTTCCCATGTGCCACCCTCTTATTAACACCTTGCATTAGTGAGGTGCGTGTGTTACAATTCATGAAAGGACATGTTTGTAACTGTGGTGTAGTCCATCATTTACAATGGGGTTCATTGCTTGTGTTGTGCAGGCCTGTGGGGTTCTCGGATTTCTTACCAGTCTCTAGTGGGGCTGTACTTTTTGAAGAACTTTCCTAACTCTTCAGACATCAGGACCCTTCACAACACCCCCAGTTTAACTCCTTTCTCTTTCACCAGCTGTTCTTGGATTTCTACTTAGAGTCCTGTAGCCTCTTTTTTGTTCTTGTTCAGCCATGGCTAAGAGGCATTCAGTGTTTCCTTCTTGCCTGTTTGCTCTAAATAAAGAGTGTGCCAATAATTTACAATAAGTGTATTGAAGACAATGTCCTGTCCAAGACATACCAGAGAGAGGACACATATTGGCATGGGTAAGTGAAGGACAGGAGGAGGCCTCTTTCACATTCTGAGAATTCATGAAGAGAAGTGGTTTAATTTCCACTTCCTAAAACTACTGTATTAGTTTCCCAGCTGCTAAAACAAATGGCATACAACGGGTTAGCTTAACTACAGGAATTTCTTAGCTCATGGTTTCAGAGGGTAGACTGGCTTGCTTCCTCCCAGGGTCAGTATCTTCTTGCTGGTGGTCAATCTTTGGGGTTCCTTGGCTTTTCCATCACATGACAATGCACATGGCAGCTTCTTCTCCTTTCTCTTTGGGGCTGTGTTGACTTCCAGCTTCTGGCTGCTCCTGGTGGCTTCAATTTGTGTCCAGTTTCCTTTGCTGATAAGGACTTCAGCCATATTGGATTAAGGCCCACTCTTACTCAGGTTGGGACACTTGAACTATTAACACCTTTAAAGGCCCTATTCACAAATGAGTTCACACCCACAGGAGCAGGGGTTAGGACCTGAACCTGCCTTTTGTTGGGGACATGATCCAATCCCCAATAGCTACTAACATTCTCTCCTGGGTTAAGGGGCCTCTTTCCACTTCCTTAAATATTGTATGTATAGGAAGATGGTGATTTTGCATCTGTTGATCTGGATCTAAGAAAATAATGTTGGGTGGGATGGGCAACTTATTCACATGTTCCTGCAGAGGGCGTTTTGACTGGGGAAGTGTGGGTATGCCCTTCCCAAATTTGACTTGCCCAGATTTGAATTTGATTTGTTCAGAGTTTGGCTTCCATTTTAGGTTCAGCAGTTGTGAATGAGGAGAAGGAAGAGGGAGCCCATTTTTCCCTACTCTCCCACAAGCCTTCCTTCCTTTTATACACAGACGTGGGGTCAAGGTTGAGGGTGGAGATCCACAACTGTCAAATACTAATTTTGCCCCAAACTAAATATCAGCCCTGTAGGGGACCATGGAAAAGACTAGCTTGCTTCTTCATGCCCCTCTCGGAGAGGTGGCTGCTATTAAACCCAGGAACATGAGGCATTTGCTGGAGAGAATGAGCTTCAATGTCAGACCTGGGTTCAAATCCTGCCTCTGCCTCTTACTCACTGATCAATATTGGAAAGTTTACTTGAATTCTTTGAGGCTGTTCTCCCTAAATATAACATGGAGATTTATAGGATTTTTTAGCAAGGATTTGGTCTGAACTCTTCCTCTCCTTCAAATGTGTTTTCCCCATTTGGGGTTATCTTTTCAGCTCTTGCCACTCAGCTATTAGTTCTTCTATCTTCTATCTATGCAAGCCTGTCTGCCCTACTACACATGCAACCATAACCAAGCAGGGTGTGTGAGATCCTCTGGTGATTCAGTCCTCATCTCTGGTTGACTTTTACTTCTATAGGCAGGAAACCCTTTAGCCCAAAATATCTAAGTCTCTTTTGAGGGGGAAGGAAGAAGGGGGCGGGGGGGGGGGAGAGAGCGAGAGAGAGAGAAGAGAGAGAAAGAGAGAGAGAGTTAGGCAGCTGAGTTTAGGCAAGGACTTTGCATAGCACTAAAGGGTTATGCAAAGCTTTGGAAACTGAGCAAGCTGGATCACCTTGTACTTGATCCTTTTGCACGCAGCTTTGTTACTTGAATCTGCAGGATTTAATCCCTAGAATCCCAGCTGCTCCCATGTTTGAAGGTTTCCAGATGCACGCAGGCCTTTGCCAACAGAAGGGGGTGGGGCCACCCCTGAATAATGGGAATTGAGAGCCTTCAGTGTTTAGCTATTGGAACTGAGAGCAGTTCAGCCTGCCCTCTAGGGACCAGGGGGAGCTGTGCCTGCTTTAGAAGGCTGCAGCCTCCTGCCAGCCCTTCAGTTTTTTGTTCCTAGTTGCTACCTACTCTATTTCCCCCCCTTTTGGCTAGTGAGCACATCAGATGTCTACATTGGCAACTTCCTTTTATAAAAAACTAGATATATTTCCTCTCTTGTGTAGCACCTCCAGGCTTCTTTTTCTGGTTGGAGAGGTTCATGCTGCCACTGAATTAACTTAGTTACTTAGAGCTGAAGAGCTTTAGGTTGTAAGTTCTATCCCAATGTAGACCTGTTACCCTCTAAGGATAAATAAAGTTGCTCAGGACCAGACCTTCTGACCCGGCCATATGGCTTGCAGATGTGGTCTTTCTTGCTAGGAGGCAGGTCAGGCAATCCATTACCACTTCTGTAAAACACAACTCTCAAAACATCTCTTCATCATCAGAAAATAAGGGAACTCGGAACCCTCTCAGAAAGCTAAGACCTTTTTTTTTTTAAATCCCATGGTGAGAACAGTAGTGATTTACCTGTTCTAGAACCTCCAAATGGTCTGAATTCCGCATTGCATGCCCATGGTCTTCTGTGTTGTGCTGCCATCTTGTTTGCTCCTCCATCCGCCCCATTTCTTCATGACAGGACCCTTCTGCTCTGTAAGGCTCTGTCCTTCCTGCCTCTGGGCCTTGGCTCCTGGTGTCCCCTCCTGGAATGCCCTTCCCCTCCTTGTTTGCCCGAATTAACGTTCCTTCAAGGTCCTGTTACCAGCCTGGGAGCGCATCTATATCTCACATCTTCCCGGTCAGCTTTTATCTTCTGTTGTCCTCTGAGGTTTATTTTCTCCCAGCGATCCTCAGCTCTTAGAGACGCTGCTTTTCTGGGACAGTTGCAGCATCTGACCCAGCGGGGGACTCAGGAGATGTGTAACAATCCCTCGTGTGGGATTCCTAGGGAGTGGAGTGGCTCAGCATGTACAGGGAGGTCGGGCTGATGGAGTTTCTGCCCTTTTTCCAGATGTAAAATAGACATTCGTTCATTCTCATGGGCTCAGGCCCAGCAGAGGCCAAGCACATACTTATGCAGAAGAATAAGACACAATTTCTGTCTTTAAAGAGCTACAGCCTAGTTAGGGAGGTAAGGCGTATAAACAAATAATGGCAGTACTCTGACTCCTATTAACACAGGGCCCCAGCACTACCAGGTGTATCTTAGTTCCCATACCCTCTATAGATGGAATTGCACTCACCACGCTGCAGTGGGAATTTACACATTTGCCTCCCTTTCTAGAATGTGACTTTCTCAGGGTGAGCTGTGTCAGACTCATTTCTAGCTCTCTAGTTCCTAGCCCAGTGCTAGAAAGAGTAGATGTACCCAGTGTCAGAGGAGCACAGAGAGAAGAGGCAATTAGAAGGTGCCCAGTAGGTGACTTTGGAGCAGAGTTTGAAGAAAGACCAGGAACTTGCTGAGCAGGCAGGAGAGGACAGGCATTCCTAGAAAGGGAAATGGCAAATGTAGACACAAAAGCGTGAAGCGACCTCACCTGGCCAGGATGGCTTCAGAAAGGGTCAGAGGGCAGAATGGGGAATGAATCCCTAGTTTGCTATCCATTAGCAGGCTGCTCTTGGCTCTGCAGACCACTCGAGGCCAGCATTTCATCATTGGCTTGTTCCTGCTTACCTTCCCACCCACCCCAAGCCATCGAACCCTGGCTGCTCACTGCCCATTGCTCATGGGCTGCAGACCTTTCACTATTGGTTGTGGGCAGTCTTCTCAAACCTTAACGTGCTCAAGAATCACCTGGAGATCTTGTTAAAATGCAGATTCTGATTCCTTGGGTCTGCATTTCTAACAAGCTCCCAGCTGGACCGGGATAACATTTTGAGAAGGGAGGTTCTAAGGCAAATGTAGGAAGGCACGCTGCAGCCTCAACTAGGCATTCCAAAGGCAAAAGCAAAGTACCTTTGTTTGGATTATTTGTGACACTGCTTCTCCCAGCAAGGTAGGTAATTGAGTGTTGTCTAGTAAAATCCTCAGTGATAAATGACACCAGGCAGAAATGCCCAAACCACGGGGCTTCACGTCCCAACCAGCCCATCTCTGAGATGGCTGTCTTCATTCTGTGGACGCCTCTTTTGAGTGCCTGCTTCCCAGCCTTTTACTGGCTCCTAGGGAAGGCTTTGGGACCAGATGAGTGGCTGTAGGCCTAAGTGGGCTGTGGGAGGTTCTGGGGTGGCTCTCCCTGCCCCACCCAGCAGCATATGTTGCCCTGACCTGGCTCCTTCTGAGCTTTGGTCCTGGGGGCCTGAGTTGGACAAAGGTTGGTCTGTTATGAGTCTATGTCTTCATAGCCAAATTCTGGATAGAAGCAAAACTTCTAAAGCATTTCTTGCCTCAGAGACCCCCAAAATAGAAAAATAGAAGCTACTGGACCCAGGGTGAGAACAGTTTTCTTCAGTTTCTGGGCCTCACAAATACCCTCAGCAGCATTAAGAAAA
This sequence comes from Tolypeutes matacus, assembly GCA_026826555.1. Lineage (NCBI taxonomy): Eukaryota > Metazoa > Chordata > Mammalia > Cingulata > Chlamyphoridae > Tolypeutes > Tolypeutes matacus. The sequence continues at coordinate 23,050,779 of JAKSZT010032012.1, read as the reverse complement.
AGGAGGAAGCCGGCTATGTCAAACCAAAAATCTCCGGCACCAGGGCTGACATGTGCCTGCGGCAGCATGGGTGGGTGAGCTGCAGACTGGGGCCGGGCAGGGCCCGGCAGGGGCTGGCAGGGGCTGGCTGGAGCAGGAGGCCTGGGCTGGTACCAGTCTGCCCCTCCCGAGCCCATGGGGGGGGGGCAGAGGAAGCCTCAGGGCCTGGGGGTGATGGGGAGGACCTGCCCCTCATCACCGGAGGCCACTTTTCTCAGCAGGCTGCCCCTCCTCTCCTTCCCGGATTTCCTGTGGACAAGCCAGACCCTAGCGACATGACAGAAGCACTTTGGGGACAGAGCCTGTGCGTGACTGGGGCGTGGACAACCACCTCTGGTGTGGTGGAGAACCATGGAGGCCATCTTGTCCATCCCTCTGCCTTCGGGCAGCTCTGCCTCGAGGCTCTGGCCCACACTGCTCCCTCCAGCCTAGAAGTTTTCAAGGGGCTGCCAGAGGTCTCTCTCCACCAAGTTCACTGCCTCGAGGCCTACTCTCCCCCTATTCCCTTTCCGAATTCACCATTTCCTTTAGGTGTGCCCCCTGGGCCTTGATCCTCACTTGGTTGTTGAGTGCTACTCTGAGCCAGGTGCTGTGCTCCAAACCCTGGCCCTGAGTGTCTTCTTATACGGTCCAGGCTCATGGTTCCCTCTATATTCCTAGTCTTCTCTTCCCTGCTCCTCTCTAAATAACCCAAGGGTAGGCCCCTTGTCTCCTTCCCGTGGCGATAAATGATGATACTGGAATGATCAGTGATAGTTATACGGGAAATACTCCAAGGTTTTAGGAACCACACCGACCTCAGCTTAAATCCTGGCTCTGGCTCTGCCACTAACGACGGTATATAAACCTGGGTGGGTGATGCCCTCTGAGTCTTTTCCTTATTTACAGTTAAAAAAAAAAAGAGAGAAGAAGAAAAAAAAAGCAAGCAAGCAAGAGAAGCCTCAGTCTCAGGGTTGTTGAGATTAATCGGTATATCATATGTAAAGCAGTTGGTGCAAAGCTAATGCTCAAAAATGTTAGTTGCCCCCCCCCCCTTTGGTGCTTAAATAGCCCATCACAAAAGCAAGTGATTGCTGCGTGAGAACCTGTGTTCTATTGAAACAGGGTCACCTTTCCTTCTTAGGGCCACCTTGGTACTCCATCCCAAGTGCTCCCACTGGTGACATTAGCCTGCTTTTTCTTCTGTTTTCAAAAGAAAAATGTGAAAACACACACAAAAGAAGAGAGAACCGACCCTTGCACACTCCTGGTGGGAATGTAAAAGGTGCAGCCACTGTGGAAAACAGTTTGGTGGTTCCTCAAAAAGTTAAACATAGACTTATCATCTGACCCGGCAATCCCACTTCTAGGCAAATACTCAAAAGAATTGAAAGGAGAAACTCAGATATTTGCACCTCAGTGTTCATAGCGACATTATTCACAGTAGCCAAAAGGGTGGAAACCACCCATGTGTCCACCAGCAGACGGATGAGTAAACAAAATGTTTGTTCATACAATGGAATACTATTCAGCCATAAAAAGAAATGAAATCCCGCTCCCTGCTACAACATGGATGAACCTTGAAAACGTTACACTGAGGGAAATAAACCAGACACAAAATGATAAATGTATGATTCCACTTATATGAAAGTTCTAGAATAGGCAAATTCATAGACACAGAAAGTAGATTAGAGGTTACCAGGGGCTGGGGGGAGAGGGAACGGGGAGTTATTGCTTATTGGTTACAGAGTTTTTGTTTGGGATGATGAAAAATTTTGGTAATGCATGGTGTTGATGGTAGCACAATATTGTAAATTAAATGAATACCACTGAATTGTACACTTAAAAATTATACACTTAAAATGGCAAATTTTTATGTTGTGTGTATATATATGTAACCACAATAAAATTTTAAAAAGAGAGAACTGTAAAATGATCCCCCTGCACCCATCACCAGCTTCAACCATCAACAGTAGCCAATCTCATGCCAGATACCTACTCCCTCAGCCCCTGCTTTTTTTTCCTGTTTTAAAAAAATGCCAATCATCATATCATTTCACCTATAAACACTTGAGTGTGTATCTCTAACAGATAAAGATGTTAAAGAACATAACCATAATATTTCTATGACTCCCAACAAAATTAAGAACTAATCATTAATATAATTGAATTGAATCTATTTGATGCATATTAATTTGATATAACCATATCTATATGGATATATTTTTCCCAGTTGTCTCAAAAATGTCTTTTTACTCTTGATTTGTTTGAATTAGGGTCTTCAAAAGTTTCACATGGCATTTGACTGTAAGATCTGTTAGGTATTTTGACATCAGCCTGCTTTGACAGGTTCTCTTTTCAGTGGAAATACTAGAACAATGAGGAAGTCATTACTTCCTAAAAAGTCTCCCAATTCACTTCCCTGAACTCTCTCTAAATAATACAAAAGCAACAAGCATCAACTTTTTTTGGTTTGTTTAAATGATACAAAAGAGTTCCTTCCTTATAGCAGCTTAGAAAAAAAGGATTCCTCTAACAGTTTTCAAAACCCAATAACCATCCAAGTGAAGAAGAAAGGCAAGATTTGCTTTAGTTCTTGTTTTAGAGGGTAAAGATTTCTGACAACTCTGCTCTTTTCAGAAAGACTTTTTTACGCCCTCCCACCTGCTTTTACAAATCCACCAACCACAAAATTTACTCCATCTCCCCTTTTCCTCTCTCTTCCTTACACACTCCCTCTCTCTCTCTCTTTAGCAGCAACACACGAGCCGGCCATATTAGAGAGAAGGAAATAAAGCTTCCTTAATGTTGCATATGTCTTTGAAGTACATCCGTGCATTTTCTTTTTAGCATCCAACCATTCCTCCCCTGTAGCCCTCAGCCCCTCAAATCACCCTCTCCCATAGCCCACCCGACTAACATCTCAGTCTCTGAAAATGCACAGAGATGCCTGGCTACCTCGCCCTGCCTTCAGTCTCACGGGGCTCAGTCTCTTTTTCTCTTTGGGTAAGTTAGACTGCACATCTGCATGCTCCCGACGGTCCAGGAGAGCAGCCCTAACTGGAAGAGGATGGGGCAGGGGGCAGGAAAGAAGGCATCCTATAGCTTCCCGTGTCGGTGTCCTTGGGAAGGAAGGTGCCGGGAAGGGGGAGACATGGCCGGGGACCGAGTAACGCTGCTACTGCCTGGTCACAAAGATGCTGGGTCAGGGCATCTGAGTGTTGTTCAGAGGTGGTGGTGGGGGGTGTGGAAATTGTCAAGGGAGGTGATATTTCTTTAGATTTCCCTAGGAGGGGGTGGGGGCAGAAGGGAGACTGATCTGCGGAGTCTCTTGGTGGATTTTTTTTGTAGCTGCTGCAAATGTGGGGTCCTGGGATTTCATCTGCTGCTCTTTTAAGGGACTTCTTTTGTGAACCATGATCCTTGGAATCCTTGCGTGGATTTGGGGCTTTGGGAGAGAGGGTGAATGGGGGCTGGGGGCAGAGAGTTGAGTTGGTCTGGCTTTCTGAAATCTGTGCCACTGGTTTGTTGGACTGTATCTGGGAGCAGGTGGGAAGCAGGCTTGAGGAGCCATCTCTGAGTTGGGAGGAGATCCACTGAAGCAGACACTGGTGGAGAAGGCACCTCGGGCTTGGGCCAGATGGAGTGGAGGAGGGGTCAGGAGAAGGGATTCAGGGGAAAAAAAAAGTAGAACCAATGGGCGGAGAGAGGTTGTGTACCTTTAAAGCCATGTCTCAGAACTATCCAGCCCAGCCTCGCAGACTCCCCTTATCAAGGGGTCCCACCCAGAGACTTCCTGGTGGGCAGGTGGGCTAGAAAGTTATTTGCAAGCCCGCTTTACGGGCAGTTTCATTCGTGTTCTTAAATGTACTTATAGGTGGTACAGCAACTGAGGGTCAAGTCCAAGGATGGTGGTGGTGGTGGGTCTTCCCCTTCACAAAGTCTCTCTCTGTGGCGTGCGGTGCTGGGTATTGGGCGGCAGCGCCAAGCAGAAACAGTGCGGAGCCCAGTGAGCCTATTAGCTTTGCTGAATTACTGGACATATTAACAACAGAGCAGGAATATCCAGGCAGTGGAAAGAGCATGAACCTTGGAGTCAGTCCTGGGTTTAAAGGGCCCTCTGCCATGTGCTTAATGACCATAGGCAAGCTACTTACCCCCTCTGCGTGCCAGTTCTTTCATGGGCAAACTATGGAGAATACCTACCGTTAGGGTCTCTGTGAGTCTGCTACATAGTAGGCACTCCATAACAGCTAACCTTTAGGGACCCTTTTCATGTTCCTAGGCACTGTGTATCTTGTTTAGTCCTCAAGGTACTCTTGTGAGATAGATGCTATGATTATCATGTTATTGGTGAGGAAACGGGGCCAGGGATAAGTTAAGTAACTTGCCCAATGAGGTCACAAGTGTAAGGAGAGCTGAGATTCGAACCTGTTTGCCTGCAGCGCGTTCTCATGGCTGTTGGACTCTACTGCCCCCAGTGTTCAGGAAGGGGTACTGCTATATTAACAGCGATTGATGAGTGAGTCTCCGGTGCAGGCGAGGGGAGGGGCTGAGTTGGTGGCCTGGGTGTAAGGGGCTGGGGTTGGAGGACAGACAACCTCCCTGGGGAGTCAGAGTTTCCTGCATGAGGGAGGCAGCCTGGGAAAGCCATATCTAAGTGAAGAAAGGGAGTGGGCTCAGTGGCCGGAACCAAGAGAAGATGGTGATGATCAGAGAGGGAAGAGACCTGGAGCCTGGGGTGAAGAGGCCAGGCTGTGAGGGCAGTGGGGTGGTAGTGGTGGGAAGAAGCTAACGTATTTGCAAACCTGGGGGTGGGGGGTATGTGGAAACGGGGACCTTGAACTTGATCGTCCCTGTAAGGAGCCCCACCCCCACCCGGCACTCCAAGGCTGAGAGCTGAGGTGGGCAAAGGGGCTCAGGCTATTGCAGTAGCATCAGTCACTAGGACGGAGCGACACCACAATGACAGGCCAGGAAGACTGCAGCAGGGCCTGTCTTTGGTTCCTGGAGAGGTAGCAAAGCTGGAAAGCAGGCAAGCTGGGCAACCTGCTGTGCACACGCCAGGAGGTGAGAAACAATGCAAGGGGTTTGTTTGAGTTTTTCTCAAGACTGCTAAGAGAGCCTTGGTACTGGGTCACTGGCCTCGTTCCTGAAGCATTGCCTATATTGGGGGGGTGGGGTGGGAGTTGGAGTCATTCAAGCCCATTGCTCATGGTCTGCTGCCTGGTGGCGTGGGCCCAGACACGAGGGAAAAATGCTTTCCCTTTCTTCAGCAGACTTTTTTGAGTGCCCACCATGTGCCAGGTGCTATTGTGGGCACTGGAATACCAAGATGAATAAGAAACACGTCCCCCAGGGTCCCCTGAGGGAGACAGACACATAAACAATTACAAGACCGTTTGTGCTGTGCTAATCTGTCAGGCTCTGTTCTGGGCTTGGTATATCTATTAAGCCATTCAATCCCCACTACAACCTGTGGGGTTGGGGCATTTATTATCATCCCCATTTTACAGGTGAGGAAACTGAGGCACGGGGAGGTTAACTCTCTTGTCCAAAGGCACTAGAGTTCCACCATTCTGCCTCGCAGTCCTGTGGAAGAGAGCTGAACAGGGCTGGGGAGGGAGAGGGACACCGGGGGCGGGGGGGCGTCACCTAGGAGCTGCCTGATGAACCGAGAGCTGAAGGATAAGTAGGAGGGCCCAGGTGGAGGAGGGTGAACGAGCTTCCCACACGAAGAGAAAATGTGCGCAAAGGCATGGGAGAGCCAAAGAAGGTGGTGTTTTCAGGGAAAGCAAAGACTCAGAGTCCTTGGACTGGAGGCTGAGTGGAGGTTTGGGAGATTGCACGAGATGAGGCTGGTACAGCCCGTTGGTCCCAGATCACAAAGGGCACGGAAGGCTGTGCCCAGAAATCTGAACTTGATCCTGAAAGCACCAGGGAGTCAGTGGAGGTTTGAGGAGGAGTGACCAGTTCAGCTCAGTTTTTTAGGTGGGGTGTTTTCGTGGCCACATGGCCTGTGGACTGGATGGGGAGGGGAGACCCTGGGGAGGGGGAGTCCCAAATGGTAAGGCAGTGCAGGTGAGCAGGGAGGGCCTGCCCCAGGAGACAGTGTCCTCCAGAAGGTCAGGGAGACGATTTCTCTGCTAAGATACTCCTTTTCCAACCACGGAGAAGACAAGCCCACCTCAGAGGGTTGCTGTAGGAGGGTTGGAAAGAGCAGTGAAGAGAACTGACTTCCAGTCTCTGCAGGAGATAGTGTTTGGCGGGAGATGAGAACATTGTCCTGATCCTGGCCAGATGGGCCAGTTAGAACAGTGAGTGCCATGGGGTGTGAGGGGGCCAGACCTGCCTGGCAGGTAGCACTGGTGATGTTGATTAAGATCAAAAGGTACATCCTGACTGCAACCATATGAATCATTTCCTTTCTGCATGTTGGACATCAAGAGACTTGGGCCACAGACCTGTCCCCAGTGGGACAGCCAGGAAGCCTCTGGGCTCCCTTGCATGGGGCTTCCTTGAAGATGGCCATTCCCCTCTGGCTAGGCTGCCTGGAGCTGGGGCTGGGTCTGCCAGGTGGACAGCAGGAGACCTGGTCCCTGAGATGCCTTGGAGTGACAAATCACATCCCCATCCTAACCTATGCCTGAGCTCACCCTGTATCCCAGCAATGCCCTGCTGGGATATAGGGCAACCTCTACCCCTCAATCCTCTGGAGCCAGGAGGTCCATCATTGCCACTTAACTCTGAGCTTGGACTATTCATTTAGCTTCCCCTCATCTGGAAAATGGAGGTGACAATAGGTTGTCGTGAGTATTAAACGAGTTGATATATGTAACGTACTTAAACTGTGCCTGGCACTTAGTAACACTTTGTAAGAGTTTGTTATTATTCTGAAATCCTGAAGCACAGAGAGAGACCAGGATGTTGCTCACAGCTTGACCTTGCTGAGCCATGGTTTCTTTTTCGGTCGATGAGGGGCCTGGACCCTGTGGAAGCCCCAGAAGCCCTTCTGGGATTCTGGTGAGGCCTCAGGCTGAAGCGGGAAATCTCAACTAGAAGTCAGAAACCCATCACTGGCGCCAGCTTGTCCCTCTTCTCTGTGTGTCCCTCTCAGGGGCTCATTTTCTTCACTGGTAAAACTTGGGGATAGATCTGTGATTCCAGAGGCCCCTCCCGGCTCTGGTGACAACCCTTGCTCCTCTCTCTGTGGCTGGGGCTTGGTGTTGGGCCTCTCTGACCACTAGAGGGCACACGGGTTCTGTCTGTGCTTCCTGCCAGGGCTGCACTGCAGGGGTGGGGTGGGGAGGGGTGGGGAAAGCCTGCATTGCACCGCTGTCTGCCCCACCCTTGCCAGCCAGGGGGAGGCAAAGGCCCTTGGCGACTAGCACTGCCCTCCTACGAAAGGAGACGAGAGGAGGACGGGGTGGGGGCAGTGCTGCGCAGTGGAGTTCAAGTTCTAGTCCTGAGTGCTGCCCGGGGCTGGGCAGCAGCAGAGGCCACGAATGGGTCTGAGTCCACACGGTCTGCCGGGATTCACGGGGCACTTACTTCCTGGTGTCCCTTCGAGGCTCCTGGGGAGGGGGCAGGGAAGGGGCTAGAGAAGCAGGGCATTGCTGGGATATCGGGTGAGCTCAGGACAAGTCCCTGCCAGCCTGCTTCCCTGCAGATTTCTCCACTTCTGCGAAGTGGGGGTGGCGGCGGTATTTCTGCACACCTCCTGCTTGCCTGGCGCAGCACTGGGTGCTTTCGTAATGGAGATGAAAGTGTGGGAGGTGGAGGCGTGCCCGGGGCTTTGTTCTTCCTGGGGGGCCCACCCCGGGGTCCCCAGTTGATAATCCCTAACGGGCACTTAAAGGCACATCCGGACTGCTGGGCCAGACAGGGGAGTTCGCGGGCTCGTCTCTCCACCTCAGGCTTGGTTGTGACGTCCAGGACCAGTAGCTCAGGGCATCTCCTGTTCTCAAGTCCTGCCTCCTTCCCCTGGGCATTCAAGCCAGAGGACAGGCTGAACAGATGGACTCCTGGAGCAGGCTCTGATTTCCCTGCTTCCCGGCTGCAGTGAAGCTGCTTCTGGGGTGTGGCCAGCAGCTTTTGGCAACAAAACAGTTAGAAATGTAAGAGCCCCCGCTGCCCCCTTTGCCTGGGCTCTTTGCCAGATCTGGAGGAGGTCCAGTGGATGGTTGAGGGGTCAGGCCAAGGAGACTTCGGGGGGGGGGACAATCCCCCACCTGCCCCGAAGCCCTTCCTTGAGGAGAGTTTAGGCTAAGAACAGCCTCCGTTTTGCCACGCACTTACTGCCAGGCAGAGACCTCGCATAAGGTCGCGCCATCCTCCGCATTTTACACAAGAGGGGACTGAGGCTTAGAGAGGCTGGGGCTTGCCCGTGTTCTCCCAGATGGAGCCCAAGTCTCTCGGTCCCCTTGTCTGTGCTGTTGCCATGGCAAAGGCTGTAACTCTCACCTGGAGGGACCGAACAAGAGCCTCTCAGCTGGTCTTCCCGTTTGTGTACCCCATCCCTTCAAAAGACCTCTTCTGGTCTCTCTCTACTCATCAGCCAGAGGAGCTTCCGAACATGCCAAATAGAGCTTGTCCCTTCCCACAAAGTCCTAACTCCATGCTCTGACTCCACAAGGCCCTTCGTGAGCTGGTCCTCTGACCTCAGTGAACTTAGGTGAGACCATAGTTCTCACCATTTGTGCCTCGATGGCTCTGCTGGCCCGGCCTCAGGTTCATGGAGCCTGTTCCAGCTTCCTGTGGCGCATTGGCCTTGCTGTCCCACTGCTGACCCCCTCCAAACTGCAAATGGCTGGCTCCCTCACTTGCTTTAGGTGCCCCTCAGAGGAGACTTCCCTGACCACCCTATAAAAAGTAACAGCCCTTCCCCTTGCGTCACTGCCTATGGCACTTGCTAAGTACACTATTTAAACTGATACATATACATATTTACTTGTCAATGTCCATCCACTTCCCTTGAAAATAAGCTCCATGAGGCTTGGCTCGCTCACAGCAATAACCCCCACGGTCAAAAAAAAAAAAAAGAAAAAAAATTCCAGAAAACCGAGGGACCTAGGCTGTGCTGGGTACTTAGTCAGTGGTTTATAAGTATTTGGTGAACGAATGAATGAATGAATGAATGAATGTCTTGCTGAGCATTACAGCTTATCCTCTATAAAGGAAACTAATCTAAGAGGGGCCTTTGGGGGCTCAGGTTTTGACAGTATTGGCAGAGAAACTTAGAATTGGGACCAGGAGGAGGGTGAGGTGAGGGAGGCACCAGGATGTAAAACTTAAGGAGGCACTCGCACGACTCTGGGCCTCCCTGGCTTCACCCCAGGCCTGGCCCTGCTGGGAAGGCCAGAGTAGGCCATGCATTTCTCAGCCTCAGCTCCTCCCAGGACTCCACGGAAACCCGCGGCTCCCACCCTGCCGCCCTGGCGGCCTCTGTCAGCTCTGTGCTGTGGCGTCTCCAAGAGGGACTCCTGTCCCCGTCGACCCATCAGTTGGTCCTGGGGCTCGTGCCCTCTCCTCTGGGGCCCCTCTCCCCGTCCACTGCCCGCTGTGCTGTATCCTGCCTGGGGGTGGGGGTGGGGGTAGGATCAGGGGCTGGGCTTGAAGAGTTTGGGCTCAGCAGAGATGGTTGGAAGTGGAGGGAAGAAGGGGGACACTAGGCCCAGTGCAGTGAAGCCCCTTGTCCAAGGTCTTCAGCTAGCAAGCGGCAATGTCAGGACTGGGGCAGGATGGCCAGGGAGGAGGCTGAGGTTGGGACAGTGATCCTGGAAAAGGCTTGGGGCCATCTGGCTGCCCCTGGTTTGGCATATGATAAGATCTCTCTCAGCGCCTAACCTTGCTCTGCCCCCCCCCACTTTACCCTCAGGGCCACATCTGGTGCCCCCTATGAGCTTTGCCCCCCTCACCTAATTTCGGCTGAAATGGACCCACCCCTGCCCGTGGCTCTGCTCTGCCTCACTCCCTCCACCCTCCTCTGGGTGCAGAAAGCTTGCCCTTCCCTGGCTCTGTCAGCTACTATCCTCACCAGCTTGTGGCTTTGCCTGCAGTGCCACCGGGGAGGAGCATGGAAGTCACAGTACCCACCACCCTCAATGTCCTCAATGGCTCTGATGCCCGTCTGCCCTGCACCTTCAACTCCTGCTACACGGTGAACCACAAACTGTTCTCCCTGAACTGGACTTACCAGGAGTGCAGTAACTGCTCTGAGGAGATGGTGAGTCCTGGGGAGGAGGCAGTGGGGGAGGGGGCAGGAGCCCTGGGGTGGGCTTTCTCCTCTGGAGGGTTTGGCCGTGTTGCACACTTGGGTGGCCCTGGGCAGGGATGGAGGAGGTTGGAGGTCGGCCCTGCAGGAGGTGACTGCTTCTCGGCCCAGGCAAAAGGCTGGCATGGAGGGTGGGCGGGAGGAGGGAGCATGCCGCTGTCCTCCAAGCCCCTCTCCTGCCAGTGTGCCTTGCCTCTCGCCCCAGTTCTTGCAGTTCCGCATGAAGATCATTAACCTGAAGCTGGAGCGGTTTCGAGACCGGGTGGAGTTCTCAGGGAACCCGGGCAAGTACGACGTGTCAGTGATGCTGAAAAACGTGCAGCTCGAGGACGAGGGCATCTACAACTGCTACATCATGAACCCACCCGACCGCCATCGCGGCCACGGCAAGATCTCCCTGCAGGTCCTTCTGGAAGGTGAGGGCTGGGGTGAGCCCACGGAGGCTGGGGGGAGCCAGGCCTTTCCCACCCACCGGCTCCTCAGCGTTATTAGCTCAGGCATCTCTGGAGAAGCTGCAAAGAGGCGGGTGCAGGGCAGGGAACAACAGCTGGTGCTGGGTGGAAAGCATCCATTTCATTCTCTCCAGTTCCTGAGAACCTGGGAATATGTCGCAGAGAGGTCTTACCATGGTATGGCTCATGATCAGGAGCTTAATAATGGCAGCTTTAATTTCCTGGGCACAGGACTAAACTCCATATATGCCTCATCTCATTTCATCCTCATAAGAACCCTATGAGGGAGGCAGTAGCTGACATTTAACAGATAAGGAAACCGAGGCTTAGAGAGGATAAGTAAGTTATCCAAGTTCCCACAATCAGGACTCAGTCCTGGGTCTATTTGATCTTGAAGTCCAAGCTCTTAAATATTCCATTATACTGCCTTCCCTGGGGGCTTTCAGTACCCGGTGTTTTTTTTTGTTTTTGTTTTTTTTTTTGGGGGGGGAGGGGAATTAGAGGTCAAATGGGTTGATTTTTTGGCTTTGACTTTCCATGGAGGAGAGTGAAGTCAGGATCACACACACATACTGGGGGGGCTCAGGGAGGCTAGTGGAGGAGGGTTTCTTTTCCAGCTCTCGTGCTCAAGCCAGTCTGTTTCCTTTCTTTCTCCAGAACCCCCCGAGCGGGATTCCACGGTGGCAGTGATAGTGGGTGCCTCGGTGGGGGGCTTCCTAGCTGTGGTCATTTTGGTGCTGATGATCGTCAAGTGTGTGAGAAGGAAAAAGGAGCAGAAACTGAGCACAGATGACCTGAAGACTGAGGAGGAGGGCAAGACAGATGGCGAGGGCAACGCGGACGATGGCGCCAAGTAATGGATGGAGGCCCCATCCTGCAGCCCCCCCGCCCTGTGTTCCGCCCCCCCCCCCACTGTCTGCCCTGTACAGTGTGACCCTGCCTACCCTCTCTTGGTGTGCTTCTCTTGAACCAGGGTCCCAGTGCCTACTTGGGGCCTCCTGAACCCCTCACTTCTTGTCCCCTACCCTGCACCAAGAGTGACCCATGTCTCTTTCATCTGAGAAAACTGCCATGGCGTATGGGGTGTGTGGGCCTGGGGAGAGAGGAGGATGGGTTCCAAGCTGCACTCCCCAGAGGAGGCAGGAGCAAGTGTGAGGGTCCCCAGGTGGGAAGGGGGGAGGGTGGGCACTGGTGGAGGAAGAGGTCGGCCTGCCCAGCCCTTGGACTCATCTAGCAGTGGCTTCGATGGGACCTGGTGGGGGGCTCTTCTGTGCTGGCCGTAGCTGCCTCCAGAGGGCTCGAGTGAGGCATCACTATGCTTCTCTGGGTGCTCCTGGCATAGAGCTGCCCCAGCAGGCTGGGCATGGCTATGGGTTCCTCTACTTTGGGAGAAGCCATGTTAAAGGGATCCTGGGCATTGAAGGAAAGCCAGGGCTGGAGGCAAAGCTGGAGACCAGCCTTGGGGCAGGGAGTCTGCTTGGACCACCTTCTCCACGGGTAGCTGCTACCACAGAAGCCTCTTGGTTTTCTGCTGACCATTAACCCCTTGGGAGCTTTGGTGAGATGGGTCCTGGAAGAGCCAGCGAGCTGGGCCCAGGTGGATTTTGCTGTTCTAGGTAGAGGTCATCTCCTCCATTGGTACCTGTGAATAGGAGCTCAATCTCAAAGTCGGCCGAAGGAGTGAGGGGGTAGTTTCTTCTGACTGTCTTCTCTAAGCCGGTCAGGAGCAGCCAAGGGACAGAAACAAGGAACAGAGTGGACCCACTGGCAGAGGAGCCCGTGCCTGGCGGGGGCAGCTCCATTCAGGGCTCCAGTCTGGATTTTCCCAGTTGCCCTCAGTGTGGTTTGCATCTGGCTTTTGGCTAGAGGCCAGGGAAGGGAGGGAGGGTAGGACATGGAGCCTCTTTGATCCTGCGGCCATGTTGCATCTGGAGCCATGCTACGTCCTCCCCTGCCTCAACACTTCTCTTTGTGGAGAAGAGAGTAGGATTTGCGGGGAGCCAACTTTCACTGCCATTTTACCCACATTAAAAGGGAACTGGTAAGCCTAGAGAGAGGGAGAGAGATGGCGACAGAGGGGAACTGCTGACTCAGAGAACACTACCTTGGAAGAACTCAAATACCAACTAGTCAAGGCACTTGTGTTAAAGATGGGGAAACCGAGGCACAAACGGACAGAAACCAAAGGTCCTGCCATCGTCTCCTCTGCTTCCTAAGTCTCCAGTTTGAATCAACAGAGCCATAGTTTGCCCAGTTGGCGGGACCTCTCTGGACTGGTAGATGAGGGAGGTGGGGTGAGGGAGGTGGGCTCATCCAGCCCTGCTCCTCTCCCAGGTGCCCCACCCCTCCAGGCTGGACTGAGGTGGGGATGGTGGTGAGGTGATGGAGAGTGAGAGGGCAGAGTTGCTGGCAATACCATTTGCCCTCCCAGGCTGACCCTCTTCAGCACTTCCCAGCCTTCCCAGGGGAGGTTGGCCCCCACCCCTGGCTCAGGAAGTTAGCGGCCAGGGCAAGGACTGAGGCTGGGGGAAAGGGTAGAGACAGGCCTGTGACAGTCTCAGGGACCAATCCCTGCCTCTGCCCATCAGATGGCCTTTTTGGGGAGGGAGCACTAGCACGTGGGAGATTCAGTATAATTCACTTCAATCCAACAACCATTTATTGAGCATCTGCTATGTGCCAGGCTCTGTGCTGGGTGCCAGGCATGCACATGAAGCCATAACAGAGTTGGGGACTTCCAGGTCAACACATTGGGGACCAAGGTTAATTTTTCGGTGCATCTAATTCCATCTCCGCAGCCACTGCTTCTGGTGCTGGAGTTGGGGAAGAAGGAAGGGATTCCAGAGTCTGGGCCCTGGGAAGGGAGGAAGGGAAGGAAAGAGGGAAGATAAAACAAGGAAGGAGAGCACAGAGGCCCAACTGAGTGGGCATAGAGGGTGGGATGGGCAACCAGCCAGATAGCTGCTGGGTGCAGAGCCCAGCCCATCTGGAAATTCTGAACTCATCGGCTGAGTACTCAACTGCCAATCAACACACTGCCAATGGGGTGGGCTAAGCCGCCAGGACGCCTGGAACAGCTGGATGCTGCCCATCTTTGGAGCCCACAAGCGGAGAGTGGGGAGGTGGGTGGTGGGCACCTTGGGCCAGCTGAGACCAAGTGTGTATCCACTTATGCAGCTTGCAGATTTCATCTTTTGGCAACCTCTTAAGTGCCCTCCTCTCCTAGGATGTGTGAGGATCTGCAACAGTGTTTGGAACTTTTCTTTTTCCAGGACTCCTAACATTAGAGGATTTACCTGCAAGCCTCCCTCGGTTCGTTCTAAGAAGTCCTAACTCTCCATACAGAGGCTGGGAGACTTCTGGGCTCTTTCCCTTCTCTGGCCCTGACAAAGAGAGGGAGAGCAATGCCTTTCCAAGGGCTTCAGGGCCCCAAGCATATGGGGAGGGGTCAGGAGCCACTTTTGCCCCAGGTGCCCGCCTTCACATACACTTTCTTCTGGAGCCTCTTAGAATCTCCTCCAGAGGTCTCATGGAGCTGCCTGCCCCAGGGCAGCTAGGTTGAGAGCAAATAGGGGCTTCTGAGAAAAGAGGTGGGAAACCGCTGAGATGTTTCCACAGCAGCCATTTCTCTACCCTGTTCCCGGTGTACGCCAGCAAGCTGTCCCTCTTCCTGCACTGTGGGGGTCGAGCCTCCTTTCTGGCTGCATGTTCCCACCACTGCACTCTGCCAGGTTCCGTCTGCTGGCTTTCTTCACCACCCCTGCCTCTCCTGCTCTCTGAGAACCCCCCTCTGTCTCTGCCTCCTAGTGAAGGGCCACCCTAGAGAGTGATGGGCTGGCCAACCATGGGATTTAGCTTCTAAGAACAAAGCACAACTTTTCAGGACTGAAATGCCTTGAGGTGCCTTGGAACTGACTTTGGAAATAGTTATCTGCCCCTTAGCTATGGACTCATCACAGTTATTCTCAATTTATAAAAAAGGGAAAGCTGATTGAATCCGTATTTTTCCCTGTGAGTTTCCTTGGGGAGGCTGGGCTGGTAAATATTTACAAGGTCAGGTTAAGCAGATGGACAATTGAAAATACTGGCCAGGTCCAAAGGGATAGTCCCAGGCCATAAGAATGGCCTGGTGTAGTTGGAATGGGTGATATATCAAGATATTTTCCTTCCCAGCTATGTCTTAATGACAGACAGCCTGTGTCTTAAATATTTCTGCCTCTTGCTGATGTCTTCCTTTTTTGAAGTTTGCTGATGCATTTGTACATAGTCTATATATAGATATAGATATAGATATATAAAATATAAACCATCTTACTACACCCACCCCAAAATTTATATTTGGGGGGGGGGCGAGGGTAATCATTTCTCAATGTTTTGTAGTTGATTCACCAAAGGCAAATTATGGAATGTTCTTATTGCTTGTTGTGCACTTGGAGTGGAAAACCCAACTGCATATGCACTTTCTAGGTTTTAAGTGCTATGTGGTGGTGGCTGGAAAGGGTGGTGGGGAGAGAGACGTAAATGATCCTATGTGACCCGACTGCTGTGACATAGCTGCTTTTCAGAGCAGACCGAGTTTCTTTTGCAGTTTGTCTTACTGCTTGAATCTATTGACTAAAATAAACAGACTGTGTCCCCTGAACATCCCTTGAGTATGGCATTTTTTCCGGGGTGCAGCTTGGGGTAGGTTGAGGCTTTGCCAGGACCCTGAGGTTCTTTTCCTGGCAATCCCGTTGACACTGCCAGATCCCCATCATCTGAGGCCCTCAATGCTACTACCCCACCAAGGACGAGGTCATTCTACTCTGCTCTTGCTGGCAGATCTTTCATCTCTTTCCCCCTTTGCCTTCCACCTCGGGAAACCTCCACTTCTTGGAGGGCGCTTGGTTAATTCTGAGATGAAGACAACCCTGTGAGCCCCCAAGGCTGACTGCTAAGCTGATGTCCCTCTTATACCTATGGCCAAACTTCTTGTTCCTGGTTTTTAAGCTCTTTCTAGGCAGATGTCCCTTTTATCTGCTCTAGACTCAGGAGAAACAGATGACAGCTGGACAGAGTATGTCCTCGGGGAAATCACGGAGGAAGTGGGCTGGTGAGAACGTCAAGCTGCTCCTGTCCCATCGACTGCATCAGCCCCAAGATCTTCAGGACTAAATCTTCCCTGGCCTGGGGCTCCACTCCCCCAGACCCGCTCTGGTCTTTTTCACTCTTGTTCTCTTTCTTAGGTCTCCCACATCTCCCTCTCCCTCCAGCCCCTTGCACCCCCACCACTCACCCCTGCCTCAGAGGCAGGCCAGATAAGAAAAGCCTCAACTTTCCCAATGTCAAGTAAATGCCTAAGGGGCTGGCTCCTACTTTTCTCCTGGTTTCTCTGTCATGTCCATCTGCTCCCTGGTGACCCAGAGACCCTTGCCTGTGGTCCGTGGCCAGATGCATTTTAGGACATCCCAGGAGGCTCCTGACATTGGTGGTCCTGACGCCTGCAGGGGTACAGCTGCTAGCTGAGACAGAAGCCAGCATCACATTGGCAGCATTCAACAGAGGCGGCTGGTATTTAACAGAGCCAAAGCAACCTCGGATTAAAAGGATGTCCGTCCTGGAACCTCTGAGGTCTTCCCAGGATGGGCTTTGAGGGAGGGTGTGCTCTACTTAACAGACAGGGAAACTGAGGTGAAGGCTGTGGACGGAGCAGTGGAGGCATGGGGGACTCCAGCTGGTCTCCTCCGGGGTGGAGACAAGCCCCTGAAACACGGCCAGCCCAGCAGTGTCTTCCTCGTTCTAGGGCTTTTCTCCCAGAGCTGGGCCTGGCTTCTGCGTGGTAGGACTTGGCTCGGCACCTCCCCTAAACTGATGTTCCTTAGCCCAGCCTGCTTGGGGCAGGTGGGCGAGTTTCGGTTGTGGAGTCAGCTGCCTTGTGGGGAAGGGCTAGCTCCCACCCTGGTGCTCAGAATTGATCATCAGCTTCCTGTGACCCTTAACTGAGGTGGAGGGGTTCAAGAGCCCCTCCCCCTCATCTCCACTGCGCCTTCACTTCCCACTGGCACAGCCACATGCCTGCCTAGTGCCTGCTTCCACTGAATGGGAATCTGTGGGCAGAGGCATTTGGGTCTAGGACTGGTCTTGAGGGTCAAAAGGAGTTGGGCAGGAGCAGAACTTTACGCCTTCAGAGACGGAGGGGCCCTAGGCAATGCCTGGTCAAGCCTCTTCACTGTCCTAAAGGGAAACAGGGAAGCCACTGGCTTCAGGCCACGTGCTGAGTCAACGACATGGGAGACTCTCCCATCAGGCTCCGGGCCGGGGTTCTGCGCAGCCCACGCCACAGCCTGGGCCCAGTGCTTAGCACAACAGCACACAGCAGCCCCTGCTCCTGCCCAGCTCCACCCTAGCTGGACCTGAGAGGACCTAGAAGAGGCACACAGGCTCCTCGTAAGGGCTCAGTTTATAAAGCTGAGGTTCAGAGAGGGCAAGTGATTTGCTCAAAGTCACACAGCTGGCCAAGGACAGAGCCTGGGCTAGAACCCATCTCTCCTCCCCAGGTAAAGGCCTTCCCCAGGCAAGAAGACTCATGTTCTTTAGCTCCAGATCCCAGACGCTCACTTCCATACCCCAATAGTGTGACCTGCCTCGTGTTGGTTTGTGTCTGGGCCCCTCTTAGGCCACTTGTCTCCTTCTTACCTCGGGGTAGGTGGTGGTATGACACTCTTTGAGGAGAACATCTTATCTAGAAAACTAGAGAGGTGAGAGGAGTCTGGGGCAGTGACTGGTGGGACGCAGCTGGGCAGCTGGATGCAGGCGAGGAGGGTGACTTCCCCAGGTCTCCAGGACCCCTCCTTTGGCACGTGGGGGCTCAGTAGTCCATGGTGGAAGGGCTCTGTAGGAACTCTTCTCAGATGGTCCTTCCCACAGGACTCTCACCTTGAACCCCGCCCCCCCAGATCCAGTCTTTCCTGGGTGCCACTACTGTATTATGTCCAGGGGCTCCTCTCAGGACAGGCTCTGGTCACCCAGTGGATGAGAGCTCCAAATGGCCCTGAGGAAGGAAGCCCAGCTGAGAACCTTATCTTAGCATCCTGGCCTGGCACGTAGCTTTTGGGGGTGGGGTGGGGTCTGGCCCAGGATCCCACTCCTCTGCAGGGTTCAGGAGGTCCTCTGGCTAGAAAAGGGAGAAAGGCCCTGGGGGTGGAGGTGGTGGGGGTACATCAGACAGGAGAGTCGGGAGGTTGGCAAGGCAGCTTTCCTTTTCTCTGGCAATAATGATCTTGAGAATCCAGGGGGTGCCGGGGGAAGGGGGCAGGTGGGCAAGTGGATGCTGGGTGCTGAGCTTGGCTACTTGGGATTCCATTACAGCAAAGTCATCTTTATCTCAACCACAGCTGCCTCTGCTTCTCAACTTGGGACAAATTCCCTGTAAACAGGTGGCAAAGGGACTAGGAACCGTTTGCTTCAACAGATCGAGAGCACCTCCTGTGGGCAAATGGGCAGAAGTGGGTGTGTTCAGCCAGGAGGGAGGTGTGCATCACAGCTGTCAGCCACACAGTGGCCCGGACTGGCCAAGAGGAGAGGGTTAGACTTGCCTTACTCTGCCCCAAGGCAAAGTATTAGGACTGGTGGGAGGAGACCGATATCGATCCAATGCAAGTCAGAGCTGTGCAGTGTTGAGTTTCTCTTAGGTAATGAGATCCCCATCCTGGAAGGCATTCAAACATAGTTTGGGGGTGTTGTTGAGAAGATTCATATATCAGGGTGGACTTCTAAATACCCTTCAAGTTTAGTGACAGTGGCCCTCTGCAACCCTTATTTTAGGATTCAAATGATAGAATGGGATTAACTCTTGCTTGCCTGAAGATAAATGACATGTGCATGGGCATGGGCAAACCCCTGTTTCTCTGTAGTGCATGCTTGTCCGCCTTTACCTGATTCTTCCTTCCCTGATTTACCGATTTGATTGTGGGTGGGGGGAGATGGTGAGCCCTTATACAGTGAGAAATAGGCATGGGAGTTTTTTTCCAAAGATCAGGCCAAGTCCAACTTGGCCCACCAGCCAGGGCTCAAAAACTCCCCTGTGCTTCCAGATAAGACTGTAGATAAAAGAGCCAAAGGCTCTCTGCCTTCCCCTTCCTTAGCCTACCCTGCTTTGCAAAAACCAGTCAACATTCCCCATCCCTACCCCACAGCATGTTCATACCATGTTGGGAAGGGTGGTGAAGATGGTTTCACCTCCAGCTGCAAGGGCACAGGAGGCTGGGGGTGGTGGGTGAGAGTCGGCTGGACCAATAAGAAGAGCTCCTGTTTACTGAGTACTCACCGAGTGCCTGGCACTGAGCTAGGTAGTCTATGTCTATCAGCTTATTTAATCTTCATGGCAGCCTCACAAAATATGCACTAATTTCTCATTTTTACAGACAAGGAAACCTAGGTTCTGCTATACTAAGTATGTATACAAACAAGGTGACATGGCTAGAAAGTGGCAGAGCTGGAATTCAAACTCATGGGGTGTGTGATGCCAAAGTCATCACACCACACTGCTAGAAGGGACAGCGGACTGGCCTCTTGTAGCCCAAAGCCCAGTCTGAGGTTTAGGGAGGGTGGTGGAAGGATGGCTTGGAGCCAATCTCAGAATGACCACGGACAACATAAGGCTAAAGATGTTTGGAAGCAGACGCAGTCTTCCCAGTGGGTCTCTGACATCCTCCCCCCCCACACACACATCGCTCAGCCCGTGACCCCACAGTTCTGCTCAACCAGCCCCAGCCTCTGCTGGCTACCTTTTCCCCTCTCTGCCTCCAGTTCCTTCTTACCAAAAGCTTGGGAATTGTCTTCCTCACCTCCTGGCCAGTGGTCTCCCTGTCCCCACCTCTCCTCCTCACTCTGAATCACACTCTAACTTCTTGAAGTTACCCTCCACTCTGGGAAGACTCTCTGCTCCTATGTTTCCCTTCCTTCCTTTTGGCCCCTCCATCTCTCCCCCACCATCTGGAACCTTCTTCCCCTGACATATCTCCTCTCCTTTTTACATCCTCTCTCTTCCCTCACTGTAATCCCTCTTTGCAAGATTCACTGTCCCTGCACTGAAATGTCCACAGGGGACAGGCCCAGAATATTTAGGGAGCCCTGCCTGGCACTCCATGTTAATATTTCTAGTTGGGTCAATCTGCCTCCAGTATCTGACTCAGGGTAGAACCAGGTCTACGGTTCGGCCATTTGGCTGACAAGGCAGTCCGGTGGGCAGCCTGGCTGCATGGAATGACAAACCTTCCCAATACCTGTGGCCCCCAACCCTCATGAGCCACATCCTCCCATCCATTGATGGAGGGGGAGGGGCGTGATGACCCAAGGAGTCAAGAGGTAAACAGCTCTGGGGTGGTGGTGGGTGCTGAGACCCTGTCTCGGGGCTTTGTACCACCCTAATGGGGCCCGGAGTAAAGGGACGCCCAGGACTCACCCCATCTCTGAGCTGCAGTGAAGGAGGCAGGCGCCTGCTCCTGAAGTGGGCACACACCCCTCTCCAGCTTGGGGCTGTCTGAGCAGCACTCTCATCAGGCTATTTCAGCTCCTTCTTCCCTCCTCCCAATGAGCTCACCCGTCTGGGGCTCCCCCCACCTCCTTGCCTGAAAGGATGTTTGGACAGAACCTGGCAGAAAACAGAAAAAGAGGGAGGGAGGGTGGGAGGAGGCGGCTGCCTACCTGCCTGCGGGCTCCCAGAGACCTTAGTGGCCGTGGGTGAGAAAAAGCCATCCACTCTCCCTGGGAAGACGGTCCCAGAAGAGTTTATCTTTACTCCAACTCGCTAGGCGGCAGGGGTCGCCAGGTGGGCTCTGGCCCGCGGTGCCATGTGCCTGCGGCCGGTTTGGTGCATGCTGTGCAGTTAACCCCCTCCGCACCTGCCAAACCTCAGTGGATGCTCAGAGTGTAGCTGGGGGCAAGCGGACACGGAGCTGGAGGGGACCGGGAGGGGCAGGGAACCGACCCAGGTGCCCTAGAAGGAGGCTGCCCACATTTTGTCCAGGTAGGGGCGACTCAACCTGCGGCAGCAGGATTTAAGGACGTTGAACCTGAAGTTAACGCTGGCAGAGTATCTCGGTGCCTGCAGCCCACGGTCCTGAGGTTGGGTCCGTTTTACAACCAGAGCGTAGCTCAGGGAAGATAAAGAGCAGGCGCAGCTCCTGGTGTGATCTGAGGCCCGGGGTGGGGTGTGTGGGGGGGTGGGGTGGGGTGTGGGGGGGTGGGAGCTGTGCGGGGCGGGCGGGGTCCTGCAGAGCCCGGTGTGCTGGGGCTCTAAGAGCCGAGTCAGCGCAGAGTTCCGTTACCTGCAGTGCCCCGGGCAGCACCGCGCGAGGGCTTGTGGGGGAGGAGGAGGGTGCCAGAGGCAAGGGCAAGCGGGGAGCGGAGGGGGTGGAGGCTCCCTGCCTGGCTACCATTCCTTAGGAGGAACTCCTCTCGAAAAAGCTCCGGGCCGCAGCGGCGCTCTCCCTTTCCCTTCCTCCCCTGCACCGGGTCTTGGCCAACTTTCTGACACCTGACAGGGGATTGAGACTTCCATCCACCAGCCGGGTCATGTGTAGCAGGTGATACCACCCCGGGGTGGGTGGGCATTGGGGGTGAATGCCTTGGGTGTATAAAGGACCCCAGGAAGCTGGGAGCTGGAGCCCCGCTTCCATCACTGCCCACCCCACTGCCCCCCACCAGCACTGGCCCCTCTTTATTTCCGCTGCCCTTACTAGCTCCAGCCCAGCTCCTTGAGAAGGCTGGGGAGGAGGAGGAGGGGAGGGAGATGAGCTGAGACCAGTGTCTGGTCTGGGAGAGGACTTTTGGACTACCTGCTTCAAAAAACCCTACATGAATCCTCCAGGGAAAACGTCCTCCCCTTGCATCCTGGCCTCGTTGCCTCCCGCCTGAGAATGAAGAGCTCTCTGACAACTCCTTGGCACAGGGCCCAGTCCAGCTCTGCATCCCGGAAAACTTGCTCCTCAAGGTAGTTCTGAGCCTGGCGGCCCAAGCCCCGAGTGCTTACTACCCCTTCACCAGGAATGCAGCCTGAGGGGCCACAGCTGGGGGCTGGGTCCTCAGACACTGTCATGGGCCTCAGGGGACTTCCAGTTTGTGTGTGGGGGCACATGCTGGCCATTTCTCCCCATCCCCACCCAGCCACCGGGGACTTTCAAGCAGGAAGAGGAGGGGCTGAATCAGTGAGGGCTCCTCAAAGAGACACTTTTAAAAAGGGTGGAGAGAAGGAACTTTGACCTTCTGTGTGTGTCTTGGTCTCCCCTGGCATCCTTAGGAGGTTCCTCTGAGCCACATCAATGGACTAATATTTGTGAAATGTTTTTGAGAATTTTTGAGGAAAGTGCTCTATAAATGTAAAAATCCCCTAGCCGCTAATGCATTTCTCAAGCACCTTTTCTGCCCAGCACGGAGCCCTCCCCGGGTTCTTTAGAGGAAAGCTGGGGGTGTAGTGTGGGGGAATCAAGTAATGGGGGAGCTTCTAATCCTGGCTTTGCCAGCAGCTTTCTTTGTGACCTTGAGCAAGTCCTTCCACTTCTCTGGGCCTGTTTCTTCATCTGTAAGACACGGGGGATTCCAAACCAACCTTCCAGCTCTAAGAATCAGTGAGCAGTAAGGTAGCTGGGAAGGTCAGGGAGAGGGCACAGAGGAAATAGGGCACTTTGTCCCCAGTATCTAAAGATATCCATGGAGCTCTGTTCCCTCCCCACCCCCTTCCCTGGGCAGGGGCCACTTTCCTTCCCTTTGGCTTACCCTCCTGTCTCACCTCAGCCTCCTGCTCTCAGAAACATGACCCCTGCTGTAAAAATAAAGTGGGCAGTGTGGGTGCTGGCCCGGTTCATACACTCGATGCCTGTCTGGGACCTCCTGGGGGAAGGAGAGAGTAAGTGTGGGCTCTTAGAGGCAGGGGGAGAAGTTAGCCTTCCTTTTGGGGCCACAAACCTCTTTGAGAATAATAAGAACTGAAATGTAACGAGAGACCTCACCATAGGCTTAGTTCTCTGCTCAGCACCTTTCATGCAATATCTCCTTCAGTCTTCATCGCCAGGCCCACCTCTGGTGCAAGGCTGGGGGCAAGCGTGCAAGCAGAAACCACATATCGTATGTCTAAAGATGTTGTAAATCAAGATAACCAAGTGTTAAAAAAAATCTTCTATCTTTCACCTTTGATTAATTTTCCTTCATGATGACCTGGAACACCAGGTCCCAAAATGGAATTTTCTGATGGGACCCTGGCCCACTCTATTCTCTGGTCCTGCAGCTATGGGGCTTTCGGGTAGGCCTGGGAATGGCCCACCTGTGCGTCGAGTTCCCTGCCAACACTGCCCCTTGGCCACTATCTGGCCTATGGATGCCTCTCTGGGCATGGGCAGCTCTTAAAATATATCTATATCTATAAATATACATATAGATATATTTTTTCCACTTTTTTATTTTTTTAAAAAAGATACTTTGATTACATAAATGTTACAGAGAATATATAGGGGATTCCCATATGCCCCGCTCCCCACACCTCCCACAGTTTCCCACATGTATTTATTCATTTTTCCTTTATTTTTAAAGAAGCTTTAGATTACATCAATGTAACATTGAAATTATAGGGGATTCCCATATACCCCACCCTTCCCCTCCACCTCTTTTCCCCATTAACAACAACTTTCATTTGTTACAATTGATGAACACATATTGAGGCTTTGCTGTGGTCAGCTCTTGACAGGATGGGGCTGGGAGAGGCCTGTGCAGTCTCTAGGGTTGTTCTAGAAACATGTCCTAGAAGAAAGGGGGTGCAAGAACCCCTTCCCCACCTTTGTTCCCATGGACTCCTTTTCCAGTGAGGAGGGACAAGGCCAGAGTGAGGCCCTTTAAAACCAGGGGCACGGGGCTGAGGCCCCCCTGCCCAGGTCTAAGGATGCTGCTGCTCTGAAACATCATTACTGTCACCACTTTACAGCGGAGGAGCAGAGGCGCCTCCAGAAGATTACATAACTTGCTCATAGTTATACAGTGATAAATGGTGGAGCTGGCTTTCTACTCCCCAGAGTCTAACTCCAGAGCCACAAACTAAACTGAGGAAAGGCACCTGCCCTCTGTCCCCCCCAAAACAAATGGGCATTCAGCATTTTGCCATGATCGCTGGGAAGCCCATCTCGGGGCCCCAGGTTGAGAAGTTCGGTGGGGAGGGGGTGATGGGGCCCTGACGCCTGCCTGTTAGCAGGGTGGAACCTGTCTCCAGACATGCAAAAGAGTGGGGGGTCTGGAAGGCAGACGGGACCTGGGACCTGCGAGGGACTGAGGACTTGGATGGTTGGGGAAGGGGCTGCTGAGGCTATCTGACGTCATTTACCAAACCACCCCAAATAGCACTACCCTCTTTTCACTCAGGACTCTGACCTGGCTGTGACCCCCAAGCCAGTCCTGGGCGCTCCCACTGCCACCCAAGTGGAGGCAGCCTCAGGCTATGCTAAATTTGGAGGTGCGTTTTGAAGAAGAAACTCTTGGAGGAGGCTGAAAGGGCAGAGTCTTTAGGGGATGCCCTAGGGGGGAAAAATGGGAAGTAGGGGTGCGGCAAGAGGGTGAAGCGGGCGCAGGGCGACAGATCAGACGTGGAGGGACAGGGTGGTATCTGGCCTGCTCGATAGCCGGGAGCATCGTGATTTCGGAGCAGTATGAAGAAATGGGGGAGGTGGGTGGGCGGTGGACCGAGGCACTTTGCACGGGCCACTTTGCGATTGGAAGCTCTGCTCCGGGCGGCCTGCACACCCCGCGGAGGTGATAAAGTGGCGGGGGCGGTGCGGCCGCAGTGGGCAAGCCCGCACACGCCCCCGTCTGCGGCAGCCGGCTGCGGAGGTTCCCGAGGTCCCTTTGCGGCCCCGGGTGCCCCAGCCGCTGCCGTACCCGTGTTGCACAAAACCGAAGGAAGCAGCCTTCCAGCGACGGAAAAACTCCACCTCTACTCCCCGCCGTACCCCCCCCCTCCCCCGCAACTACCTTCCTAATTGGCAGCTCAGCGCAGGGATGGATGTTGCGGGCGGCTGCGGGCCGGCCCTGCAGTGCTGAGCCGCAGCAGCCCGTCCTGAGCTGGAGGGGGAGTGGGGGACCCAGCCTGCGCCCGGGGCTCCCGGACCACGAGGAGGGGCGCGCGGGGCAGGGCGCGCAGAGGGTGGGGGCGCCCCTCGGCTCCGCGGCGGCCACCGCCCCTCCTGCGGCTGGAGCGCTTCCAGGGGAGCGGCGCAGCCTCGGCCGCCCCTGCGCTCGCTCAGTCCTCCTCCTCCTCCTCCTCCTCCTCCAGCTCCCCCCCCCTTCCCTCCAGCTGCCGCTCCCGCAGCCGGCTCCAGGCGGCGGGCGAGCGCGCCTCCCCCTCCCCTGCCCTCCCTCCCCCTTCTCTCGCGCTCTCCCCACTAACTTTCCCCCGCGCGGCCCCACCGCGTAGAGCAACCCCGGCAGCGGGCCGAGAGCGCGGCGGAGCCCAGCACCCCTTTTCCGCTCCCACGGCGCGTTCCGGAGAGAACAGCACGATGCCCCGGGCCGGGGACCGAGGCGAAGTCACGGCGAGATGGCTGGGCACTGGGCTTTTGGGTAAGGCAGCTCCAGCTTGGTGGCTTCTCTCGCCTCTTCTGCGGGGGAGAGGACAGTCGGGGACAGGGATGCCTTGGACGGGGTGGGCTTTGGAGTGCGCCTCCGAGCGGGCACGGTGGCCACCGGCTTCTCGCCGGACGCCCGGCTCGGGTCTCCGCATTCCCTGGGGACCGTGCGCGCCTCCCCACTTCCTCGGCCCTCCAGCCTCCGGATTAGTTCTTTGCTGTCCCTGGTGCCTTCAGCTCCTGGCTTCAGAGTCTTGGGGCTGCAGTGCAGGCCTCCGAAGTTCAGCGGTTCTGGCCGGCCGGGGAAGTGGCTCCCTGCTTTGGGGGTGCGCGGTGGGGCTGCACGTGTGATTGCTGGGGTAGTGGATTCGCCCCTGCGCAGAGCTGTTTCCAACTTGCATGCTTGTTGCCCAGGTGTCAAGGGTATAACAACGTGACTTTGGTTGGCTGGGTGGTGGGCTTTTCCCTTTTGGCTTCTGTGCTGTCTACTTCCTCCAGTGCCCACTACCTTCCCTACAGAAGGCCAGGAGGGGGTGGATTGGCTTGGAGGGCTGCTTAAGCCACCGTTTAGAAAGGGACAGCTCTCTCCCTACACAGGTTCCAGGGGGAGGACCTTTAACCTGTTTCTGGGTTTGGGGTGAGTATGAACACTGATGAGCCATGGCCAGAGAGCACAAAGGGAATGAAATATTTATTAATATCTCTTAATCTGCAATGATAGGTTTGGGTGTCAAACCCCAAGAGATTAGGGAATGATGTTTATTAGGCCCCAAGGAGGTGGCCTCCTAAATCATGGCTGGTTGTCAGTGTAAGCTCACTCCATCTCTGGCAACTGCACCTCTTCCTGTTTCTGTCTGTCAGATTTGGCAGTGCCCCCACACTGGGTTAGGCACAAGGAAGAGATATTTGTCCTGGAAATAGGGAGCCAAAGCCTCTAAAGGAGGTTGCTGCTGCTTCTGCAGAGTTAACTCTGCACAGCTGTCCCGGGGAATGGGGGTGGGGGGATTGGGGGATGTTTCTTTGCTCAGGAGCCACTGGTTGAATTCCGTCCCTACTGCTAGATAGAAGACACTGGTGTTTTCTCTTCTGCCTTTGGCACTAATGGCACTGAGTGAGGCCTGAGGCTCTTTTCCACCCCAGGGCACGGGGCCACGCCACACTAGCTCCCCCTCACCCCATCTCAGATCAGCCTAGGCCCCCACTGGGGCGACGGCAGGGGTGAAGGGCCACTGAGGGATTCAGAATCCCACAGCGTTGAGCTGCCCCACTTCTCATCACCTCTGGCTGCCCTTCCTCCTGCTGCCAGCCTTGTACCTGAGCTCCTGCTATTGAGCTGCCCTCAGACTATTCATAGAACCAGAGTTTTGCGGGCAACCAAGAGGGCCCTGCAAACTGCGTACTGCAGGGGTGGGGGGATTGTGGTAGTCTTCTCCAGTTGGAGGCCCCCACCCCCTCCTGGTTCTCTTTGGCTGGGGAGACCAGGTAGAGGCCCATTGGAGCAGGTTTGGATGAGTGCGTGAGCTGCCAGGAGCCTAGGAGAGAGCAGAGTGACTTGTAGGTGGCCCTGCCTGCTCTGCCCGCTGCCCCCTGGCCTGCAGAGGGAATGTGATCAGCCCCCCTTCTCCTTTTGGGTGCCTTGCCCAGGCAGTAGCTGACGGGCTCTCATGGATGCAGGCTGCATCCTTGCTCTCAGGGCACCTCTAGTCCAGTGGGGGAGACTCAAGACCGACAAGTGGAGAGGCTTCCTGGGGGCATCGGAGCTGGGAGGAACTTTAGAAACCAAAGCACAGAACTCCCAGAGGATGAGGAAACCACAGTCCAGAGAGGGACAGTGATTTGCCCACTTGGTCATTGATGGCCCTGCCACACCAAGCTGCCTCCCAGTTAACCAAAGTGTGATGAGGGGGACAGTCATTAGGGCTTGTTGCTTATGGACTGGAGAAAGGGTGAGGCTCTGGGGCAGGGCATGAGGATGGAGGCTTGGGGGTCCCAGAGCTGTTATTCTTACAGCCATGGGGACTGGGGACTGAGCTGCAGAGCAGGAAACTCCCAGGGTCCTCTACCCTTCTAACCTCCTCTACCATATCGAACCCCATCGCAAATGAGTTTTGATAACCCAACAAGACGCCCTTTCCTTAAATGAGAAGCAGTTTCCAAGGCTGTGTTATTGCAAACGGGGGTTGATGTGGGCTCCAGTCCCCTCCTAAGCATGTAGCTGGTAACACATCTGTCCTGCCCACCCCTTCCTTGTTCCCTGATTTACTTAATTGCTGTGATCTGTGTTTAATTATCACTTGTGAGGAGGCTATGTTGCACAACCCTCTTTCCCTTGGTATGTATTTATTAAGGGCTTGTTTAATGAGAACGCAATTAAGGAGAGGGTGCTTAGTCCCACTCAGAGGAAGAAAAAAGAGTGAGCAAGGAGTTCATGGAGGAGAGGACAGGAAAGGGAGGTGGAGAGAGACCCCAGTTTGAATCTGGAAACGGTAATTGGTTCTCCTTCTAAGTCTGCTGGAGGTGCAGGCCTGTGGGAGTGTCCGAGGTGCTCAGCCCTTACACTGGCCACCTCCAGTGGGATCGCGCTGGGACAGCTTCTCCCACCTTGTCTGCTGCCGGTCCTCGCAGAGCTGTAGGGACCTCTGCATAAGCCACGGATGGGCCGTGCCAACGCAACCCGTTCTGTGGCCTGTGAGAGGCGGGCAGGCACACTGCTTGGGCTTGTTTGCAAAGCCACTTCATTTAGCATCCAGCGCTGTCTCAGGGGCATGCTTTTATTCCCGCAAAGCTCCTGAGGGTGGCCAGGAAGCCGGCAGGTTGCCTAGGGAGAGGGAGCTGGAATCTTTCCTTTGTCGCATGGCCCAGGGGGCCTTGGCTGGCCCAGCCCTGCCTCCCACAGCCCCCAGGGCCTCCACCCCAGGAGGGTCCTATCCTGCTCACCTCGGGCCCACTTCCTGCCTCCCTGTGCTAACGCTGGGCCTGCCTGACTCCCCAGGCCAGAGTGTATCAGGTCCCTGTTAAAGGCAGCCCTGTTTCCGCTGGCAGCGCCAGCAAGCCCTTGGAGCTAAACTTAGAGTAGGCACCGTCCTGCCCCTCTCCTCCCCCTCCCCCTCCCCCGGGGAAGATGTCACTGATCCCCGGATGTGGGAAAAGGTGGTGAAATATTTCCTACCTTGGCATTTGCTTTGGAATGTATGGTGGTGGCCCTAAGATTCCTGCTGGCGTGATATGTGATAAAACCGTGTGACGTGCATCAGATACTTTCTGACTTTAACAAAACTTGAGACCCCTGAGTCATTCCTCAGACAAAACCCCCGCAGGTGGGCTGACCTGCCTTTCTACTCTCTGCATCTGGATGCGGCTGAAGGGGCCAGAGGACTTCAGAGAAGGGCAAAGGACATGGCTGCTCTAGGAGGGTGGGCCCAGTGGGTAGGGCCTTTTAGTGGGTAAGACAAGGCTTTGGGAACATGGGACGGAATCCCCCAGGATAGTGAAAAGGAGGACTTGCTTACCAATCGCACAGTGCCAGAAAGAGGTTCCCCACTCCCTAACACACGCATGCACACCTTGAACTTCTAGAGATACGTTCAGGACAAACCAAAGAAAGTTCTTTATTCCAGGGAAGTAACCACGTGGCAATAATTACTTCCAAGGGGTGACACAGGGTGAAAGTATGAATTAACGTGTGAATGGCTTGGAGACATTCTTGGGTGACACTGGTCATTAAGGGAAGCTAGGGGTGCCCTGGTTACATCCAGACCCATGATGGGGGATAGTCCAGTCCCCTTCCCTGCTCCCAAATGCCATCTCCTCCCCCCTCCCCCAGATGCACAGGACAGAGGGAGTGAGTCACGAGGACCCTTCTTGTGTTTTATAATCTCATGTTTTGGCTTTCCCCTAAACTGGTAGGAGAGACTGCCACCCCTGCCCTGCTTTGGGGATGTGCACACCAGATGTGGGTCCTCTGCCTTTCTCAAGGTCAGCAGGCAGAGTGAGGCCTGACCTGCACCTGCTGGCCAGCCCTCTTCTGGCTCGGTCATGCGGTTGGAGACTCTCCCCAAGCCTGGGCCTCTAGTGCGTCCACACCTACACCTACTTCCTCCTCTCCCCCAGCGCAGCCTTGCAGGCCCCTGGGCTTTCCGGTGCACAAGCCTCCCAGACAGCCGGGAGGACCTGCCCATGTCTGGCTGGAAGGACTGTGTCGTGGAGAAGCCAGGCTTGCCACCCTCTCTGATGCTTTAACTCCTGCAGGGCTCTGGACTTTGTGCTTCCTTCTTTTGTCCCCTCTAGGCTCTGGTGGAACTAGAAATGCTTCACTCTGGGAGTCCTGGGTGTATTAGAGTTAACTCATCCATGTGGGCGCACACAAGCCAGGCAGAAATATGCCCTTGTATCGTGAGCCAGGCTGAAAGGGAAGACTTTTCCCCTCTATTCTGGATCCTTCTTTTGGCTTTGATCTATTTAAAGCACTCAAAAAGTTTTGCTTTTCATATGGCAACATGGATGAACCTGGAGGACATTATGTTGAGTGAAGCAAGCCAGACACCAAAGGACAAATACTGTATGAATGCATTACTATGAACCAAATATATTGTGTAATATATTGTTTGATTGAAAAAAAAATTATATGTATCCATTACATTTAATTGAGAAATGTAAAAAAAAAAAAGTTTTGCTTTTGAGGTGCATCTTTTGTGCCCTTGGGTATCTCATTCTGGCTGGGGTTGGGGAGGGGGGCTTTGGTCCCTGGTGAGTGCCCCCATCTTCTCCAGTGAACACTGGAGCTGGGAGCTGTGGAATTCCTTACAGCCCATGCTTGTGGCCTGAGGGTGGCCTGCAGCCAGCAGGAAGCCGCTCTTTTCCATGTTCCTTGGTTTGTGGGGGTGCTGGGGGATGAGAAGTGGAGCTGGGGTCTCCCACCAGAAGGCCATCTTCTAGTGCTGGAGGGTAGAATCCTGGCCTGGCTCCTGTCCCTAGACCTCGGGGAAAGGAGAGGGTGCAGAAGCAAAAGGAAAACCTCAGCAGGGGAGCTGAGCCCGGATGGCATTGTCCTCTTGGTGAGGTGGTACCCTAGAGGGGTGAAAGCAGACTCAAGTGGCAGTGCTGCTATTCCACTCACCAGTGGTGAGGCCTTGGACAAGTTAACCTATCTGGGCCTGTTTCTTCGTTTGCATTTTGGACATAGAAAATAATAAATACCTCATAGGGTTATTGTGAGGATTAAATGAGACAGTGTGTATAAAATGCCCGTCCTGTCCTATCGTCAGTGCTCAGTCCCAGATTCCCCATTTGCTGTGTGGCCCTGGGCAAGTTACTTAACTTCTCTGAGCCTCAGTTTCATCTTCTGTAAAATGAGGATGATGATACAGTCCTTTCAGCATTCTAATAAAAAAACACTGGAGTTAACATATATAAATCCTCTAGCATGGTGGTTCTTAAGGACCATAGCATTCCCTGGGAACTTTTTAGAAATGAAAATTCTCAGGCTCCAACTCTAGACTAGTGAATCAGAAACCCAAGGGGTGAAGCCCTCCAGGCAATTCTGATGCTCACTCAGGTTTGAGAATCACCATTCTTTTGAACAGTTCCTGGCAGCCGATCAGAAAATGAGGGCTATTTGAAATAGCTTCTGGCCACAAATTGGAACCCTGGTGGGAAAACTGCACTATTTTAAGTTGTAAGGTAGGATTATCTTGTTTGGGGGCTTTTGGATGCTAGAAATGTCTGTCTGGTTGACCTTAGGCAAGTTATTTCACCTCTCTATGCTGAGTTGTCTCACTTATACAGAGTTGTAGTAAGTCGCTCAGAGGATGGTGTGAGCAGTAAATGCAGCTGGCACATAGTAATTGCTCAATAAAGACCAACTATTATGTTATTATTGACAGTGGTTGAACTCATGTTTGGGCGACTGCTCTGCAAAGTGTGATTTCTGAGCTGGTGAGCATAGGCGCCCCGCATTGCCCTCAGGAGCTAAGGGGGAAGCCTGAGAGCAGGGCTGCCAGCTCTCTTTGGGGCACCCTCTGTCATTTAAAAACGTTGCTCACATGGCCGTATAAATGGCATCATTATCATCTCCTTGTGGGCAAAATAAGAGGAAAATGGTTTATGGTGCAGCAGGAAGGAATCAAGTTAGACAACGTTAGACAAAAGAGGTCCTTTCTGAGGGTGAGGATGGGAGAAGGAGGAAGGCTGGTGATCTTTACAAGAACGACCCTGGCGGGCTTGGGAGCAAGAACCATTCTGGGAATGGCCTGTAGGGCTGTGAGCTGCCCTCAGCCACTTTTTCCTCATTTTGGGCTTCGGTTGCCTTGTCTGTAAAGTAAAGTGAGGTGACGGGGTTAATGGATCGTCTGTCCTTTAGCTCTGACATTCCAGGCTCCCAGCTGCCGGCTGGAGGTCCAAGGAGTTGACAAAACTGTGTCTGGGAAGAGATGGCAGAGAGACCTGGGGACATGAGTTCCAGCGGTCAGCACTGCTTTCTCTCCACTGGCCTTCGAGTCAGACCCCGGTTCAGATTACAGCTTCCCCTAGAAATTGTATGACTTTGGCCGTATCGCTTTGCTTTTCTGAGCCTCACTTTCCCCACCTGTAAAATGTGATTAATATCACTCACCCTACAGGGTCTGTATCTAAGAAAGGGTCCTTATTCTTGGGGGGTGTCACTGGGTACCCCGAGTAGGTCCCCTTCTGGGCCCTCACCTGGGTGGCCCCGGATGTCCATTTCACTTAAAAAGGGAGGTAGGTGTCCAATTCTGCCCGCTTTCTCATGCTGGTGACCTTGAGATATGCGTGGAGTTTGCTCAAGGAATTTGCAGGACTGCAGGAGGCCCGGAAGGGGGCAGGACTGATGTACCAGTAAGGGTGGGAGAGAATGGAAAAGGAGCCGCAGGGGCGCCCAGGGGACAGTCCTAGGATGAGGTCCAGCGCCCTCCCATCGCAGCCCGGCATGCCTGCGTTAGTCTGGAATCTGCCTCCCCAGTGTGCCTTCTCCCTCTCCCGGTCTTACTGCTTTACTCTCCCCGCCCTGGCTGCCCAATCCTCAGACCCCGCCCCACCCTCTGATTCCATCCTGGCAGGCTCCGTCTTCCTTCTGTGCTCGTGTTCGGTGGCCAGAGGGCGATGGTTGAGCAAGGTCCAGTCGAAAGGGTCTCTGTGCCCCTCTGCCCCTCGGGGCCAGCTGGGTGGGAGCCTCCAGAGCTCCGTGATGAGAGGCCGCTGGCCAGGGTCCGGGGACCGCGGCTGCCGCTTTTCTCTTCTTCACCTCACAGACACCGCCCCACCCCCCAAAATAGGCGCCCCTTACTATGAGAAATTCCAAGTGCAAATAGAAGGGAGCCGTGTCCTGCACTTTCCTGGGTCTGGATCTGCAGGATTACGGAGCAGGAAGCGCAGATTTGCTGCAAGGGTGCCAGGGCTTTGGTTTCTTGGGTTGGGGCGACCCCTGGTGGCCATTTAGAGTGCCACAAGGGCTACCCGTTGTCCCAGAAGCCAATCCCGCCCAGAAGCGGGGAGTGTCAATTGAAGTAAGAGAACCATCTTCCCGAAGTTGACACGGAGGGTGGCAGAGACCTTGTCTGGCCAAGCCGCCCCGCCCTGCCTTGGCCGAGTGTCGCCTTCCAGAGCCCCAGCCTGGAGGTTGCTGTGGGGTTTAGTGAAGGGACGTGGCGCCCCTTACACAGGTCTCTTCCTGCTCCCTGCGTGCCTGTCTCTGGAGGTGTCTGTGGGAAAGGCCACCACCATCTACGCTGTCAACGGCACAGAGATCCTGCTGCCCTGCACCTTCTCCAGCTGCTTCGGCTTTGAGAACCTCCACTTCTGGTGGTCGTACAACAGCAGCGATGTGTTCAAGATCGTAAGTAGTGGAGGAGGGAAGGGCAGGGCAGCCCACTTCCCCCTTCCTTCTCTGCCGCCCCACCCAGACCTCCCGTGCTAGGCTCCAAGCCCCAGTGGGTGGTCCCCAGAACCCACCTTTGGTCACCCCTGTCTCCCAGGATTTTCTCCAGAGCCTGTCTAGAAGGATCTAATGGGCAGCATGCTGAACATTTCCAGAACAGTGTTGCCAGCATTTGGGGTCTATTGAAGTTCTTGGCTAGAATTAAGAAATAGCTAGAACTTGGATTGCTTGTGTAAAAATTAATGTAAAAGACAGGCAGAGAGAGAAACACCCACCCTTTGGAAGCCTTGGAGAGAGGGAATGAGAAGAGTCCAATGAGGAAAGAGCTGGGAAGGTGGGCTTGGAAAGAAAGGAGAGAGGAGCTAGAGAAGAGCAAGAAATCTGCAGAACCTTCTATAGGGCTGGGGGTGTGGGTGAGTGGGGAACCACTCAGCAGGTTTTTGTTGAGTACTCACCCTGCAATCCAGTTAAGTGTCCCGAGAGTAACACAGGGAAGCCACCGGAGACTGACTCTGGGTATGATTAAATGCCAAACTCAGAGGGTGCTTGTGGGCAGAGCTGTAGGATTGAGGTCTTGATGGAGGGCCAGAATTGGGCGGGGGCGGGGGGGGATTTCTTGATAAGGGAAACCCATTATCAACAAAGGCTGAATGGGAAGTGACAGAGGGAAATGAGTCTCGTAGTTGCAAGAATCATTGTATAAAAGGCTCTTATGAAGAGTGCAGTAAGAGCTGTGCTACTTTTTGTGGAGGCTTTCATGAAAAGAAATGGGTTTAGCTTGCAGCAAGCAAGATTCAGGTGAGACAAGCAGAGCTTTTGACACCAAAAGAGGAAACCAAGGGGGAGGCTCTGGCTGCAGGTTGTCTCTGGGCCTGGCCCTGGGGAGGCACCCAAGGCATAGGCAGAGTGATGCTCAGGACCCTGGAGGAGCCTGATTCCTTCTTGGCCACCTTCTCTTCTCCTCCTAGCTCATAGACGGGACTGTGAAGAATGAGAAGTCTGACCCCAAGGTGAGATTGAAAGATGATGACCGCATCACTCTGGAGGGTTCCACCAAGGAGAAAATGAACAACATTTCCATTCTGCTGAAGAGCCTGGAATTCAGCGACACGGGCAAATACACCTGCCATGTGAAGAACCCCAAGGAGAATTTCCTTCAGCACCAGGCCACCATCTTCCTCCAAGTCGTTGATAAATGTATGCAGGAGGGCCTGGGACAAAGGCAGCGGAGTGGGAAGGACTTGGCGGGGGGGGGGTGCCCAGTTCAGTGTCACAGTGAAATGACAACGGCGGGCGTGTTGCTGTTTTCTTTCACTTGATAGTTTCAAGTATAAAGTTCTGTCTAAGGGGAGCAGATGTAGCTCGAGTGGTTGAGCGCCTGCTTCCCATGTACGAGGTCCTGGGTTCATTGTAACTTCTGGAGTTATATCTAGAAGTGAGAAGAGCTCAACTTGAATGCTTATTCTGCCCCTGAATAGCTTCTGAAATACACTCCAAGCCTTGTTTCCTCATCTGTAAGATGGGAACATGACTGCATTCTCCCAGGGTGGTTGCAAGGATTGGAGAAGCTGCATGGGAGTGTTTTGTGACTAGTAAAGTGCTCTCTCTCTCACTTGCTCTCTCTATTTCTCTATCTCTGTGCTGGTTATGACTATTATTGTGTAGTCTGTTAGCAAAAGTTCATTGTACTGAAATGTGCCATGAATAATGCATAGGGTTGTTCCTTGAAGAATTTACAGTTGGGTTAGGATAGGAGACAGGTAAACAAATAACTGAAAATAGAGGGCAGAACATGGCACGTATGCCAGTAGAGGTGCAGGCAACAGATGGAATAAGACATGTCATCCCTCTGGGAGTGTTCATCCTAGTTGGGGAATCCAGGGTGACGCAGGGGGAACTATTAGACAATGAGGGTATGTGTGATAAGGAGCCAGGAAGGTGGTTAGAGAAGGGGGAGGTGATGATGAGGGGTGGAGAAACCCCGGGGAGCTTGAGGGCTAGAGAGATGCAGACACAGTGAATGGGAGAAGGGGACCTGCTCTCCTGAGCTTTGTGTGTGCCTGCAGGCTCACAGCTCTCCTGGAGGATATGATGTGCATGCAGGGGTGGGGGAGGAGGGCAGAAGTTCAATTTCGGCTGCATCAAGGGCGGGGCTGGAGCCTTTCTCCTAGCCCAGAGTCATCCAAGTCAAGTCTGCCGATAGCACCACCTCCTCTTCTCAGTCAGAGCCCCTGTTACCCTGCTTTGTGCTCAAGATTTTCAGGAGGAAAGAGAAGTGGAAGGGAACTGACATTTATGGCATATTTCTGGGTGCTGGGCACTGGGTTAGGTGCTCTCACTTAGCTTAGCTCCTCTGCTCCTCCCCAAGTCCCTTTGAGGTGGAGCTTCTCTCTGTCTGTATAGATGCATCCATCATCTGTTCAATGTCTGTTTATAGAGAACCTACTATGTGACAGACTTTGTTCTAGAGGCTGAGAATACAGCATGAACAAGAGAGGCAATCTCCTGCCTTTATGGAATTCTTCTAGTGTGGGGAGATGTAAAATAAATAAAATAAAGAAGAAAATTATATTGCAAATAGAACATGATCAGTGCTATGGAGAAAAATAAAACAGAGATGGGAAGATGGAGTCCCAACAGGGTGGCTAGGGAAGGCCTCCCTGGAAAAGGTGGCATAGAGTGAGGACATTGGAAGGAGGTAAGAGAGGAAGCCATGAGGATGCCTTTGGGAAGACATTCCAGGCAGATGGAACCTCAAGTGCAAAGGGCCTGAGGCAGATGTTTGAAGAACAAGAAGGAGACCAGTGTGGCTGGAGCAGGGTGAATAAGAAACAAGTCAGACCGAGAAGGATGGTGTGGGGTCTTGTGCGCACGAGTGAGATGGTAGCCACCGGGGGCTTCTGAGCAGAGGCGTGAATGCTTGAGTAGACTCGCTGTGGCTGCTGTGCCAAGAATGGAGATAATCACTGCTGTGGGGAGACCAGTTAGGAAGTGACCGAAAACATCCAGGCCGGAGATATTGGGCCAGGGTGGTAGAGCGTGGTCAGATTCTGGAGTTGTCTTGAAGTTGGAACCATCTGCATTCTCAGGTGGATTGGATATGGGGTTTGCGAAGAAGAGGAGTCAGAGCAAATGGAAGGATGGAGTTGTCAGAACAGAGATGGGGTAGACTGTGGGTGGAGCAGGTTTGGGAAGAAGTTCAGTTTTCAGATGAGGAAACTGAGGCTACAAAGGTTAAGTGGTCTCTCCAAGGTTACCAGCTAGTTAGTGACAGGCCTGTCATTAAAATCCAGACCTATCGCGTTCCAAAGTCTTCCCACCATATAAGAGATATAAAGAGAGATAGGTAGAGATGGAGAGAGAGAGAGATTGATTGATTGATTAATTGATTGATTATAGAGAGAGTCTTAATTTTTTTTTCTGCACCAGCAGAGGAGACCTAGGAAGTTTTAACGGAATTCTCATATGGCAGTTTGGGGGCCCAGTCACCTGGTCCACCTGGGTGCTGTGGGCTCGATTCTGGATTATTCCAGAACTTGTGTGTGTGTGTGACTGTGCAGGGCCTTAGCCGATGAGGCCATTCTCCAGCTTCTCGTGCTTCTTGCTGCAATGCCTGGGGAGGGCTGGGGGCCTGGGGTGGGTCACGTGCCAGATGCCAGTTGGGGGTTGGAGGCTGCACAGCCCTGGGACCTGCGTGCTGCTGGCTCTGGGAGACTCCCCCTTCCCTCCCTTCTCTGGCCACACAGTGGAAGAAGTGGACAACACAGTGACGCTCATCATCCTGGCGGTTGTGGGGGGGGTCATCGGGCTCCTCATCATCATCCTGTTGCTCAAGAAGCTCATCACCTTCATCCTTAAGAAAACTCAGGAGAAGAAGTGAGTTGACCTCCATAGCATGCTCCCCTCCTCCCGCCAGCCCAGCCCCAGCCCGTCTCATGGGGACTCCCAGCCTCCGCTTCTCCCCTTGTTCCACGTTCTACCCCCCACCATTCTCCCCACCAGCCTTCGTCCTTCCATCTGTCTTCTGATTCCACCCTCCTTTCCTAATCCTGCACTCTCACTCCTTTTCCTGACCCTCATCCTATCTCCCAGTCTCACTCCTTCTTTGCTGTCCTTCTGATAATGTATTTATTGAAAGAATGAATAATGAATCCTACATTCCACTTGCTCTTTCTCTTCCCACTGTCTTCCTTGCCGGCCCATTAGCCTTTCTCTCTCCATTTCCCCCACCCCAACCTAAAGTCCTACCAAAGGATTTCGGAAGACTTTTTTTTTTTAATTAGAGAAAGTGCCAGATTCCATGTACAGAAACTCTAAGAAGGAAAGACCCTTCTAATGCGATGAGCCTCTCTTTTGGTGAAGTTCTGAAAGTTCAAATGGGGCAAATGAAAAACCGAAAAAGGCTGCTGTGGCCTCCCAGGAAGCCCTAGGATTAGTTGAGATATAAAAATAGACACCTGTTAGGAGAAGGGTGGGGGCAAGGTGGGGTTGGTGCAGAGGGTGCCTCCCCCAGGCCTAGAATTGCCAGAACAGTGGCAGGCAGCCTCCAAAGCAGGGGGTGGTGAATCGTGCAAAACCAGAGGGGGAAAAGGCCTTTGAACGTTGTGTTCTGAGCAAGAAAGGTGAGACAGGGCAGGCCTGCCATTGGAATAGAGGGGGTGCGAGTAGCCCCCAGATGCGAAAGAGAAGGGGGAAGCCCCTGCTCCTGCTGGCTTCCTTCTGCTCTGTCAGGAAGAGGAATTAGGCTAGAAAGGACAGAGATTGCACTGGCAAGAGGGGAAGGAAGCTGAAGGCAGTAAGGTGGGTGTCAAGAGAACAGAGGTGGGGGTGGGGGGAGGGGAAGCAGCCCAGGCATGGAGAGGAATGGCTCCTGGGTGGTCTCCTGGCATCGGGGCTGGGGGCCATGAGGATTCCGAAGATCCCGAGAGGGGCGGGAAGCATGGAAACGAACCAAATTCTGTTTTTAATAACTATTCTTACTGCTGGTGGTGAGCAAAATTGTAGAACAAATTATTCCACATGTGATATAAAAGCTCTTAAAAAAGCGGAGTGGTCCTGGGGGCCACCCTGGGTTTGTGAAGGCATGCTAGAGCTTTTCTTGTGGTGGGGCAAGAGATGGCTACTGAGACAGTAACACTTCCTGCCCTTCCTCGAATGCCCACCATGTGCCAGGGACCTCTCTGCCTCCCCTCATCCCAGGCATTTTTATACAATAGCCATAATTTTTATTTTACAGTTGAGCGATGCAAGCTCAGAGTGGTTAAGTGACTTGTCTGTGGCCACACAGCTAGTTGGTTGGGATGTGAGCCCTGATGAACTAGACTTCAAAGCTGGAGCCGTTGCCAGCTGACTCATCTGGAGTTCATTCCTCCCTTCTTTCATTTGGTGGCTATGTTTATTTATTTATTTATTCTTTGGGTTATAATATTTTTTACTTTTTATTCTGGTAACATACATAGCTTAACTGGTGGCTTTTTTTTTTTTTTTTTTTTAAAGAAAATGATCAATTTATTAATGTTTGTATATTTAACTGAATTCCATCTTTTAACATCTGCTTTTTACTGGTGGCTATTTTGGAGGTATTGTGTGCATGGTACTGTGCCAGGAACTGTAGGAAATTCTAGAAGGAATGAGATTCTGCCCTTAAGTAAAGGAAACAGGACGTGTACACAGAGAGAGGTAATAGACGTAGAAGGGATTAGTGCCAGCAAAGAGCTGGGAGAACATGCTGCAGGGGTTCAGAAGAGGGTGAAATACTGGCTAAGAGCCTTGGGGAGGATTCCTCAAGATGGATGTCATTTAGCCCTGGGGGGCGTGCAGAGAGTGGCTGTTCCAGATGGAGGGCCACTGAGAGCAAGGGCAGGGCCAGGGGCTGACCTGGACATGCCTTTTGTGGGGGGCGTGATTCAACCCCCAGCTCTATGAGAGGTGAGAAAAGCCTGCATTACAGCAGAGATGGGGGTGGGGGTGGCGTGGGAGCTTCCGGAGAAGCAGGGAGCTGCTGGGTGGCATCTCATGATCGGTTCTGAACCTTCACAGGTGCGAGCGAGCCCCTCTCCCTGGGATGGCTCCTCTCTCTTTTCCTGCTCTTTTCTTTGCTGGTCTCAGCTTAAATGACCCTTCCCTGACCCTAGACGGGCTAAGGCTGGACCCGTCCTTGGTGTATCTTCCATTATATCACTTACCTTGTTGTATTGTAATCCCTTGTTTATTGTCACATTCCCTGAAGGACTGACTGCAGGTCTCCTGAGAGCAGGTGCTGTGTAAGCTTGTTCACTCTTCTAGCCTGACGCAGTACGTGCACACAGTAGGTCCTCCGTAAAGAGACATGGCCTGTGGGAGAGTGCAGTGAGGCGGATTCCTAATTGCTGGGCTGACTATACCTCATTTAAGAACGCATTCTTCTGAATAGAGGTCGCTAGTGCTGTGCCTCGGAAGGGCCTGCTGGGGCCTGGAGGAGGAGCTCTTGGCCCTTGGCCCTTTCCTTGCTGACTGGACCCTCCCCCCTGGGGAGGCACAGCTACTCTGATTTGGCTTCCCCTCAGCCCTGATCCCTGGGACCCCTTGTGCCCCCTGTCCCCTGTCACGTTGGGTGCTTATGTGTGCCAGGTGAGGGGTTCGGGACACCTCAGAGCAACCCCACCAAGAGGGTTCTGTTGTTACATCTGTTTCACAGATGAGGAAACTGAGGCACAGAGTGGTGAGGTGATTTGCCCTTCTCTTCCTAACTGCCTCACCTCTCTAGAGGGCCAGGGGAGGACCCAGGGCTGGGCGTGGTGGGACCCCCCTCCCCACCCCATGGCGCCCTTATCCCCTCCTCACCAGTGCCCGCCTCTCTCCCTCTCCAGGAAGGAGTGCCTCGTGAGCTCCTCAGGGAATGACAATACAGAGAACGGGCTGCCCGGCTCCAAGGCAGAAGAGAAACCACCCACAAAAGTGTGAGCCCCTGCTCCCGGCCAAGCAGCCACAAGGAACCTCACTTCCTGAGGAGAGCCCGAGGCTTGACCGCGTCTGTAGAACCCTCGTGCCTGAGACATCTGCTGCTTGGCTCAAACTGTAGTCGTCCCGGGCAGGGAGAAATGGGTCCTGCCCAGCCTGCCCTGTCCCCTCCCCAGCTGGGGCTCCCAGAGACAAGGGCTGGCCAGGGGAGGGAGCCCATGGAAGCTACCGGAAAGGGAAGGTGGGGCTGGGGTGGGGGAGGGGAGGGCTCTGCGACCCAGAGGTGGGGCGGTGGGCAGGGGCCAGCCCCCCGTCTGGGTAGATGGGGTCTTCTTCAGGCTCCCTGCCCTGCACGAACCTCTGGATTTTTCTTCAAGGGTGCCTTGAAGGATCAGAGAGGGCTGCCCCAATAGCTGGGCCCTGTTGATAGGGCAAAGGAAGAGCCACGTGTGATGGCGGGAGTAGGGCTGTGAGGTGGGATGCAGTGAGGGGTGTCATAGTGTACCCGAGCCCCCATGGTCCCTCTAGAGGGGAGAGGAACATGCCCTCCTCCTCTTTTCTCCCACCCTGTGGCCTTTGTGCCCCTCCTCGCCCTGGTTTCTGAACCCCGGCCCACCTAGCCTGCTCCTCTGATCTCTGTTCCTGGAGCGCTGCCTAGGCCTTTCCTGGCAGTTCTCCTTTGGGAATCAGGGCTGCAGAGGTGGCCGAGCCAGTGTCCTGGGCCTCTTGGCCACTGGACTGCCCGCCCCAGTCCTGCTGACATGGCAGCCCCTTCTCCTACACCTGGCAGGACCACGGTGGCTCCTGAGCCTGCTCCCCCCACGCCACCTCCCTCCCTGAGATGGCAGGTGGCCTCGTCTTGCTTGAGGTGTTGCACTCCCAAACCCTGCCCTCCCACTGGCTTGCTCCCTGAACACCTCCTCCATCGCTTTCCCCTCGCCTGTGGCTTGTCACCCCTCAGTCCTGCTTGGCTTCCCCTTCCTTTGAATGAAAGGCCCCTTGTGTTTTCTGACTGCTTCCTGCCCAGCTGTGCCACCTCCTTTCCCACCCCAGGATTGGGGAGGAGCAGGGAGAGGGTGCCGGCAGTTTTCCTTTGCTTTTCCAGGAACTGGTTTGTGCAGTCCTTGTGTGTGGGACTATACTGTGCCTTAGTTCCTTGAATCCTAGCTCGTGTCCTCCCTCCTGCTCAAGCCTGTACCTCCTGAAGTATCAGCTGGATCTGGGCGGCTCTGCTGAGAGTTCCCCCCCAGGTCATGGAGAGGTCATGGGGCTGGATCTAGGATACCCCTGGCCACTTGGCAAGTGACTGAGTCTCAGAAACACCTGCCAGGTGCTTCACAGGGGGGTCCCGGCAGGGGGAAGTGGTGGTGTTCAAAGTGGGACCAGCCTGGTAGTAGGGGGTGGGGGGAGGCAGGGCGATGACGTGGTGAGGGGGTCTCCGCCATCTGCCACGCTCTGAGACTCGGTCCTCTGGGCGCCCAGGAGGGATGGGAGGGGAGAAGCCCCGTGTCTCAGATGGTACAGGGGCTGCCTCAGGGGTCTCCCTGCCCCCAAACAGAAGCAAGCTTCCCCGAGGGCAGAGGTGAGGGGGGACTGAGGGACAGCAACACCTGGCGGTGGCCCTTGGGCCTGGCCGGCGACCCTCGCCCAACGCTCATGGGCTCTGAAGCTCCCACTTTGATCTGCCCTCACTCTCTTCTCTCCACTCCTGGGTCTGCTGCTGACCCTTGCAGGTCAGCTCTCTTCTCTGGCCTCTGCTTTTTCCATCTATACAATGGGTGTAATAATACTTACCTACCTCACAGGACTGTTGTGAGGCTTGGCGAGTTTTTGTTTAAACAATCTTTTTGGCTTGGAGAAGAGCTAGGAGGCCAGGTGTTATCGTTGGAGGGATTGTCCAGAGGCTGTCTTGTGCTGTGCCCTATTCCTAAATCTCTCTCTGTCTCTGTCTGTCTCTCTCTATATATCATCTCTATCTCTATCTCTAGCTCACTCTTTCTCTCTCTCTGTCTGTCTCTCTATCATCTCTCTCTCTATATATATATATCATCTCTAGCTCTAGCTCTCTCTCTCTCTCATCTCTATCTCTATCTCTCTCTCCTCCCCTCCCCCTTTGGAACTCTTTTAGTCTTTGTAATATTAGGAGCCTTGACTCTGCTGCTTAAAGCTTCGTGTCCATGGGTTTTATTTGGTGGTTTTCAACAGAGGTGATTGGAACTGTAGGGGGTGACATTTTTAGTTGCCCCAGTGCCTGGGGGGCAGTACTGGCATTTAATGGGTGGGGGAAATAAGACTGTTAAACTTAGACCCCACAACAAAGAACTGTCCTGCCCCGATGCCAGGATTACCTCCACAAGAAGCGCGGCATGGATTTGCACCAGGACGCTCCTGGGCAAAACCCTCTTCCCCGAGCAGACCCTTCAGTGCTTGCAAGTCGCTGAGGGTGGTCTCCAGGGTCTGACGAGGGTGTTTCTTGGCACCCCGTTTACAGTCGAACTTGGGAGCCCTGTATATAGCTAGTTGCATTGGCAGTGGTGTCAGTGAGAACAAAGACACAATGCTTCCCAGCTCCCCATCCTTGGCCTCAAAATAGGATCTGAGCCTTCCAGGCCTTGGGCTCCTCAGGGACTTAGCAGAGGGCAGCCAGGATGAACTTGTGATGCTGGACAGGGCTGGAAGAGGCACTGACGGAGCTCAGAGCTGAAGGTTCACCCAACCTCATGTGAAGTGGGGGTGTGGGAGATAGTGTCCCGAGGTGGTGGAAGGTGAGTGTGAGTGTGAGTGAGTGTGTGTGCAGTGGGTGTGGATGTGGAGTGTGGATGAGCATGGAGGTGTGCAGTCAGCCTGGGCTCGTGGGGACATGCCTGTGGCATGGGTGAAAGGCTGTGTGCATCTGGGATGCGGGAAGCCCTGGACATTTCAGGAGCCTTATTTTCTGGCCTGAGCTATACCTGGAGTCAAGAAAGGGTAAGGGTAGGAGTGGAAGACCAGCCATTCCTGGTCTCCAGGACTCCATGCCATTATTACAGATAGCAGCCATGAGAGGGGTTGCAGGCTTGGGGGGAGGGATACCAGGACGGGAGATTTCTGGGGAAAATCCTACAGCTTGCTTCATGTTACTTGGTCCCAGTTTGGAGTCCCTCCCCCACCCCCCTCCTATGCAGTGCTTTTGATGATCTTATGCATGGTTTATTCCTCTGGCTTGGATGATGACAATACCCACAGTCGATTTTCCTGTGTAACTATAGATCAAAACGATGCAGCAAGGGGCTTTGGGGGGCCTCAGGTCCAGGCGTGCCCCTGGGAGGCGCAGGGGTTCCCAGGGACCCAGCACTGGCTTGTGTTCAAGCACAGAATGGATATAAGCAGACTGTCTTGCCTTTATAACATGTTCTGCACTGTAGAATTTTATTTAGCTTTGCCTTGGATGAAATAAAAATTATGTTTAATAGAAATGGTTTGGCGTTTCCATTTTTGGTTAATTGGGAGTTGGATCCCAGTTTTATGGCTTGCCAGCTGTCAAGTTTCTTTGCTTCTCTGAGCCTTAGTTTCCTTGTGTGGAAAACCTTACTTGCTTAGGGGGAGATAACACATGTCAAATGGCTCAGAGTGTCTGGCATGTGCGTGGGCGTTCAGCTCATTTTAGTTCCAATACCTTCTCTGGCGAATTTGGAAAGGTGGCCCTTTAACTTTGGGATCACTGCCCAGGGCCCTCCCTGTACTGGTGACCTTGGTAGTGATTCTGTTGCCACTAAATGTCATAACATTCTCTCCCCCCAAGAGTCCCCCAGCCCAGGCTAATATTTATATCTAGGTGAAATCTGCCTCAAATGAACAATAAGAGCGACTTGAAAGAGGGAAAGGCACAAAACAACTTAGTGACTAAAGAGCGTGTGTATAGGTAAAGTGGGCTTTGCTTGGCGGGTACACCCATCTTGCTGTTCCGAGTGGGTGGATGGGTGGGGGGCGGCAAGCTATGTGGGGAGGGGAGAAGGAAGCTCAGGCTTATGCCTTATGGATGACTCTACCCCCACACAGTTCATATGTTCCCCTTTTAATTTTTAACATAAGTTACCCTACAGCCTCCTACCTCTAGAAGTGGTTTCCACCTCCTGGTGTAAGGCAGGGGAGAGAGGGGACTGAGCTGGCGTGGGCAAGTAGGAGACGGGGTGAGCGTCATGAGCTGCTGTGGTTAGATGAGGGCAGAAGGGAGGTGGGGAGAAGTGCAAGGGTTGAGAGAATTTGAGATACATGGGGCTTGACTTGGGAAACTGGGACCAGGAGAACAGGTGCCAAAGATGACTCCTAAATGTATCACGTAGAATGACTGGGTTCTTAGGGATAGGCTCACCCTGAAAGAGAACAGGGAAAACATAGCTATTGGAGGTGGGGAGAAGAGGGTAAATCTGTTTATGAAAATGTCAAGCTTGTTAGCAGGGCACTGAAATAGCAGACAGTTGAAATTAAGGGTATGGAACGGAGGAGTAAGAGGTCTGCTTAGACCATGGGGGTGGATGGTCTCATCCAGGTCGTGGGAACCCTGGGCTCGGGCATTCAGGGGCTGGGTGGAAGAAGAGGGGGCCAAAATGAAGGCAGATGAGGGAAGGCCTAAGGGGCAAGGCCAAGTGACGTCTTGGAAGCCAAAGGAGCAAGAGGCGTTAAGAGAAGGGTGGCCATCACGGCCTCTAATGGTAATGGGGAGTTGAAAGATCAACCTTCACCAAGGGCATTGGTGACCCAGTGAGCACAGCAAAATGGAAGGGGACAGCT
Source organism: Tolypeutes matacus (assembly GCA_026826555.1). NCBI lineage: Eukaryota > Metazoa > Chordata > Mammalia > Cingulata > Chlamyphoridae > Tolypeutes > Tolypeutes matacus. The sequence continues at coordinate 23,005,854 of JAKSZT010032012.1, read as the reverse complement.
GGGCGGGAAGGCGGTGGGAACTTGGTTCCTCGTGCTGAAGCGCAATGGGAGATGAGAAGACGGCACCGAGTGAGGTTACAATTTCAAGTAACTTGACTGTGAAGGGTAGAAAGGGTGATGTCCCAGGTAAGAAGGAGGGAGGATGGTTTTCTTTTTCGGAAGGAAGAAATAGAAGTGGGCTTAAATGTGAAGGGCAAGAGGACAGTGGACAGGGAAAGCCTATGGTAGCAGAGGGAGGGGGCAGAGTCATTTGGGGGGGCCTGAGATGATGGGACCCAGTGGCCAGGTGGAAGGAGTGGCCTGAAGCAGGAGAGGTCAGGGAGGAAGTGAATGTGGGTGAAGGGATGGAGAGACTTGCTTTCTGGTCTCCAGTTTCTATTAAGTTATCTGGTCATTTGCAGAGCAAGAAGTAAGGTGGAAGCAGAGAAAGCTCAAGACCCTCCCAGTTCAGACTCCCCAGTGGCCGCCTTCCCGGGTATCTTGACCACTTTCTGGTGTTCTAATCGTACCTGCACACTCCGGTGTGCACAGCAGGACGAGGGCACACTAGCACAGCCCCTTCCTTAAACCAAGCCACCATCACTGCCAAGAGGTAAGAGGAGGGGTCTCCTTCCACTGCCTGAGAGCAAATGTGGAGAACACTCTTTTCCCCTGATATCCACAGTTCCACCAGGTCTCTGCTCAAATGCCCTAGAGAAGACTTCCCTGGCCATCCAGTCTACAACTACACCTTCCACCAACTTGGGCACTTTCTCCTTACTTTATTGTTTTCAAAGTGCTTATCTCCATCAGTCATATATTCCTGTGCTTGCTTGTTGTGTACTTCCATAACCAGGATGCAAACTCCCTGGGAGCAGGGCCTATGTCTGTTCTCTAGGGGAAATCTAGACTTTCTCCATTTCCCTGAAGGGGTGGCATTCTCAGAGGCCCAGGTGCTTGGGTGCCCGGAGGGAGGGAAGTCCCTTGGGGCCAGGCGGATGGTGAGGTCAGTGTCTGGGCCCTTGGCCTTCCAGGCAAGAACATCTGAAGCTGGCTCTCAGGTGGGCCATGGGAGGCCCGGAAGCGCTGAGCCCTGGCTGCCTCAGGTGTCATCTGCAGGCCAGCTATGGGGGCATCACCTGCCATCTTCCTAGAAATGAAGACTTTCAGTCCGCACCCCAAATGTACTGAATCAGACTTTGCATTGTAGCAGGTTTTCCAGGTGATTTATATGCAAGTTCAAGAGGCGCTAGCCTCAGACTACGGGTGTGGGGTGTCTGGCCCAAGCTCAGTGCTCACCCTGGGCTCTGTCAGGGCAGAGAGGGATGGGGTTAGAGAGGGAGAGGTTTCTGCCACCCCTGTCCTCCTCTTCTTTTGGCTGTTAAAGGGCCCTAAACAATAAGTCTGGAGGCCTCTGGGAGCAAGCAAAAGAGACCCCACCTCAGTATAAGTAAGGATCAAGGCAGATAGTAATCCAGTTCCTGGAGTCTTTAAGTCTCACCACCATCCTGGAGAGGTTTCATTCTCTCTGCTTTACCCATGATAAAACCAAAGCCTGGAGATGCTAACAAAAAACTTCCCAAAGACACGTAACTATTATAGTAGAGCTAGACTTTAAATCCAGTGCATTTTGTAAAACAAACATGTTGACAAACCATCGATAGGTGCTTGTACTCATTGGCACTGTCATCTCCACTAATGTTCATTAAAGTCTGTTGCGCCAGGCGACTTGATGAGACAGGAACCGTCATTATTCACCTTCTCATGTAGAGAGCTCTGGGCCTGGAGTTGGGAGAGCCAGGTCTACTCTTAGGCTCTGGCCTCGCTGCTCTGAGATTCAGTTCCCTTCCTTCCTTGTGAGGAGGGAGCATCTTCTGGCTCAGCTACCCCTGCTCTTCTCTGTTCACTATTTGCGTGGAGCATCTTCCCCCAACCCCCCATCCTCAGCCGGCCTGTATCCCTGGGTCCGAGGTGGGTTTCTTGTAAGCAGCATATGGATGGCTCATGCTTTTTTATCCATTCTGTCAGCCTGTATCTTTTGATTGGGGAATTTAATCCATTCACATTCAATGATATTACTGTAAATGCACTATTTACCTTCTCCATTTTAGTCTTTGGTTTTCATATGTCATCTTGTTTTTGTTTCTCTTTTTACTCTTTTGGTTATCCTTTCTGCTTTTCTTTCTTCTATACTCCCCTCCAAGCATCTCTCTCTCCTGTCTTTTTCTTTCAGGTTCTAAGGCTTCCTTTAATATTTCCTGCAAAGGTGGATTCTTTTTTGCAAACTCTCTTAGTTTCTGTTTGTTTGTGAATACTTTATACTTACCTTCATATTTGAAGGGCAGTTTTGCTGGATAAAAATTCTCGGCTGGCAGTTTTTCTCTTTCAGTTTCCTAATTGTATCATACCACTGTTTTCTCGCCTCCATGGTTTCTGAAGAGAATCTGTGCTAAGTCTTACTGGACGTCCTTTGTACGTGATCGTTTGCTTCTCTCTTGCTGCTCTGAGAATTTTCTCTTTATCTTTTGCATTTGACATTCTGAATAGTATGTATCTTGGTGTACGTCTATTTGGATTTATTCTCATTAGGGTACGGTGTGCTTCTTGGACATGTAAGTTCATTTCTTTCGTGAGAGTTTGGAAATTTTCAGCTATTATTTCCTCAAATACTCTTTCTACCTCTTTTCCTTTCTCTTCCCCTTCTGGAACTCCCATGACAAGTATGTTGTTGCGCTTTGTGTCATTTTTTTTTTTTGTCATTCAACTCTTTGAGCCCCTGCTCAATTTTTTCCATTCTTTTCTCTCTCTGTTCTTTTCTCTCTTCAATTTTAGCTGCTCTGTCTTCGGTATCACTTATTCTTTCTTCTATCATTTCGAGTCTGCTGTTGTATGCCTCAAATGTATTTTTGACTTCACCTATTGTGTCTTTCATTCCCATGAACTCTGTTACTTTTCTGTTCAGGATTTCAAATTCTTCTTTGCGTTTGCTCAATGACTTCTTGATGCCATTTATCTCTTTAACTATATTCTCTTTCATCTCATTAATTTGATTTTATCATTTCTTCTTTGACCTATGAGTTATTTAGAAGTGTTTTTAAAATCACAAGTGTATTTTACATTTAAAATTATTTTTTGCTATTTCCTTATAACTTGATAGCTTTGCAATCAGAGATCTTAGTCTCTGATCCAGGTTTCTTAGAAAACAGAGCATAAATTAACCTTACATTTTATGACTTTATTTGGGGGTTCAACCCCAGGGAAGCGAGAGCAAGGGTGAAAAATGCTGTGAGGTAGGGAGAGAGACAAAGGCAGTATGAGGTGATGTGCTATGAAGTGGACAGGAGCTCTGTGAACCCCACAGCCGGCTGCTGAATCACAAGAATTATCCCTGAGGAGTAAGGCATCTCTGAATAATTCCATCCCTCTGGGGAGGAAAGATGAGCAATTCATCTGCCAGTTCCTTCCTGTCTCCTGTCTTCCATTCTTTAATATTTACCCTATAGACAGTAATTTCCGTGTTTTGTTGCTTGGCCTATCCAGGCAGTGCCGGGGAAGCTCCAGCTCGGTGGGCGTGGTCAGCTGGTCCCGGGTGCTGGGGTGAAGCTACGCCAGCCAAAGCCCGCCCTGGCCCAGGGAGAGGTGGAGCCCAGAGGTGGTGTCAGGAGCGGAGGCCATGGCAGTAGACAGGGATTTACCACCCTGGGAATGGAAGGAGCCAGAGTGGGTCCACTTGAGGCAGAAAGCCGGTTGAGGAGGGGGGTGGATGGGGAGGCAGGCATGGCTGAGGGGAAATTAATGGGGGCACAGAACTGGGTCTGGAGCTCTCACTACTTTTGCAGTTGGTTGAGACTTACTTTATGGACTCGTACGTGGTCAACTTTGACAAATGTGTTTGAGAAGGAGGTTTATCTTCTAAGTGATAACTGTGGAGAGTTTTACATATGTTCCTCCTATTGTTCAGTCTTATATACTTTGCTAATATTTGGTGTTTTTTTTTCATTTTAAAAACAATTTATTGAAGTATATCATTCGTATGTGAACATACATAAGCAATAAGTGTTCAGTAAACACTGTGAACTAACAGAACAAACATGCATAACATCACACAGGGCTCCCACACATCACCCCCCCTCCCCAAACACCCTGCCTTGTTGTGAAACATTTGTTAAGAAATTATGAAAGAGCACCATCAAAGTATTACTACTAACTATAGTCAGCATCTTACTCCCCTTTGCTTGTTTTTCAAAGATTTATTTATTTACTTTTATCCATTTTTAACCCCCCTCCCCTGTTTTTGCTGTTTTTGGGTCCATTCCCTGGGCAATTTTCTGTATCTGTTTCCTGTCCTTTCTTCTTATCCTTCTCCTCCTGTCTTCACCGGGATTTGATCTTTGGAACCTCTGATGTGGGAGAGAGGTGTCCTACTACCTGCACCACCTTAATTCCTGTTTTTTTGGCGCATCTCATCTTGGCTTTCCCCTGTGGCACTCTCCTGTTACATCATCATCTTGCTGTATGGCTTGGTGGGGCCTAATGGCGCACCTGCTCATGGGGACTGGTGGCTCACCCGTACATGAGGCCTGGCGGCAAACCCGCTTACAGGGCCTGACGGCGCACCCGTGCGCAGTTTGCTAATATTTGACCTACTTGAGCTATCAGTAACTGAGATAAGTGTGCTGAAGTCTTCCACACTGATGGTGGCTTTATCAATTTATCACAATTCCATCAGTTTTTAAATTTTTTTATTTTTCATCCCTCCTCCCTCCCCTGATGGTTCTCTCATTTGTCTGCTCATTGTTTGCTCGCCTTCTCCAAGAGGCACCAGGAACAGAACCCAGGACCTCCCACATGGGAGGTGAGTGCCCAACGGCCTGAGCCACATCTGCTCCCCGCGGGCTGTGTCTGCTGGCTTGTGGCATCTGCTTGTTTAGGTTTCTAGCTTGTTGCGGCGGGTGCAGTGTCTGCTCGCCTTCTTTAGGTGTTACCGGGACCTGAACCTGGGGCCTCTCATGTGGTAGGCAGGTCCCCAACTGGTTGAGCCAATCTGCTTCCTTCCATCAGTTTTTTAGGCTATTTTATATTATGTTTATATATATATATATATATAAAGAAATATTTACTGCTTAAATGGGTACAGAGTTTCTGTTTTGGGTGATGAAGAAGCTTTGGTAATGGGTCATGGTGATGGTAGCACAACATTTGTAGATGTACTTTTTTTAAAAAGGCAGTACCCAGGACCTTATACATAGAAAGCAGGTGCTCAACTGCTGAGCTACACCTCCTCCCTGTAATTGTACTTAATACTATTGAGTTGTACCCTTAAAAATGGTTAAAACAGCACATTTTATGTTTTATAAATATATATATATATATGTATACATGACCACAATAAAAACTATTTATTGAGAAAATTTTGAATATATAGAAAAGTAGAAAGAATGGTGAATACCTACCACCTAGATTTTGCCATATTTGTTCCAACTATTTTTTTCTGGAGTATTTTGAAGTAAATTACAGAATTGTGTCATTTCATCCCAAATACTTTGGTATGCATCTCTAAAAAAATAAGAACTTTTTTCCTTTCTTAACTACAATATCATTGTCACATATCATAAAATTAACAATAATTCCTTATTATCATCCAATATCCAGATCACATTCACATGTCCTCAATGACCCACCACCCATATGTCTTTTACTGCTAGTTTGTTCAATTCAGGATCCAATCAAGGTCCATGCCTTGTTAATTTTAGGTCTCTTAAGAGCCTTTCATGATATTGACTTGTTGGAGAGATTGGGTCACTTGTGTGTCCCACCTTCTGGATTAGTCTGTTAGCTTCCAAGAATTGTAATTAACTTGTTCTTCTATATTCTTTTTTTTTTTTTTTTTTTTTTTTTTTTTCAGGAAGTACCGGGGATTGAACCTGGGACCTTGTGCATGCTAAGCAGGCACTCAACCACTGAGCTACTCCTGTTCTACCCCCTCTAATTCTTATATTTCCTATAAATTAGAAATCAGATCTAAAGATGTAGATTAAATGTTTTTGGTAAGGATACCTCATAGATGACTCAACACAAAAGTGTACATCAGGAGACACAGGACATTTGGCTCTGCCACTGTTAGTGGGCAAGGAGATGACTGTGTGATTCTTCCATGGTAAAGTAAGGCTTTCCTCTTGAGAGTAGCGAGGAATCTGTGGGGTGATACTTAGGCATTATGCAACTATTCAATTCTCCATCAACTTTTCACTTAATGGTTTAGCTGCCACTGAAGATCCTTGCTTCAATCACTTATTTCAGTAGAAGTTGCAGAATAGTGGTTTTCTAATCCTATCATTTATCTGGCACCATCTTGTTACCTGGAAGTAGATTCATACTGCGAAGCAGAATAATGCTTAATATTTTTCTCTTTAAATATCATTTCAGAGTAAAGGCTTGGTGTGCTAGCCAGCTCCAGTGGTGACAAAGGGATGGCGTTTTTTCTTCTCTTTGTTTACAAGTTTTAACTTATTGTATCTTTTTGGCAAATTGAACCTTTTCTCATTATGTAATGACTCACTTTGTCCTAAAGTCAGTTTTGTTTTTTTGTCCTAAATTCCTATTTTTGAAAAAGTGTGGTACAGCTACCCTAGCATGATTTTGGTTAAGTGCTTGGCTTCTATATCTTTCTTCATCTTTTAGTTTTTATGGTTCTATAACCTTGTGTTTTCGGTGTGTCTCTTAAATAGCACATAGCTTGATTTTGTATATTTTTTTTCAAATTGACTATCTCTGTTACAAATCAGTGAGTTTAATATTTATTGTGATTATTGATGCTTTTGTTTTTGCCATCCTACTTTGTGTATTCTATTTGTTCCATTTTTCTACTCTTCTTTCTCTCCCTTTCCATCTCTTCCTCTTCCTCCTCCTTTTCCTTCTTTTTGAGATTGCTTGATTTTTTTCCTTAATCATTTTTTCTTTCTACTGTTTCGAAATTTGAATGGTTTATTTCCATTCTTTTGGTGGTTACTCTTTTTTAAAATTTATTTTAATTTATTATATTTTACCGGGAGGTCCCGGGGATTGAACCCAGGTCCCTCCATATGGGAGACGGACACCCAACCATTTGAGCCACATTCACCCCCTGGTGGTTATTCTTTTGACTACCTAGTATATACCGTATACACTTTGTACAACATAATTTTAGTTCATATTTAAACCTTCCTCTCAAACGATTTAAGAACTTTAGAATATTTTAACTCCAATTATTCCTTCCTGACTCATATTCTATTGTTATCCAGTATTTTAACTAGTTTTAAAAATTAACCCATAAAGTAGATATTATCATTGTTTTATGTAGACAAAGTTTATTTAGACTTATCTACATTTTTGCCAATTACTTTGATCACTATTCTGTCTTGCATGTCACTTGCTCCTTTTGGGATCATTTTTCTTCTCTCTAAAGTACATATTTTAGATGATCCTTTAGAGAAGGTTTGTTGGTGGTAAACTCTCAGGTTTTGATTTCCTGAATATACCTTTATTCTTGAAAGATAGTTTTGTAGGGTTTACAGTTCTTGATTGGCCATTATTATCTCTTGGTGCTCTGAAGATGCAATTCTACTGTCTTCTAGTTACTTTGTTGCTGTAGAGACATTTGCTGTCAGTCTAATTGTGGTTTCTCTGTGGTATTTGTGCTGTCTGTGTTTATGGCAGCTTTACAGAGTTTCTTTACATCTTTGATGTCCTGTGGTTTCACTATAATGTGTTTAGATGAGGATTTCTTGGAAATTTTTGTTGTATGGGTATACTCTAAGGTGGCATATGCTCAATCTATGGATTCATGCCTTTAATCAATTCTGGAACATTCTTAGCTGTTATCTCTCTGGATATTGTCTTTTTCTGTTCTATTTTCTCCTTCAGAAGCTCTAACTGGATATGCTAGCTCATATCATTCTAGCCTCCATGGTTCATAACCTCTCTTTCATATTTTCCATTTTTCTTATCTCCTGCTTCAATCTTTCTTCAATCTCTTTTCCAGTTCATTAATTCTCTCTTCATCTGTGTCTTAAATGCTGTTTAACCCATGCATTTTAATTTTTAATTTTAATAATTATGATTTTTATTTCTAAGAGCACTATTTAGTTGTTTTACAAATCTTTCTGGTTATTTTTACTTGGCTATTAAGAATTCCATCTTTTATTTCTTTAGAGATTTAATGCATTATTATTGTATATTCTATACATATTGGAGGCCCTATAGTTTGGTGGTTTATAGCACGAACTCTGGAATCACACTGCTCACATTCAACTTATTGATATGTAATCTTGGATAAGGTGCTTAACTTTTTGTGCCTTTGTTTCCTTATCCATAAAGTGAGAATAATAGTACCTACCTCCTAGGTTTGTGTGGGGATTAAATAAATCAGTATATGATCAAGAAGTTAGAAAAGTGCCTGGCACATAGAAATACTCTATAATTATTAGTTATTATTATAGTTATCTGGTAAAATTCTAACCTCTGGCATCCTTGGGGTTCTAAATTTGTTGTTTCTGATAGTCCTACTTATAGTGACCTTTAAAAAATGTTTTTGCTGATCTTTGATTGGGAGCTCATGTTTAGAGGTTCTTTGTCTGGGAATCCTGAGAGTCTCAGTCAAGGATATTTTCCTCCAGAGGATCTACCTCCTGGGACCACCCTGGCCCTCTTCAGTGGTCCATTCTTGATGTGGGAGTCCCAGGCTCATCTCTCCTACCTGCAGTCAGCCCAGGTTCAGTTCTGATCTCGGCCTTCATATGGGAACCCAAGATTTTAGTCAGCTCATTGCTCCTAGGTCTCAGCCTTAGTTTTAGCTCGTGGTGCTGATGGATGTGTTTAATTTTTGGGGCCCTTGAAACTTTCTATTACTTCCTAGAAACTTAGTAAGACCTTGGCAAACCTATTTTATCTAGGATCTGACTCAACTTGAGCAAGAGGGTCCTCAGGATACCAGAGCCTTCATTCGGCCACCAGCAGGTATCCATGGGGCCCACTTCTCTGACCACTGAGTGCAGGGACTTCTTCATGTTGATATCCCCAGAGCCCAGATTTGGACCCACCTCAGGGCCAGCAGGTGATAAAGGTTTTGTTTTTTTTCTTTGAATGAATGAACAAAAGAGGGCTTTCTGGGTGGAAGAAGTACGTTAGGACTCAGAGGTGCAATATCTTTCCAGCCACTCAGGAAGCCACTCATGTCACCCTGGAATTCCCAAACCATCTCCCTTCCAGATCATAGGTTATCTCTGGCCCATGGATGGCAATGAAGAAAGGGAGGAGGGGGAAGAACTTATGTGGGAAGGAGGCTGGCTCATCCTGGCTCCCCAGTCCACAGCTCATGGCCACCCTACTTGGTGGCTCTGGTTTTCATGTCCCCTTCTCCCCCCACTTCCAGTTTGAGAAACAGTGGCTTCCTTAGTACCTTTTCTTACCCAGGCCAAACAATAAAGGTCATGGTTCAATAGTCCTAGCTCAGTTCCGTCAAGCAGTTTGAGCCATGCCATGGACTTCACACTCTTTTTAATAGTGGTGGTGAAGAGGTACCAATAATAACAATAAATAACAGTAGTCATACCATCAGTAGAACAGTGCATTTTCCTTTCAACTGATTTCTTGCTTGGGGGGTCTTGGGGATGGGTGGAGGAGAAGACTGTCTCAGACCCTCTCCTCCCTCCACTCCAGCCCTGGCAATCTTGGTTCCCACAGTAGATCCTGCTTCCTTTCAGTCTTGAGGGAAAGTTCCTTCTCGGCTTAGCAATGCTTTCTGAGGCCTTGGCCCCAAGGCTGGCTACTTCAGTGGGCGAGCCTCTCCTTGGAAAGCTAGGATAGCACTGCTGGCTTCCTCCAGGGTGCTTGTGGGCTGGGGGAGTATCTTTCAGGAACAGAGGCCCTTTGCTACTCCAAGAAATGCTGTGGGCAGAGAGGATGCTCCCCAGGAGCTCTTGCTCTTTGACTTCTGGGGGATCCCCAGGTAGGCAGGGCAGGGAGGAAGCAGCTCCAGTACCTCAGAGGGGAAGTATTACAGCTCAGACTAGATTAAAGGAGACCAAAAAGGAGAAAGTCAGATGATTTGAAACTGGAGGGTCTTGGACAAAGTGGTGACATAGCAAAAGTAATCTTCCTTTTCTGATGCTCTTTGCTGCTCTTTCTATCCTCTAGGAGCCTGGAAGAATCATAAGCCTTTCCACTTTCCTTCTTAGCAAAATCTGCTCTCTGGACAGGATCTGAGAGACTCATTCTGCCAGGGAGTAGAGAATGACAAATCTCAGTGCGTTCCATCCCCTAAGCTATTTGCAGGAGTTTCAAACCTAAAGCATTTCAGCCTTAATGGTAATGGTGGACTCTCAGGCTGTCACTTCCTGGGAGGGCAAATTACCTGGGGTGCATAGGGTTGTCTCAGAGCCATTTAAATCAAACCCTAAGGAGGGCTCGATATCCCAGGGTAGAGGAAGGGAAGGAGGGCACAACAGGTAGGGCAAAACCATGCTTACCTTCCGGACAGTGTAGAGCCAGTTGAGATAGGCCGTGACCTTGGTGTACACCCCCGGGGTAGTTGGGCCCCCACAGCCATGGCCCCAGCTTACGATGCCCACCACCTGCCACTGGTCAGATTGATACATCAGGGGCCCACCGCTGTCACCCTGTGAGAGGCCAGAACAGGGTCTGCTGGGGAGGGTGGGCAGGAGGGTGGGCTTCTCCTTCTTCCCTTCCCAAACTGGCCATCTGTCCCTCAACACTCTCCAGGAGCAGTGCTCTCGCCTGTCCTGGCTCATGTCGTCTCTGCAGCCTGGAGTGCCCTTTTTCCCCTTCTGTGGTCAGGTCAGTTGGGGGAGTACTGGTAGCCCTCTCTCGGCGATTCACAAGGCACACTAGCAAACTGAAGACTTTAAACGTCCTGTAGTGAGGAAGTCTTTGTTTAATCTAGTATTTCCCAAAGTATTTAACCACTTACTGAGTGTCTGTTTTGTGCCAGGCACTGTTCTAGGTAATGGGAAGTCAATCAATGAAAAAACAAAGATACCTGTTCTTAGAGGGCTTAGAATCAAATGGGGGACAGAGAGACAATAAACAAGAAAATGCACTTATTTGGGTGCTACCCACTCCCATAGCCCCTGGGACCTCCTTCCTCAGAACCTCATAACACTGGAGCCAAATTACCTGTTTACACATCCCCCATCTAACTATGAGCTCCCTGAGGGCTGACACTGTCCCCAAAGGCCAGACATGTACCTGACACACAAGAGCTGCCTAATGGCTGCCTGTTGAAGGAAGGGGCTGAATGAGAATGGGGTGGGAGTATGTTATGGATTTTAATGAAAATGGCTCTGGGGTAGGGGTGAGAATGTATAAAGGGATTGCTAAGCAGTCCTGATGGCCAGTGGGACTGTGATGAGGGGACATTGCCCCGGAGCCTATCCAGGATGAGGTGGATTTCCTTTAGTGTAATTCATCAGCTTGGGGACAGTCACAGAGAAAATAGACCTGGGGTTCCTTCCTCAAGGGGCTCATAATCCTTTAGACGCTGGAAAGTCAGGGTGGGTAATGCCATCTTTGTACATGAAATATACATTTAAACTCTTTCTACTTGTCTCTAACATCCATCCATCCGTCCGTCCATCCATCCACCCATCCATCCATCCATTCGTATTTATTTATCTGACTATATTTCTTCCTTCCCTCCTTCTCTCCCTTCCTCCCTTCATCACACCATGTGCAAGGCTTCAGGTGGGGCATCCAGTCTCTGGGTTTTCTTGTCTCTCCAGGAGCTACATCTCTATTTATAGAATTCCACATGATCCTTGGAGGCCCCACCTGGCAGGTGTCCACACCGCCCTCCGGGACGCCTGCACACAGCATCTTCTCCGTAACTTCCCCCTGGTATGCATCCTCTGCATTGCACCGTGTGCTGTCAATGACCTGGACGGACGCCTGCAGCAGTGCATCAGACATCTTCTCTGTAGGGTTGAAAACACATGCATATTCATTTGGAGATTGAGTCATGTCCCCTCAAAAGGCATATTCATGTCCCAACCCTTGGTCCTGTGGGTGAGAACTCATTTGTGAATAGAAACTTTGAAGATGATATTAGTTAAGGTGTACCCCAAACCGAACGAGGGTGGACCTTAATCCAATATGGCTGAAGTCCTTATAAGCACAGGCAATTGGACACAGAATAAAGAAGTCACAGGGAGCAGCCAGAATCTGGAAGTCAACCGAACCCAGAAGAGAAAGGAGATGATGTCACCGTGTGCATGAGGTGGAAAACCCAAGGAACCCCAAAGATTGCCAACCAGCCAGAAGATACCAATCCTGGGAGGCAGCAAGCCTTCTACCCTCTGAAACCATGAGCCAAGAAATTCCTGTTGTTAGCCAACAGGGAAACTAAAACACATTTCCACCCTTGTCTTCTATCCCCTGCCCAGGTTACTTCTCTTAGTTGTCAAAGCATTTTTCTTTTTGCCTGGCACCCTGATGCTAGGACCTCCAGAATGAGGAGGTCCTCCTTCCCATCACCTCTGGGAGCTGCTCCCTCATATATGAGCATCTTTTGCCCTGTGGTCCTGAGCCCAGGACTTACCTCCATCCTGTTCTGTAAGGCCCCACCCAATGACCCAGAGTGGGGTAGCTGGAGTGAGCTCCTCATCAGAGAAGGGCAGGCAGATAGGGCTGACTGTGCCTGCCAGGAGCAGAGAGGAAGAGACTTAAAGGAAACAGATTCTTTTAAAAACGTGTCATACTTTAACATACTAATGTGCTCCGTGACTCTCCAAGAAAGATGCCAATATTTCCTAAACTTATTTGACAACGGAACCCTCTTTTCTCCCACGGAACCAATGTTCCATTGAACCCACACCTGGAAATGTTGATCTAAATATTACTTAATATAAGTATGAGTCATTTAATAAGCTGTTCAAAGAGTCTATGGGCTGCCTCAGAAATAATGAGTTCCCTGCCCTGTAGGAGAGCAAACAGAGGCACAATGACCCCTTGGCAGGGAATTGTGTAGGCTCTTGGGCATTGGTTGAAGCTGGGGAATGATGATCTTTTAGGTCTTTTGCAACTCTAAGATTGAATGAATCTACGACTCTTATTTGGGGTGCTCCAAATGGAGAAGACGGATCCCCAGATACACTCCTGCAGGCAGCGGGGTGGGATGTCAGTTGACAGCTCTGGGGGGCCTCATGGTATAAAATGAGGTTAGCCTTATATCTTAGCTGGAAATAAATGGGCAAACTGAGGCCTTGAGCACAGAAGTGATGTGCTCAGGATCACCTAGTGAGCTGTTGACCCTAGAACCTGACCCTAGGGGGATCGGGTTGTCCTTGGAGTTCTGTTCCCAGGTACCATCTCCTACCTGAGAATGTGAGTGGGAATTGAAGCTTCACGAGGGCAATGTCACTCTCTTTGGGGTACATAGTGGTAAGTCCAATGATGAAGATCTTGGCCACAGGCAGAGATGGGAAGTTGTCCAGTTTGTCTGTACCAGCCCTCACCTTCCAGTTAGACACATCGAGATGCTTCCTGGGAAGAGAACAGCTCTGTTCAGGCCTGAGCCCAGTATGAGGAGGCTATTCCAAAGGCGAGGTGCCCAGGATCTTGGGGTTTGGGGTGCTGGGTGTTCCTTCCTTAGGAGGTAATGTGTTGGTGGGGGCAGTGGAGAAGGAGCAGTCTGAGAAGTCACCCACCACAAGCCAAGTTCTAAAAGGGGATTTGTTCCTTCTTACACAATGAAATCTGCCCCAGGAAATTTGCAGCTGGAGGGGCTGTTTCCAAAGCTGAAGCTATAGAGCTTCTAGCACTTTCTCCTCCACCCCCTTTTATGGTCTTTGCTACTCATGTGGTCCTTGTATTGTGGTCAGTTATGTTATTCCTTTCTTTCTCCCTACACCAGACACAGCTTTGTGTGCAGGGGTGTTTTTCCTGGAAAGCTTTTATAACTTTTGTCAGATCCTCAAAAAAGGTTAAGAGCCACTGGCCTAGACCGTGAGCTTCCTGAAGGCATAGATGGCGTCTAATGCACTGGAGCACATGATATGGTACTTGGTACCTAGTAGATACTCAGTACATGTTGAATGAATGAATGAATGAAAGTGAAGAGGGCCTGGGCATAACTTCCCCAGAGGTATAGGCAGGCCTTGCTCCACTGGCTCGTAAGGGCCTCTATACTTATTACCATCATTTTTTTTAGGTTTCTGGGGTTAGGAGGGAGTGGCAGTGACTCTAGACCGGGGGTTCTTAACAAGGGGTCCCTGAGCTTGAATTGAAATTCAAAAAACCATTACTCTTGTGGGGACATGTTGGTGCAGGTGTGATATATTTATTAAATAATACACAGAATAGTGTGGACTTGGGAAAGGGTCCGTGGTTTTCACCTGACTGGCAAAGGGGTCCGTGGAACAAAAAAGGTTAAGAACCTCTGCTCTAGACCTTGGCACCACTTCCTAGAAGGCTGGCAAAGAGGGCATGAGTGCTTGTGGCTTCAGGGAGATGGGAAACCTCTTGTGGGGTGCACCATGTGGAGGTGGACTGAGGGCCCTGGGAGTTGGGTGGCTTCCCACTAGGCAGAGGTCAAGCTCGGTGACCAGCACGCTCTGATCAGACCCCCAAGGCTTAACAAAGGACATCACTTCCTTACCGGGGTGGCCCCGCGTTCGCCCAGGGTCTCGTGGGAGGACAATCAGGAGACAGGGGTCCCAGGCCCTGCGGCCCTTCTTGCAGCCGTGGGCCTTACCTGAAGCAGTGGGCTGCCGTGAGGATCCAGTGGGGGTCCAGGATGCTGCCTCCACAGATGTGTTGCTTGTTGTACTGGACGCTGACCTGCCACGGCCAAGAGTCCACGGAGGCCTTCTCCCCGCCCACCACCCGAGGGGCCTTCAGGCTCTTTCCACAGGCTGGACTCAGTGGGAGGGAGGCGAGAAGGCAGGAAGTCAGGCTCTTGGGGGAGGGGACCCAAAGTCTACCCTGAGCAGGCCCTTGGGACAGGGGCTGGGAGTAGGGGAGGACCAGGCCGGTTTTGAATTATTCATGGGGAGTTGTTTTTGGTTCCAGACCACAGGCTCTCCCCAGATCTCCCTCGATCCTTTTTAGGCTTTAGATGTGTTTAGGAGTTTGGATTGTAAATGTGGGTGTGTCTATTGTGCTGGGAATTCACAAAAGACCTTCAAACCAAACAGTGCTGCAGAATTGCCAAAACTGCCCAGGTGGAGTTTCCCCAGCCACTCCGCTCCTGGGGGGTAACTGTAAACAGACACCCGGCAAGTAGCTTTGAGACACAGAAGTGGGGAGAAAGCTCCAGAAACTGGGCGGTTCCATCCCCATCTTCCCGTTCTCCAAGTGCCTTCCCTCCCCTTGCCGAGTGAGTCTCCCAATCGACCTTGTGTCTTCATATCCGACCCTCCAATGCTTGTAAAACCTCCAATCCCTTCTCCTTGCCCCCCTCCTCAGCCTCTCCTATCCTTCCAGAAGCTGCCACAGAGGTTTTCTATAGGGGAAGGGCCACCAGCCTTTCCGGTTCTGTCCTGTTTGTCTGACACTGTGCTAGGCAGGGGCTTTCTAACACCGTCTAACGTCAAACTGCTTTCTACAGGTCACCGTGCTCACTTGCTCAGAAGCCCCTTAGGATCGCCTTAGCTGGAAGGGTAGAGTTGAAACTCGTCCTGGCAGCCTCCTGCAGTCTTTACAGAAAGTCTCTGTCTAGCCAAATCGATCTGCTTGCAGTTCCCTAAAAAGTCACTCTGATTTTATTCAAGGAAGCCCCCCTCCTTGATGCTGCCTTCTCTCCTGCTTATTTAAATCGTTAATTAATTAGACAAATTTATATCGAGTGCCTACTGTGCCTCAGGGATAGTGCTGGGAATAGAAAGACAGACACGTTACTTCCCTCCAGGAGCCTACAGAGTCATTCTGCAGTGTTTAGCCCAGGCACCACCTCTTGGAATTTCTATAGCCTTTCAGGGTTATGCTTTGGTCCTGTCTTCGCAGTGATTCCAAAGTCTCCACAAGTGAGGGTCTGTTACTTTTGCCTCCTGGTGTCTCCAGTGCTGCTCAGTGAAGGTCAGATAGTGTGTTTATTCATTCATTCATTCATTCATACGTTCACATAAGGGGTCACACGATGATGAATGATGAATGAGAATCTTAACATCCACCAGGGAAGCACATACACTGCTAAACTGCAAAGGAAGGGATGATGATCTTCCTCTCCTCTCAGGCTTTCCAACTTCTGTCCACCTTTTTTGGTCCACTCAGCTCCACCTCTCCCATGAGGCTGGTAGGATGAGTCTGGGCCACATGGTTGGTTTTCTCTTCTAAGCTAGAAGGGTCTCCCGAGATCCTCACTGGGCAGTTGGATAAAAAGTTTTGAGGTTCTTGGGGAAAATGAACCTTGGAGAGACTAGATGAGTTGCTCAAGGTCCCACAGGAAGTCAGTGGGACGGTACCCAGGTCTCCTGACTCCAGCTCAGGGCTCGGTGCAGCATGTCAACTGTGACTAATCCTCAGCTGGCACTTCCCACTTACTGCCTTGCATCTCTCCATCCAGTCATAAGCTCCTTGAGGATAGTGGCCAACTCTTTACCTTGCTTGGCATTTTCTATTTCTAACCAGCACCTGACAGTGTTAGACATATTCTAACAGCTCAATGACTATTTCCTCAACTGAATGTGGCCAAATCTGATCTTGGATGACTGGGTGACAAAGGAGGTCTGTGTGGGCCCTGAGCAGGGGTGGGGAGGAGGTGGACGCCCAGGCCCATCTTTCCAGGACTCTCTCCCAGATCTCTGCTCAGGTTGGGGGCTATGTGCAGATGGCAGGAGGGAGTTCTTGACATCAGCCACTCGAAGGAGCCCAAGTCCCAAAGAAGGGAGGTTGGGCCAAACCAGAGTGCGGTTTGGAGCCTGAGAGTTGTGAATGAGGAGCAAGGGCTCATTGTTGGCCCAAGGCCCCAACCCTCTGAGATGGGGGCATACTCACCCAGGCAGTGCAGGGAAACCAGGGAGCCTGAGAGACAGCGCCTGGAAGGGAGGCACAGGGCCCTGTGGTCTCTGCTTCTCCCTGGCTGGGAGGCAGGGACTCGGGTCTTTGGGCACGACTGCATTTGGGTCCCCTCCCAGCCACCTGGGAGACTGGAGCCTGCAGGGGCTGCAGAGAAGCTGCATTCACACTCAGTTCAGTTCAGTTCAATTCAATGCTGTCTGACTCCCCCACTAGGGAGCACCTGTGATGTGCTGAGCCCTGACAGGGAGCACAGGTCCCGCTCCTGGCAGCTCAGGATGGAAGAGAGCACAGCCTGGAACCGAGCCTGCTGCACTGTGGGCTTTCCGAAAGGAAGAAGAATGGGATTTTGATGGAATCTCAGGCAAACCATCATCCCTGTCCTTTTCAAGATTTACTCTTTGATGAATAAGCAGCTGTCGGCAGCCTTGCTGGATGCTAAGAAGCCAGCATCCATGCTGAGCCTTTGCTGCAGTGTGAAAGATTTTGTCTAGACACGGTGCTCTCATGGCTCTCATGCAGGGTGGTGAGGCACAAGGCAGGCCACCTTCAAGGCTATGGAGCCTTTTTCCCTGGAGGGCTGGGAATGTGGCGAGGGCTTACTCAGACCTGGGTAAGAGTCCTTTGGACTCTCACCTGTCAGATTTATTGGGGAACTTAAGGTAGTAGGAGAAAACATTTGGGTTTGCTAGTTGGGCTGATGAAAAGATCACCTTCTCTGTCTTCCTGCCATTGGATAAGACAGAACACTTGGTCTAGCCCCGCTGGACAGCTGTCCATTGCATGAAAATTAAAAAAAAAGTCAATGCAGAAAACCTCTCAGAAATGTGATTCTCTCGCTCTTGAGTTCTGCCCGTGGTCTGGCTTGTTTCTTCTTTGCTGCCAGTCTGTTCGGAGGTGAGCTGGAGCCCTAGGAGTAGGCTCCATGCATTGGACTTTTGCAGGCCAGAAGGAGGTGTCCTCTCACTTACCCGCTTGAGTTCCGCACCTGAAGCTCCTGGCTGTCTTCTGTGATTTCGGTGACATCCAGCTCCTGGTCTGGGCCAATCTCTACAGCTCTGAAGGTGGGTTTGCTGCTCCCAGAGGGAGGGAGAGAGAGTTGTGAGCTGGGGCAGGAAGTTGGAACAAGGTGGTGGTGGGGAGACCCCATCCCCAGGAAAGAAAGTGGCAGGGATGTGCTGGGGCGTGGCAGGGGAGAGGCGGTCTCCCTCAGTGAGGGTGGTGCCAGGTTTGTTCTCTGAAAAGAGACATTCCTGTGGCATCCCAGGACTCAGCCCTTGGGCAGAGAAGCCTAGTTCAGAACCCAGAGCTCTGGAGAAATGTTGGGGATCCCCTTCTTTAACTCCCACCTCTATCCCTATTTCAAGTGGTACCCAAACTGTCCCAGAAGTCTCTAATGGTTCACATTAGGGGAGACAAGGAGGTGAAGGGCTAGTTCTTCCTCCCTCCCCCCACCTTGGAGGGAACTGGAGTGCAGATACTCAGTTCTGCCAACAATGGTAGTGGGCATACTTTTACGGCCCCCTTGGAGATAGGACAGGACTGGACTGGTCTTCATAAGATGTAGACAAACATTTCTCTCACTTGGGCCAGCTTCCCTCTTTCCAGCTGTTAATCCATGCTTGCCTTCCTTCAGGTGTTAGGTTCAACACCTAACACCTGAAGTCTGCCCTGATTAACCCCCTCTCTCTGATTGTTCCTTTCCTAAATCTTTCTCCTTCCCTCCTAATCATGCTAGCACAAGCTCTGCACTCAGGGCTGAGGTCAGTCCATGGCACTAGCTGATTGGCACATTCTCACATTTCCAGCTGGAAAAGCTGGTACTATCTGCTGGACCCAGGCACTGGACCTGGGAGGACTGGAGTCGGCCTGTGCTGGATGTTGTGTTATGAGCTCTCAAGACCTAGGCTCTTGTCTTGTGTCTGACACTAACTTGATGTGTGACCTTGGGCAGGTCCATTCCTTCACTGGGTTTCTCTGAACCTCAGTCTCCTCTACTGGAAAACCACAGGTGGTCCAGATGATCCCTAAGGCCCCTTCCACCTTGAACCATCTATGGTGTTTTGGTCTAGGACAAGAAAGTCCTCTAATCTAGGTGGAGGAAGAAAAGTAGAGAAATTTGAGATCCAATAGAAGGAGGGACATTCTGGGAAAGTTACCCTCCATTCACTGATTACATTCTGATGATCTTTGATTTTGTAGAGCTTAAGGGCCTGGTGACTTGGTGCCTTAGTGAGCTCCGGAAGGATAGAAATTCCAGGAGCCTATCGCCTAAAGAACCCCTGGAGACAGGGGTGTTCATAAGCAACCTGCTGTGCTGGGTACAGCTGCCAATACAGTGGGCCAGGCTGCAGTGGGGGGAGGGGGAGCTGGCTGTGGGGGGTGGGGGTCAGGACAGCTGCAGAGGGTGTGGAGAAGAAGAGCAGATGTTGGCATGCCTTCCCAGCGCTCCTTGACAATGAAGGTGGCAGGGCGCCCTTGCCAAGTAGACCTGATCCATCACTAATGGCTGCCTGGAGCATTTACTGAAAAACGACCTTGAGGCTATGGGAGAGAATGCTGTGACTGATTGATGATGTCTGCCTAGGATTTATCGTTTCTATCTAGTCTCTGGGTCCAGTTTCTTAGAATCCTGAAGAAGCCTGCACCTTGCTCAGAGACACTGTCCCACTCTGCAGCTGAACGCGTGGACTCTTTCTACCCTGTCCATTTCGAAGCCCTGAGTGATCATTGTCTCACCATCCCTCTCCTCTCCCTTTATAGATGAAGTTCCATAGGAAGAGAGAATTATCCACACTAGAAATAGATGCTACTGGGGCTCCTGATGCTCGGGAATTAGGGGGGTGGGGGCAAAATTCCAGTCTTCTACCTCCCAGCCATGACTCTAGCAACAAGCAAGTTCCGTACCTTCTCTGAGTCTGTCTTTAATAGGGATATATTAATAACTATGTTTTTGGTTTTCTGCCAAGATCAAATGAATATAAATATATATCATGCTAATTACCCTTATTATAATTATATACCTTTTCACCCACTTCAGATTTGGAGCTGCTTTTGGAATTTGTTGAGAGAGCTGGCATTGCTTAAGGGGCCCAATGAAATCAGGTCTGCTTCAACTAATTTTAAGTAATGGGACTTTGAGTAAGTAAGGTTTTTGAGTTCCAGGCCATTCACAGCTTCCTGCAAAGCCAGGAAAGAGTGAGGATTGAAGGAGAAAGGAAAGGAGACGATTGCAAAGGAGCTGGGACGATGTTACAATTGTTGCGGTGGGGTGGCAAAGGAGGGGCAGTCCGTTCTCTCACAGGGATCTCCTCATCATCCTCTGAGGTTCACTCAGGCCTTCCCAACTAGCTCTCAAGGACACCGAGGCTTAGGAGATTTAGCGTCATACGCGTGTAAGTGAAAGTGCTGGGATTCCAAAGCAGGTCTGTCCGACTTCAATGTCTGTATTTTCAGGAAAGAATGAAGAAGGGAGGAAGGAGAGGAGGATAGAGGGGGAAACAGGAAGGAAGAAGGAGAGGTTACAGGGAGGGTCCAGGGCAAGGTTAGGTACCTGTCATAGCCCATCTGCCTACAGGCTGTCCTGGCCAGAGCTTCTGTGAAGTTGTCGAAACAGGCGGAGGCCCAGGTCCCCGTGGCCAGGTCCAGCACCTGCAGGGTGGATCGGTCCTTGGAGAGGCGGACTGCAAGGGAGGAACCTGGGTCAGCAGGAGGGCAGGGGCGCCTTGGGCTCCCCACCTTAGAATTCATTCTGACCACAGCCCAGGCTCAGAGCTGGGGAGCAGCACAGAGCACTGGCACTTTCAACAGCAAGGGAAGTTCTCTCACTTGACTTTGCTGATAGATGGAGCCTAGTTTTTAGGGTAGCCAGGGTGGAAAATGTCCCATGGCTAACCTCTGCTTTGACCTGCTGCCCTGGCACAATTATTAATTGCACCCTCTTTTGATTTTATATGTGTTGTTTATGATCAGTTATGTGGTCACCTATGCTCCACTATGACTTGCCCAGCCAGGGGACACTTCTCTCCTAGGGAACCTAGGTTCCTCCCCTTGTAAGGTCAGAGTGGGGAGGTTGAGTGAAAAGCATTTTTGGCAGAAGGATGACAGGTACTCATAGACACTTGACTTCTGATACAAAAGGGACAAATATATGGAAGTCATTCAGCCCTGCCCCTTGAAACCCCTACCACCCGTCTCCTGGGATACCTTTTTTCCAGGATGCACCAAGTATCAGGTGCATCAAGCAGGACTTGCCTAGTCCATGAAAGAACATGGGTTTAGACGTTTGAAACATCTCCTGCTGCTTCTAAGGACTAGCCCAGTCCTGGTACATAACAGGTTGCAATGCTGATCTAATGAATAGAAGGATCAACAGCTGGTTCCATGGCTTTACAGCCTCTTCTCTGGTCCCACTGGAACAATAGGTTTCATGGAAAGGAGGGAACTCCCCAAGTTCTTCCAATGCAGCCCTCTGCCTCAATGCTACCCAGGAGCAGCAGGAACAGGGCAGGCTCAATGACAATTTCCTGTCCCTTCTGGTCCACGTTGGTCTATCAAATACCGAGTGTTTGCAATGAGTTAAGCACTAGGGATCCAAAGGCAAACAAGATGTGATCCTGGTCTCAAGAACCTCACAATGGATTTGGAAGCTGACAAGTGAGTTGGCAGTTGCTACCCAGTGGAATGAGGGCTCCTGAGCTGACTTCCCTCTGTGCCCTTATCCCTCAGCTCCTGGACTCACCTCCCACCTGGGGTCCATCCGGGAAGTTCTTGAGGCAGTGCTGCTCATCTTCCCCCAAGGCACAGTCCCGCTGGCCATCACACAGCTGCCTCCTGGGGACGAAGTGCAGGGACTGCCCGCAGAGGAAGTAGTATTTGTCCAGGAGTACCTTGGCTGGAAAGCAAGTGCAGGGGCTGAGGGTGACGGAGAATGTGCTTTCCTGAAAAGAGTACTGGGTTGGAGACCAGCAGGCCTGGGTTCCAGGCCCACCTCTGCGACTTGGTAGCTGTGTGTGGTTTCTTTATCTGTAAAATGGAGATAATAACACCTACAAGAAGGCTGAGGAGTCACATGACATGTGTGTAATGGAGGAGTGAGAATGCTGGACCTGGGAAGTCGTGGTTCTGAATCCTGGCTCTGCCCCCTCCTGAGAAACTTCAGACCAATCACTTCCCCAATCTAGGCCTCAGTTTGCTCATCCATACAGTGGGATGATGACACCCACATCAGAGGGTTGTTAGAACATTTGGTGGCACTAGTTGTGAAAGAGTCTCAGAACTATCAAGTACAGATCTAGAGTCCGGTGTTTGTAGCTGGGGTTGAAAGAGCCGTTAAGAGCTTGGGGTTTTTCCCTGCCAGCTGCCTTTAAATTTTGTTACTCCTTTGCCATCTTGGGCTGATGACAGCACATCTTTTTTTTTTTTTTTTTATCCCTCAGATATTTCAAAATGTTTCCTTAGTTATGACTCAACAGCCAAGGATCCCTGGCAGGAAGGAGGCTCCTCCTGCTTCATTGAACTCCCCCTTGGCCAGAGGCTCCCCTCTCCAGTCTGGCACCCAGTCCCTGCTGGCCCCCACCATCACTCTGCTGAGAGCTGCCCGTGCATTTCTGCCAGTCGTCCTGACAACCCCCTCAGGAGCAGGTGCCATTCTCTACTCATATTACAAATTCGGCAACTGAGGCTAAGAGGGTCGGGGCCAATTTCCCAAGGCCACGGCACTTAAGTGGAAGAGCACGGATGTGAAGCAGGGTCTTGGCCTAAGTCCAAAGCCTGTGCTCTTTGCCACCTCTTCATGCTCTCCCTGAGGGAGCTCAGATGGGATCTCTTAGTCCCTGTGCTTCTGGTTCAGGGGAAGCAAGGCAGAAGGAGCAGGCCAGAGAGCTGGGTCACAATTAGGAGCCAGGACAAGCCTCCTGGGCCATGGCTGGGTCTCATGGTCACAAGTTGAGACCCCAGAAGCCAAAGGGCTGAGGGGGCCTAACCCGGTTTGGAGGGCTTGACCCTGGGGGACCCTGGGGGACTCAGGGGATGGAAGCCATGCAGGGCCTGCTGGGACAGGGACAGCCCGCCGCCAAACCACATACCAGTGCCCAGCCTGGGCCCTTCTTCTCTCTCCACTGTGGGCTGAATAAAGCAGGCTTAGGTTGGCAAACCTGCTGAAGCTTCTGCAAACCCAGCACCACATGCAGCCAGCCCAAGGTCAAGCAGAGCACCCTCCAGGGTGCTCAGGGATTTGGTGGTTGATGCCCAGGAGCTGCCATGAGATGGAAATGGACCTGGATCCCTCAACCTAGTGTCCAGGGTCCTGCTCCTGCTGTGCCCCAGCTGTGCGCCTCTGTGGCGAGCCTCGTTCTCAAGTGTGGAACAAGAGCTGGGACCAGAAGTTCTCCTTGTGTCCTCTGACGAGGGTGCGGCTGCCGCCAGGTGGAAATGCTACCACGGATGCAGGTGCAGGCTCCTGCCTGTAGCACAGGCAGTCCTGCCCGGCTGGCAAATGCACGTCCTCGGCCACATTGCTGCCCACTGCCTGGTGACACCCACATTGGCACAGCCTGGCTTTGCCCCAAGGACTGCGCATGCATTATCTCATTGGTTTCCTGAGGTCTCTGAGGGAGGCAGGGCCTTTTAGACGAAGGGACTGAAGTTCAGAGAGGTTGAGTGACTTGCAGATGGTCTCCTGTGCCTTATTCCCTGCCTGGGACGTGCATGGCTGGGTGGGGGATAGAGGAAGGACGCTGGCACAGGAGGTGGGAGCTGAAAGGGACTGGAAATCATTGCTCATTCACGTCAAGCTTCTTTGTCACAGCTAAGGACGCCAGTGTGGGTGGTGGCACTGGCCTTGATGGAGACAGGGATGACAGAGCCAAAGGTGCAGGGGCTGGGGGAGGATACCACTGGCCCAAAGGCTTTTCCCTGATGCCGTCTATCTGCAGCCCCTCCTAGCAGGCAGACGTGCTCCCTGCCCCCCCCAGGCCATGGGGCTGTTCACGTCACTCAGCCCCCGCTCTGCAGAGATGCTGTGCAAAGTGCCTGCGTGGGCTGCTGATGCATGCAAGTGTGCCCTCACAGTAGGAGAGAATCATCTGGGACAGATGGGGGCCTGATCACCTCCCCCTCTCACTCCTGGAAGAAGGCTTCCTTCAAAGCAGGGGGTGGGTACAACCTGCAAAACATTGTGCAGATCACCTGCCCAAGACTCTGCTGGGGTGGGAGGGTGGAGGCTGGGGTGGGCTCTGAGGTGAGCATGGGGTGGGGACTGCCACTTACTGAGGACAGCCACGACGGTGATGGTGGCCAGGCTCAGCACTGCTGCGATGATGGGGACACCCACCCTTTTGAAGGTCTCCAGGGGGGAGCGGCGTTTGCGCAGGGGGTTGATATCTGTAAGGAGACGTGAGGCAGAGGGGAAGAGCCGCAGCCAGGGAACCCGAGGCCCACCTGCCTGAGGCCGCTGGCACTTGGAGACTGCCCCTGCCCTGGACTCACCCTTCCCACCCTCTGGCCGGCCAGGGCGTGCCGAGCCCCAGGAATGCTCTGGGGACAGTTTTAGACGGTGGTGGGGACAGAAGCACGGCCATTCCGGCAGACTAGCCTCCTTTCCCTCGCCCAGGCCTATTGGTTTCCCAAGTTTGGCTCACACGCCCCTCAGTGAGGCTCTACCCTGAGCCGCCTTCCCTCCTCGTGGCTCCACCTGTCCTAGGATGTTTCAGGCCCTGCTCAGTCTGAGCTGGGAGAGTCCTGAGCCCTCAGGCATGTACTTTAGCATGAACCCTTTCACCGTGTAGTGTCCATCCTCTTTCCTGACTTTCTGAATGATCTTGACTTACTTTTATCCCGTGTCTAGAACAGTGCCTGGTTCATAGTAGATGCCCAACAAAGACTTGCTGAATGAATAAACGAACTGCTCTTTGCTCTGTTCTCTTATGCACAGCCCTTCCATCTTTCTTACAGGTCTCATTTGATTCCACTTGGAATCATGGCTTGTGTGTGTCTGTCTCTAAGCCTTTTCTCTGCTCTTCAAAAGCAAAGATGGTCACCTGGCCACAGACTGGACTCCAATATGTGCCTCTATCATTGAATGTGTTGATGAGGAAAAGCTTGGGAAAGTTTGCATTTCCTCAGAAGGAAGCATTTCATCCTCAGTCATCGGGGATGTGGGCTGGAAGCCATACTGCTTCTAAGATACCAGCTCCCGGCACACAGTAGGCCATCAACAATGTTAGCTGATAATGTTGATAATGTTTTTAAGTTCCAGCAGCCCACCTGCAGTACTAGCCTCTTTCTTGAAGCCACGAACATGGTGACATTCTGTTCATTGGTTATTTCGTAGTTTATTTATTGAGCACCTACTACCTGCCAGTCCACTCTGCTGCTCCTCTGGGGATGTGAGGTTGGTTTTTCTTCAAGGGTGAATGAGCTGAGGGGAGCCCCTTGAGTTTCCTGTGTCCAGGGACCGATGCCTATTCTTCACAGCTGTTCTTAGGGAGGATCTCCTTTCCCTCATCACGAAGGGAAGGGCTTTCTTGGTTTATTTTCTCACACCTAACAATCCCACTGAGCTGTGCACGGTCTCCTGCTGCCATCGTTCCTTCTTCCAACCCTGCACATGGCAGCTACACAGAGCCTCCTAAACTTTTGCTTTCATCCTGTCAGCTTGAGAACATACAAGGGCTTCCAGCGACTCCCATATCTGGACCACACTCTTCTCTGGGCTTTCAAAGCCAATATGCTTTGGCCCCGCTATCCTCACCACATGGATTTTCCACTGCTAGCCATCATGGACGCTCTGTTCCAGAAAGGCATGCTCTGTCCCTGGGCCTTGCACAATCTGCAGTAAATCTTACCTCTTAACTCTGAGTCTTCACTCAGGCTGCTCCCTCCACCACCGATGCCCTCTTATTCTCTTCTGTTTTTTGATAAGTTTTCTCTTTCTTCAGGCCCCTTGTCAAGATTCACCTGACCCAGAACACTATCCCTGGCTGCTTGAGGGGCCCCGATCTCTTCCTCTTGACTGCATCTGTAGCAAACTTAACTTGTTTCCTGGGTTTTCTCAGGTGGTGGAGCCCTTGAAAGTCATGGTGCTCCCTGGGGGACCGTAGTCTATTGAAAGATTAAACTCCAAAGTACAAACTGGGCACCATTTCACTTGCTGAAGATGCCATCATCTGTGATCATTATATACGTGTGACCCTAAACCATGAAGTAAATAAGCTGTCAAAGTAAGTGGGATTGTCCATTTACTTACTAATCTGTTCATATTACTTTGTTGCTTGCTCACTTGTTTTGCTGACCCAGCAGGTTAGCAGGCAATGGTTTAAGAAAACAAAATTCAGGAAAAGACCCTAAAATTTGGGGGCATTCTATCTACTAACTTATTTTTCTCGCATAAATAGGGCAACCACTGCCGGTTTCTTTTCTGCCACTGAAAACACCTTTGCCCAGCTTGTTTCTTGGCAGCATAGTTAGACTGTAACTTCCATGAGGGCAGGAATTTTGGCCATCTTATTTACTGCTAGAACTCAGCACCCTGCCCAGGGCCTGGCATGTGGCAGAACTCACATAGTTGTTGAATGAATGTGAGAATGAGTAACTGAATGGATGAGTTGGAGAACCACTGCTCTTGGGGTTTTAGGTTTCCCGGTTATCCAGAGACCATGCTTCCTACTTCTAGAATGGATCCTGGAACTTAAAGGTGCTCAATAAATATCCATTGCATGATGGATGGATGGATGGATGGATGGATGGATGTCCTCCACAGCTTTAGCATTTGGTGGTGGTGGTGAGAGGCACACAAGAATGGTTTTGTACCTGCTTGGTAACTGATTGAAAATCAGAGCCCGACATATTCAAAGGAAAGCTGGATCTGAGCTTACCAAGGCTGTTCAGGGGTTGATCACTGTCGGTATCCTGTAATGGAAAGAAAAGCAGTCAGCGAGTTGAGCAACGGAAGCTCTTGGGCTGAGGCTAGTTGGTGATTTTTGTCTGCATTCCCTCCCTGTTGAATCTAAATTGGGGGTCTTTGTGATATCCAAATACTTGGTTCAAAATGACAAATTCAGTCATGCAACTATTTGAACCAGTAGCAACGAATTTGCAATTGTGGAAATGACTGAATCCTGGGGTGTTGTTTGGATTGCTCAGTGTCTCAAGATGATTCTGCTTGAATGTCTCTTTTTATTAAATGTCCTGGTTTGAGTCTTTTGTGGACCTCAGAAAATTACGTTCTTAAACTCACCCACTCCTGTGCATGTAAACCCATTTATATGGGACCTTTCGATTAGATTCAGTTAAGGGATCTTTTGATTGGATTGTTTCATTTGGGGACCTTTGATTGGAGTACTTCAGTGAAGCACAACCTGGGGTGGGTCTTGGCCCTTTTACTGGAGTCTTTTATAAACGGTAGAAATATGCAGAGAGATGCAGAGAAAGAGAGCTGGCATTTTGCCCTGTCATGAGAAAGAGAGGACTCCAGAATCACCTACAGCTGCAGAAAGACAGAGAAACCCTGAGAGGCTGGGAGAGAGGCCAGAGGCTGGAATCATGGAGCAGCTTGAAGCTGAAGAGACAAAGCCCAGGGGAGAGGGGAGAGATGAGCCATTGTACCTGATGGCCCACTGCGGAGCTCAGGGAGAAATTGAGCCTGGAGGGGAAAGCTGAGAGAGACCAGCAGAGCCGCCGTTGTGCCTTGTCATGTGGCAGAAGTCCAGATCCAGCAGCTGACTTTTGGAGAGACAGCATCTCTGCTGATGTCTTGATTTGGACATTTTTCACTGCCTCACAGCTGTAAGCATTTACCTTAATAAATTCCTATTATAAAAGCCAACCTATTTCTGGTATATTTCTTTGGCAGCCTTAAGCAAACTAAAGCAGTAGTCGTATATTTCTATAGACATTGTATTTCTGTAAAAACTTGAACAGACACTTCACAAAAGGCCAATGAGTACATCAAAAGATGTTTAACATTACTACTCACCAGGCAAATGCAAATTAAAGCCACAATGAGATATTTCTACAAAGATACCAGAATGGCTAAAATTAAAAAGACTGACAATATAAAGTGTTGGTGAGGATGTGGAGTAACTGGAACACTTATGCATTGTTGGTGGGACCATACAATGGTCTAGACACTTTGGAAAATGGTTTGGCTGTATCTGATATAGCTAAACATACGACTATTCTCTGATTCTATGATCTAGCAATTCCACTTATAGGATTTGCCCAAGGGAAATAAAAGCATATATCTAGCCAAAAACCTGGATATGAATGTTCATAGCAACTTCATCCATAGTAGTTAGAAATTGGAAAAACCCAAATGTCAATCACTTGTAGAGTGGATAAATAAATTGAATATTCATAAAATGGAATATAATTCAGCAATAGAGAGAATGTATTAGTATTAAATGCAATTACATGGATGAATTTCTTAGACATGATGAAGGAAAGAAGCCAGGTGGAAAAGAGTATATTTTGTATGATTCCATTTATTTGAAGGTTAAGAAGAGGTAAAGCTAATCTGTGGTCACAGAAGTCAGAACAGTAGTTACTTCTGGGAAGTTGAGGAGGTTATTGACCAGGAAGGAGTACAATGGACCTTCTGGAGTGTTGGAAAAACTCTATATATGGATCCGGGTGTTGGTTATGTGGATGTGCAAGTGTGTAAAAATTCATTGAGTTGCATACTTTAGACATGAATACTTTATGGAATGTATGTTGTATCTAAAGGAACAAAACCAAAAATCCAGCAAAACACTATGGTATTTCTCAGAGTGTGGTCTTAGGTCACCACTGGCGCAAGTACACAAACACACACAGAGGCACTGTTCTTCCCACTTCCCACAACAACTTGTTGTGTGCACTCAGCTCACACACAGCCACGTAGAGTCAAACACCCAGGAGCTGTGCACACAAAGGCTCATGTCCTGCAAGGCGAAGGAGGAAGGGAAGGTGCCGCTAAGGTTCATGCTCTCTCGTGCCTCTTGGAAACTTTCCTTCTCATTCTTCCCTTTCCCAGTCTGGCATGGGATCTGGTGAACAGCAGGAGTATTTAAAGCCTGGGCCTGCCCGTGGTTTGGGTTCCCACCCAGGGACTTGCCTGTCCATTGTGCTGAGGGCGTGATGGGCTCCCACGGTGGGTGGAGGAGGAGCGAAGACCCTGTTGTGCATTTCTGGCTGGGAATCCAGTCCCATGCAGGAGTGAGAGGGTGCCTTCTAATCTCTAGGCATGTGTTCCCAATCATATATGGGGTCTCTGGGAGTTGCCTGGCCCCATGGCTGAACACAGAGGACACCATAGCTTAGAGGAAGATCTCCTTTCTTTCCTTCAAATGCAAGTCTGTTCTCAGCTGGAAGGATGGGCCAGCACTGCTCTTTAGTGATCCTTGGCCACAGGTGGTGTGTGGCTTAGCAGGGAGAGCCAGACTCTGTAGTCTGCAGGGACCGAGTAAGAATACAAGTTCTGCATCCTGTTAACCGCATGCTTTTGGGTAAGATACTTAACCTCTCTGAGCTTTGGGTTCACCCTCTATAAAATGAGGATAGTGCTACTGTGAGGATTAAATGAGATATGTGGTGGAAAGTGGCTGCAACACACTTGTAAGTTCCCTTCCCTCTCCCTTCCTATCTCCTCTGCTTCCATAGCATTTGGCACAGGTCTTTATTAGAGAAATTCTCCCTTTGGACTGCCACTGATTCTGATTGCCTTTATACCCTCCATGTCTAGCACCAGGCTTTACCTAGCAAAGGATCAAAAAATGCTGCTAAACTGCACTGTCATTCATTCCCACCCAGCTCTGCTCCACCAACCCCAGGGCCTGGATGGGGGATTATCTCCATGATGAAGATGTGTTGTAGCTGCAGAGTCAGTTGCTAACAACATCAACAGCAAGGCACACATAATTGCATCCAACTTAGTCAATTCTAGGGTGAAAAGGATCTGATAACCTGTGAGGATAGCATTCAATAATCAAATAATCAAACAAATATTTTTTGAGTGTCTACATTGAACCAGGCAGTG
Organism: Tolypeutes matacus; assembly: GCA_026826555.1. Classification (NCBI taxonomy): domain Eukaryota; kingdom Metazoa; phylum Chordata; class Mammalia; order Cingulata; family Chlamyphoridae; genus Tolypeutes; species Tolypeutes matacus. The sequence goes on along the minus strand of JAKSZT010032012.1, from coordinate 22,975,853 downwards.
CTTCCAGAGCTGTGGATTCAAAGACAAATAAGAAATAATCCCAGTAGGATGGGCTAAGTACCCCGACAAGAGAGGTGAATCCCTGAGCTGGAGAGGTGGACAGCCTGGTGTGGAGAAGGACCGTAAATGGATAAACCAGAAAAGAGCAGAGGTGGTCGGTTCTAGGGTTCTACACATAGATCTATGCAGAGCTTAAAGCAGGGTGATAGAAGAGAGGGCCTGGATGGGTACCCAGAGCAGAGGGTCTAGGGAAGGGGTCAGGTGGCTAGGGAGGACTTCTTGGGGGAAGAGACACCCGGACTGAGACTTAATGACAAGCAGCAACCGAGCAGCAGGCAGGAGGAAGCTTGGTATGTTGGAGGGACTGGAGGGAGATCAGCATGGCTGGAGTGAGGGGAGCGGGAGGGAGCGGGTAGGCTGGGAGTAGGAAGACTTTGAAGATAAAGGCAGTAGGCCATGCTGCTGGATTTGATGCTTTCGGATTTTAGTTAAGTAGGTAAGAGGGTGTTTACTGAGACAAGGAAGACTAGAGGAGGGTATTGGGAACATCCATTTAGTGGGCCCTGACCTGCCAGTTCATTCTTGTTCACTGCCCACCTGTGCCTACATAACTGCCTTAGTGGAGGTAGATAGGACATGTCTCTTTTGTTTATTATTAACTCAACAAATATTGACTGTGCACCTTTGATGGGCCAGGGATTGTGCTAGAAGTGGAGGCACAGAAGGGATAAAACCAAGCTTTCAGCCTGCACTGTCTGGGGCCTTGGTTTCCTCATCTTTGAACTGAAATGAGCTTTGGCTAATACATTTTCAATTGCTATCCACGGAGCAGTGGCTGTGCAGAAAAAAATTCCACACGTTTGAAAATAGAAAAGAGAGAGAGAGAGAAAAACAAACTAAAAAAAAAAAAAAAATTGTAAGCCGGAAATACAGGGACTGTGACTATCTTGTTAATTCCTGCATTCCTGGAACCTCCTAAAATGCATGGCATATAGTGGGTATTTAATAAAGATTTGTTGAATGAAAGAACTGATGCAAATATCTCAGTTTTAGGACTGAGTCAGGCTTTAAGAAGCTGCCTGGGATATACTTACACAATGGGATATTATATTGCAGTCAAAACAAATGAACTGCAGTGACACAAAATAATATGGATGACATTAGCAATTTAACACGAGGGGAAAAAGTCCCGAAAGTTTACATAGAGAAGCAGGAGAATGATGGCTTACCTTGGCAGCGAGCTCCTAGCACAGTTTCAGGCCCATCAAAGGTGAACAGTCAATATTTGCTGAATTAATAATAAGCAAAAGAGATTTGCCCAGCTGCCTCAGGAGGGTGTGTGTGAGGACAAGATGAGCCCATGGTTAGAGGCGGGTTATTGTTAAATTCTAGCTTTTGTTTTGGGTAGTGAGTTCATGGAAGCTCATTGTGTTGTTACAACCCACCAAGTGGGGAGCGGATGTGGCTCAAGCGATTGGGCTCCCATCTACCATACGAAGGGTTCTGGGTTTGGTTCCCAGAGCTTCCTGGTGAAAGTGAGCTGGTCCGTCAGAGAGCCGGCCTGCATGGAGAGCTGATGCAACAAAGCTGACGCAACAAAAAAGAGACACAGAAGGGAGTCAGTGAGAGACACAACAAACCAGGGAGCTGGGGTGGCTCAGGCGTTTGAGCACCTCTCTCCCATGTCAGAGGGTCCTGGGATTGGTTCCTCGTGCTCCTAAAGAGAAGACGAGAAGAGAAGACAAGCAGACACAGAAGAACATGCAGCAAATGGACAGAGAGAGCAGACAGCAAGCGCAAGTGGCACGTGGCGGGCGGGGGGGGGGGAGAAATAAATAAAATAAATCTTAAAAAAAAAACAACCAACAGACTAAGGCTAGCGCTTAAAAGTGGGCCCTGCATGGACCAATAGTGAGCAGGGGTCATGAACCAAGGACTAGGATTTAGCCAATGCACTGTACCCAAGGTTCGAAGAGAAAATTAAAAAGTAGCCAACTGGGGGAGCGGACATGGCTCAAGCGGTTGAGCACCTGCTTCCCACATGGGAGGTCTTGGGTTCCGTTCCTGGTGCTTCCTAAAAAAAAAACAAACAACATGCAAAACAAACCAAAAAAAACCCAACTCAGGAACTGATGTGGCTGAGAGTGCCAGCTTCCCACATACGAGGTCCTGGGTTCATTCCCCAGCCCCCAGTACTTCAAAAAAAAAAAAAAAAAACCAAAAAAAAAACAAAAAAAACCTGACTGGCTGTGCTGGGTGAGGGCTTGAAGAGGTCAAGCTCCTGCCCTTGGGCTACTCCCGCTCAGACCACCAAAGCTGTTTGAATTCTTCCACTGAGTGGCTACTCCTCTGTCTTTTCTTGAAGGCTCTTGGGCAAACATCTCTGATGCAGAGCTCCAAGATGGTTGTGAAACTTCTGGTAAGGGGAGCTGCTGAAGGTCATGGGTAAGGGGACTGTGGTGCTGGGGAAATCAGTGTCAATGCTGTCCTTGACCAGGAGAGGGATGGGGACTCCTAGCCAGCTACCTCCCCTTGCAGCTGGACTCAGTCCTGAACTGAGGAAAGGAGGCGATGGGGGCTGAGACCTGTGGAGACCAGGTAAGACTCAGAGATCTGGTCGATCCCATCTCCTGAGAAAGGTCCCTGCCACGATCACACAGGATGAAAAGTTAAAAGGGCCACTAGACCCCATCCCAGGCAACTCCCTGGTTTTCAGATGAGAAAACAGAGGCCCACAAAGGGGAAATGTCTTACCCTGGAGTTGATAGAGGGAAGGGGTCTGAGAGCCCACCAAAGATCAGCTGTGCTTCCTTCTGCTTTGCTGGAAGCATCCCTGCTTATCCCCAACTTGACCGCAACCCTTGGCCACAGCTGCCACAGCCTAGGCCCAGCCCTGCCAAGCCAAGGCTCGGCCTTTTCCCTTTGTGCCTGGGGCTGCTGGCCGGCCAAGCCTGTGTGCTCGGTTGGTGCCGTCTGCCCCAGAGCCCTGACTCATGTGTCCAGCCCAGTGGTGTCCTGGCAGCACCGCCACAGAGGCCCCGCAGGGGGACTGGCCCCAGGCCCACCAGAAATGGAGCCACGGTTTCTGGAGCCCATGGAAGAGCAGGAATCCCCAGGCCCTTTGCTGGAGGAGGTGGTGGGCTGGGGAGAAGGAGGCAGAGGGCTGAAAAATGCGTGCTGATTGCCTGATTAGCTCAGAGAACCTTCTTACACTGAAGTGCTGTGTTGTGCACTGTTACATAGCTTCTGATATCCTTCCATAAATGTTATCCCATTGAATCCTTAGAACAACCTGAGAAATTATCCCCATTTTACAGAGGAGGAAACCAAGGCTCATAATGATTAAGTGGCCGCTTACGGCCTCTTAGCAAGTAAGAATCAGATCCAGCTCTTGGGACCAGGTTTTTGGCCCTGTTGGGACTGTTGTCTTCATGACCCCACAGTTTCAGGATCCCTTTTGGGTAGTGTCATTAACTGATGCTGGGTGCTTCTGATCCTCCACTCCCCTGCCCTGTAGTCTAGCTGCATATAATTAGCATGCAATTAACGTGCAGAGAATCCCCCAGCATCTCCCAGCCCTTCCTTCTTCCTGTGCTCTCTGAAGATGGGCAGACGTCTCTGCTCATTCCTGGCGCTGCCACATGGTCCAGGCTGGGGTAAGATCTCCCTCACACAGTGTGAAAGGAAGGGGCTTACTGAGGTGCTTGCACCTGGTAGAGGCTTTATTGATCTCAGCTCTCCTACTCCCCTCTCTTCCATTAGGCTTGCACCTTTCTCACTTGCTCCTTCATTTATTTACCAATTACCCCCAGGCTCGGCTACGTTTTAGATCCAGGAGAAGCTCTTCGGTGGCTGAGCTCAGCTCCAAATCGCAAATTTTAACATCTCAGGGTCCTGTTTTCCTTCCAGCTCAGAGATGACCCCAGACACAAGAAGCTCTTGTTTTCAAACGGGGGCAAAGATTACATGTGCTGTGCAGAGAAGCCACAAAGAGCCAGCCTGGGGAGTATACGTGTTCTCAGCTTGTCTTATCCGCTGACTTGCTCTGTGGCCTTGGGCACACCTCGTAACCTCTCTGAACCTCAATGCCCCTGCAAGTAATTGGGAATCTTCTTCAGAAGATGGCGAAGCAGATAAAAGGGTCATCAACCACACAGTGAAATGGGCAACTTCTCCACCCATGGCGAAGAAGAGCCAGCAAAGCCTGGCCAGCTCCTTGCTTTCCTTACCAAGCAGCCTTCTGGGGCCTTATTTCTTTCTTCCTCTCTGCGATGCTGATTCTGCATTTCCTTGTTCTGGAAAGAAGTCAGGAGGGGCAGCTCTGGGATGGCTGGGGTGTGAAAGAAGGGAGAAAAGTGGGGGCACAAGAAATGGGGATTTCTGGCCCTGCCCTGATCTGTGGCAGCTTCTGGCTCCCGGGGGGGGGTCAGGGCCCTGGTTTCCTATGGTCTCAGAGGGAACACCTAGAGCAAGAGATGCTGCTGTTGCTAGGTAATGGGATAAGCAGGCCCTCTGTGGCTCTGGCAGGTGGAAGCTAGTTTGCTGAGGCCAGTGACAAAGCAGTGGGGGAAGACCCAGGGGAGAGGGTGGGGAAAGTTCTCTGGGCGAGCCAAGAGACCCAGAGGCGGCTCACAGCCACCCTGCAGAGTGGGGCCCCGCCACGGGCTAGTGCAGGTGTTCCGGGGGCTGCTCGGGGGGTGCCTCACTCTGCTCTCTGACCCCTGACCTCGCAACACCTTCCCCCAAACCAGCTGCAAGCAGCCACATCCTTTCCACCTGCAGCAGGGACAGGCCATTTGGTGCCTTTGCTAGGCCGGAGCCAGGAATCTCTCTCTTGGGGGCCTCAGCCATGCCAGGTAAGGTGTGAGAGGGTCTGAGGGCAGGGCGGAGCACGTGAGAGTTTCCCCAGATGAGTCTGGCTGTGGGGTAGCGGCCTGGAGCATGTGGAAGGTTCTCAGATGACGAATCTTGCTGTCCTCCAGGTTTTCCTCTGAGCTATTGCCCTGTCTCTGGGCAGATCCACTTCCAGCCTGGGCCACACAGAGATGGGCCTCCAAGCTCTCACCCCAGGGAGATTCAGAAAGCACTCTCCCCACCGCTGCGCTGCGTTTAGGCTCCTTAGCGGTTTCCCTTAGCTGGAACCTGAGCCTGGGCTGCTACATTAGAAACCATTTTGCCTTGGTCTAAGCCACACGGGTGCTGACCTCTTGGTAATTCGAGGGCCTCGGCCCCCAGACCAGCACATAATGGCTCCAGAGCAGGGCCTGGGGCGGGGGGAGGTGTCACGCGGCCTGCTCGTGCCCTGCTGCCAGCCTGCTGTGCAGCTGCCTTGCTTTAAGAATCAGCCTTTGTGCTCTGGCACAGCTCTTAACTCCAGGGAGGGTCTGGGGAAGGGGAGAAGAAGGAACTATCCCTGTTTCATAAATGGGGAAACTGAGGCACAGAGCAGTTATGCTCTCTCTCCCCAGGTCACAAGGCATGGCAGCATGAAGGGCAGGAGTGAGGTGCTTGTGCCTGCCAGTTGGGTTGAGTTGACCTGAAGGAAGACGGGGTTTCCCATCGGCTCCTGGTGACATTGCTCACTGCAGCAGCTCCCACGAAGCCCTCTGAGATCCTTCTCTTCTCCCAGGGGAAGCAGCCAATTCTCTACTGCCTCTTGGGGTTCTCTGCAGGTGTACTTTGTTCAGCTTCCCTTTTGTCCCAGCATGGTGGGTCTATCTGAGCCTACCTTCCCTTCCCAGAGGGCTTTGATGGACAGGAAGGTGCCCTCACCTTCGTCTACCTGAGAGCAGTGCTTGGACAACGGCTGCAGGGTAGGCGGGAGAGCCATCTGGGGTCTGCCGGCCTGACAGGGACCCTTAGGGGTTTGCTGATGGGAAGGACTGATTGATCATAAAGCTTGCAGAGGTCCCCAAAACATGGCAATTTACTTGGACTTACTAAGAAGCAGCCACAAAGAATTCCACAAAGTTTATATCATTTTTGAAAAATCACACTCCATTTTGCTTGTCCTATAATGTCCTTTCTACATTAAGGGGGGGGGGAGGGAAGTGGGGGGGAGGGAAAGGGACTGTGGTGTTATAAAGCCTGGTCCCACTGTTGACTTGTTGAGCAATCTTGGAAATCGCTTAATCTCCTGTACCCAGTTTCTGACTTTGGAACGTGGATAGGATAAAACTGATGTTGCAAGATGATGGTGAGAAAGTTTCTGGTTACTCCTCGCCGGGCTGCCGTTTGCCAAGCACAGGCCTTGGGATCCTACAAACTGGTCTGAACCCTCCTGTTGCTTGTGGCCTGAGCTTTAGGCACGTTACTTAACCGTCAAGAGCCTCAATTTCCCTTGTGGTGTGTGTGTGTGTGTGTGTGTGTGAAAGATCCAATAATGTCTTCCTCCTAATGACACCAAAATACACAGAGCAAATAGCACATGCCCTGGCATGTAGTAAGAGTTCATTAAATGTCACCGATACCTCAACTACTGCCCCTAAATATGGTGATCGGTATTCTTACTTGCATTCAGTCAGACCTTGCTCTGGGCCAGGCCTACAGCATGGACAAAAGAAGCAAAGTCCATGTGCCCCTGGATGATATTCTATCATTTTTATTAATAATTAATAACAATAGTAATACAGAACCTGGCAAGTGCTTGACATAGTAAATACTCAAAAATGATTAATTATTAATGGGCGAGAGCCTAGCGGAGGGCCTGGCAGGGATGTAAAAGGGACCGAACAAATAGGCAGCTGTTTTTACAACTTCCCTAGGGCAAGGGGCCTCAGTTCAGGAGGGGAACTGATGGGCTAAAGTCCAACCAGGGGAGAGTGACCAGGCCTGTTAGGGGACCAGAAATGGTGCCGTGAGACCTATAAGAACTCCTTGGAGCGGAGGCGGAGGGCACAGAGCAGGGCCGGGAGGACCTGGGGTAGCAGGAAATGTGTAGGGCCACCATGAAGAAGAGGCCATAGATTGATCGTCAGGACAGACGGGGTGAGGTGTAGAAAGACTGTCTCCTCTGGCCTTAAGTAATTGGCTTCCTTGGAAAGGAAGGGATAGCCCGAGTCCAGGCCAGGCCTCCGGAAGGTGCTGAGTAGAAGCTGGATTGTGAGGACCCCAGGCTAGGCCAGATAAGGGCTCCAGGGCACCCCCAGGATTCAGGGAGCCCCTCCCTCGGTGGTGATGCAAGGGAAGGGGGCAAGGAGTGGGTGGGAGGCCCCCGTCCTGTCAACCACTGAGGCTCTGATATTTTTCTCTGTTTTCCATATGGGGGTTCTGCCTTAGATTTCAGTGGGGCAAAGGGCACTGAGGTCAAAACAAACTGGGGGGACCCACTCTACTAGAGATCTCCAAGGTTCTTTCCTTAGGGTCTGTGGTTCAGAAGAGCTTGCTGTTAACCCGGAATTTCTGTTGTCTCCTCCTACAAATAAGACAAGGCCTAGGCCTGACTGGCTCAGAATTTTCCCTCTTTCAGTCTGTCTTCTACCTTTAATGCATCTCATGGTGACTTGTTTTTTCCTCTAAGCAGCACTGGGGATAAAACTTTATCTTAGTCTTCTTGAAAGTCTCAGTTAATTATATCCACTGGTTTCCCTTTGTCCACGTGTTATTTCCACCTTCGCAACCTTAGTAGATCAGTGAGGGACTGAGTGTCCTTGCAGAAATGACATGGTCTTTCCCCTCTCAGGTATTCCAACTGATGCTGTCTCTACTCAGCGTACACGTTATTATAAACTCTGTCAGCTTCTCCACAGGGAAGTGGGATTCTCTGGTTCTGCAGCTTCCAGGGCAACTCCTTGAGCTGGTTTTGAGGGTCCACATACTTGAGAAGGAAGGTGTCCTGGATTGAATAGTATCCCCCCCAAATTCATGTCCACTTGGAACCTCAGAATGTGACCTTCTGTGGAACTAGGGTATTTGCAATTGTAACTAGTTAAAATGAGGTCCTGCTAGATTAGGGTGGGCCCTAAATCTCACATGACTGGTATCTCTACAAGAAGAGGGAGCTTTGACCACCGAGGCAGACACAGAGGAGACGGCCGTAGGGAGATGGACATAGAGACTGGGGCGATGCTGCCACGAGCCAAGGGACTCCGGGGCCCCTAGAAGCTGGAAGAGGCAAGGAAGGATCTCCCCTCGAGGCTTTGGAGGGAACGCGGCCCTGCCATCACCTTGATTTTGGACTTCTGGCCTCCCAGACCTGTGAGAGGACAATTTTTGTTGTTTTAAGGCCCCAGTTTGTGGCCATTTGTTATGGAAAAAGCACCGACACTGATACTGAAGTCCCAGAGTTTGGAGTCCCAGCTCTGACTCTTCTTGGCCGAGTGTCACTTAACATCCTAGAGGCTTGCGTCCCTCGTCTCTAGAATGAGGCTTACACATCTTGGAGAGATGAAGTGAGATCCACAGGGAGGCTCTGAATGCCAATGTTCTCAAGCCACAGAATGCTGCCCTTGTTGCGTTAGGTTAGAGATTAGCTGCTGCAGTGGCTGCTCTTCCCTCTAAGACCAGCAGTGACTCCTTCCAAGGGCCTGACAGGGCCCTCCTCTCTGGGGATTGGAGATACGACCATCTGTGATGGCCCCAGTGGCAGGGTGGGAGTGGGACGATGCGGGTGGTGGATAACCTCAACTTCTGGTTGACATGAGTGGGCGACTGAGTGCCTCTCTTTGCCTGAGGTGGGGGAAGTAGGAAGCATACCCTGCTTTTGTTCCTTCTCTTTAAGGGCCCAGGTTTTCATATCTTCTCTAGATTTCCACAGTGTCATGCCAGGGCCTACCACACAGCAGATGGTCAGGGGACACGTGCTGAATGAACGAAGGCGTGGCGTAGAGGAAGAACCTGAGACGGCAGGGAGTGCCGAAAGCATGGCTCAGCTCTGCCACACCACTGCCTAAAGCCCAGCCTGACCGCTGTGCAGGGCATTTTGTGACAGAAGACACTGCAGCCACCCCTGGGCAGGGACCCTTCTTAGTTTTTTGTCTTCTTTCTCCAGTATTCCTTTCACCTGCTACACTATGAGAGTTTTCGGGTACATGGAGAGTACGCTAGGAGGCTGGAAGGTGTTCTGGGATGAGGCGAAGGGAGGGAAGTTGCGGTGTTGGGTCTTGTTTACAGTTTCTCTGCTGTAATCTTGAGCAAGAGGCTGGGAAGTGGAGAGAAGCACGTCACAGGGGGATTGCCACACGGGCTCTGCTCAGACTCTCCCTTCCGTATCACTGGGGTTTCCAGGCAGGCCTAGGCCTGTCCCTCCCTAGCCTGCACCCTCAGCCCGGGCCCTTCTGGGATCAAAACATCCTGGTAACACCTCTGTTAGAATCTGGCACGTTTCCGATTAGAGAAACCTTGTTTTCAGTGTCTATGATAAATCAGACGGCTGGCTAGGGGGTTTTGGTCTTTGATCATTTATCTGTCATTCATTCATAAGCATTTGTTTAGTGCCTATTCCTGGCCAGGCTCTGTGCTAGGTTTGGGGTTAAAAGATGAGGCCGACACACCCATACTGTCCTCAAGAGGCTCACAGTCCAGTGGCAATGGGTTTATAAAGAGATGTGGCAGACAGATGCATTTTAGGTTTTGGGTTAAGGAATTCACTGTCTTGGGGAATCATTGCTTGGGAACTTGAAGTGTCTTTTTGAGGCTGATGCTTTTATCTGAGCCAGAAGGAAGGCTGAGGGGAGAGGAGGTGCCTAGGAAATCGGAGAAGGCCATTCAGACTTTCCAGGCCTGAGAGCATTTGTCTCCTGCTGTCCTGGGTTGGTTCTGGGGCTTTGGGATGCTGGCCAAGAGTTCCTGAGTCCTGCTTTTGGTCTGTTTTTCTCAGTCTTTCTTCCTACTGCTCTATCCCCTTCGGCTTGTCTCTCCTCCTTTCCCCACTCAGTTCTGCAGATTCTCCTGGGCTCTGTCCCGGGGCAGGTGGGAGGGAAGGGCATTTGCTGCAGGTGGATGCTGGCATTCTCAGCTGAGCTGAAGGAAGGCTGAGAGGAGAGGCCCTGGCAGGCCTGCAGGAGGGCTGGCTTCTAACCCAGGAGCCAGGGAGGAAGAGCCTGGGAGACAGGAGAGCCTGGGGGTGCTGCTCCACCCTGGCAGATGCTGTTCCCTCTGCCTGGAGTCCCCCCCCCCCCGCCAGTACCCCGCACCCAGCAGGCCTGCAGCAAAATTTGTGGAATGCATGGATGGAGCTGGATGCCTGCCGTCCTGCCTGGCTGGGGAAGGTGACTGGTGCAAAGCATAGGAGGCAGCTCACCCCAAAGCATGAGGCCCTGGCAGCCGCTAGGGCCTTCCCTGGGCTCCAGGGCACAATGGGGACCCTGGATCCAACCTTGACAAGGGAGCCTGATGGACCCCCCAAGTGGTCCAGGCCTCAGACTTGCCCCCTCTTTTCCCTGAGCCCTTTCTCCAGCCACAGCACACTACCCCTTTGTCACCCCCCACTGCCACACTTTCCTGCTTTGCACATGCATTTTCCTCTAGCCAGAATACCCTTCTCCCTTCTCTGCCTGGAGAGAACCAACACAGCCTTCAAGGTCAGTACAAAGACTCTCTCTTCTGCACAACTTCCCAGCCACCCTAGATAGAATTTTCTCCCCTTTCTGCTTCGAGGGTACCTTGCCCTCCCCTTTGGCACTGGACTTGTCACACCCTCTTAGGATTGTTTGCCCAATGAGCTGTCTTTCCTCTGGATTCTGAGTGCCTCTGGGGCAGAATCTAGGCACCCTGCCCTTTTGTCCCCACCTCCCCATCTAGAGGCTGTCATGGAGCCTGGCCAATGGCTGGATGTTGACATCAGGCCCCCTCACCCAGGTAGTCTGGGATCTGAGAGAGCAGGCTAGGCCAGCACCCCTTCACCTCTCTTATCCCTTAGGGTGGTACCGCCAAGGCTGAGTGGGCTCCTGGGTTCTTTGCTGCAGTCAGAGGGGCCCCTCACATGTTCCCAGTCCCCGGCTGCCAGCTGCCGGCCTGCCCACCAGCCACATCCCTGAGCCTCAGCCAATCCCAGCCAATGCCCTTGGGTCGATACCAGCCTGGCAAGGAAGAGAGGAGGAAGGAGGGCAGAATCGCTCCCCTCAGGGCAGCTGGAAGGCCAGGACTGGCCTCGGGAGTTAGTGCTCTGGTCTTGGGGCTCCTGGGCAGCCATGAGGCTGGATATCCAGGGCTCACCCCTATCAGGGACAGAGACGGGGCTCAAACCTCTGCTCCTGCTCTCAGCGGGCACGCCCAGTTGAAGAGGTTCAAGGGACAGCCCTTGTTAAGAAGCTCTCTGTCCCAGGGGAGGGCCTGCGGATGTGGAGGGGGGTGAAGGGGGGCTGCCCAACTCAGGCATGACTTGTCCACCCTATCCTCAGGGCTGGGAGCTGTGGTTGTCCTGGGCTGCTTACAGGGAAGTGGTGGGATCTTAGGTGCAGGTGGCTTCCTGGCTGCTGCCTTGCCTTTGGGGCCTGGGGGTGGCCCCTCCACTGCAAGGTGCCCACCTGCCCTCTCTCACTCCTACAGCAATGCCCAGCTCCCCTCCTGGAACAGATTCCTCTTTAGTCACATGTCCCTATGCTTGTATGGGGCTTCCTGGTTGAGAGAGCCCATTCACATGCATTAGCCCATTCAATCTTTCCCTTTTCACACTAACCCTGTGTGTGTGCATGGGCGGTGGGGAAGATCATATTATTCCCATTTTACAGAGGGAGAAAACACATCTCAGAAAGGTTAAAGTCACCTGCTCAAGTTAGCACAGCTAGCAAGGGAGCCGGACATTTACCCTTTTGATTCTACAGTTAGTGCTCCAGGAATCTGTCCTTCCAGATCACTCCCCTAAGAGGTGCCCCAGGTTTCCTCAGTGCCACCCAGGAGCAGCTCCCAGCCAGGCAGACTCTCCTCTCCCAAAGCCCCCGCAGCTGGAGCATCTCTGCCCACCAGCTTAGCTTCTATGCTGCTTCCTTGGATGGGGAAGTGGGAAGCTGGTGCTTTACTCCCAGCTCAATCCCAGCACAAAGCAGGCAATTCCTCCCCCATTTATGACCCTCAGGTACCCTAGAACTGGGGCTAGGGTTTTGCCAGAAAGTTTCCAGAAGAGTCAGGGCAAGGGCTGAGGCTGGGAGTCAGGACACTTGAGGGCACCCCCCACCCACAGGTGGCATTTTTTTCCCCACGGACAGGACACTTGTTGGGCATCTGCACCATTTGAGCCCAGGCCTGGAGAAGAAAGGCTCCCTGGGCTCCACCTCAGAGCCAGCTGCTCTCCCGTCCCCTCCATGGCCCGCAGCTCTCTTCCCTGAAAGATGGGGTTGACTCTCTTTGCCTCAAGATGGTGAGGAAGCTCCAGGGGTTTGGAAGAGGAGGAGAGGGTGAAGGTCTCAAAAAAGACAACCAGTAGAAGGTCATCACAAACACTCCTGACTCTTTTGAAGCATCTGTTTACTGCTTTCTTTGAAAGGAAAGGGAACCAGTTTCCCAGCTGATGGCAGAGGGCCACTTTGATGTCAAAACACCTCCTTGCCCTTGGAAAGGATAGTGCCAACCTGCAGCCAACAGGCCAAAGGGCATGCAGAATTCAGGCGGGGGGTAGTCAGACAGGGCCAGCCCTGGCCTTCGGTAGGCCGACCCGAGGACTGCTGGCAGTGGAGGGAGAGAGGAGGCCAGGTGGGGGTGGGATGGGCAGGGGCCTGGGATGTGGGTATGACCTCCTTTTTAACCTGGAGGGGACTTCAGAATTCCTGGTTGATGATCTCTCAGGCTGCTTGGAGAACAGCCCTGCAGAGCCCCGCCCAGCGGGGGACGACACCTGCTCTTCCCAGTACTGGGAGCCGAGGCCCCCACACTCACCATGCTGCCTCTGTGAACTTCCCGATCTCCCAGGAGACTGGAGCTGAGCAGGGCAGCCCGTGAGCAGGAGAGCTGTCCCAGCACGGACCCTGGCTGGGCAGAGGGTCCGAAATGCCTGGGCCGCGGCAGCTGGAGGCAGGCTAAGTGCAAGGCAGGCCTCGGTCCCTCACGTCCAGCATCCTTGTCCTCTAGCGAGCTGGCCACCGCCCACCGCTGTATTCCAGGAGTGATTTGGGGACTCTGAGGCAGGTCGATTAAAACAACCCTGAAGGTGAGGTTGCCAGACTGGAATGATTGTGTCTCGTAACCTGACACCCGTCTCAGGGGCTGGAACAACACCTATTCCTGAGCCCTTCAGCCTCAGAACAGGTGACACACCCAAGATGTCGCAAAAACCTTCCGGCTTGAATGACTTCCACCAGACTCAGGTTGGCTGATGGTGAGGTCAGAAGTCTCTCCCTCCCCCCCCACCCCCGCCCCCGGTTATGTGACCTCTTACTGTATGTGGGTACTTTTGTTTGGGGTTGTGGAAAGTTGGAGTTGCTTGGGGGTTGGGATGCAGAGTTTACTGCTCAGTAGAATGGAATTGCCATCAGGCATGGAGCAATGGGGTTGGAAAGTCCATGAGGAGGAGAGGGTTTCTTCTATTTAGGAGATGGGACCCCAGAAGCCAAGCTGTTTGCATGGGGCTAATATTCAGTGTATCAGCCAGTGTCCATTCCACTGCTTGGTGCCCATGCCTCACTGGTTACTAAATATTTTTTACCTCACCCTTGGTCCTGTGGCTCAGACTCAAGTGTCCTTTCCTCAGAGGGCCACTCCTGCCACATCTGGAGGGCTGGAGCTGCCCCCTGCCGGGGGTGGAATCACAGAACCACAGAGCTAGAGGGACTTGGGTAACGTCTATTCCCGCTCTTCCATTTTGTGCATGAGGAAACTGAATGCCAGAGATACAAAGTCGATTACCCAAATTGTGTGAGACGCTGAACAAATCCAGATCTCCTCCCATTTTTCAGCCTGACCCTCCCAGGATGCCAGCTCAGGTTAGACCAAGCGTATTGGGCCTTCCGTTGGTAAGGAACTTCTTTGTATCATCTCTTTAATTCTCACACAGCCCTGCGAGGAGTGTGTTGTTTCCATCTGACAGTTGAGGAAACCATAGTTTGGAGATGGAGTGACTGGCCTCAAACCAGACTGGGTTTTTGGAAGAGTTGGGGCTTAAAACCAGTTCTCCTACTACTACTAGCCATGTGAACTGGCTGATTGTGACCCATTAATCTAAAAACCCTGGGCACATAGTCTGGGGGTAGCATGGACCATGGTCCATGGAAGACCCTAGTGAGTCTGAGCAGGGAGGGAAGAACTGGGTTGATTTAACTGATTGCTGGCCAAATCTCAGCCAATGTGGCATGGCCTGGGCTTGTCTCTGAGCAGGCGAGCCTGAGGCTGGTCTGGTGGGTCTCTTGAGTCAACATGGCCCCAGTCCTGCCCTCTCCAGGGCAGTGCCCTTTAGCATTGGAAGTTTGGGGTATTATCATGTGTCTGTGATCACAGAACAGGTGATTTCAGGGAACAGTGCTGTGAAGACCAGGCAGGCACTTCCTTTTAAGGAAGACTCCAGCAGCAGGAGGCCTGGGGCCACCCAGGACTGGCTTCCCTGGCCTTGGTTCCTGTAAGTGCCAAGCGAAACAGCTGGCACAAGGTTTCCTCACTTGGTGCTCAGGTGATGAACCAGGAAAGAAGTAGCTGCCAGAATGCTGCTGGGCGTGGCTGGTTGGAGGGATTCTTACTTAGCTCTCCCGGCTCTAGCCCTGGCCTCGGCTCCCAGGTGGGTGGCAGAGTGTGGAGAGTTCTGGGAAAGAGGAACGTGGGCAGGACGTGGGCAGGGCCACTGCCAGGGCTGGTGGGAGGTGCCAGCAAGTTCTACAGGAGGAGATACAGTGGCCTGGAAAGAGCAGAGGGTCTCCACTGCCCCCAGGTACCAGATATGAAGGGTGGGGAGGAAGCACTATTCATCCAGAGGCCACCTCAGCCCCTTCCAGCCCCTTCCAGCCCCTTCCAGCCCCTTCCAGCCCCT